>QXEO01000220.1:5728186-6928186 GCA_007115705.1 Dactylis glomerata | reverse complement strand
ATTAAGTTTTAGGTTCGGTAACTATTCACATTTACCATTGATAGATAACATGCAGAGGGTTGATAACTTGTATGCCGAAAATTTGCCAAAATATTCTGAATGGTATTAACTTTTGAGGTCGATAACTTTTCACATTTACCATTGATAAATAACGGGCAAAGGGTCGATAATTTTTTAGCTAAAACAGTCGTCAAAATATTCTAAATGATATTAACTTTTAGGGTCGATAAGTTCTCACATTTACTGTTGATAACTAACGAGCATATGATTGATAACTTTGTGAGCTCAAGAAGGCTTTAAAATATTCTATATGATATTAAGTTTTGGGGTCGGTAACTTTTCACATTTATCATTGATAGATAACGGGCAGAGGGTTGATAACTTGTGTGCCAAAAAGTCACCAAAACATTCTAAATGGTATTAACTTTTGAGGTTGGTTACCATTGATAAATAACGGGAAGAGGGTCGATAACTTTTCATATTTACCATTGATAAATAACGGACGGAGGGTTGATAACTTGTGAGCTATAAAAATCACCAAAATATTCTTAATAATATTAACTTTTGGCGTTGGTAACTTTTCACAATTACGTTTGATAAATAACGGACGGAGGGTTCATAACTTATGAGCTATAAAAATTGCCAAAATATTCTAAATAATATTAATTTTTGGCATCGGTAACTTTTCACATTACCATTGATAAATAACGGACGGAGGGTTGATAACTTGTGAGCTAAAAATATCATCAAAATATTCTAAATGATATAAACTTTTTGCGTCGGTAACTATTCACATTACCATTGATAAATATTTGGGCAGATGGTTGATAGCTATATTTCATATGATATTAAGTTTTGGTATCGGTAACTTTTCACATTTACCATTGATAAATAACGGGTAGAGGGTTGATAAGTTATGTGCCAAAAAGTCACCAAAATATTCTGAATGATATTAATTTTTAGGTCGGTAACTGTTCACGTTTACCATTGATAAATAACGGGAAGAGGGTCGGTAACTTTTCACATTTACCATTGATAAATAACGGACAGAGGGTTGATAACTTTTGATCTATAAATATCACCAAAATATTCTAAATAACATTAATTTTTGGCGTCGGTAACTTTTCACAACTAGTAAGAGTGCACGTGCACGCACGATTTATGCGATCACTCAATAACACTTTGTCTTATGTTTCTCTCACATATCGCGTCCCAACACTCCTTCCTCTTCCCTCTCCCTCTCAGAAATCTTCAAACCTCTTGCTCATTGATGCTCATCGTTCTCTAGTCCTTCCATGCAAGAGAGGCGGCGATATCAACACCTATTTCGTCACCAAGTTTGATGGCGAGGCGCAAACAATGTATCACAACAAACATCAAAAAATTGTTATATTAAATATATCATTTTAGTGCACTTTAAAAACAAGATCTGCCTTCAAAGGATAGATTTCTTAAACTCAAGCTTCCACATATCCACAACCAAAATCAAACGGAGAAAGATAATAAGCATTGGAAATTTTCTTTGTACTATCCAAAAGTCATTTTCTTTGTACTATCCAAAAGTCATAGCATATTTTTATCTATAATGTTCTATCTTGGAGGCTAGTTAGAAAAATAATGATCATGTATAAGAAGTTACAAAAACAGTTTTTTAAGAAATCTTACGGACACAGATTTGAGCCCCTCAATCACAAGAAAAAAGAGACTGAGCGGTAAGGGCAGGCAAGAAATAAACATTTTTTTACTTGTATCGCTTGTAAAGAAGGCCTTCTTTTCTTACTTATTGAGAAATAGTAATGTTGCACGTGCTACACACACATATCTTACCATGCTTCTATATTTTAAATATGTTATTGAATAATGGTTTTGTCTTTAATTATCAAGGAAAACTTGTGTGCAGATAATTTTAAAAAGTGAAACAATAACACATGTATTTTCATCAATAAGGACAAACCGGACCTTTTCAAACAATAACACATGTATTTTCATCAACCGAGAACATCCCAATGTTCAAGCATCAAACAGAGCATACATAGAAATTGATGGGCTCAAATGTAAGTCAGACCATCACATGACGAGAGAGTTTAACATATTTACAGATCAGATCAAAGTAGCTCACATCAATTCCTTCCCTTGACCACTGGTTATTACTGAAGCCCTGGCACCCGGATCATGAACAGTACGGTATAAGTAACATCTAGCAAAGCAGCAAAGGATGGCATGAAGTCTGAACTGCGAATATCCTTGTTATTCCCGTCCTGTAATACTTATTCTCTCATCACCACATTCACGTGTCCTCGTAACATTGTACACATTCCTACAACTCACTGAGCCTACCAAACAAACAAAAATCCCAATAGGAAGGATCTTGTAAATTCTTTCCAAAACTGTACATTAGCATTTGAAAGTACTTCCGTGCAAAGTATCAAAATTAGTTCTATATAGTTAATGCTTCCCGCAGGGTGACCTCACATTATGGAAATACATAAGCTCCAGATTCAATTTCGACTCTGACTTAGTTGAAGTCTGCTAGGTGGGTACCAGACAATTGCACAAAAGCTAGTCAAAGATTTAAAACCTTATTATTACCATCTATCATCTGCAACTCATATTTCATTTGCTACTTGTCATCTCCACACACCTATGTTTAAGCATCGGGAAAAAACTGAGGGCTATGATATTGTCAATTTGGCATAATCTGGTGTAAAGGGTGTTGACATTAGGAAGAGGCTTGCAAGGTACCCTACCAGATCAGGAACATAGAGAAAACTTTATATCCTGTTGAAATGGGGTGTAAGCCTTTGTTGCTTCATTCATATTTTAAGACCCTCTGTTTACTTTGTAGCAGTCTTGTGATAATAATCACTGAATTAGCCAAGGTTAGTAGGATAATAATGACGTATCTTAAAATAAAGAAATGGAGTGAAAATCAGGTGACGCGTGAAGAAAGAAACAACTTACCTTCAATCGATGTATGTCAATCTAGGATATGACACATGCACTATACTATCTATTCAGGATTGAGTTGGCGTTTAACTGTCCGCCTTTACCACGAAGATATCTCCGTTGTTTACAGAGAAAGCGTTCTCGAGAGGCTTGACAGAAAACCAACTGCCATTCCTCTTAATCTGCAGGACTTGAACATGATTTACTTGGAGGATGAGCATGGGGGATAGTAGTTCATCCTGAGAGACTGTATTCTGCCGGCACATTTGCCAACAATCACCTCTAGTCCCAAATTCTGCGTCATGGTAGCCAAAAGGGTATCTGATATATCATGTTGCGTATGTCTTGCATAAATTTAATGCTAGTAGAATATTGTTTGACAATATGCATACCTCGACTTATGACACGCCTAACCCTCCATGAAAATAGCAGTACATGAATCATTATTCAAGGGTTATAATAAGTTGAATTACCATGCGTCATTAATCAACCCGCCTTCAAATATCACAAAAAATATTGCACCAACCATATAATGTTTGCAATTTCCATAATTCCCTCCTCTTTCCCTCATGTTGAAACTCCTGAATATGAAGAATTAGATAACCAGAAAGTTTAGTAGCATCATTTATCACCTTTGCAAGTGTTGTAAACCAAAGTTTTTAAATCAAATATACTGGATCTGACTAAATATAACATCAAATGTGAAGAACACTAAATTAAGTTGGCTTTAAGCTAATAATTTTAAAGATTTTCGAACATATGAATCAAAAGTTTGCTTAGAAAAAATAGATACACCATTCCAAACACACGAAAAGGGTTGAAGGAGGGAATTTTTCTTCCAAACCATGCTGCCGTGATTCAGAAGAACAACAGTAAACTTCAACATTCAATATATGTACCTGTAGCAAGAAAACTAACTTTGGTAACCCAGGAGAACCTGACAATAGGTAATATCAGCACCGCGACTAATGGTAACACCTAACTTTGGTAACCCAGGAGAACCTGACAATAGGTAATATCAGCACCATGACTAACTGTAACACAATTCCCAGTCTTGCGCAGGTTTAATTGTACATGGTATAGGGTCACAGGGTATAATGTGTGAAACAGAGCACTAAGAGCAATGATCCTTAACAGATAATACATGAGCATTTATGTCATATGCTATAACTGATTAACAACAAATGCAGTAACATGGACGGCAAGCTACAAATTCTTATCTGCAAGGAGGTATCAATACTTCAAACCCCTGAACAGATTCTCCATTGGATCTTACCATTATCAAGAGTTCATAGGACACAGAAAAAACTGAATGCCAATATTGAAAAGCTCATCAAATAAAAAGTTCTTATAGTTTTAGAGAAGGGAAGGGAAGATCTTGTACAAATCAACTGGCAGCAACATGATTGGATATGAATATTTTCTAGGGTTGTGTCACCTAGCTTTGATATTCTGGGAGATGTAGAGCAACAAAAGATCAAGATGATTGATATTTTGACTGACAACCAAAGCTCCAGCTATGTAATTGCCATAATTGGGTGCTGTGGAATGGGCAAGACTACATTGGCATGAAAAGTATACGATGATTGCTACATGAAAAATGCTTTCAGTACTACTACATGGGTAGGTAGTTCCAAAGACTCAACTGATGTGAGATTACTGTCTGCAGCCAATCTCCCAAGTTCAGGATGTCCACCTATTGATTCTTCTCTTGCACAATTCATAATCAATTCGAGGTATATTCATAATTAATTTGAGGTATTTAGTACCTGCAGATTTACCTCTGTTTTTGCAATGTTCAATTCGTCTGAAATACGCAGGCTTCCGTCCGGCCAGCTGGGAAGTGGGACCCTGTCGTCGTTGCGCTCCGGCCGGTGGAGCTAGGCGGAGACCTCGCATGGTTTGCGTCGACCTTGCGTGCGAGCTGGCCGACGGGAAATCTCAGTCGACGGTGGTGGGGTCGTGATTCGCAGCGTGTGGCTACGGGAGGAAAAAGGAAGCGGTGCTGTGTGGCGGCAGCCTTGCCTGCTGGGCGGCGCCATGCGTGCTGTGCGGCGGCGACCTCGCGTGTGGTGCCCTCGTGTGCTAGGCGGCGGCGACCTCGCTTGCGGCGCCCTCGCGTGCTGGGCGGCCATGGCCTCGCGTGCCGGGTGGCGATCTCGCGTGCTCAGCAGCGATCTCGCGTGGTTGCTGGCCGGCAGGGCAATCTCACTCGGCGGGCAAGCGTGGTGGCCTGCAGGAGGGCGTGGGAGCCGGATCCTCTGCTCCGAGGGCGTGGAGGTCGTGGGGAACGGTTGGTTTTCACTAACTGCGGATTAGCGTTTAATTTTGGTAGCAAATCCTACATCATTGAATCAATCTGGAACGTTCATTTTGATAGCGTGGACAGTTCAGATCCTCCGGATCTGACAGACTGTGTCTTTTTATATTAGTGGAGATTACATATGATAAATAACAGACGGAGGATTGATAACTTATGAGCTATAAAATTTGCCAAAATATTCTAAATGATATTAATTTTTGGCGTCAGTAACTTTTCACATTTACCATTGATAAATAACGGATGGAGGGTTGAGAACTTGTGAGCTAAAAAATTTGTCAAAATATTCTAAATGATATTAACTTTTGGTGTCGGTAACTTTTCACATTTGCCATTGATAAATAACGGATGGAGGGTTGAGAACTTGTGAGCTAAAAAATTTGTCAAAATATTCTAAATGATATTAACTTTTGGTGTCGGTAACTTTTCACATTTACCATTGATAAATAACGGGCAGAGAGGTCGATAACTTGTGAGCTAAAAAAGTCAACAAAATTTTCTAAATGGCATTAACTTTTAAGATCGGTAACTTCTCACATTTACTGTTGATAAAATAACAGGGCTGATGGTTGATAACATGTGAGCAAAAAAATATGTCAAAATATTTCATATGAAATTAACTTTTTAGGTTGCTAAACATAAATTGTACTGTTGATAAATCACGTATTGAGACTTTTAGAATTTACCATTAATAAATCACGTATTGAGGGTTGATAAGTTTTAGCCCAAAAAAAAGTTATCAGAATATATCAATATGGGCGCTAGTTTTGTAGATCTCGTCGAGACTGATTTATTGGTAAAAATAGATTTTAAATTGAAATTGTCATTTAAGAGATAAAGTATTTTAAATTTTAAATCCAAAAAGCGTCGATGAATACGTAAGAGGTGGATGCATGCACGTCTTGTCTGTGGGCATGCTAATTTGCATGCAGTGATTAGCAATACTAATTAAAAAGATATGCAAATGGACATACAAGTGGTCCTGCAAGTGGGAATCTTTTCTCAGCTCACACGGAAAGCGGACAAAGAAACAAAGAAGTAATCGCGCGCATAAAAAAGACAAGTAAAAAAAAAACTTTTCTTATCGGAAACCGATCGCTCGCATTAGACCCAGGGATGGATCGCCAAATAGGATGCCCGTTTGAAAGGTGGTATCATGCGATATTTTCCCGTCGACTGTAGCCGCGCTCGGCAGCTCTGTTGGCCAGTTCCCTGCTGAAGTAAATAGAGCTCCTTCCCCACAGCCCACGCGTCTCGCATGCAAGCACGCGCGGCTCTCTCGCGCATGCACCAGCCCACGCCGCACGCGACCAAACCAAATGACGCCGCGACCGCCACGCGAAACACGACGAGCCATGCGGACCTGGCTAGCCGCTCCTGCCAACCGGTGCGCGGCCGAAGCCCCCGGCGAAAGGGATGGGTAACAGAAGGGCAAGAAACCTCCCGACGGTGAATTGAACAAGACACGACGATGGGCGCCACCGCCGGCGCCGGTCCGATCTCCAAAGGCCTGTCGCATGCTCGCTTGCTGCGGAGACCCTGACGGAAAGCCGCCGCCCCAGCTCCAAAGCCGGCACCGCTACAGCTAACCATGGAGAAGATGACATGTCACCGCTATGTTTGTGTCCATGTCAGCGTTCACTGTCTCCTCCTCAGATTCCAAGGAACATGGAAGCATGGCATATATGAAAGCTCGGCGCAGGAATCATAGATCTTTCGAATAGATATGCTAGATAGATAGATATACTTTAGAAAATACGGATGCAGTTTGTACAGGTTCTATAATGGCGGAAACCACATTATGCAAACTAGATTGGACAAATTATTCAGATTTGTACACTTGCAACGGCAAAGCAGCCAGGTGAGGAGTTGCGAGCCTGTTCTGTCATGGGTTTGCGCCGGAGGAGGTTGTCACCGATGCGCGCGGCAGACGCGCGTTCTGCGCCCGGCGGCTCCAGTCGCGCACTGAGAGATGCAGCTGCTTGGCCGCCACCAGCGTCTCCACCGCCTGTCGCGGCGTCAGGATGTCCATGACCAGCTCTCTGGCTGTCGCCAGGCGCAGACCGTCCGCTTCCTCCAGGAGCCTGGCCAGCCCGGCTCTGTACTTCTCCATCGCCGCGTCCACCTCGGCGTCGACCCCTCCCGACGACCCCTCTGCCGCGAGCCGCCCGTTAGCGCGGCCGTGGTGTCCGGCTAATGCCGCGGCCGCCGCGACGCGCTCGCGCTCCCGGACGATCGGAAGCAGCGGCCGGTCGGCGATGTCCTCCTGCAGGCTCGCGAGCTGCTGCGTCAGAACGCCCTCTTCCCGCAGCGTCCGGCTGTGGAGGTCGTTGATCTCGTCCAGCTGCGGGGCCGTGATCCCGACGAGGCCCAGGCCCAGGCCCCCGTGGACGCCGCCGTCGTCGCGGCCGCCGATAACCTCGTCGATGCGCGCCTCCAGGCCTTCGCCGGAGAGATTGTAGAGGAGCCGGATGGTCAGCGACGGGCGGCAGCCCCCGAGCCAGAGCACGGCGGTCTCGAACATCGTGCACCACGGCGGGGCGAAGAAGGCCGCGCCGTCCTCTCGCGCCATCGCGCGCCGGCTGGTGGCGTACTCCTCGTACCCGCGCATGCACCTCTCCACCGCCGCCCTCAGCTCCTCGTCCGTGGCGCGCCCGGCGGCAGCCCTGGCCGCCGCCTCCTCGAGCTCGCGGAGCCCCGCCTCTTGTCCGGCGATCCACTGCTGGTGGCACGCGGCGTACCTGGCCATGTCCATCGCTCGCGCCGTCTGACCCTTGCACGGGAGAGGCGAGACAGCGGGCGACGGGTGAGTAAGCAAGGACTCGTCTCTATGCCAGTGTGTCTGTGGTTTGTTTATTTCCTGGAGTATATGTAGGCAGCAGGGAGGGAGGGGAAACCTTGCCTGGAGATTAAGCTGCCGATGTGGCGTGCATGGATCCTTATCGGATATGCAGGGCGAAATTAATGGAAACCCAGCCCGAGGTTAGTGCCGGAAGCACCCGCAAGGTCAGTACCGGACGCGAAAGAGACGAGAAACGAAGGAGCGCCCCCGCGCGGCCGGGGAGAGTTTCAACTTTCAATCAGGTGCAGACTTTCACGTGTTTGTTCCTCACGGGTGGCTTGCATAGTCATCCCCGCGACTGGTCCGTGGCTTTGTTTTCCTTTCCTGTGGCCTTCATCTGTGCATCAGTGCATGGAAACTTGGCCTGCGGCCGTATGTGCTTGAAAATTCAAATCGTTCATGTATCAATTATCAAATGGGCAAATAATTTTTTACATTTTTTAGAAAGGAAAGATTGCTGACAGCTTTTACTGCTCCTGTTTTTCCTTTACTACGAATCAAAGACACCCTGAGAGGGAATTTATTGGAAACCATCAACAACCTTAAAAATATGGAGTTGATGTTTGAATGCAGTAGGTGAACAAATAGTAAATTTGATGTTGCTTCATACTATATATTATATGAAAAACAATGGTGATACTCTAATCTCATTTGATTTCACAACACACAATTTGTAAGCACACTACACTTCCACTCAAAGCTTCTAATGTTCACTCATTAATATGTTTAATTCATCTTGTAGATGGTTAGACTTTTGTGTTTCTTAATATGGTTTTGACGGAACATATCATAAAGCTAGGTATGGCGTGTACATAACAAGATCCTTCCAAATAAACATTTAAAGGAAGGAACCATTGTATTTCCACCGAAAGCTCTAACATATATCTAAATGTCATTGTGAAAATTGTCGTTAGCCCTTTAAAGATTCCTTTATATCATCTCGGCCAAATGTGTTCAATCAATACACCCATTTACCCCCATGTATGAGATGGTTGCGTGTGATCATATCACGAAGCGAGATATGGGGTGTACACCACAAGATGCTTCTACAAAGAGGAAACACTACATTCCAACAAAAGTTTGTAACGTTCACCTAAATGTCATTTACAACGATTGTCGTTAGCCCTTTTATGATTTCTTTATCTCATCCCACCTAAAGGATGTTCTAATAAATATGCTCATTTACCTGTTTGTACAAGATGGTAGTGCCAAATCAGATCAAGAAGCCGTATATCTCATGTACACTACAAGCTGCTCTGACATGAGCACTTCAAGATACAAAACATCGTCTTGCACTCAAAAGTTTCAAATGTTCACCTAAATGTCATTATTATCATTGTTGTTACCTTGGTATGTTCCCTTTATCCCATCTAAGACAAAAGATGATCCAATCAATTTAATCATTTACCCTCTATATGAGATAGTTTTGCATGATAACATCAGGAACTTGGATATCACATACACAATACTTAAGCTTCTACACGAGCATTTTCTTATAAATAGTGTTATTACTGTTAAAAATTAGAATTTTATGATATAGCTGTGTGGGAACATATCATAAAGCTAGATATGGCATATACACTAAAAAATACCTCAAAATAAACACTTAAAGGAAAACACATAACTCCACCAAAAGTTTCTAATGTATGCCTAAATTTCATTATGAAACTTGTCGTTAGCCCTTTAAAGATTCCTTTATATCATGTCAGCCAAATACATTCAATCAATACACATAATTACCCCTATGTATGAGATGGTTGCGTGTGATCATATCACGAAGCGAGATGTGGGGTGTACACCACAAGATGCTTCTACAGAAAGGAACCGCTACATTCCACCTAAAGTTTGTAATGTTCACCTAAATGTCATTTACGACGATTGTCGTTATCCCTTTTATGATTGCTTTATCTCATCCCATCTAAAGGATGTTCTAATAAATATGCTCATTTTCCTCTTTGTACAAGATGGTATTACCAAATCAGATCAAGAAGTCATATATGTCATGTACACTACAAGCTGCTCTCACATGAGCACTTCAAGATATAAAACATCGTCTTGCACTCAAAAGTTTCAAATGTTCATCCAAATGTCATTATTATCATTGTTGTTACCTTGGTATGTTCCCTTTATGCCATCTAAGACAAAATATGATCCAATCAATTTAATCATTTACCCCTCTATATGAGATAATCTTGCATGATCATATCAAGAACTTGGATATCACATACACAATACTCATGCTTTTACACGAGCATTTGCTTATAAATAGTGTTATTACTGTTAAAAATAAGACTTTTTTATTTTCTTGTTATAGTTGCGTCGGAACATATCATAAAGCTACATATGGCATATATACTAAAAAACACATCAAAATAAACACTTAAAGGTAAACACTACAACTCCACCAAAAGTCTCTAACGTATACCTAAATGTCATTATGAATATTGTCGTTAGCCCTTTAAAGATTCCTTTATATCCTCTTGGCCAAATACGTTCAATTAATATACTCATTTACCCCTCTGTGTGAGATGGTTGCGTGTGATCATACCATAAAGCAAGATGTGGGGTGTACACCACAAGATGCTTCTACAGAAAGGAAACACTACTTTCCACCAAAATTTTGTAACGTTCACCTAAATGTCATTACAGCGATTGTTGTAGCCCTTTTATGATTGATTTATATCATCCCACCTAAAGGATGTTCTAATAAATATGATCATTTACCTCTTTGTACAAGATGGTAGTACCAAATCAGATCAAGAAGTCATATATCTCATGTACACTACAAGATGCTCTGACATGATCACTTAAAGATATAAAACATTGTCTTTAACTCAAAAATTAGCAATGTTCACCTAAATGCCATCATTAGCCTTGTTTTTACCCTAGTATGTTCCCTTTATGTCATCTAAGACAAAAGAACCTCCAGTCAATTTAATAATTTATCCCTCTATATGAGATGGTTTTGCATGATCATATGAAGAACTTGGATATCGCATACACAATACTCATGCTTTTAAAAAGCATTTGCCCACAAATCGTGTTATTAATGTTATCATTAGACTTTTTATGTTTCTTGAGATAGTTGTGTCGGAACATGTCATAAATCTAGATATGGCATATACACTAAAAAATACCTGAAAATAAAAATTTAAAAGAAAAACAATATAAATCTACCAAAAGTGTCTAAAGTATATCTATATAGTAATTCTCGTTAGCCCTATAAAGATTCTTTTATATCGTCTCAGGAAATATGTTCAATGAATATACTCATTTACCCCTATCTATGAGATGGTTGCATGAGATCCTATCATGAAGCGAGATGTGGGGTGGACCACAAGATGCTTCTACAGGAGCATTTATAGAAAAGAAGCACTACTTTCCACCAACAATTTGTAATGTTCATCTAAATGTCATTATGATGATTATTGTTAGCCCTTTAACAATTGCTTTATATCATCCTAGCTAAAGGATGTACATCTTTGTACAAGATGCATGGTAGTGCCAAATTAGATCAAGGAGTCATATGTCACATGCAAGATGCTTTGACATGAGCACTTCAAAAAAAATAAAACATTGCATTTCAGTCAAAAGTTTGTAATGTTCACCTAAATATCATTATTATCATTGTCGTTATCCCATTATGTTCATTTTATGCCATGTAAGCTAAAATTGCATTCCAAGCAGTTAAACCATTTAGCCCTCTATATGAAATGGATTTTGCCTAATCATATCAAGAACTTGGATATCGTGTACACAATACTCATGCTTTTACATGAGCATTTCCCCCAAAATCGTGTTATTACTGTTATCGTTGGACTTTTTATATTTCTTGCGATGGATGTGTCGGAACATATCATAAATCTATATATGGTGTGTACACGAAAATGCTTTCATATAAGCATTTGAAGAAGAAAGGAAACATTGTATTTCCACCAAATGTTTCTAATCGTATACGTAATAAATGTCATTATTGTCGTTTGCCTTTGGAGATTCCTCCATACCATCTCAACCAAATATGTTCAATGAATTTATTCTTTTACGCCTTTGTATGAGATGGTTGCATGAGATCATATCATTAAGCGAGATATGTGCTGTACACCACAAGATGCTTCTTCATATGCATTTACACAAAGGAAAGATTGATTTCCACCAAAAGTTCATAACGTTCACCTACATGTCATTGTGATCATTGGCATTAGCCTTTTTACGATTGCTTTATATCATCCCAAGCTAAAGTATGTTCTAGTAAATATGCTCGTTTATCTCTTTGTACAAGATGACAGTGTCAAATCAGATTAAGAAGTCATATATCACATGTATGCTATAAGAGGCTTTGACATGAGCACTTCAATATATAAAACAATGAATTTCAATCAAAATTTTGTAATCTTCACCCTAATATTATTATTATCATTGTCTTTACCCATCATAATTTGTTTATATCATCTAAGTCAAAAGATGCGCCAGTCAATTTAATCATTTACCCCACCATATGTGATGGTTTTGCATGATCATATCAAGAACTTGGATATCCTGTTGACGAGGGTTAACTCGACAAATGTCCTAGAGGAAGGACTTAGGATCGGGGAGATAGGGCGTCGGATGAACTCGAAGGTAAAATTAGTCAAACAAGGTGTGTATCGAAAGTAAACGTGGGGTGTAAACCTGGCTTGCTTTCAATCTGTCCCTCACTATCCTCTCCTGCCCCCTATATATAGGTGGCTAGGTCTCAAGGATCGGGAGGGATCTGATACAGATTACAACATCAATATAGAACATGAACTCATATTTTGACTAGTGTTACAACTGGGCCTAGCTTAACGGGCCTCAGGGGTACTCAACTGTCGGGCTCTATTATCTATACCCTTGTCAGTAGCCCCCGAGATTCTACCAGAATTGCAGGTTCGGGTTGAATCTCAGATCTTCAAATCTTCGCCTTTGTCTTTCGACTTATCTTTTTATTATAATGTCTCGCAAGGGGTTTTGATGAACAAGCCTGACAACTCTGACGGATCAAGAGGCCAGTTAACTGCCGGAACAGATACTTGTCACCTACTTCAAATTCAATCCCCTTGGACTTGAATTCGGGAAACCGGTCAAACCCATTCTTTTGCCGCATTTAGGACTTACAAAGAATGAATCCCAGTGGTTCTCAGGGTACCCAGTGCATCCACCAGGATTTTCTTCGCGTCATAGACACGGATAAGTACCAGCAGAGCGCATCCATGTGCGTATACCAGGCCACACAGGACGGATCCCGAGGTCTTACCTTTGTGATATATTTCAACCATGGCATTCAAGTTTTGTCGCGATGATGCAACTCGAGAATCATATGTCGCAGCCTTGTTTGACTGTTTCAATGTGCAAAATATTCGGGTTATTCAACCTTGATTGATAAAAACTCCCTCCCGATGGTAGTAATGATGCTTCCCAAATCTTCTTTCGTCTTTTGTTTTGGCTCCATTATTCATAAAAAACATCATCGGGTGCGCGCCCAGCGCTCCCGATGGGAGTAGCTCCCGAGGCTATAGTCGAAAAATCTTATTTCGAGTATAGGCTCAAAGACATTGTGCCTACTTTCATTTCATCAGATTGTAGCTTCACTTAATAATATCGTCGGGTGCGCGCTCAGCGCTCCCGATGGTAGTAGCCCCCGAGGCTATAGTCAAATATTTTCGGGTATAGACTCAGAGAATGAGTTTTTCTTCTTTGATCTCTTTGCACCTTTTACATCAATTTTTCGTCGACTTCCTTGGTCATCATCAATACGCAGATATGTCGCACCAGACTTTTCACTGTCATAGTCTTATTTCCCTTTACTCGAACTTTTGTGACGTCATTAATATAATCACCCTGTGTGTAATTTTGACTTGGCGCTGACCGTTACTCATGGGCAGTGCAGTAATTTCGCAATTTCCCTGCCTGTTAGTGGGCTGCCGTTTCCGCTCCTTGCGCCACGTCTCAGCCCACGTTCCTTCATCAGGAAGCTATATAAGGGAGAGAGTGGGGAATTTACTGTTTACCAGTTCCTCGCTTCTGCCGCCGCCACCATTATTGCAAACCTTGCGCACCTCTGAGCTCCTGCACAACCCCCGTGCGCAAGCCGTAGATGCGCGTCAAGACTCTTGCGCAGAAGAACAAGATGGACAAGAGCAACACTGCTAACTCTGCGACCAGCTGGGTGCCTTCTGATTTCAAACAGAAGGATCTGGACAAGGCCCAGGCTGGTGGCCTCATCTCCGGAGATGATCAGGTCATCTTCCCTAGCACCGAGTGCATCCCCAAGCCCCCGAGCGGCTTCCGGGGTGATGTTTCTTGCTTTTCTCTTGCGCGGTCTTTCTCTCCCTGCCCACGAGTTCCTTCGTGGGCTTCTTTTCGTGTACGGTGTGCAGCTTCACCAGCTCATACCAAACGCAATTCTTCACATTGCGAGTCGTTTCTGGGGATCGAACCCCATTTTCTTCTCTGGAAATTCCTCTTTCGGCTCCGCCCCAATGTCGCTTTATCAAAGAAGCCTGAATTGGGCGGAGCTGTTGTTTCTATCCGTGCTGAATCTCAGTACCTGGAGTTTTCCATGGCTGCCTCAGTGCAAGGTTGGAGGAAGAAATGGTTTTATATCAAAGACCAGAAGGTCTCTTCCTCTGACCAGTACGACATTGCCCCTTTTGATGCCTCTAAAGAAGTGAAGAAATTGGCCTCGTGGGATTCGCCTCCCACAGAAGCTGAGATGAAGGAAATCAAACCACTTCTAGCCCGCATCCAAGCTCTGAAGAGTGGTAAAGGAGGTGCCCTTTCGTGTACTCAACTTATGGCATTTTTCCTGCAACGTCGAGTTCAACCTCTTCAGCACCGTCTTTCCAAACTGTGGTCATTTTCTGGCTTGGGAGATTCTTCTCGAGTATCTGACGATCTTCTGGAGAAGAAGGATCTCGACAAGCGGGTGAGAGCTCTTACTACTCTCACTAAAGACCATGAGATTGCGGATTTGGCCACTAGATACTTCGACTCTGAGCATCCCTTGCCTGCGGTATGTTTGTTGTCTTTATTTGCCTTCTTTGATCTTATCATTGTTTTTCTTATAACTCTCGGCTTGTTTTCCTTTCAGGTCACCAATCCCTTGTTTCTCGCCCTCCTCTTCTAGAGGGAGGGGCCATTCAAGATGTGCCTATTTCCGCTGCCTCTGAAGCCCCCGAGGCTGAGGACAGCCAAGATGGAGATGAAGGCAAAGATTCGCTGGAAAGAACCAGTTCGACTACGTCGCCTCCTCCTGCACTTTCTGAAGATCTTGGCATTGACAAGAAGAGGAAACGTGTCGAGGAGCTTGCTTCTTCGAGTGCCTCCGCTCACAAGAATGTGGCCGGGGAGGCCTCTGCTCTAGAGGATGAGGAAGAACTTTTCGACGCCTTGGACTCGTGAGTTTTTTGCTGACTAGAATTTTTATTTTTACTTGCTTCCTTTCTTTTGACTTACGCGAAGTCTCTGCCTTTTTCTTTCCTTCGTAGTGACAACAAGAACCCGAAGAAAGATGCTGCCACTACTCCTTCTGTTGAAGCTATGGCCACCGATGAACCTTCTTTGCAAAAAACTGCTCCGGTGGCTAAGTCTTCAAAAGCTCCTGTTAAGAAGGTCGTCTCTACTCATGGTTCCAAGCATTTGAAGAAGTCGACAGACGCTGGTGCTTCCCTCGAGACCCATCGGTCCACGAGCTCCTCCGACGATGTGCGTGTTGATCCTGGTATTTTTGCTTTTGTTCCTTGCGTGATCTTCATACTCACGTGTTTTTGTGGACATATCTTGATGAAGAAATTCATCACTTTGGGCACTGAACATGTCGAATATTTGAAAGCAACTAGGGCTTCTCAGGGTAATCTTCTTTCCTATATTTTGCTTGTCTCGAGTGCCTCTCTTTGTTTCTTTATTCGGCTTTCTTTTCCCTTCTTTGAACTGCAGATGCTTTGGCGGCAGCTAATGCTCGCATTTCGTCTCTGGAAGCTGAACTCGAAGCTTCCAGAAAAGCTTGGGATGCCGCCACTGCTGCCAAAACCACTGCTGAGAAGTCCACTAAATCAGCATTGGCTAGGGCAAAGAAAGCGGAGAAGGCCCTTTCTGACGCTAATAAGAGCGTGATACGTCCAATTTGCATCACTATTTTGTATCATAATTTACTGTTATTTATTGATATATTTCATATTTAGATAAGTTACTTATGTTATTTCCTTTGTTTTCACATGTTTGATGATCATCGGAGGAGTTGCTGCCGGAGTCAGGATTCTGCTGGAAAAAGGACCATCAAGAGACCATATTTTGAAGATCAAGAAAATTCCAGGAAAATACCCAAAAATTATATTTTCCCAGAAGACTCAGGAAGCCAGAAGGGGGGGTCGAGAGGAGCCAGGGGGGCTCCACACGCCAGGGCGGCGCAGGCCCACCCCTGGCCGCGCCAGCCCTGTGTGGGGCCGCCCTGGCCCACCTCTGGTCTCGCCCCTCCGCGTACATCATCGTCCCCGAAAACCTAAGTCGAGGGGGGCTCAGAGTTAGACATAGCCGCCTCTGCGGGGTGGAGAACACCAGAGAGAAAAAGCTCTCCGGCAGGAAGAAATCTGCCGGGGAAATTCCTTCCCGGAGAGGGGAGATCGTCGCCATCGTCATCACCATCGCACTGGACTTCATCGGGATCATCATCATCATCGTCTCCATCACCAGCACCTTCATCTCCACCATCACCACGCCGTCCCGCTGTAACATCTTGAGTTGGATCTTGTTATATTCATAGGGGAAACTTTCCCGTTGTTGATTACTCTTATAGTTGATGCTATTGAGTGGAACCGTTGAATTAAGGTTTATGTTCAGATTGTTATTTACCATTATTTCACCTCTGATCATGATCCATATGATGTCTTGTGAGTAGTTCGTTTAGTTCTTGAGGACATGGGAGAAGTCAAGATGTTAGTAGTGAATTATTGTTGAGAAATATTTAATGGTTTGATATTGTTGTGGTGCTATTTCACTAGTGGTGTCATGTGAACGTCGACTACATGATATTTCACCATTTATGGGCCTAGTGAGATGCATTGTGTATTTGGCTACCGATTGTGGGGGTTGCTGGAGTGACAGAAACCTAAACCTCCGTTGGGAAACCAATTTTACCAGGGAGCGTAGGATCCTAGAGTTTAAGGCTGTGGTTAGATTTATCTTAATTACTTTCTTGTATTTGTGGATGCTTGCAAGGGGTATAATCACAAGTGTGTATTTATCCTAGTAAGGGTAGTGCGCTAGCACAGGTTCACCCCCATAACACTTACCAAACCAATGAATACTATTGGCTCTATGAAGCGAAAGCTCTTGACAGAAAACTCACGTGTGTCCTCGAGAACGTTTGGTTATTATAAGTACACAACTGGCTTGTCCTTTGCTGAAGAAAGGATTGGGCCACTTGCTGCAATTGTTGCTACTGTCTTTTATTTACTCGCACTTTATTTACTCGTATTACCAAATACTCCTGAAAACCTGTTTGCTAGTATTTACAGTGATTCCTTGGTCAAAACTGCTCATCAACACCTTCTGCTCCTCGTTGGGTTCGACACTCTTATTTATCGAAAGTACTACGATACACCCCCTATACTTGTGGGTCATCAAGACTATTTTCT
The DNA here is from genome assembly GCA_007115705.1 of Dactylis glomerata. Lineage (NCBI taxonomy): Eukaryota > Viridiplantae > Streptophyta > Magnoliopsida > Poales > Poaceae > Dactylis > Dactylis glomerata. The sequence continues at coordinate 6,910,428 of QXEO01000220.1, read as the reverse complement.
GGCGCCGTTGCCGGGGAGTGTAGCGCTATTGAAGAGTGGAATTGGTAAAGGTAACTGTCGCTGTGAGTATTGTTTTTTATTTTGTCTTTTATTTTACTCTGCTATGGAGAACTCTCCATTTGGTTTCCTATTTGGAAACACATCTACTGCTGCTGCTGCACATGCGGAGGAACCACCACCGCCACCTCCTGCTGAAATTGATCCTTTTAAAATACCTATGAAAATTGTTGGGCGTATTATGGATAACTGCTATTCAGGAGATGGAACTGTCCATCCGGGTGATCACTTATTATTTATACATGAATTATGCGAGTTGTTCAGATGTGCAGGTATTTCACCAAGCCAGGTTAAGAAGAAATTATTCTCATTATCATTGAAAGGCAGAGCTGAGGAGTGGTATCGACTACTCCAGGATGGTCCATCTATGGCATGGGAGGATATTGTGCCTCTCTTTTATTCCAAGTTTTATCCTCCAAGTGAAATTCATAAAGACCGCAACCGGATATATAATTTTTGGCCTCATGATGGAGAGAGTATTGCCCAAGCGTGGGGGAGATTGAAGTTACTAATGCTCAAATGCCCCATTCATGAGCTCCCCAATAATATTGTTATTAATAATTTTTATGCGCGGCTTACTCTTCCTGATAAGGATTATTTGGATGCTTCTTGCTTTGGATCATTTACTCATATGAAAGAAGATGCTAAGTGGAAACTTCTTGACCGTATACAAGAGAATGCTGAAGGTTGGGAAAACGACAAAGGTAGGAAGTCAGGTATAAACTATGATTACGAATGCATTAAATCTTTTATGGGAACCGATGACTTTCATAGTGTTAGCGCTGCTTATGGTCTTGATTCACAAATACTTGCTAATTGTCTTAAGGCTTTTGCCTCTTATATTGATGTTCCAAAGAAAGATTGGAACAAATATCATGCGCCTTATAAAGATTCTATTAGTCATATTCCTGCTGCAGCTACTGAAGTTTGTACTGTTGATAGCATTGTGCCTGAACCTTATTTTGAGAAGACACCTTTCCCTGCTAAGGTAAAGAAGTATTCTACTTTGGTAAGTGTGTCTAATAAAAGTACTAAGAAAGCTGCAGAACCTGATGAGCAAATTACTATTAAGTCTCCTGTAACTATATTGAAGGATCTTGTTACTAAAGATGTAGGGGATGAATATATTCTTTTTTGTGAAGATGCATCTAACATTCTTTCACATCCAAAAAAGCACAGGAAAGCAAGTGTTCCTGTTATTTCTGTTAGGATTGGAGATCATTGCTATTATGGTTTATGTGATATTGGTGCTAGTGCAAGTGCTAATCCCTTAGAGCGTTACAAAGAAATCATGCACGAGATTGGCACTTGTGAACTTGAAGATATTGATGTGGTTGTTCAGCTTGCTAATAGAGAGACTGTGTGGCCTCTTGGTATTGTTCGAGATGTGGAAGTTCTTTGTGGTAAGACTAAATACCCTACTGATTTTCTAGTACTTGGTAAGGAAGCTAGCAAAACTTGTCCTATTATTTTTGGTAGACCATTTTTGAATACTTGTGGTGCCGTGATAGATTGTAAGAAGGAGAATTTTTTACTAAGTTTAATGGAGAGTCTTATGAGTTTAATTTTTCCAAGTTTGCTAAGACTTCTTATGAAAATGACACGCCTAATGAAAATTTTCGAGTTGAGCAGCTTGCTTCTATTGCTCTTGCTCCTAATAATGCCTTGCAGCAATTCATGGAAGATCACGAAAGTGATGTTTTTAGCAAGGAAAGAGAAGAGATTGACGATATTCTCCTTCGTCAACCACCATTACTCAAGCATAATCTACCTGTGGAGGATCTTGGTACCACTTTGCCGCCTAAAGAAGATCCTGTGTTTGAATTAAAGCCTTTGCCTGATGACCTCAAATATGCTTATATTGATGATAAGAAAATATATCCTGTTATTATTAGTTCTAAACTTTCAGGAAAGAAAGAAGAAAGGTTATTGGAGATATTGAGGAAACACCGAGGAGCTATGGGATATACTCTGGATGATTTAAAAGGGATTTCTCCCACTTTATGTCAGCATGCCATCAATATGGAGAAAGATGCGAAGCCAGTTGTGGAGCATCAGCGCCGCCTAATTCCCAAGATGAAGGATGTGGTAAGAAATGAGGTATTAAAACTCCTTGATGCTGGTATCATTTATCCTATTGCTGATAGTAGATGGGTTAGTCCTGTTCATTGTGTTCCTAAGAAAGGAGGTATGACTGTTGTGCCTAATGAGAATAACGAGCTTATTCCTCAAAGGGTAGTAGTTGGTTATAGAATGTGCATTGATTATAGGAAGGTAAACAAAGTTACTAAGAAAGATCATTACCCTTTACCGTTTATAGATCAAATGCTAGAAAGGTTATCTAAGAAGACTCATTTTTGTTTCCTTGATGGTTATTCTGGTTTTTCTCAAATTGCTGTTAAGAAGGATGATCAAGAGAAAACCACTTTTACTTGTCCTTATGGAACTTATGCTTATAGACGTATGCCGTTTGGTTTATGCAATGCTCCTGCTACTTTTCAAAGATGTATGTCTGCTATTTTTCATGGCTTTTGTGAAGAAATTGTGGAGGTCTTCATGGACGATTTCTCCGTCTATGGAGCTTCTTTTGATAATTGTTTGCACAACCTTGATAAAGTTTTGCAGAGGTGCGAAGAAACTAACCTTGTTCTTAATTGGGAGAAATGCCACTTATGGTAAATGAAGGAATTGTCCTTGGACATAAAATTTCTGAAAGAGGTATTGAAGTTGACAGAGCAAAAGTGGAGGCAATTGAGAAAATGCCTTGTCCAAGAGATGTTAAAGGTATTCGTAGTATTCTTGGTCATGCTGGTTTCTATAGGAGGTTTATTAAAGATTTCTCTAAGATTTCAAAGCCTCTTACCAATCTTCTTCAAAAGGATGTACCATTTGTCTTTGATGATGATTGTAAGGAAGCTTTTGAAACTCTTAAGAAGGCTATAACTACTGCTCCTATTGTTCAACCACCTGATTGGAATTTACCTTTTGAAATTATGTGCGATGCTAGTGATTTTGCTGTTGGTGCTGTTCTTGGACAACGCATAGATAATAAGTTGAATGTTATTCATTATGCTAGTAAGACTCTTGATGCTGCTCAGAAGAATTATGCTACTACTGAGAAAGAGTTTCTTGCTGTTGTTTTTGCTTGTGATAAGTTTAGATCTTACATTGTTGATTCTAAAGTTACTATTCATACTGATCACGCTGCTATTAGATATCTTATGACTAAGAAGGATGCTAAGCCTAGGCTTATTAGATGGGTGTTGCTTTTACAAGAGTTTGATTTGCATATCGTAGATAGGAAAGGTGCTGAAAATCCTGTGGCTGACAACTTGTCTAGATTGGAAAACATTTCTTTTGACCCTATTCCTGTTAATGATAGTTTTCCAAATGAACAGTTGGCTGCAATTAATGTAACTTCACGAGACCTTCCATGGTATGCTGATTATGCTAACTTTATTGTTTCCAAGTATTTGCCTCCGACCTTTTCAGCTCAGCAAAGAAGAAAATTCTTTTATGATTTGAGGCATTATTTTTGGGATGACCCACATTTATATAAAGAAGGAGTTGATGGTATTATGAGAAGATGCGTACCGGAATATGAGCAACATGAGATATTAAGGAAATGCCATAGCAGTGCTTATGGAGGGCATCATGCTGGAGATAGAACCGCGCAGAAGGTTCTACAATCAGGTTTTTATTGGCCAACCCTCTTTAAAGATGCCAGAAGGTATGTTTTATCTTGTGATGAATGTCAAAGAGTTGGTAATATTTCTAGACGCAATGAGATGCCTATGAATTACACTCTTGTTATTGAACCGTTTGATTGTTGGGGATTTGACTTTATGGGTCCTTTTCCTCCTTCAAAAGGCTATACCCATATACTTGTTGCTGTTGATTATGTTACTAAATGGGTAGAAGCCATACCTACAAAGAGTGCCGATGGTGAGACCTCGTTAAAAATGCTTAAGGATGTTATCTTTCCTAGGTTCGGAGTGCCTAGATATCTTATGACTGACGGAGGCTCTCATTTTATTCACGGTAGTTTTAGAAAAACTCTTGCTAAGTATGATGTCAATCATAGAATTGCTTCTGCTTATCATCCCCAAACTAGTGGGCAAGTAGAGCTTTCAAATAGGGAGATCAAGTCTATCTTGCAGAAGACTGTTAATAAATCTAGGAAAAACTGGGCTACTAAGTTAAACGACGCTTTATGGGCTTATAGAACTGCTTATAAGAATCCCATGGGTATGTCTCCTTATAAGATGGTTTACGGAAAAGCGTGTCACTTGCCCTTAGAATTAGAACACAAAGCTTTTTGGGCAGTGAGAGAGCTTAACAGAGATTTTAAACTGGCCGGTAAGAAAAGGTTGTTAGATTTGAGTTCTCTAGATGAGTGGAGAAACGAAGCGTATGAGAATGCCAGACTTTTCAAAGAGAAAGTCAAGCAATGGCATGATAAGAGAATTCTTAAGAGAGAGTTCCATGTTGGTGAGAAAGTTCTTTTGTATAGGTCTCGTCTCAGATTTTTTGCAGGAAAATTACTCTCTAAATGGGAAGGACCATATGTTATTGTGGAAGTGTACTGCTCAGGTGCTATTAAGATTGCTTCATTGAAAGATGATTCTACACAAGTGGTGAATGGGCAAAGACTCAAACATTATATTTCTGGAGATTCTTATAATGAAGATGTTGATGTTATTGAAACAGTTTCTCCGGAAGAATTCATCCAAGACAAATTGCAGGAACCTGCAGAGTTCGCTTTCGAATAGGTAACAGTTCTAGTCAGAAAAGTTTCGCGAAAAGTTCTTCTTTCAATATTTTTGCTGTTTTTACTAAATATGAAAAATCACGAGACGAAAAAGGGCAGGAAAAAGAGTCCGTGTGTGTCTCACACACGGGTGGCGCGGGCCCACCCCTGGCCGCGCCACCCCTGTGTGAGAACACCTCGGAACTCGTTTCCGTCCCGTTTTCCTCCTGTGACTTCGTTTCGATGTATAATTTTCGCCTATTTAACCCCCCGGAGTCCCCGAGGTCTGTATATCGTTTTCTCGTCATGTTTTGTTTCGAGCTGTTTCTGTCAGGAATTGCCCTCGGCTTTGAAGTTATAATGTCTTCGTCTGGTTCATCCAAAGAGAACCCTCCTGCGGATTCCATCAATCCGTATATGAGGGAGCTGAAGATGCATCTGAAGGAGTTGTCACTCAAGGATGGGGAGTTGCAGATTAAGGATGTTCAAGGACCCAAGGGAGAAGGGAGTCTCGAAGCAAGGATGGAAGCACTAGAACAGGAAGTTTTCAAATACAGGAAGATGGCGGAACGCGAGGTGGACATTATCTATAGGATTAATCAAGAGCTTGTCACCAATTACAAGAAAGAGACTACAGAGCTTTGGAAGGATGTCCTCTCACTCCAAGAGACCACTAGCCAATTACAAGCACAACTCTACGACGTGCATAACCAAAATTGTGAGTATGAAGCTAGATTTCAACAAATGAGTGCTGCTGCAAGTTTCAGGATTTTGGAGACCAAGACATCCTTCTTTGATGGAGGACCTCTGCCTTGGAAGTACGACAACGATGAAGTCCCACCGCCACCACCAAAGGAGTAATTCATCATCGGTATAGGCATCCCCTTGGCTTGTTCCAAGCTTGGGGGAGTGCCGCAGTATCACATCATTACCTTTTGTTCATTTACTTTTCAAGTAGAGTCTTATCATGAATAGAGAAGTTATCATATAGAATAGTTTGCAGTTGGAAGTATCCTCCTTAGTTAGTTATCTATGTATCCCTTGGTGTGAGTTGCGGTAATAAAATATTAATGAGAAGTTTTATCGTTTACTTTTCGCACACTTTATGTTAGTCTGCAATCTCTCTTATGTGACTAGTCTTGTTGATTGGTATTGGTATCACGTTGGGAACATGAGTAGATTTGGTTGGTTTTGGCAAACCTAGCTTGGTCAGTAGCAACTTTACCTTGAGGTTTGAGTAGAAAAGAATAAAGAAGTGCTTGCAGTTACATCACTTCAGTTTTTCCCTTTTGTTTGGCTTATAAGCATTGTTATTCTTAAAGTTAAAATCGTTGTACCTTCAAGGGAGTTTGCATGATTGTTCTTATTATATGTATGTTTGTTTGTTTCATGCAACTCTTATGCTTGCTACCCAACCTTGCTAGCCAAAAACCTGTACTGAGAGGGAATACTTCTCGTGCATCCAAATCCCAAAAGCCGAGTCACTTCCGAAGAGTCCACTATAAATTCCTATGCATGGTATTTCAAGCCATTCCAAGTAAATTTTCATGTGCTACCTTTCAAAAACCTTCAAACATTTCTCATTTTGTGCCACTGTTTTTAGCTGATGAGGACGTAGTGGATGGGTTTGTTATCTTCCATACTAAATTAAGTACCCTTCGACTAGGCAGCTTCATATGCTCGTCATTAATTTTGCAAGGGAGCTGGTCAGACCATTATAATCTCAAAAAGAAAAAGAAAGAAAAAGGCACTCCTCCAATGGAATGTGAAAGTTGGTCGGCACCCGATGGAATCGGTTAGCCATGGTTTGAGAAAGGAAAAAAGGTGGGGAGGAGTGCAAATCTATAAAAAGCACCAAAGTGCCAATTAATCAAACATCTCGGAACCGCTCTCACTTGTTTAGTATGGAAGATATCAAGAACTCTGTTGCTAGTCGTTGACAAAAGCAACCACCTCTCAAAATAACTTTTACCTCTGTTTTACAAATGAAAAGCTCTAGCACATGTTTAATCCCTGCTTCCCTCTGCGAAGGGCCTATCTTTTACTTTTATGTTGAGTCAACCTATTTCCCTCTGTCTCAAGCAAGCATTTGAGTTGTTATGTTTCACTCATCCATATGTTGATCCGTTTAATCATGTTTATTATCTTCCTTGTTTTGTATAATGCTTTTGTCTGAAGGAATATATCTTTGAAAGCTTTCTTTGAATGCAAAAGTTTACTTTGTTGAGCATATAGTCTTTGCTATATTAGCTCTGTTTTAAAAGGCTCCGTTTAAAAGAGAGAATAGTTTGTTCTCCACCCTTCGACCAAGAACTAAGGTTTGCCATTGCCAATTATAATTTACATTGTGCATCTTTACATGTGATTCCCTTTTACCTATTGCAAGTCTACATCTTATAAAGGCAAGTTGCTGTCTATTATAATTTGTGCTTTGGTGAATGTGATGCTTCTTGTCCGTATTTTGATTATCGACACTTCACTCCATAAACCTGTGGTCATGTTTACCGAGTTTAGTTTTCGCTTGGGGACAAGCGAGGTCTAAGCTTGGGGGGGTTGATACGTCCAATTTGCATCACTATTTTGTATCATAATTTACTGTTATTCATTGATATATTTCATATTTAGATAAGTTACTTATGTTATTTCCTTTGTTTTCACATGTTTGATGATCATCGGAGGAGTTGCTGCCGGAGTCAGGATTCTGCTGGAAAAAGGACCATCAAGAGACCATATTTTGAAGATCAGGAAAATTCCAGGAAAATACCCAGAAATTATATTTTCCCAGAAGACTCAGGAAGCCAGAAGGGGGAGTCGAGAGGAGCTAGGGGGCTCCACACGCCAGGGCGGCGCGGGCCCACCCCTGGCCGCGCCAGCCCTGCGTGGGGCCGCCCTGGCCCACCTCTGGTCTCGCCCCTCCGCGTACATCATCGTCCCCGAAAACCTAAGTCGAGGGGGGGGCTCAGAGTTAGACACAGCCGCCTCTGCGGGGCGGAGAACACCAGAGAGAAAAAGCTCTCCGGCAGGAAGAAATCTGCCGGGGAAATTCCTTCCCGGAGAGGGGAGATCGTCGCCATCGTCATCACCATCGCATTGGACTTCATCGGGATCATCATCATCGTCGTCTCCATCACCAGCACCTTCATCTCCACCATCACCACGCCGTCCCGCTGTAACATCTTGAGTTGGATCTTGTTATATTCACAGGGGAAACTTTCCCGGTGTTGATTACTCTTATAGTTGATGCTATTGAGTGGAACCGTTGAATTAAGGTTTATGTTCAGATTGTTATTTACCATTATTTCACCTCTGATCATGATCCATATGATATCTTGTGAGTAGTTCGTTTAGTTCTTGAGGACATGGGAGAAGTCAAGATGTTAGTAGTGAATTATTGTTGAGAAATATTTAATGGTTTGATATTGTTGTGGTGCTATTTCACTAGTGGTGTCATGTGAACGTCGACTACATGATACTTCACCATTTATGGGCCTAGTGAGATGCATTGTGTATTTGGCTACCGATTGTGGGGGTTGCTGGAGTGACAGAAACCTAAACCTCCGTTGGGAAACCATTGCACCAGGGAGCGTAGGATCCTAGAGTTTAAGGCTGTGGTTAGATTTATCTTAATTACTTTCTTGTATTTGCGGATGCTTGCAAGGGGTATAATCACAAGTGTGTATTTATCCTAGTAAGGGTAGTGCGCTAGCACAGGTTCACCCCCATAACACTTACCAAACCAATGAATACTATTGGCTCTATGAAGCGAAAGCTCTTGACAGAAAACTCCCGTGTGTCCTCGAGAACATTTGGTTATTATAAGTACACAACCGGCTTGTCCTTTGCTGAAGAAAGGATTGGGCCACTTGCTGCAATTGTTGCTACTGTCTTTTATTTACTCGCACTTTATTTACTCGTATTACCAAATACTCCTGAAAACCTGTTTGCTAGTATTTACAGTGATTCCTTGGTCAAAACTGCTCATCAACACCTTCTTATGAAGGGCCGCTCCATGAAGCGAGGTGCCGAGGGGGCCATTGCGCTTACTTACGCGCATGGCGAGGAGGTCAACTGGGAGAAAGTGAGCTCTTCCCGCGGTCAATCTCTTTCGGAGCTGCGGTTTTTCTTTGAGAAGGCGAAGAAGTACGCGCCAGACATCGTATCGATAATTTCTCCTTCGGCGGCTTCTTTGACCTCTGCTACGCCGGTTTCTTCGACTCCGGCAACAAGTGGATCCATGCCTCCTCCCAACACTGGTGCTACCTCTTCCACGCCTACTGCTGCTGCGGACTGCTACCGGTTGATGGCGTGTGGTTGACGTGGGAGCAGACGGTCCTTGTGCGTGGTGAATAACCAGCCCGTTGGGAACCCCAAGAGGAAGGTATGATGAGTATAGCAGCTAGTTTTCCCTCAGTTAAGAAACCAAGGTTTAATGTCGGTTAGGAGAGGAGAGACAATGCCGACTAAAGGTGATGCTTGCTAGTTTGCGACAGCAGCGGACAATTTATATATGGCGCCTCGTCCAAGCTTTGCTTGCTAGCTGCAACGTGAAACCTGCACACACACAAACAAATACTTTGCTCCCAACTTACGATGAGGTTGTCAATCTCACCGGTTTGCTTGAAACAAAGGTTATGAGTGTATCGAGTGGAAAACAATATAGTATGCGAATAAAATAAACAGTGCGAGTAAAGTAAACAGGTGATAGCAATATGATGGAAATAGGACCGGGGTCCACAGTTCACTAGTGGTGTCTCTCCATAGATAAATAACACATGCTGGGTAAACAAATTACAGTTGGGCAATTGATAGAATAAAGATAACGTGATATGTCAAGAAGATCACTATGAGATTTACTCTGGGCATTACAACAAAATACATAGACCACCATCCAACTGCATCTATGACTAATAATCCACTCCCTGGGATATCAATCCGAACACCCTAGAAGTATTAAGTTGCGAACAACAGATAATTGCATTAAGCAAAGTGTGTAATGTAAACAAAGCATATGCCCTTGAGCATATGAATGTTGTTTTCTCCCTAGTAGCAACAGCACATCTACCACCTTAGAGGTTTCTGTCACTCCCCCAGGTGAAATAGAGGCATGAACCCACTATCGAGCATAAATACCCCCTCTTGGAGTCACTAGCAACTACTCGGCCAAGATAGCTACTAACAACGGAGAGCATGCAAGATCATAAACAACATAGAGATAACAAAAGATATAATTCAGTATAGCAACTTAATCATAAACACCAATATTCATCGGATCCCAACAAACCAAACATGTAGAATTACATAACGGTGATCTCAATCATGTACGGCAGCGCATGAGATCTAAACATGAAGCACATGGTGGAGAAGACAACCATCTAGCTACTGCTATGGACCCATAGTCCAAGGAAGACTACTCACTCATTGCTCCAGAGGCAAGCATGGCGATGAAGAAGACCTCCGGTGGCGATTCCCCTCTCCGGCAGGGTGCCGGGAAGAGCTTCTGGACCCTCCCGATCTCCGGGTCGACGGCGGCGGCGGATCGCGATGTGTTCTGGAAATCTGATCGGGTCCTTAGGTTTTTCTCGTCGGGGGGTCTTTATAGGCGAAGGGGCGATGTCAGAGGAGGGGCCAGGCGGCCACACATGGGGGTGGCGCGGGCCAGGGGCTGGCCGCGCCACCTGTGCGTGTGGGCCCCTGGTCCCTCGCCTCCTACTCTCCTTCGGATCTCTGGAAGCTTCCGGGTAAAATAAGACTTCAGGAACTTGTTTCGTCCAATTCCGAGAATATTTCCTGTGTATCACTTCTGAAACACAAAAACAGCAGAAAATAGGAAACTGGCACTGTGGCACTTCGTTAATAGGTTAGTTCCGGAAAATGCATAAAAATGCCACTAAGTGTAACGAAACAATAGGCAAATGGTGTAAAAACAAGCATGGAGCATCAAAAATTATAGATACGTTTGAGACGTATCAAGCATCCCCAAGCTTAACTCCTGCTCGTCCTCGAGTAGGTAAGTGATAACAAAAGAATAATTTTTGAGGTGACATGCACCTACACAATCTTGATCATATATGTAAGCATTGGTGAGCTGGGATCATAAGAACTTAAAACATGGGCATGAAGATTTAATCATGACAATAAGAACTTAGCAACCATGTTGTAAACATGCAAATGAACACAAACAAAAGATCATGAAAATGAAACAATGAAAGTCAAACGTGTGTTCAAATCATAAGGAAAAACATACAAATGGTTTTCAGCTTGTCCTTCAAAGAGAGCAAAACATAAATGCATAGGACACCTTCAAGTTTAAGAGGGCGACTAGATACAAATAATTTAAGAACAAGTGAAACCAACAATATGAATCAATCAATGAACTTTGGGACAATGCATATCACACTAAGAATGACAACTATGCTCTCTTAATGGTGCATAAAGAAAGAAGGTGGTGACTCAACATAAAAGTAAAGAAAGGCCCTTCGCAGAGGGAAGCAGTGATTGCAAGTTTTATAACCTTCAAAAATTATGGTACTTACCGGCTTTGAGCTCTCATTGCCCCCATCATAAGCATCTTGAATGGTTAAAGTTAATGCGAGAACAATTATGATGCATATGCTTGACAAATCATAAGTTGAAAACCTCGTGCCCCGTGAATACGAGTACCCAAACCTCATGCTACTTTACTTAGAGTCCCAAGCAAGGCTCTTGTCATTGTAAGTATATGCATATCATTGAGAACCGCCAATGGGGTACCTCCGTGCCCGATGACATGGAACAAGCCCACACCAAAATGACAGGACAAGCAGACAATGAACACCTCGACATCTCTTTTATTTGCCTTTTGTTTAGCTTTTTATTGTGAGATGCGTCGTCGAATGTTCACCATGGGTATGCTGCAAATTTCCACCATGAATTATGCATGGCTTAGATTGGCGGCCCAGCGTTTCCCTAACACATATACAAACTCCATGATCCCCACAAGATTCCCAATTCATTTCACACCGCGGGCATCCATAAACAAAAGATCACGATATCAACTCAAATAAGAAGTGCAATGTTGAAAGCTTGCCCCATGACAGCATGGATGGGCTAGAATCCAACTTACAACTTGCAAGCATAACAACTCAACATAAGAGACCACAATGTCAAATTTTTAAGAACAGGAAAAAGTAAAGTGCGCCTTCCGGTTCGTGAGAGCTTTACTGATCGAATTTCGCATAACACTGGTAAGAGTTTAATTTGAAGAGAAAATAAAAGCAAGTCAAATTTACTTGGAATAGCAAATTGCTAGTAGGTATGTATGGTGGACACTTTGGAAAACTTTGGCTTTTAGGAGTTGGATGCACGAGTAGAGCTCATACTCAGTACAAGGCGAGGGCTAGCAAAAGACTGGGAGCGACCAACTAAGAGAGCAGTAATGGCCATAATCATGCAAAGCGACAAAGCGACATTAAAAGAAGCATACGATGGCATCAAAAGTCAAAAACTAAATGATCATGAAGGCTATTGGCGACTTTGTAAGAATCTAACATGTGTGAGCATGCGCCAAGTCAACCCAAATAAAGCATCAAGGAGAAAACCAAAATAATGCTTCCATACAATAAAAACAACGCATGATTTTTTCAAAGGCTCATTAAGCAATCTCAGTTATTTGAGACAAGTCATGCTACAGCAAAACCACTAAGCATTCTATCAAAAAGACATCAAGCATGACATGAAAAAGCCTAAGCCGCAGTCTACACAAGCTCCTTCTTGTACCACTATTTTGCACAAAGCTTTTTCTCTTTTCCAACACCATTTGAAATTTTTATAAACACCTCTTTTGATGAAAACCAATAAAGATCAGAGGCAAAAATACACCTTGATGAAAAGATATGACAAGGTCTGAACGCAAATCAAGGCGAAAATGAAAACCAAAAGCAGTAGCAGAAAAAGAAGAACGCATCGATGAACGATAATAGTGAAAAACTGAGCGTTCTTTGCAAATGAAAACAAGCAACTTCTCCAAAGGAAATTTGTTGGGGTCCAACCATTTATTGCAGCAAACAAACAAACTAAACCAACTAAGAAAACTAAAACAACTGACGCTCCAAGAAAAACACATAGTGCATGAAGCAATAAAAATATAGTGTTTTGAAAGGTGACTTGATTTTTGCCGATGAAGAAGGGGTGCCTCGGGGGCATCCCCAAGCTTTGACGCTTGTACTTCTTGGATATTTCTTGGGGTGATGCATGGGCATCCCCAAGCTTGAGCTTTTGTCCATTCTTCAACTCATCTCATCATTCTCCAATCCCTACACTTGAAAACTTCCTTCATACAAAACTAAACACAAATCTATTAGCAACATTAGTGCAAGCATAACATATAATCAATCCTCTATTTGCTTCAGGTTTCAACTCAAAACCACCACATATATAGCACATACTACTGTAGCAACCTCCCAAAAAGTTCCATGATCAAAAGAACTCAAAAGAAAGCGATAAAGTGGCAAACACAAATATTGGCAGAAATCTGTCAAAACTGAACAGCTGACAAAGGTCGAATTTTTGAGGGATTTTCTGTTGCTCAAATCAAAAAGTGTTCAACTAATAAAAGTTTGGATATAACCTGGGGCATATGCACAAGAAATTGCAGGTCCAAAAGATAAACAGAGAATTTTCACGAATTTTTACGGTGCAGCACCGAAAACAGTTTCAGGACAGCAACATCCCCAAATCTTTATCTCACTCAAATTAGAGGCTTCTCTTGGCACAAAAACGAAATAAACAAGATAAGGAGCGGTCATTATAGTAGTACTGACTTCCAAGACTCAAATAAAAGAAAAATTACTGAAAAGAAAACATTGGGTTATCTCCCAAGAGTGCTTTTCTTTAACGCCTTTGAGCTAGGCGTAGAAAATTGCGAATCAAGTATTATCAAGTGATGAAGCATCAAGATCATAATTTGCTCTAAGAATAGAGTCAAAAAGTAATTTATTTATTTTCCTAGGGAAGTGTTCCATACCTTTCTTAAGTGGGAATTGATACTTGATAGTGCCTTCCCTCATATCAATGATAACACCTACAGTTCGAAGAAAGGGTCTTCCCAAAATAATAGGACATGAAGCATGGCATTCAACGTCCATAACAAGAAAATCAACGGGAACAAGGTTATTGTTAACCACAATAAGAACATCATTAATCCTTCCCAAAGGTTTCTTCTTAGCAACATCAGCAGTAGGAACATCAAAATAATATTTTTCAAGCGGTGGTAAATCAAGCATGTCATAAATCTTTCTAGGCATGATAGAAATACTAGCACCTAGATCACATAAAGCATGGCAATCATAACCATTAACATGCATATCAATGATGGGTTCCCAACCATCTTCTAACTTCTTGGGAACAGAGGCTTTTTGCTTCAACTTTTCATCCCTAATTTTTATAAGAGCATTGGTAATATGCTTAGTAAAAGCAATATTTAAAGAACTAGCATTGGGAGTCAAAGCAAGCTTTTGCAAGAACAAAATAACTTCAGATATATTGCAGCCATCAACATCAAAATCATTAAAATAAATAGAGCTATCATCTCCCACACTCCGAAAAATTTCAGCACTCTTTTGGGAAAAAGTTTTGGCAGTTTTAGGCTTTTTAACACAAGGAGTGGGAGTTTTCTCTACACCTATCAAAGTAAGAGGATTGTTATCAGTAGGAGCAACATCATTAGAGGTAGTAATAGTACATACCTTCATCTCTCTAGCCATCTCATCTTCTCTTTCCCACCTGGCATGCAATTCCGCTAACAATCTAATATTTTCATCAATTCCAACTTGAATAGCATTAGCGGTAGCAAAAACATTATTCTTTTTAACATCATTAGGCAACACTTTTAATTTCAGAAGTTCAACATCATGAGCAAGGCTATCAACTTTAGAAGCAAGAATATCAATTTTGCTTAACTTTTCCTCAACAGACTTGTTAAAAACAGTTTGCTTACCGATGAAGTCCTTGAGCATTACCTCAAGCTCGGAGGGCGCGGCCATAGTGTTGTTGTAGGAATTACCATAAGAGTTACCATAACCATTACCATTGGTAGAAGGATACGGCCTATAATTGTTATTAGCAAAATTGTTCCTATAAGCATTGTTGTTAAAATTATTGTTTCTAATGAAATTCACATCAACTTGCTCTTCTTGAGCAACCAGAGAGGCCAAAGGAACATTATTAGGATCAACATGAGTCTTATCATTAGCAAGCATAGCCATAATGGTATCAATCTTATCATTCAAGGAAGAGGTTTCCTCAACAGAATTTACCTTCTTACCTTGTGGAGCTCTCTCGGTGTGCCATTCAGAATAATTTACCATCATATTGTCAAGTAGCTTTGATGCGGCGCCCAAGGTAAGGGACATAAATGTGCCTCCAGCAGCTGAATCAAGTAGGTTCCTTGAAGAAAAATTTAGTCCTGCATAAAAAGTTTGGATAATCATCCAAGTAGTCAGTCCATGAGTGGGGCAATTCTTTATCATAGATTTCATTCTTTCCCAAGCTTGAGCAACATGTTTATTATCAAACTGAGTAAACTTCATAATATTGCTGCGCAAAGCTATAATCTTAGCAGGAGGATAGTATCTACCAATAAAAGCATCCTTACACTTAGCCCATGAATCAATACTATTCTTAGTCAAAGACAGCAACCAATCTTTAGCTTTTCCTCTCAAAGAAAAAGGAAACAACTTGAGCTTAATATATCACTATCAACATCCTTATATTTCTGCATCTCACATAGCTCAACAAAATTGTTGAGATGAGCTGCAGCATCTTCAGTACTAGCACCAGAGAATTGCTCTTTCATAACAAGGTTCAATAAAGCAGGCTTAATCTCATAAAAGTTTGCAGCAGTAGCAGGTGGTGCAATAGGAGTGCAGATAAAATCACTATTGTTTGTGCTAGTGAAGTCACACAACTTGGTGTTTTCAGGATTGGCCATTTCAGCAAAACGAAAGTAAACAAGTAAAAACAACTACCAAGGATTCTAATTTTTTTGGGTTTTTGATAAAAAGCAATGCAGGTAAAATAAATAAAGTAAAGCAAAATAATAACAAAGTAAAGAATGTATGTGCGAAGAACTCCCCTCGCAGAAGTCTTCTCTTCCTCCCCGGCAACGGCGCCAGAAAAGAGGCTGCTACCGGTTGATGGCGTGTGGTTGACGTGGGAGCAGACGGTCCTTGTGCGTGGTGAATAACCAGCCCGTTGGGAACCCCAAGAGGAAGGTATGATGAGTATAGCAGCTAGTTTTCCCTTAGTTAAGAAACCAAGGTTTAATGTCGGTCAGGAGAGGAGAGACAATGACGACTGAAGGTGATGCTTGCTAGTTTGCGATAGTAGCGGACAATTTATATATGGCACCTCGTCCAAGCTTTGCTTGCTAGCTGCAACGTGAAACCTGCACACACACAAACAAATACTTTGCTCCCAACTTACGATGAGGTTGTCAATCTCACCGGTTTGCTTGAAACAAAGGTTATGAGTGTATCGAGTGGAAAACAATATAGTATGCGAATAAAATAAACAGTGCGAGTAAAGTAAACAGGTGATAGCAATATGATGGAAATAGGACCGGGGTCCATAGTTCACTAGTGGTGTCTCTCCATAGATAAATAACACATGCTGGGTAAACAAATTACAGTTGGGCAATTGATAGAATAAAGATAACGTGATATGTCAAGAAGATCACTATGAGATTTACTCTGGGCATTACAACAAAATACATAGACCGCCATCCAACTGCATCTATGACTAATAATCCACTCCCTGGGATATCAATCCGAACACCCTAGAAGTATTAAGTTGCGAACAACAGATAATTGCATTAAGCAAAGTGTGTAATGTAAACAAAGCATATGCCCTTGAGCATATGGATGTTGTTTTCTCCCTAGTAGCAACAGCACATCTACCACCTTAGAGGTTTATGTCAGTCCCCCAGGTGAAATAGAGGCATGAACCCACTATCGAGCATAAATACCCCCTCTTGGAGTCACTAGCAACTACTCGGCCAAGATAGCTACTAACAACGGAGAGCATGCAAGATCATAAAAAACATAGAGATAACAAAAGATATAATTCAGTACAGCAACTTAATCATAAACACCAATATTCATCGGATCCCAACAAACCAAACATGTAGAATTACATAACGGTGATCTCAATCATGTACGACAGCTCATGAGATCTAAACATGAAGCACATGGTGGAGAAGACAACCATCTAGCTACTGCTATGGACCCATAGTCCAAGGTAGACTACTCACTCATCGCTCCGGAGGCAAGCATGGCGATGAAGAAGACCTCCGGTGGCGATTCCCCTCTCCGGCAGGATGCCGGGAAGATCTTCCGGACCCTCCCGATCTTTGGGTCGACGGCGGCGGCGGATCGCGATGTGTTCTGGAAATCTGATCGGGTCCTTAGGTTTTTCTCGTCGGGGGGTCTTTATAGGCGAAGGGGCGTTGTCAGAGGAGGGGCCAGGCGGCCACACACGGGGGTGGCGCGGGCCAGGGGCTGGCCGCGCCACCTGTGCGTGTGGGCCCCTGGTCCCTCGCCTCCTACTCTCCTTCGGATCTCTGGAAGCTTCCGGGTAAAATAAGACTTCAAGAACTTGTTTCGTCCAATTCCGAGAATATTTCCTGTGTATCACTTCTGAAACACAAAAACAGCAGAAAACGGGAAACTGGCACTGTGGCACTTCGTTAATAGGTTAGTTCCGGAAAATGCATAAAAATGCCACTAAGTGTAACGAAACAATAGGCAAATGGTGTAAAAATAAGCATGGAGCATCAAAAATTATAGATACGTTTGAGACGTATCACGGACCCTAAGGCTGAGGTGGCGTAGACTTAGTCTTGCTTTGTAGTCTTCGTTTATTCTGATGTAGTGAACTTTAGCCACATTTTGCCCGAGAACTAGTCAGAGGACTTGTGCTCTTTGTAAATATTCATCCTTTATGAAATGTTGTGCTTGATTTAGTTTCTGAGATGCTGTCTTTTTCTTTCTTTTGGCTTCCAGCCTGTGCATGCTGGTGGGTCGACGGATCGTGATTGGGCTTCACCTCCCGCCAATATGTTCGACTCCGGAGTTTCTTCGCCTCATCATCCTTCTTGTCGATGTTCTGAACACTTGTTGATAATTTCGAACCTTGAAGGCCGTTTATCCTTGATGAAGCGCCAGGCACAGATGGCTATGGAAAAGGCCAGCAAATCTTGCGGCTTTATGAAATAGATATCCATACTCGAGGATAAGGTGTCGGGTCTGATGGCCAAAATTGTTCATCTTGAAGAATGCGACTCCTTTCTTGTTGGTATTGTTGAATCTGTCTGTGAGATGTTGCGATATAAGGTTCCTCGCAACCTTCCTCTTTTCCCTTTTACTCCATTGTTGGTGGCTTAGTAACTTCTCATTATCCCAGGCACTTGCTTGGACTTTGTTGGTGAGACACGTCGGGTTTTTGAACAAATCGTGGCTCTCGAGAAATCATCGGAGGGAGTCGAAAGTTTGTGGTCTGATCCCCGGCGCCGTCATGCTATTGTGCTTCTTCAAGATCATGCTCAACACATTGGAGAAGTTGTTGATGGTTGTCGAAGATCTTTGACTACCATGTATTCTGTCATGTTCCCTCGCAATCCTCTTCCTGGAAGCTTTCCGCAGCTACTCGACGTTTTTAGATATAGTCAGCGAATTCATCGACTGATAGAGCTCAACTTAGTGGCTGGCGCCAATTTTACTCTTGGTTGGACACGTAAGTGGCATCCAAGGCTTAATTATAGTTCCATGTCACTAAGTATGCCTCCAGGGGGAGCTAGGTTGCGAGTCCATATGGATGCTACCCTTTAACCGGCAAGGAGGCTCATAGCTAGGTTACTTCGAGAGGATGCTGCGTTTTTCCGTGAGCATCATTATTTAGATCCTTTGGGCGTAGATGATTCTGATCAGCCACAGCTGTGACATTTGTATGCTTTTGTGTGTAGAACGCGAGAGTTTTTGTTTCCGGATCCTTTTATCAGAAGTTTTGTTTTTGCTCTCGAGGCGTTTTACTTTTCCACTGTTGGTGCATTTACCGCAATTTTGTTTAAAGACATGTAAACTCAAATAGGAGGAACTTTGTCTTTATTTATACTTATAATGTAAGATACATGGGGTGTCCCAAGAGATCCGGCCAATGACCTATGTTCTAGATCTAGAGGGCATTGCCCTGGAATAGCTCGTGGCTTTTACAGCCTTATTTTTCTACTCTACTTTTTTGTTCTTCTTGTCACCTATGTCGCCTGAGTCTTCTCTTCTTCTCCTGTAGGTTTCTCTTGTTCTGACGGCTGTACCCGTGGTTTCTTCACTTCTGGCTCTGCTAGATGTCCTTCGAGTTGCTGTATGACTCCTGTAGTCGCACTTTTTGCTTTGTAGTTGGGTTCTCCGTAGCTTGCCATCATGCCAAAGTTTTGGGCCATCTTGTGAAATTCCTTGTCACATAGATCTGATAACTCGAAGCTTCCTTTGACTGTGATAATTTCATTGGGTACTGGCATTTTTAGTACCAGGTATGTGTAGTGAGGTACTACCATGAATCACAAAAATGCGGGTCGCCCGAGGATCGCATGATATTGTGATGGCCAGTCCATGACTTCGAAGTCAAGTTTCTCTCTTCTATAGTTTTTCCGATTTCCGAAGCAAACGTTGAGTGCTATTCGACCAAGTGGATAATTAGCGCTTCCTGGGACTATTCGTGAAAGGAACAATCAGTTGGTTTCAGGAACTCCAATGAGATGTGCATTGCTCGTAGGGTTTTTGTATATATAAGATTTATGTCACTTCCTGCATCCATGAACACTCTGTCGACATCGTATGTCCCAATTTAGGCTTTGAGTACCAAAGGCGCGTTTCCTGGCCGAGGTACTGTTATCGGGTGATCATCTCTGCTGAATTCTATGGGTTGCTCTGACCAGTGTAGATATTCCGTCTTTGCTGGAGGCGAGGTTACTGCTAGGTTAACTTGGCAAGTTATGCTTTTTTCCTCTTTGTTCGACTTTGGCACAGGCTGTATCATTGCTATGATGTGCCCTTTGGATGGAACATATCCTCCGTCGTCGTCACGTCCCTGATTCGGCTGATCTTGACCCTGAGGAACTCCATTGTTTCCTTATTGATTTGCAGGTGCATTGCTTGTGTTTCCTTCGTATCCCTACCGTTTTGCTTTGGCTTGCTTGTTTAGTGCTGCTTCTTGTAGTTTCAAGAACGTTGTGCAATCTTTCATCGTGTGTCTGGATACTCGTTTCCCATCAACAAACGCAGAGTGTATATGACATGGTCCGTTTAGCATATCTTTTGGCGATGGGTTGTATTCTCTGGATTCTCTTGTCTGAAACTTTTTGTAGTCTTCTTTTCCGTAGCTACGATATCCCGAGCTTTTACGATCGTTCCCTTGGTAGCTATTATCCTTGTACCCTGCGGCTACTTGGCTGTGAGAGCCATAGTTATCGTAATTGCGGGATCTCCTCCTTTGGCATCCATCTTTGTTTCCTCTATCATCCTCTGGCAATCGTGTCCGTTTGTTGTTGCACGCATCTTCTCCATCTGCAAATCTGTTTGCTATATCCATTAAATCTGATACAGTTTTCGGCTTGATTCTGCCCATATCCTCGATTAGGTCTCCCCGGCTTAACCCAACTATGAATGCATCTATTGCTCTTTCGTCTGAAACTTCGACTGCCGAATTTTTGATGATGCTCCATCTTTGGATATACGCCCTTAATGTCTCACCGCGTTGCTGTACGTAGGCTTTGACTTCTTCTATGGACGCTGGACGCTTATATGTCGACTTGAAGTTGCTCGTAAATTGTTTTATGAGCTCCTCCCAGCTTCCGATTGTTTCTTTTCCTAGTTTGCTCAACCATGACCTTGCTGCGCCGGTGAGGTGTAATTGCAAACTTTGCATTGCTGTTTCCCTGGTTCCTCCCAGTAATTTTATTGCTTGTAGATAATCTGAAAGCCATGACTGTGGCTCCTGAGATCCATCATATTTTTGCTGATCATGGGGTAGTTTGAAACCTTTGGGTACTAGCGTGATGCGAACCCTATGGGTAAAGCATGGTGCCCCCATCTCCTTTTCGTCGTCTTCATAGTCATATGCTTTGTTGGGAGTTCTGGATCGTCGGGTTTCTTTATGCTTTGGACTGTTGTGCCGCCCTGGTGATGGCGTTCTAGATCGTCGACTTTCACTTCTGTGCCGAGGACAGTTGTGACGGCGCGGTGATCTTGGCCTATGGGTTCCTTTATTGCAATATGCCTCCTCTTCTTTTGCTGATAATTTGTTGCCTACCATCTTCAATCTATTTAGTGCTGCCCGGTGCATATGTTCCCTTGGGTCTCCTGGATTTGGTCGCATTGTATGTAGGTATGCTTGAGCTGCCACCAACGCTGCTTCGGGTGTCTTTGGTATAATGTTCCCTTGCTCGTCGACTGATAAGAAAGACGAGTCGAGGTTTTTGGAGAGACTTTCCCTATCTGAGTATTTGAGGTTCTCGTACCTTGATCCGTGTCGACGATGTCTTTTGCCGTTTGTGTATGATGCGTCACTACGTGCTCTGTGAGCAGGGTCGCTTGCTGCAATGGCTGAGTCTTTTCTCTTCTGTATTTTAATTCTTTCTTTCGCTAGTAGCTTTGACTGCTGTCTTAGGGCGTAGTGGTACCCCAAAAGCATTTTTTGCTAGCATTATTTGGTATTGGCGTGCAATGCTCCACAGCTGTTTTGATTGTCCTCCATTCATCGACTGATAGTCAAACTTTTTCTGGGTTTGCCACGGAGTCTGCAGTTTCTCCTTCTGCCAGGTGGTTTGCCCCCCTGTTTATGTTTGCTGGGTTGAGCACTGCATTGTTTTTTCGTCGAGCTCTTCTGAGTTGTCCTCTGTAATAGCGAGTACTTGGTACCGATTATCAAACTTACTATCGAAGCTTGAGAAGATTGAATTTTCATCCTCATGAAGCTCTAACCCTGTCTTCCAGGTGTCCGTTGATTTATCTGAAGTATTGTCATGGCTGATCATCAGATCTTCGAGTTGTACTTCTAAGTCGAAGTTTCCCATGGTTTCATCGCCTTCTGCTAATTTTCTTTTTTCTGTTTCTATTTCCACGAAGCTGACCGGCGAATTTACTTCGCTGGAAGAGCCCTCTGACGATTCTGGCGTTGTTTCTGTTTTGGACTTGCTTGCCGACGGACCCGGTTTCGCCGGATCTGAAAGGCGAATCAAACCCAATGATCCGACGTGAAATTTTAGACTTCCGAACGTCAGATCCATATCCTGATCCATGCTTTCGAATACTTGCGTGAAACTTGACTGGTGAGGTTGAAAATCGACGGTTCTGAAAGGTATCTGGATTTCGTTGACTTCTGGACTGCTGTTGGCTAAAAGCGAAAAAGCCGTCGAATTCATGATTCCAACACCCAGAGTCCCCATGGTCGGCGCCAATTGACGAGGGTTAACTCGACAAATGTCCTAGATGAAGGACTTAGGATCGGGGAGATAGGGCGTCGGATGAACTCGAAGGTAAAATCAGTAAAACAAGGTGTGTATCGAAAGTAAACGTGGGGTGTAAACCTGGCTTGCTTTCAATCTGTCCCTCACCATCCTCTCCTGGCCCCTATATATAGGTGGCTAGGTCTCAAGGATCGGGAGGGATCCGATACAGATTACAACATCGATATACAACATGAACTCGTATTTCGACTAGTGTTACAACTGGGCCTAGCTTAACGGGCCTCAGGGGTACTCAACTGTCGGGCTCTATTATTTATACCCTTGTCACCTGTACATAATACTCATGCTGTTACACAAGCATTTGCTTCTAAATCGTGTTACTACAGTTATCATTAGACTTTTAATGTTCCTTAAGATGGTTCGTCAGAACATATCATAAAGCTAGCAATAATATGTATACTACAAGATGCCTCCAAATGAATACTTAAAGAAAGGAAACACTGTATTTGCACCAAAAGTTTCTAACGCACGCTTAAATGTCATTATGACAATTGTCATTGGCCTTTGAGATCCTTTTTATCACCTCGGCGAAATATGTTTGATCAATTTACTCGTTTACCCCTTTGTATGAGAGTGTTGCATGAGATTATATCACTGAGCGATATATAGTTGTGTGCACCACAAGATGCTTCTTCATGGGCATTCATAGAAAGGAACACTACTTTCCACCAAAAGTTTGTAACATTCACCTAAATTTCATAATGACGATTGTCATAAGCCCTTTTATGATTGCTTTATATCATCCCAGCTAAAGGATGTTTTTAATTATACGTTCATTCACCTTTTTTACAAGATGACAAATCATATCAAGAAGTCATGTATATCACATATAGACTACATGATGCTTTGACACAAGCACTTCAAAATATATATAAAATGCCTTTCAATCAAAAGTTTGTAATCTTCACATAATCTCATTATTACCATTGTTATCAATTATGCCATTTTGTTCCTTCTATATAATTTATGCCAAAAGATGCTCCAATAAATTTAAGGATTCACCCCTCTATATGAGATGGTTTTGCCTGATCATACAAAGAACTTGGATATCGCATACAGAATACGCATGCTTTTACACGGGCATTTGCCCCAAAATCGTGTTATTATTGTTAGACTTTTTATATTTGTTGGGATGGTTGTGTCGGAACATATCATAAAGCTATATGTGGCATGTACACTGAAGATGCTTCCAAATAAGCTTTTTAAGTAAGAAAACATTGTGTTTCTTTCAAGATCATCTTATCCAAAAATGGTCCAATGAATCTATTTACTTACCTTACTTATGAAATAACTGTGCTATATTATAGACAAATTTATGATATCATTAGCATAGTGTCATATGCTTTTGCATGAGTATTTAGATACATCAACAATTTGTTTCCACCAGAAGTTTCTAAGTTGACATGATGACAGAATACTTAACCGCGTAGATCCATAATGCTAAGACAGCCCACACACATGATAAACTAAAAATGTATCCATAAACTTTGTAATTTATGAAGTATTTTATAATCCATCATATCTACACCATATTAGGATTAATTGATGATTTCAATAATTTTCAATGTATTCATTTACCTGTGATGGGCACACCATCTAGGTGAACCATCTCTTCAAAGGATGTCTTTCCGGCCGACCATAACTTGCTCGGTTGTTGTCATAATATGTACTAGTAAGTGTTGGCGCGGCAGCACGCCGCGCCCGTGGGCTTACTCTTATGGTATCATTGTTTTGTTTTGTTAGTTTTGAAAGTATGACTGCTGGTTTGTTGACGGGAGTGTTGGAGCGTTAGCTCAATGTAAGATAGGCCAGATGATGTAATTGGTGGTATTGAGTGTAACTGTTCTATTTTTGGATTGGTTATTTTAACAAATTTCCTGGATAATGAATAAGGCAAAGCTATTTGTTTTATCTAGTATTACTGCTGACATGTATAGTTCGTAGTAGTGTGGTTGTATATCAAGCGATGGTGATAGGATTATAGTGACTGCAACTGCATTACCTGAGGCATGGATCATTCAGTGACCCTAATTTACACCAATATATTTCCAAAGATAGCTGGTAGTCTACCAGTAATGTCCCTACAGTATTACAATGTGGGTGAAGCAACATCACAGGTGCAATAGATTTGCCAATGGCACCAATCTACATTGCTACTGACATAGGTAAGATGGTTATGGCCTTATGGGTGGTTTTATGCTCCTGTTTCATCATCAGTCCGTACTGGTGTCCTCCCCATCTGAGAAGAGGATATTGATAAGTTCTCTTTGGTACTGGAAGAGCAAGAATTGGTTCATCAATCATGCTTTTCTGAGTGATGCAGAGGGTGGTGCAAGTATTATCGGGTAGCAAGTAAAATACCTTACATCCAAGCAGGGTGTAGAAGATACTCCTCGTGACACACCTCAGGAATACAAAGATACCGAGCCGACATTGACGAAGTTGACTGACCAGAGAACATGCCCTTGGTATCCAATGACAACTGGGACATGGCGGCCGCCAATGCGACATGCTACTACATCAAAAGGGTGTGGTACTGGTACTGCTGCTGCCACTACTGCAAGAGGCTAAATTACTGCAAGTGGGGTAGAGGCCCCATGGATGTCGAAGATCATGGATTTCTTGCCGACTGCTATGGAGTGGATGGAGAACAGCTCTTGCTGGTCGATCTCTTCGGACCACGCGAGCTGGCAGTCAGGGAGGGTGTTCCTCATGCCAATAACAACCATCATGTAGTAGGGATCTTTGAGCTCCACCAAGCTATACAACACCGGGCTGAATATGAGACCATTCCAGAATCAAATTATAGGTTATCTGAAATGCTATTAAGGTTCAAAGACAGTAATGCAAACTTGCTTGTATAGGTGTATAAAACAAATAGCCATATGCAGCCACGTGCTTAACCATACAGTACAATATAACAAAACATGTTGGCATGAGCTTGGCCTCAGATAGTGTTAAACCTAGTCTATTTGCAAGCAGCAAACATGTGCACCACACTACTGGTCAAGTGATCTCTAACAACATCAAATGAAGCATGAAGATGACATTATTTGTAACACAGGAGCAGCAACAGATGGCGAAGCTGCTCCAGACGCCATCCAAGAGCTCAAAAAACTATATGTCATGGTCTGCAAGCAAACAGAATATTCTTTCACAACATCACAGTATAGGATAGAAAATCTAACAGTTAATGAACCAAAGGCCATGGGCATCAACATATAGTCTGAGATTTCAATGTTGGATATGCATGTTGAGTAGGTAGTTGACAAAAGAAACAAAAGAGAGGATAAATTGCAAACCCATCTATACCAAACACTGCTGGTGAGATTTCAGCGTTGTATCTGCTTGTTAAATAATCCTCAATCAACTACGAATTGAAGCCAAAAAAAACTGCTATACATGAAACATGGAAAATAAAAACATGATGAACAAATTCTAAAAGCAAAATAGAAACATGCAAATAGTAAGAACATGGTATCTTCCATTCGGATGTCTAAGGTGGGCACCAGCATCGTGCTGTAATGCGGAGACGGTTGAAGCTTGGTATGGAAATCAATCATCACCCGTGGAGAGAACACAAATGGTAAAAAAACACTAACTTGCTTACCAATGAACAATGCATCTCCTACAGCTATGGGCAATTATTATTACTCAAAACTATTTTCTAGCAAAGAAAACAGCGGGCAAGTTCCATGATAGAAACGTCAAATAAGCTATTGATCTGAATAAGCACATAACTGTTAGCAGTTAGCAGCTGCAGAGATAGCATACTGTCGCCGCTATACAAAACTGCCCCAGAGCAGCAGGTTGAGCGTGCGCCATAGGACAGAGGGGAATATCTTATTATGTACAATACAAAAAATAGCATTTTTTGGGAATAGAGCTGCTAACCAAGAAGTAAAAAGGATAAAATGCACAAATAAACACAATTAGGCTATTGTGTGCCATACTATCTACCATTGGTCATCATGAAGTATCGGAATGCCTAAAGATTGCAAATACAGTGGTCATTATCTAATTTAAATTGTGGTGCTACAATCTACATTGAGACAGAGTACTTGAGACAAACATACCCAGCCACGTTGGTACCAAGCTAGGCTTAAGCTGGTGCATATATAGTTTGCAATCAGTTCACTCTCATCAATAATTGAATGATGGGCATCTTTCAGGGAAAATTCAGTGTGAAATATTTCACAATTTTGGAGTTTACAAATCTTAGAATGCAAGAGGAAATTTACTTAAGACAGAGAACATGCCCAGCCTCGTTGGTACCAAGCCAGACATAAGCTCCTGCATGTGTGGGCTGCAATCAGTTCACTGCTATCAGTAATTGAATGTTTGGCATCTCAACCTGTTCAGCATAAAAGGGGGAATAGTAAAGAAATAACAGAACAAAGCGAGAGAAACACAGAACAGAAGAAGGGATGGATACTGACGGTGCGGAGACTCTGCCATAAGGCCATACCTCATCCTCTCCCCCCATGCCGCCCATGGTCTTGCTGAAGTAGCACACCAGCTCCCATCTTGCAGCCACGATTCGCGCAGATATGTCATTCCAGATTCCCATGAGAGCACGCGCCGTGGAACACGAAAAACTACAAAATCGTTCATGGCGCCTCTGTTCTCGAGAGGCAAGTCTGTAGAAGTCCGAGGCTGGAACAGCGATGCAACTATATAGAACCTGCACACAAACAACAACAGATTAATAGAGGAGAAATGGAATAAGGAAACAGTAGACAAAAAAGAAGAGGAACCACATCGCGCACCTCGACGACTCGGACGCGGAGGTGAGAGAAATCGGAAGCAAGCCCAAAGCCAGGGAGCCAATGGCGCCATTGCCGCCTGACGCCCGCAACCAAGAAGAGGGCGGCCACAACCTCCAATACCACGATTCCACGAACTGCCGGTACACGGGATTCCCACGACATGGAATAGCTGTGCAGCTGCTCAAGAGCATGGTGTCTATTGAGGGTCTCTCCGGCCTTATGCTAGTGGCTGGCGCCATGGTCCCCCGCAGTCCACATTGCTGCTGCTGGCATCGACGTCGTCCAGCTACAGTAGAGCAGCTTCAAGTGAGTCCGCGTTCACAGACCAGGAGCAGTCGGAGCCCGCGCTACTGGCCATCCGGCAGCCACACGGCGGACCAGGAGGAGCCGGCAAGGCAGTGAGGAGTTGCAGCTGCCAAGCCTCACCACGGTCATCGTCCTCAGAGGAGCTCGACCTAGAGGGGGGAGGGGGCTAATGGATGGTACACGAACGGCGGCCAAGGAGGGGAGGGAGGCGGTGGCCAGGGAGGGGAGGGAGGCGGCGGCTCCCAGGCAGAGCTGGGCGATGGGGTTGGGGAGAGGAGGATAGAGGCGTGGGATCCTGGGGCAGTTTTTTTTTACGTGGGGGTCTTGGCCTCCTGTGAGTAGATGGTAGGCGATAAGGCAAATGAAGGAAAGAACGGCAAGCTGTCGATTGACTCGATGCCTCTGGTAGAACTCAGCACCGCTTTAACTGTACCATTTAGATTAAATCAAACGGCAGTAAACATCTAAGGTACTGTAGATTGCAAATGTGCCACATCTACAGTATCACCAGCCAAATGGCAGCTCTAATAGAGTGTCAAAGCTCTCAAACTTGTATAGATATAGATATAGATGCCCGGCTCCAAAATGAACGCCTACACACCCCCTCATATCTGTTAGGTAAATGCCTCTTTGAGGGATGCGTCGTACTTTGATATGACAGCCTCACATGTCGACTGACCTCCTCTTCTAGTGGAGACCTATGACACTTCCCATGCCACTACCGATTTGAGTTAGAACCAAATAGCTTTGTGCACATACTTTCTCAGCAAATGGAATAATTGTATCCTTTAATAGGGCATCAAATACTCTATCTCATTTTGCCATGTCTAAGCTACACTTCAATCTGCCTCCCGATTTTGTATTGGCTTTAGATCATCACATGCATCATGTATGGCTTTACATGGCCAATCAAACTCAGTATTGCATACATCGGCTTCCACATCTTAGTTGCTAGAATTATCTATTACATTCAACTCACTACAACTTAGCCGATGTGTTTCCCTCTTACTGCCATCACGACTCTTTTATGCTAGAGCGCGCTCTAGGACCTGGCCGACATTCAGGAACTCAAACCTCTCTAGCCTCTCCCTAAGGTGGAATATTAGTGCATTGCAAACTAAGTCGTCTATATCTCTCTCTCCATTATCACTAAGCTACAACATTGGTTCTTTATATTTTGGAAGCATTTGACATAATTAGATATTGATTCGTCGCACCTCTGTCATACCAATGTAAGATGAGACAACTTCAATTCGTTTTCTCTGGTAAAGAAGTGTTCATTGAATTTCTTCTTCGGGTGGAACTAAGTGTGAATAGAATTAGGAGTTAACATAGAACACCATGAGAAATCAGTATGATTAAAGATAACGGAAACACCACCCTTTAAGATATTCTGGCTATGGGCTTCACCAATTTGAGCAATGTATTAGATAATATTTTCCCAAGTTGATTTACTATACACTCCATTGAATTTAGTGAAGTTTGTTAGTTTATAACTAGGGGATAACGTTACTTATCAAAGTATTTAGGGTATGACTTAGTGTAAGTACTATTTTTTGGTGCTATCCTAGATTCTTGTAGACCATCTAATCCAATTCTCTCATGAACTTTTTCATTGGATCGTCCAAGTCAGATGATTCTTTAGCAGGCACAAAAGAGGAATGGTCGTGGGGTTGGCTCGCACCCAAGGGGACAAACTTTGATTTGACATCGGCTCCAGACCTAGATGCACTACCTGACTCGGTTGAATAATCCTACATGGTGCGTCTAGGATAGGAGTCAGAAAAAAGCGCACGCGCAAGTCGGTTTTCCAAATAGGACACATCGGTTGGTCATCCGATGGCTGATTCTAGATTTGAGCTGTGTTTTCCCTAGTTGTATGTTTTCCATGAGTTTGTACATGTGGTAGTCCCTTGGGAACGCAATATATGCTGGATCATGGCTATTTGTTCATAAGTAAAACGACTAGTACATACAGAAGTTTTGTCATTGCTAACAAACATGGGCTTTTCTTTGGGATCCTCGGTTGGCTTGATAGTTCCTTGCCAATATCTCTTGAAGCCTTACAAGCACGACTCCAAGTATGCAACTTCTTGATTCTCCGGTATCTCCTTGAACTCCTCTTGATGTTGCTTCCTCAGAACCTTGAAGCCTTCGCAATGTTCCTCTGAAATTCATCATAGGCGGGTCATATGGTGTTCTCCACATATATGTCGCCTGATTTAGGGATCTTTTATTGTGTCATTATTGTCCGATCCAAGACTGTCATTCCCAAAATAGTCGTCAAAAAGTGTGTTGCGCACAAAATGAGCATGAACACGTTCTTATATTACCCGAGGCGCCGAGGGAGATGCTCTACAAATCACATTGCAGGAGGCCGGCTGGCACTGCGATACACAACACAATTAGTCGATACTTTTTAGACCCAAAGCCCTAGTTCTTTGGGGGACTGATGGCAAAAAAATTATACGTTTTTACCCAATTGTTGGGACTCCAAAGTGATGCATCTAGCGTAAATTTTTGCTCATAGGGATAACTCGAGGATTTATATCAAACTATCAGGAAAAAGCTTTATCTTTTTTTAGAGTTTTCCTTGAATCTTTTTCCTGCAACTTGCAATAGAAAATAACTGTTTTGTGTCCCCAACTCCATCGAGGTGTTTGTCAGGCACATACAATGTGTAAGAAATACAAAACTTGATGCAATGAATAAATAGACTGCGAGGTATTTTTGGATTTAATTGCAACTAAAATAAAGATTGCAAAGAAAACTAAAAGTTGTTTATTATAGTTTAAAATGGACCGATGATCTAGACCTCTCTCTCAAAAACATGGTGGCACAAGTATTGCTTCACGTAAAAGTTAAAAGAAATGCAAACAAATATGTAGTGATTGATAAGCATCCGTATGGGTATCACGTCCAAACATAGAGAAATGAACCACATCTCTCTAATACTCCAATAGCATGGAAAAACTCCTCAAGCTAAATTTAAGAACTAATGGAGTATTGCCTTAAGAACTTTGTCATGAAGTGGAACAACAATATACTACCTTGAGAAAACAAGGTCACCTTTGATGTGACAAGATGAACCATAGCATAAGCATTCATTTCTCACTAGTGAGGCAATCAATGGAAACATAAAAACCTAAGCAGCACATGGATTTGTTGTCACTATCCCATGCCACTACCAGATTACCTCGTCTAACAAACACATCCCTCACTCAGGTTCTTGCATGCAAGTTTAATTAGAAAAAATCATAGATTAACAAGGTAACATATATATCTATCAATATATCAAGCACATACTGACAATTTGCATCTCATAACTCATCTCAATAACAAAAGATCCATCAATAGGGTAATACAAATATGACCACAATCACGCAAAGGTAGCTCATACGGTTCTAATTAGTGAAGTACATTGAGAGAGGTGATACTAGTAACTTCCACAAACCCATAGTGTAGGGGGTGGACTAATCTTTCTTCATCATGGAGACGAAAGAGTTGATGGACATGGAGAAGCAACCATGGGAGGCTTCGATGGCGTTCCCCTCCAATCGTCACAAGTACTGTCTTTATTTTGGTGCTTCTCTGTCTGCTGCCGCCTCCTCGCAATGACACCGAAGGGGTCATATTTATAGATGATTTTAGATCAAAAGGATTTCATGGGTATGAAGAATGAGGAAAATGGAGCCACGAGGTGGTAGGTGGGCCCCATGGTGCGGCCAGGAATTGGGACCACGCCATGGGCCCTCCTGGCCGGCCCACCAGGCTTCTGGTCAACTCTTCTTCTCGTAATATTTCAATTTTGGAAAAATGAATGGAGAAATTTAGGATCATTTTTAACATATGGAAAGTTCCTGAAACTTAAAAAATATACAAAACATGTTTTCATGTTCTGTAACATTAGATACAAAATAAAGAGGACCTTGTGGATAATCTCGAAAATCAATTAAAAACATGTTTGGGACCATAGATAGCATGCAAATATGAAGGAATATCACATAGCAAACTGAAAAGTTTATGATCGCATCTTACATGCATCAGGACCCTATCGGAGATTTCGACGACTATGGGTTGAACTAAGCGGTTTTGTCAGCTGTTGGCTCGGTTATCGATCTACTGACAAATTGTATGCAAAGTCACCGAATAACAACATAGGTAGATGATAAAACATAGATGTATTGATGTTGCAAGATTGTTTGATTAATTTCAATCGGCTAGCACCCTTTATAATATATAGGACGGCTAGACTTTATGTGCAAGTTATTTACTACAATACATGTTATAATATCGGTATCTAAACCAAGTTCTACTATATGAAAATAGGCAACTTGACTCATTTTTTAATGCAGGACTTGGACTTCAAGCATCACCAGGACTCCTTTGAATCCCCCTTGTTCCTCGACTTCTCCTTGTCCTTGGTCCTGAACTGGCTAGATTTTGGGCCTTCTAGGCATAAGTCGGCCCACATCTTGCTCTGCTTTGGCATTATCATGTAGATCCTTCTAGTCATCTCCACGCCTAAGTTGGCATGGCTTCCATCTGCTTCCTTATCCTATCCTAGAACCGACATGTCTGTCTGATCCTTAGCATGTCCTCCTCGCCTTAACCGTTTACCTAGAAAAATGGGGTGCTAAAATCCCTACCACCATCGGGTAAAGGAGGGTCATCGGGACCGCATGATCTTTGGCTGGCGGCAGTGTGGAGGGTCGAAGGAGGTGAGAGGTGGTTCGAGGGAGGCAAGGAGACGCCTATTTGGTCGCCCACGGGGGCGACGCTACCGACCAAGCCATTTCCAAGGAGAATTGTCAAACAGATGGTAAAACATGATCAAAAGGACCACTCAGTTAGAAACTCAAAATTAGTTTATAAGTAACTAATTAAAAATTAATTAGTTTACTCAAAAAACTTTCAATTATAGTTATGATTATAACTTTTTAGATGTTGTGGGCAATTCCTACTCATATTGGTGATTCCACTAACGAACTTGATTCTAGTCTTTCAGGGACGACTTAGGTGTGGAGTTAAAACAAACCAAAATTGCATTTGTAAAATGCGGTTTAACTTTGCATTGTAATTTACTAATTTCAGTTCAATTTCTCTCTTCTCGCATGTATAGCTACTACTTTCAGTGCACGTGCATTGTAATGAAAAAATACATCAAATGTTAGCTCGAGCTATACTGAGCCCTTTCTTTTGAAAAATAAAAATGGTTATTGAAATTATAAAATGGTCTGAAAAAAATCAAGATGTAGTCAATGATGCATTTGTACAAGAATATAAAATCTCAATATGAAATACTTTACATTTTCGGCTACATATAAAATGGCAAGGTGTAACAACTTTGGATTTTGGAAATGTGTATTGTTCGGCATACTCAGATCCACATTTTCAAAAACTAGAATGTCAGGACCTTAGGGCGTCAGGACCCTATCGCGCACCGCAGGATGCTGTTGGAGATTTGTGCATGGCATTTTTGCAGAAACGTCCCCACCCTTTCCAGAATGCAAACCGCAGTCCAGATAGGGTTGAGTATAAAAGCACCTGTGGTCCTGAAACCCTAGCCCCGGTTCACTCTCCCTCCCGATGCCTCTCCACCCCGATGCCTCCATCCCGACGCTGCCACCGTCTCGCCAGATCCTGGCGTCCCACCCTAACACCAGAGTCCCCGAGCTCGCCAGATCCCGGCGTCCCACCTCTCCAGATCCCGACGGTCCGCCTCACCAGATCCCGGCGACGACCGCGGTCACCTCGATGGCCGGCGTCCCCACGGTTCACCCCGATGGCCGGCGTCCCCGCGGTTCACCTTGACGACCGGCCTCCCCGCGCTGGCCTGGGAGCACCGCCCTCTCCGACGACGGCCGACGTCCACGAGCCACCTCCGGCCTAGATCTTTCTTTTTTCTAGGGATCTCCTAGATCTTTGTATTTTCTAGGGATTTTTGTATGTTCTATTGGATCCTTCTGAAGATTTGTGAAGAGCTTTTTCAGTATTTAATGTTCCCAGATCTGTTTGTAGGGATTAGATCTGTTTGCTTTTTGTTTTTTGATCTATAGATCTTTTTAATTTAAGCTAGGGTTTCGTTTGAAGGAGTGTGAAGAACTTTTTCACAGATTTGTACATGTTTTGTGTGGATTCGATGCATGCTTGTATGGATACTTTTAAAATCGGTCTATGTTACTTCTGAAAAATTACGAAGAACTTTACAGTGCTTGCCAAAATCGGTCTATGTTACTTCACGGTACTTTACAACAATACTTGCGGATCCATATAAAATATGCTAAAGAACTTTATCGGTTAAAGCGTGCTGTGTGTTTCTGGTTAGAAAATGAAAGGACTTTGTAAAAAAATAGGAAATAATCAGGGGCAATTTTGCAAAAGTGTTGCATCAATCTCGATGCTTTGGACAGTTTTGGATGGGTGGTGATAGGGTCTTGGCGCCATATCGTCCGGAGAAAATCCGGGTTACCACATTTTTATCATTTTTGTCTACATGTATCAAGGGGGATTTACACAGGGTAATCATGTGTGTGCGGTTTATCTTATCTGAGCAATAACAAGCAGAACACAACACTATGAACTTTCACAATGTTCATATTCTATGCATGATGTCCGATGTTTCAACGTTCAAACTTCTAAACTTCTAGCAGTCTTTCAAGACATAGTTTCAGACCTAGGGAGCCAACCGGTATTCTGCTGGTGTGATCATTTGCAACAATACTATGTCATATTGATACCTATTTTTCTATCTGACGTATGTTTAGCTTCTATTGTTTATAGACAAAATAACTAAATTCTAACAAGGGAGAAACAGAGAAATTGAGCAGCAAATCTTTTGAGTGGTATGGAACAAGATTTTTGTTCCTACTCCTTCTGTTCCTAAATGTAGGACGTTCTGAGAGTTCAATTTAAACTCACAAAACATATTATATTTAGGAACAGATGTAGTACATTTTAATGTTCATAGGCCTTCCTTCTTTTTTCTATCATGATTCACAAATCCACTATACACAACCTGGTAATATGCTTAACAAAACAGTTAGTCGAAAGAACTTGGCGGCTCCAAGGTTCAGGCATGGATTACACAGGGAATTTATCATCAGTACTGGTTCTGATGATCTATCTAGAGGAAGAAATTCATATTGTAGAAATCTAAAGTCAGGCTCAAATACTAATAGTTCATTAAATTTTGTTTTCAACAATTTTGTTAGTTTCCAATTCCAGTAATACATGCACTAGTGTAAAAAGAGGCTTCTATCCGTCACCTTTAGTCCCCAAACTATTTGGGTCGGGACTAAAGGGGGCATTAGTCCCGGTTCGTGCCGCTGGGGCACGGCCAACACCTAGTCCCAGTTCGTAATGGACCTTTAGTCCCGGTCGTTAACACGGACCGGGACTAAAGGATTGGCGGGCGGGAACCCCACGGGCGGCGGCCTTTAGTCCCGGCCCGTGTTAACGACCGGGACTAAAGGGCGACCTTTAATCCCGGCCTTTAACACGGACCGGGACTAAAGGCCGTCGCCTACAAAATCGAGCTTCTCTTCCCCCGACTCTGCCAGTACACTAATGGTGGTCGGAAGCTTGGATTGAGTGGAGAGGTCATGCCCGATTTTTTTATCAAAATTATCCAAGATTTTGAGTTATTTCATCTATCTAATTGGTTCAAAAAGTTAGCAACTTTACTTTCTCATCTTTAATTTCTAATTTAGCTCATATAATGCTCTAGATGTGGTGAGATTTGTGGCTATAATTTGGGAGTAATTATGGGAGTTTATTTGATTTATATAGCATTTGAGCTTAAATTAATTCCTTAGTTTGCACATATGTAGAGGTGGTGTACTTGTATGTTGACCAAAATGAGTATGAAGTAGAAATTTGTCATGCACATATATAGCTCTTTTTATGCTCAAAAAAATAGAGGGATTTGTGGAGTAATTAATATTAGAAAGTAATGTGGGAGTAATTGTGAGCTTATGTGATTTACAATAATAATTTTTTAGTAAGATTTATTTGCAATAATTTTTGTAACGTTAGAGAGTAATGTGGGAGTATATATGATAAAGGGTTTGCAGCAACCACCGGGGACCAATCTCTGTGGATTCTACGTCTGCGAGTTTATCCGGTGGTACACCAGTGAGTGGAGAGCACGTTCCACGGACTTTGATGTACGTAAATAATATTCATAGTTTTCTTTTATTATAATCAATTGTGTTGAGTTTCATCCAACTTATATATATCCATATCGATCTTCTTAAAGTTGTATGTGATGCGGGAGAAGCTCGTACCAACCCAGCGTCTAAAAGCAATTCAAGAGGAGCTGGCAGGATTCATCATGAGGGAGGTCCTCTGTGAGAAAGGAGAACACTATGTGGAGGACGAAGAACGCTATCTGTAATTTAGTGATCTCCGTGTAACTTAGTTTGTTTTGAAACTTGTTTGAAAAATAGTTGTACATACACTTGTTTGAAATTGTAGTATATACAGTCGCAAGACATCGTATAATATTATATATGTATGCACCAACGTGTAATGTGTATGTACTAGTCGTAGAATATAGGTACGGAAACTCGTTTGAAATTAAAATGAACCCTAATTAAGCATAAACCCTAAATCTATAATCTGAAACAGCAATAAAAATAAAAATAAAAACAGAGCACTTTAGTCCCGGTTCTCATTACGAACCGGGACTAAAGGTCCCCGAGACGGCGCTCCTAGCCGTGCCCACGTGGACGATCATTAGTCCCGATTCGTTTGCAAGCGGAACTAAAGGCTGAGGGCCTTTAATCGCGCTTTGCTAGTCCCGGTTTGGAAACCGGGACTAAAGGCCGTTACAGACCGGGATTAATGGCCCCTTTTTCCACCAGTGATGGTTTGTTTTGCTTGTGCCAAAAAACACATGTTTTTGTATTCCAATTAGTTAGTATTTCCATTTCTTAGTTGTGCCATTTGCACTTTTGACATCATTACATTGGTGAACCATTTCGTAAGTGATTTTGTTTCAATATTTCCTTTCAACTGTTAGTATATTCATTCAACATGTTTATAAGTTGGGTAAGTCGCCGACCATGTCTCATTTTGATATACTACATGATGTACATTTATCTGTCTAATGAGGGGCAGCTATCATGTTGCATTTAGCTCTTAACCAGCTCAGATCGTCACATGAATGTGCAATTCTCAGCTTGGTCATCTTTTTGGAACTTCTGATTTGTTTGCTCTGTTGGAAGATCTTTGTTTGTATGTGTGACTTCATGGGATCAAAGTTCGTGGTTTATGATAACAGCAACCAGATGAGGGTGCTAAGGCTTTAAGCACTGAATCGATTGTGAGGCAACGATTTTGATGTTGGACAGTATTCAAAGAATGCAGATTATGCAAACCAAGTTGACCGAGAAAAATAAATTGCAGTTTTCTGTGCCCTCTCACTAAGTCACGATAGATCCACAAGCTGATGTTTTCTATGCCCTCTCAGGATAGATCCACAAGCTGCAAAGGATTCAGCAACCCGAGTTCTTCTACATATTAAAGTAGCAGTCCTAAAAAAAATTATGGCATG
This sequence comes from Dactylis glomerata, assembly GCA_007115705.1. NCBI lineage: Eukaryota > Viridiplantae > Streptophyta > Magnoliopsida > Poales > Poaceae > Dactylis > Dactylis glomerata. Next base: position 6,873,433 of record QXEO01000220.1, on the reverse strand, counting down.
ACCTTTTTTAAAATTGGACGGGCAAAGCTGCAGAAAAAATTATGACCAGAGTGGGATTTGAACCCACGCCCTTTCGGACCAGAACCTTAATCTGGCGCCTTAGACCAACTCGGCCATCTGATCTTATATGGCATTAGAACTTGAACTTGTTATGTGTCCTTTAGCTGGCATTGGTGGATGGGGTCAGGATAACGAGTCTGTGATCCTTCAGTTCGGAAAAATTGGAGATTGACGTTTTTTCAAAGGACTACTAGCGGGCACAGTCTGAATCCAAAGTGTTAGCTATTTGGCTCACTAGTAGTTTTGCCACATAGCTGACCTTTTTTTTTTCAAGGATACACCACATAGCTGACCTTAAATAGGTACTAGCCCAGTTTAGTGTTCTTATCTTCAAGCAGCTGAAGATGAAATTGACAGAGGGACAAGGAATCTATTGTCACAAGATCTTACCTGAATCTTAAGGTTTTTTTAATCAGGCGGTGGCATATTTACAATCTTAAGACTGCTTAACTCGAGATAAGGCGTCTTATGTGTTTGCAGTTTTCTGACCTGGACATCACTTGTGAATTGTGTTTTCATGACAAGGAGACGATGGCCCCTAACCATAAACTCAAACCACTTCTCAGCAACTACTAGAACCGATGGATTTCGATTCATAGAGATTTGCTTTCTTTTCGTTCAACATGAAGAATCAAGATCAATACAACCACGCATCGTTTACAGTGCAGGCAGACACCTGAAATATTAGGGACTGCAAATGAGGAACTTCCACATCCAGCTTAAGGTGTTAAAAACAAGCATCAAGGTTATCAGCGCATCGAACTCGATTACATGTAGATGTTGAAAACGGGCACCAAGGTTATCGATCCAAGCTACCAAATCACATGAATTTCTAAGCTTTCTGAACCAGACGAATCTCTGATGAAGTGCGATGAGCTAAGTCAGGCCACCTCCATCTCTGCGCTTTCAGAAGCATCCAAGTGCCCATCTTGATCCGAAGCGCCATCGTTGCCAGAATCTTCCTGCAGCTCGTAAGATTGCAGCAACACATTCAGGAATGCGACAGACATGGTACTAAGCAACATTTCGACAGGGTCAGGCAAATCGAATTTACCGGAACAGGCGTGGTGCGGCCGGCGCCCCAGCTGAGCAGGCGGCCGACGGCATCGGCGAACGCGCGGTGGGCAAGCCTCCTCTTCGTCCGGGCGACAGTGCCGGCGTGCTGAACCAGCGCCGCGCAGCCGGGGAACCTCTTGCCCGCCCTGGCGCCGATCCCCTCGCACACCAGGCACAGGAACCGGCCCGTCTCCCGCTCCGCCTCGTAGAAGCCCCTCAAGCCCGCGTCTTTCTCCAGCAGGTCGTCGAAGAACCGGGTCGCATTATTGCCTCCCTCTTCCTCCCCATCCTCGTCGCCGTCGCTGTCGACGTGCTCTCCGAAGAACGCGCGGGACGCCCTCACGGCGGCGATCTGGGGACACGTTGCCGTGACCGGCGGCGGCGGTGGCGGCTGTGTCGGGGGTTCAGCTGGAAGGCCCCAGCTCCGGTCGGCGGCGGGTTCCGATGGAGGGCCCCAGCTCCAGGCGGCGGAGGGATCGGTGTCCGGAGGCGCGGGCGGGTCGCACGGCCATGGCTTGTCGTCGCCGGCGGGGAAGATGGCAGGCGGGCGAGGCGTGGGGCCGAGGGGTTCCCAGTGCTCGAGGGCGAGAGCGAGGCGCTCCTGCCGCTTGCGCTCCCGTTTCTGCTCCTTGTGCTTGCGGCGCTCCTCGCGCTTGAAAGCCGTGGACTTGGCTGCCCGGAGGAAGGGTTGGTGGCTAGGGTTTGGAGCCGGGGAGACGGCGGAAGGCGCAGGATCGGGCTCCATTTGCCCTGACGGCGCCCGAGAGCTGCGTCAGTTCGGCTGCGGGACGGGATAGACGAAAACGGCAGTCGAGTCGAGTTAGCATAGAACCAGCACATTTCCGGCTAAATCCTACTCCCTCCGTTTCAAAATATAGATGTTTTAGTTTTTACACATTAAAAGGTGTCTATATACATTTACTTCACAAACCTAAAATATCTTATATTTTGAAATGGAGGAAGTACTTATAAAGTTCATATAATCTATTTCTTGCCTGGGCACTGTGGTGTCTTACGTGGTGCTCCATCGTCCGGCGCGTTGGACTCAGATCGTGCGGATGGAAAGGGAGCTCCGCTAACGTCCAAACAATCGATAACATTTATTCTTTTTTTCCCGTGTTGTTCGATTCGAGTTCCCATTCCCCTCCTCATCCTCACCCGCATCGAGCTCCCCATCCCCCGTCTCCCATCCCGAATCAGCCTTGTCAACGGCGAGCTGGTCGATGGGACCCCTCGACGGAGTACCTCCTGGTGTTCGTGGGGGCAGTGGTGAGGAGGTTTTGACGATCTCACGGACGGATCAAGCTTGCTCGAAGGCGTAGGCGTCCGTGTGGGGCGGGTTGCTTCGGCGGCGCGCCGTCGGCGACCCGACTCTTCTGCGATGCTGTAGGACGCCTACAGAGTAGTCGGGGAAGAGATTCTGCGGCGGGATTTCCTGGATCCGACGTCACTGTCGCTGGGCGTCAGATTTTCCAGGGGGGGTTCCTTTTTGCAGTTCGGCGAGTTTCCGGTGAGTAATTCGAGTCGATTGTTCCTTTGTTTTTTGCTTTGGCGCGACTATGGATTTACTACATGCCCGCAGTGATGATTCAAGTGTTCACGTAGTTTGTCTAGTACTGACGCGTTCCTTAGAACTAGCAAAAGGATGTGGATCTCCTTTTGTGTTTTGTATGTTCAGCAATGGTGTGCTTGTATAAGTAGTCTTGGACTTGTTTTGTCTGCCGTTGGTAGTCATAGTTGTGTTGATAGGATTCAGATCCCCGCTATGTAGTTGCGCTGTGATCTAGAGATTTTACAGTATGTTTGTATGTGTTTTCAGGGGTATGCAATTTTTTAGTAATAATTACATTGTAGACTACCATCGGGATATAATTTTAGTTTTTCTCAGTAATAATGCACATTGTTTTTTACACATCGAGGTGGAATCACTTTTCACTTAGTGGGGGATGTATGTTTCCTGCAAAATATATATCGTAGAAGTGAGTTTCACATCATACATGTTTCTAGGTGATGTAATTTTAACCTAACATTAACTTTGTACACAATTAAGGCAGCAAAGAATATGGTATATACATGTTATAGGATGTATTTTTTTCCGTAATATATACATCCTGGTTACTAGTTCGAAGCAGTCACTCGTGTTACAGCATGTAATTATCTGTTCCATGAAACATGCATTCATCTTTGCTTATTGTTACAGGTGCATCCCTTCTTTTGCTGGAACACAGGTGCATCCCTTCTTATTGCTGGAAGAGTTGATTAAAATTGGAACAAAATGGTACAACAACTTGAGATTTTCTTATGTTTTTTATGTTTCTTTTTACATACCTCTGATATACATTTTCCTGTAGGAACCTGCACGATCACCAAATAAGGTTACCAAGGTTGCTCAAACAAAATACAATAAGTTGAAGCAAAAATTAACGCTGCCCCCAGCTGGGAATGGAACATCAGTGAACCAATATGGATCAGAACATCCAGCAGTAGGCCAGGCAGTAGGCCAGGATGCGGATGTTCCAGCGGCAGATGAGGGTGTACATATTCCTGTTGGGGAGGAAGATGAAGATCATACAGGAGGACTGGGGCTACAGAAAAAAACCTAGGTAACACATATTTGTCCTCAGACCTTCCTTGTTTTGCTATAATATATCAAAATCATCATGTATTTTTTCAGGCATAGGAATGATCCTTTTTCTCTCTTGTAATATTTTTTCCATTTGTCTTTGATAGAGTAATCTTTTCAACCGGTCATCCCCTATGAAGCTTACAAGGGTTTGCAAGGGAATGACCCCCCCACAGAAGGAGCTTATTGCGAATCATGATTTTGGAGACATCATTCAGATGAAGTGTTCGAAGCTTATCCCAGATCTTTGTCTTTTTTCCGATGAATTGTTTTGATCCAAACAATTCTGTAATGGATTTTGGGGACAGGGGTAGGATACCGGTCACTGTAGATTTGGTCGTCAAGGTCCTTGGTGTACCCATGGGGACCTCTATTGTCCCATATCTGCAAGATATCAACGCCACAAATATGATTATGCAGATGTTTGGGATACTTGATGGGGTGCAACCTACTATAAGCACTGTGGAGAAGGAGCTTGGCCCAGGGTATCCTGCCGATGATGATTATCTTAGGAAGTTTGTGATATACATGACCCACTCACTGTTTGCTCCAACAACTGGAATAAAGATCAGCCCAAAGTGTTATCCTCCTGTAATGAACACAGAAGCCATTAGAAGATACAACTGGGCCAAGTTCATCCTCGATACAATTATTCAAACAGCAAATGCAGAGGGCTCAAAGAACTGGTTCAAGGCTTGTATGCCGTTCCTCATGGTGAGTTTAACAACATGCGTGAATAGCTTTTTTTTACTTAAATGTGACAATACTAGTAGTTGTGCCATGCAGTAGCTAGTCACCATGAGTTCTGACAGAGGTTTTTTTGCTGCAGATCCTTTATGTTGATTCTTTGGAAACAGATGCAGTAGTTGTGCCGGAGAGTGGGACCCGGTGCTGTGTATGGACAAATAAGATGATCAGCACTGTAGCTGGTTTGGACAGACATGGTAATGGTTCTTATGGCGCTTTGTAGGTTTGTATTTTGTACATCCCAATACTAGTAGTTATATATTTTAGTTGCAATGATTTAAGGAAGAGATAACATGTTTTTGTTACACCCTAATGTGCTAAAATTACACTTAAGCAAACAATTAAATTGCATTTCCAGAGAACACTTATGTACATTTTCATGTACTAAAAATTACATCATACGTAGTGTGCCTGTCATAACGTGAATGTAACTATTGATGCAAAACTACAAGCAATATGCACTAATGACATCTTTGCATTCATTTCTTGCAATGATTTAAGGAAGAGATAGCATGTTTTTGTTACACCCTAATGTGCTGAAATTACACTTAAGCAAACAGTTAAATTGCATTTCCAGAGAACACTTATGTACATTTTCATGTACTAAAAATCACATCATACGTAGTGTGCCTGTCATAATATGAATGTAACTATTGATGCAAAACTACAAGCAATATGCACTAATGACATCTTTGCATTCATTTCTTATACATGGCTTTTTCATTCGACATCTGATATGTCTTTGTATGTTCAACAGCTGAAGCCATGTTTCAGATTGAGATGTTCTTTGTTCACCACGGAACCTACTAAGGTTGACATGTTCATTAGGAAACATCTGCCTGCCAATCATGGAGATGAGGTAATTGGTATTTACTTGAGTTGCGCATGTGTTTTTTAAATTTTTTGTGACAACATCATGTACCAAGCACCTTATTTTTGGTTTTCTGGCTTTTGCTTTTTGTACATGTACCATGACATGGGAAAGTTAAGGACTGCTGTCATCGATATGTGCAAATGTTTTGAAGAAGGGTTGTCATCTTTCATTAAAACATTGGTTGTAACAGATGCCAAGGATAACACAACCAAGCAGTGTCAACAAGAAGAACTTGAGCCAGTAGAAAAGCAAAAGAGGAAAAGAGTTGCACAAAAACCAAAAGAAACAGCAAAGAGACGCAAACAACAAGGAACACATGAAGAATCTATCCCAGTGGTTCATTCTGTGTCAGTTGGAGCAACGACAACCGAACCACAAATAGCACCTCCACTAGTTCAAGAACAAACTGTCAGTGTAGGCAGACCTAAGGATAGGGATGTTATTGGTTATGAGAATGAACAGGTTGTCGCAATGCAGAGTCCATTTGACATGCGGAGTCTAGTAAAACAAGACTGTGAACAAGCACGTAAACCAAACATGCCAACAAAATTACCGCATGTGCTAGGTCATGTACCTGGGAGCTGTGATGTAACTCCTGAAGCACTAAAGCCAACAGAGTTACCGCATGCCACAGGTCATGTACCTGGGAGCTCTGATGTAACTCCTGATACACTGAAGCCAACAGAGTTACCGAATGGCACAGGAAATGTACCTGGGAGCTCTGATGTAACTCCTGATGCACTGAAGCAGTTGCAGATATATGGAACATGCTCCAAATCGAATCATGAAAAGGATCAAGCATTTCAGCATCTAGATGAACAAATGCACAACATCATCTCAAGCAAGGATAGTGTGGAGACACAAACCCAACTTCTCAAGAAGGAGGCAGATAAATGTAGCCCAATCAGAAGTAGGCCTGTAACTAGGTCGACGTCTCTGAAGCTGCGAGTTAGCACTGCCAACAAAGTTGCTGATAGCCCAAGGAGGTTAACAAGATTTGCAACAGCTCAAGCCAGAGCTAACCAGATCAATGTGAACAGAACTGGAGAAGCAATAGAAGTTGAGATGAACAAGAATCTGAATTGTCAGTTTGAAAGTGCTAAAGAAGAAATGGAATCAGATTCCCAGAGGGCTAGACAAGAGCTAATTGAGGATTGAGCATCCTTTGATCTTGGTTTTCCTAGCCAAAGTAATCAAGGAAATGCATGTGATGCCAAGGAATTGCATGGTACTCAACTTGAGCTAGTTGTAGCTTCCAGCAATGATGATAGTGGGGACTCACTAGACAAAATTTACTCAAATATCGAGCTACCAACTGCAACGCCAGCCAGTGAGAAGAAGCCCATGTCTGAAGAAGCAATGGTTACATCTGCTGCACACTCTAGTTGTACCCCTGTCCCGCAAGCACACCAAAAGAGAGTTGTTAAGCTTGCCCAAAACTAGAAGTCATCGTTTGTACAGTATGACAAAACGGAAGTTGCAACAAAATTTGCGAATGAAGTATACACCATAATATGTAGCTTTGGTGGTGATACCGATGATGAATCTAATAATGTTAAAATCATAGATTACAGAAGTAACTATGTATATCTGAGAGATCTTGCGGATTCAGTTAGGCCCAAAGCTTGGTTAAGCAATTCCACTTGTGATTTAGCACTTCATGTGCTTCGTATTGAGATGGCCAAGCAGAAGAAACACGTGATGTCATTAAGGTTGGCGGTGAGTTCTTACAAACTCTAAACACATTTTCACTGTTTTTCTATTATTTTTTCCCATTTCAAAATTGTGTTATATCTTTTTGTATGTTTCTTACATCCCTGACCTTGTTCTTTTGGGTACATGCTCTTCTTCTTCACAAAGACCAAGCTTGCATCCACGATGTGCATCCACGATAGATTTGTAAAGAAACAATTCAAAATGACAACTGAAAACCGTTTGGACCATAAGGAGCAGGTATCTGGATGTAAACTTTTAGCCTATTTTTTACTAGTACATTTTTGTATGTAATAACTTCTGTATTATTTGTGCTTTTGCCAGATCCGATTCCCTGTCTTGCAAGATTTGACTCCTGATATCAAGGAATTCACGGGCCAGTACTATCTGATTGTGTTGAATCTAAAGGCGGAGAGATTTGAGGTGATGGATTCACTCAGAACAAAGAAAAACCGGGGACTATTGCAGGATTCTAGGGCAATTATTGGATCCATCAAATACTTATGGGCAAGTTGAAAGAGCATGTGCTCCCATGTGTGGTTTTGGTAATTAATGACAATCCCTATGGACTAATGTTTGCATTGAGTTATATTTATAGGACTTGTCCGTAGACAATGCTTGAGCCATATCTTGGTTTCAAGGGTGTAAGAAGATGAAGATAAAGAAGATTATTCAATGACCAAGGTGTTATTCAAGAAGTGATCCGAAGATTGGTCTAAGGGAGTTGAGCCTATAGAGTGTGTCTTGAGGAATAAGATGGAGTGAACTCTCATGTGCATTCTCAAGACATCATCATTAAGAAGGAAGAAGATGAAGTACAATGTTGATCAAGTCGAAGCGCAAGTTCAAGATAAGCATATAGAAGATATCATTTGCTTGAAGCTCGGTGTCCATTTGGTGGTAATGAACATGTGAAGATATTTCTACTAGTGTCTCTCCCATAGTGAAGTATGGGGGAGCAATCCGTAAGACTTCACCGAGCAAGCGCAATCAAGAAAGGTAGTCCAACTTGAGAAGATCAATATCGTCACTATCTAGCTCAAGTGGAATGCGCAAGGCAAAGGCATGATATTGTTAGGGTTTCTTTCTTACCGGTCTCATAGTGTTTGGGAGACCAGGTTTTAGGATCGATAGCCGTACTATCAAGAGGGGCTCTCGAGTAACTTAATTGTATTGTTCGGAGAGCGCTCAAACCTTTGCATACTTGGCATTATATTTCTTGGTTCTTATTTGGCTTTTATCCATGTGAGGTTCTAGAACTTGTGGTTATTTCCATGACAAGCTCTAGGTCATCAAAAACGGATTTCGTATGGAACTCTTATTGCATTTTTGGTGTTTGGAGGTTTTACCGGTTCATCTTTATAGCTAAGTCAAACCTTTTATCATTTGGCTTCATCCTCCTTTGTTGGACTATGATGTTTCTATGGATAAAGTTGTAGATCTCATTGTGGTGATTCCAACGAGCCCAAGTTCATCGAAAACGGAGTCCGGATGCAAAAGTTACAACCGTTTTCGTATTGATGTTCTGAAATTTCCGGGTTAAAAATCCTGTAACGGTCAGATTTCGTGCGGGGCTATATAAAGCCCCTTCTTCCTCATTTGGAGGTTGGCTCTTCCATTTTATCTCTCCTCCATTGTTGACCTTGAAGAGCTTGCCCTTCCTCCCCATCCCTCCCATGATTCTTGCATCTTTTTGAGGAAAAAGAGAGAGGAGATCTAGATCTACATTTCCACCAATCAATATCTCCTCTATGTGAGGGGAACCTATTGGATCTAGATCTTGGAGTTCTTTGTGGATTTCCTCCTTGTTCTTCCTCTCATATCCCTCCATAGCATTTGTTGCTTTGGTAGGATTTGGGAGAGAAGGATTTGAGCATTTCGTGTGTTCTTGCTATTGCATTTGGTGCATCGGTTTGAGTTCTCCTCGGAGATTCGGTGGTGAAAGCAAGAACCTTTTTCCTCTTGGGTTCTTGGAACCCTATATGGCTTAGTGGATTTCTTGGGGACCTCCAATTGAGTTGTGGAGATCTTCCCAAGCTTTGTGGTGCCTCCGTGGCGATTTCTTGGGGACCTCCAATTAAGTTGTGGAGATCTTCCCAAGCTTTGTGGTGCCTCAGTGGCGATTTCTTGGGAGCCTCCAATTGAGTTGTGGAGATTGCCCCAAGCTTTGTACGGGTTCGGTGACCGCCCTCAAGTGTCCCATAGTGGTCGGGTCTTCCATCTTGGTGGGAGGGCTCGAGGAGATTATGGTGAGCCTCCGTGGCGTTTGGGGAGCCTTGTGCCTCCACACCGCTCCAACGGAGATTAGCACCCGCAAGGGTGTGAACTTCGGGATACATCATTGTCTCCGCGTGCCTCGGTTATTTCTATACCTGAGCTCCTTTACTTATGCAATTTACTTTGTGATAGCCTTCGTGCTTGAAGTTATATATATATATCTTGCTATCACATAGTTGCTTATCTTGTTTAGCATAAGTTGTTGGTGCACATAGGTGAACCTAGTTTATTTAGGTTTTTTATGCTTGGCAAATTAAACGTTAGTTTTATTCCGCATTTGTCAAGCCACTCTTAAAAGTTTTAAATCGCCTATTCACCCCCCTCTAGGCGACATCCGTATCCTTTTAATTGGTATCAGAGCAATGTCTCTCATTTTAGGCTTCAGCGCCTTGAGAGCAAAAGATGTCGGCTAGGGAATTAGTGCACAATCACACTTTTATATTTGATGGCACAAACTATGATGTTTGGAAAATTAGCATGCTTAATCATTTTTTAGATATGGACCCAAATATAGAGCGAATTCTAGATATGGGTTTTTCTCCTCCTAAGGATTCCCAAAATCAATCTTTAGAGGAGAAGAAAAACTCTTATCTAGAAGCTCAAGCTTCTAATGTGCTTGTTGGTTTTGTGAGCGATGCAGTTATTCTTGCAATCATGCCTTTCCGTAGTGCTCATGAGTTTTGGACAAAGATTCAAGACAAATATGATATGTCCAACAAGATTGAGGATGATTGTATTCCCTCCACTTCCGGTCGTGATGAACTCTCTTCCACTTCACCAAAATGTAGCAAGACACAGGGTAACTCTATGGTGAGTGGTGATGGAAATTGCAATGTTGATAGTGAGCTTACTTGTGATGACCATTTATATCTATCTCATTGCCATGCTTCATCTTTGGACTTAAACACTTCTAGCACCATAAATGCTTTACATGCTTGTGTTGATAGTCCTTGCATATCATGTGTATGCTCCATGAACACATCTCATAATTATATTCTTACTTCGTCTTGTTTCCATGATATAAATGCCTCTAGTTCCTCTAGTTGTTGTGTGTCTAACAATGTAGAGGAAACCGGAAATTCTATTGGCCAAGACATGGTCTCACTTGGAGCTTCAAGTTTTTATTCATCATCATCTATTGCTTCCCACATTTGCCCTATGGCTAGGGCTTCAAAGGTAACTCCTACTTTGGAACCCAATATATCTAGTGATGATGAGAATGCGAATAATGAAGAAGAAGATGATGATCTTGCTTCTTTATTTGAGAAGAGTGAAATGTTTTTTCATGCTATTCGTAAGAACAAAATTGGTTGCTCTTACTTCTATAAGATTTTGGCTATTGCCACCGAGAGCAATAAAATTATTGAGGAGCATGAGAATACCATTTTTAAAATGCAAGGTCATGCCCGTGATTATGCAGATGAGATCGCGGATCTAAAAGAAGCTCTAGAAGAACAATAAACCACCAAGGAATCTCTTGAGGAGACCTTTACTTTAGAGTTATCTAAAATAAACAAATCCTATGATAGAACTCTTGTGGTGGCAAATTATTTTGAAACTAAATATGAAGAGCTTGTAGTTACTTATGCTAAACTCCTTGAGAATGGTGTGCTTCTTAAAAATGACTCTAGGGTCATTTCGTGTGAGCCCATTATTCTCACCGAGTCGCATGAGCAACTTAAAGCTTCAAATTCAAATGAGCTTACTAAATTGCCTTCTCCGCTTTCCGTTAGTGATGATGCTTGTGCTACTAACTCTACTTCTTGTGAAGCATCCATCTTGAAGGAGAATGTTGAGCTAAGGGCTCAAATTGATTTGCTAACTAGCAATGATGGGAAATTGGAAGAAAATCATGGAAAGCTCTCTAGCTCCCATGAGGATCTTCTAGCTTCCCATGATAGGCTAAAATTAGCTCATGAGGCTATTATGTCAAAGGTAACATCTAGTGAGCCTCATGTGGATATTTGCACTACTTCTCAAAATGCCATATTGCCGTGTGCTAGTCCTAGTAATTCATCCACTCATAACATTGCTACATCTTGTGATGAATTACTTTCCTTTCCTTGTTGCTCTAATAATGAAGCTTCTACTTCCTCTAGTACTTGTGTTGTTACTAACCATGTAGAGGAAATCGAAGAGCTCAAGGCCCAAGTCACTTCCTTGAAGAAAGACTTGGTAAAGAGTCATAAAGGGAAATCCAAACTCGACAATATGTTGAGAGTGCAAAAATCCCCCAATGACAAGAGTGGACTTGGGTTTATCTCTAACAACAACAAGAAGTCCACGGTTAACAAGAAGAAGAAGGGCCAAGGATAAGTCAAAGATCCGGCCAAGATTGTTTGCTTCAAGTGCAAAATTGAAGGGCACCATGTTAGATCTTGCCCTTTGAAGAAGAAGGCACTAGTTGAGAAACAACAAGGGAAGCGGCCTCAAGGTCAAGGTCATGCTCAACCTCGAGTTGAAGAAATGCCAATTCCCAAGAAGAATCAAGCTAATGCTCCCATTGCGGAGAAATCAAGTGAGAAGAAGGTGAAGAAAGGAACTTGCTACATATGTCGTGAGAAGGGTCACCTTTCTTCTTCATGCACTATTGGTAACTCATCCAACCCTATCATAATTGATGATGCTTATTCCCTTTGCAAGGATAAGGTTGGCAATGTGTTTGCCAAATTTGTTGGTACTCAATGTGGTGTCAAGAAAAAAACCATTTGGGTGGCCAAGCCTATAGTGACTAACCTCTTAGGACCCAACTTGGTTGGGTACCAACACACCAAAACTTGATCAATAGGTGTTTGTTGGAGGGCATTGGAGACTTAGCTATATCATGAAGAATTAAGGGATCTTCATCAATATATTGTCTCAAGTCAAGTCAATTGAATTATCTTGTTTATATCATATATCCAATATTCCTCTTTGCGGTAACATGTACTCAACTTATCTACATTTAAAGTTACTCACCCCTTTTGCATGTGTTGGTTGTGTTCCATTACATGTGTTGGTATATGTTGTGCTACCTACTTATTTTATTTTGATTAATCAAGTATGTACTTGTGGGTTTGCACACCATGTATGTGTGTTTGTGTTTGAGCCTATATTGCATCTTATTTTATATTATTTGGCTATTTTGAGAGACTAATGGACTATCCCATTTTGGGGGAGTGATATGCATTGGCACTTCACAATCCTAAATATGTGTGCACATGAGGAATACCACTTAGTGTTGATATTTGAATTTATCTAGTCTCTATGTGGTATGTCATGTTCATGAGAAATTTAAATTCTATAATGTCCATTAATCTTCTCATATTGAATTTTATTTACCTCTTGTGAAGATAAATGCATTATCACATTATGGGGGAGTAATATGCTTTGTGCATAGTACAAACCAATAAAATGTGTATATTTGAGGTTGTGTCACATAGTGTTGATATTGTAAATTATCTTTCTTCTATGTGACATGTTTGCTCAAACAAGTTTCAATTTGCCAAATTGTTTTATTGCTCTTATTTTGGATCTTGTCTGTGAGATACATTCTTGGTAGGGTTTTCCTAATATGTGGAATTCTACATCAAAGTTGGAAAACCATTTGCTTCAAGTTATCCTAATCATTACTTTGTGTGATTGTTTAACTATTTGAGTCTATCAAGGATATCTTCTTTATCATGGTGTTTAATTCTTATCCTTGTCATATGCTTCTTTGTTGTGAAGATGATCTTGGATTTATGTGTAAAATACCACCGGGAAATTAATAACTCCAAATACCTCTTGTCCTTGGACAATTAGTACTTTATCATGTGGTATATATATATTGATCATCTTTTTATTGGCTATTGCTTTTAATTACCTTATCTCTTTCCAAGGAATGTATTTGTTTTAAATTCCCATTGTCTTCCTTGACTCTTGTGATCCCATTTGATTTTGTTGACCTTGTTTTGTGTTATTCTTCATATAGGTTGAGATGATGATCCCATTTGTGTGCATTTTGTATTCAAATGCAAAATCATAAATAATGCACTAATCTTGGGGGAGCTCTCCTTATTTGCTATAACATACTCTTGTGGCTTATTTCAATTGGTTTTGGTTATTGTTGGAAGACAAATCTTTTCTTTTTGGTACTTAGTGTGCCATCAGAAAAAGAGTGGAGAGTTTGGTTTGTTTGTTGAAACCTTGCTCTCTTTGGGAGAATGGCTATCTCTTTTCTTGATTCTTCTCTATTCTTAAAATGAGATAAGTCGTTGGGCATGTGTGTTTTAGTGATCCTTTATGCTCATTGGCGTTTGCTTTGTTCACTTGGTGGACTTTGGATTCAATTTTGTGTTGAGTTGATTCTTTGATATAATTTTGGGCAACCTTTAGTTCTTCACACCTTTGTGTGACTTCTTGGTCTTCTTGGTGTTTTGTCCAAATTGTATATCTTTTGGCTCTTGAAAGTCTTGTGCATGCATATTTACTAAATGTATACTCTATGGCATGATTTGCTTTCTTTGATCCAATATATAGGGTAAACTCCAATAAATCCTAAATCGGTTAAGATGTGCATGAAATTCAAGTTCATATCTATATGCACATATCTATGTGGAGCTTGTCCTATATATTGTAGTGTCTCTAACTACTTCGGACCCAATGAGTTTGGGGACCATATTATACTTGAATTTGTTTTAGGTACATGGGAGATATATTGGTGCTTATCTCAATAATTAGTTTAAAGCGGTGACTAGTTGATAATTTGTGGCAAGCTAGGATTATTGAACAATTCCTATCTACTACATCCTTCTAATGGTATCTTGGTAACAAGTATCTTATTCATGCATACTTTTCTAGCATCTAACCTTGTGTGGGTCATTTCATGGCATGAAAATCTTTATTTGCAAAGATCTTCATGAAACCTCTCTATTGAAAATGTGAGTAATTTGAGATGAGTACATATTTTGGGGAATATATAAAATCATGCTCATGATTCACCCTTCCCAAATATGTCTATCTAGCAATTTTATTGCATATCAATTCCTCAAGTTCCTCACATGTGCAATATTGATTAAAGTGCAAATTTGGTTCTTTCTTTTGGTATACTTATTCGTGATACTTGTTGCTTTTCTCAAAACATCCCAACTATCTTCTTTCCCTTGTTGATATTTGTGATGTCTTTGACATGTTTGTGGTTGAAGTTCTTCAATATGCAATAAGATAAATAGAGCCTTTGGCCATACTTTAAAAGTAAAAATCTCATTGGTATATTGCATGAACTTATTTAGATATCATGTTCTTCTCTTTGTATCTATTTTATGTGCACATGTTTCTTTGTGATAATTATCTTTGTGATGTTGACTACTTAGAAACTTATACACATGAGAGATGATATCTCCTTAATTGATATCTTATTTATTCCTTGTGTGTTGGGATGGAGTGCTAAGCAATATCATTCATTGAGGACTATGTGGATACTCTATGTTCATCTTTGTACTAGTCTTATAATATGCTTTGTCATTCCTATCACACATTCCTTTGGTTGAGATGTTTAATATGTCGGTTCCTTATTTGTTGCTCAACCATTTCCTTGATGCAAGTGTTAAGCTTGATTTATTTTCTATGGTCTCTTGCTAATGGTTCTTTTTAAATGGTATTGAGGGAGTGAGGATTCCATGTTGTGCAAAGTGTATTCAAATGCAAACATTCTATCTTGTGCACGTACCTTGGGGAGCTTCCTCATTTCATCTTAAATCACCATTTTGTGGTTATCACAGTATTTGATGTCACTTGGTATCATTTTGTTTTGAATAATATCGAGGGAGTGATGATTCCATGTTTGTGCACCTTATATTTCAATTTAAATGGAATATGTTGTGCACAAACCTCGGGGAGCTTCTTCATATTATTTAGAGCATTGTTTTGGGCTTCTCATAATATCTTTATTTGATTCGCTATTTGGATCTTTTGATTGCTATCTTCATTTGTTGGAAGTTTAACCATCTTGTCATCCTATTTTGTTTGCAATCTTTGATCCTCAATATAGTTTGATTTCCTCCAAAATTTTGTCTTTGGATTTGTGCATGTGTTTTCACTCCTTTTGGGTCATGCACACCTTGAGGAGGAACTCTCACTATTGGCCTTCTAAGCATTTCCGCCCATTTTGGCAATGGATGCCAATGGGGGAGAAGTTTCGAGGGTTTGAAGGGAATTGGGCTTCGTACTTTGATTTTATTCTTAAACATTTGCCTTGCATGCTTTGCATGGTTGAGTATATATAGTGGAAACTCCACCAACAACATTAGTTGGCAATATATGCAATGAAATTCAAGTTCATTCACACATGCATAGATTGTGGGGGAGTTTTCACTATATATGATGGTTCTACTAGCATCACTTGCTTTTGTAATAATTGATGTTTATGTAACCATCTTAGTTCTTTAAATTCATTATATAAACCCTCTCAAAGAGATTGTCATCAATTACCAAAATGGGGGAGATTGAAAGAGCATGTGCCCCCATGTGTGGTTTTGGTGATTAATGACAATCCCTATGGACTAATGTTTGCATTGAGTTATATTTATAGGACTTGTCCGTAGACAATGCTTGAGCCATATGCTGGTTTCAAGGGTGTAAGAAGATGAAGATAAAGAAGATTATTCAATGACCAAGGTGTTATTCAAGAAGTGATCCGAAGATTGGTCTAAGGGAGTTGAGCCTATAGAGTGTGTCTTGAGGAATAAGATGGAGTGAACTCTCATGTGCATTCTCAAGACATCATCATTAAGAAGGAAGAAGATGAAGTGCAATGTTGATCAAGTCGAAGCGCAAGTTCAAGATAAGCATATAGAAGATATCATTTGCTTGAAGCTCGGTGTCCATTTGGTGGTAATGAACATGTGAAGATATTTCTACTAGTGTCTCTCCCATAGTGAAGTATGGGGGAGCAATCCGCAAGACTTCACCGAGCAAGCGCAATCAAGAAAGGTAGTCCAACTTGAGAAGATCAAGATCGTCACCATCTAGCTCAAGTGGAATGCGCAAGGCAAAGGTATGATATTGATAGGGTTTCTTTCTTACCGGTCTCATAGTGTTTGGGAGATCAGGTTTTAGGATCGATAGCCGTACTATCAAGAGGGGCTCTCGAGTGAGTAACTTAATTGTATTGTTCGGAGAGAGCTCAAACCTTTGCATACTTGGCATTATCTTTCTTGGTTATTATTTGGCTTTTATCCATGTGAAGTTCTAGAGCTTGTGGTTATTTCCATGACAAGCTCTAGGTCATCAAAAACGGATTTCGTATGGAACTCTTATTGCATTTTTGGTGTTTGGAGTTTTTACCGGTTCATCTTTATAGCTAAGTCAAACCTTTTATCATCTGGCTTCATCCTCCTTTGTTGGACTATGATGTTTCTATGAATGAAGTTGTAGAGCTCATTGTGGTGATTCCAACGAGCCCAAATTCATCGAAAACGGAGTCCGGATGCAAAAGTTACAACCGTTTTCGTATTGATGTTTTCTCCCAGGCCGGAAATTCCGCCCCCGAGGCCGGAATTTCTGGGGGGGGGGCGGAAATTCCGCCCCTGCAAAATTCCGCTAAGTCCTTTTTCTTGAGCTGTGGTGCAACCCGCAGTAGGGGGCGGAAATTTTATAAGGGGGGCGGAAATTCTACCCCCGGGCCGGAAATTCCGCCCCCGAGGCCGGAATTTCCGGGTTAAAAATCCTGTAACGGTTAGATTTCGTGTGGGGGCTATATAAAGCCCCTTCTTCCTCATTTGGAGGTTGGCTCTTCCATTTTCTCTCTCCTCCATTGTTGACCTTGAAGAGCTTGCCCTTTCTCCCCATCCCTCCCATGATTCTTGCATCTTTTTGAGGAAAAAGAGAGAGGAGATCTAGATCTACATTTCCACCAATCAATATATCCTCTATGTGAGGGGAACCTATTGGATCTAGATCTTAGAGTTCTTTGTGGATTTCCTCCTTGTTCTTCCTCTCATATCCGTCCATAGCATTTGTTGCTTTGGTAGGATTTGGGAGAGAAGGATTCGAGCACTTCGTGTATTCTTGCCATTGCATTTGGTGCATCAGTTTGAGTTCTCCTCGGAGATTCGGTGGTGAAAGCAAGAACCTTTTTCCTCTTGGGTTCTTGGAACCCTAGACTGCTTAGTGGATTTCTTGGGGACCTCCAATTGAGTTGTGGAGATCTTCCCAAGCTTTGTGGTGCCTCCGTGACGATTTCTTGGGGACCTCCAATTAAGTTGTGGAGATCTTCCCAAGCTTTGTGGTACCTCAGTGGCGATTTCTTGGGAGCCTCCAATTGAGTTGTGGAGATTGCCCCAAGCTTTGTACGGGTTCGGTGACCGCCCTCAAGTGTCCCATAGTGGTCGGGTCTTCCATCTTGGTGGGAGGGCTCGAGGAGATTACGGTGAGCCTCCGTGGCGTTTGGGGAGCCTTGTGCCTCCACACCGCTCCAATGGAGATTAGCACCCGCAAGGGTGTGAACTTCGGGATACATCGTTGTCTCCGCGTGCCTCGGTTATTTGTATACCCGAGCTCCTTTACTTATGTAATTTACTTTGTGATAGCCTTCGTGCTTGAAGTTATATATATATCTTGCTATCACATAGTTGTTTATCTTGTTTAGCATAAGTTGTTGGTGCACATAGGTGAACCTGGTTTATTTAGGTTTTGTATGCTTGGCAAATTGAACGTTAGTTTTATTCCGCATTTGTCAAGCCACTCTTAAAAGTTTAAAATCGCCTATTCACCCCCCCTCTAGGCGACATCCGTATCCTTTCACAAGTAACTATGGCAAGTCGAATATCAACATCGAGAAGTGGCAGACAGAATATATCACAACTCCTATGCAAAAAACATCGTAAGCTCATAACCTATTGCTTTTCTTTCTTTTTGTTTCACATATTTTTTCATTTGTACATCCTATGCTCATTTATCTGTTTGAGTATTCTGGATACTAAAATTACATCTGTCATTTCAAGGTGCGACTGTGGATTTTTTTATGCTCAAGTTCATTGAATTCTGGAATGGAAGGAAGTTGATTAGCGCAATCAACCCAAATGACATGCCCACCATCAGGAAGCTAATGACTCTCAAGTGGCTCGAATGGGAGGAAAACATCACCTCATGGCAACAAATTCTGTTCTGAACATGATGTCGTTCTTACGACAGGTACATCCCCAGGATGTTTTTCACTAGATTTTATTGCCGTTCACATGCATGGATCTTTCCTATCCTTTTTATTTGTTATCCTGAACAAAATATAAACATCCAATGTTTTTGCTTTCCTTTTCATGTTCTACAAGATGCAAATTTAGCTAAACACAATTAAATTCAAAACCTCACAGTCAAATACCAAGATACCATTATCACAGTACTCAAAACCTCACGATCACAGATGGATATGAATTAAAATGTCAGTTACATCATAATTTAGCAACTAACTTTATGTTCTTGCACCATATGAGAGTTACAGGAACAAATTTAAGCAATAGCTCCAACAAATTAACTCATGTCCTGGAAGAAGTTAAACTCTGCTGGTTCTTTTCCTGGAATAATTTTGCTTGGACACCCAGCAGAGTTGTGTTCTGTAGAACCACATGCATTGCATTTTACAGTTTTTGTGGCCTTCAGATGAAGCCCAGACTTCTTCCTTTTCTTCCCAGGACGCCCTTTAGTTGTAGTTATTATAGGGTCCCTGACATTAGGGTATGGAGTACTTGTTCCTTGACCACCATCACCACCTAAATCACCCATAGGTGTATCTCCTTGAGCAGTCGCTTGTGTTTTCTTTTCCTTCCTTTTAGTTGCCGAAGACAGCTTCATTGCTTTTAATTTGTCCCCAAGAGCACGCATGTACTTATCAGCAAGAGACTTCCCTTTTTCTGATTCAGCAGCTACTTTTGCAAGATCGGTCCAATCGTTACAAAGTGTCCCGTAACGCACCAACTTACGTTCTTTGTTTGTTAGTTTCCTATTTGTTGGCACTTCCGGTAACTCAACCTTATCAGGCACAATATCATCAGGAGGCATTCTCCACCTAGGCAGTATGTAATGTGGTGGTATTGAATCAACCAAACCTAGTTGTATCATTACCCTCAATACATGGCAGCAAAGAATGCCATCACGTCTTATTTTGGAGCACTCACATGTATAAATTGGCCCCTCCATGCAAGCATGCACCAGATACCTCCTTATGCCGTAACTAAAAATAGACCCACTGATTGGCACAACCTCAAACAGTTCCTCCCCAAGATGATTGGCATTGTAGGATGTTACTTTGCGAAGTTCGGCTCGAAAATGCAAGTAAATAGGCCGTGTCACTATAAGAGAAAAGATTTTTTTTGTGACAAATCACTTTCGTCACGGAAAATGCCATTTCCGTCATCTATTACTCCGTTGTGACGAAAATATGGCGTCACCAGGGTCGTCACGAAAGCTCCATCACAGATTCTTCTATAGTGACGGAATACAAATCTTCGTCACGCAAGAGTGAGCTTTGGTGACGATCCTTACGGCGTCACCTAGGATGGGTTATCCATGACGGACCTTCTACGTCACCTAAAATAGGCAAATCTGTCACCGTTTAGCATATTCGTTGACAGAATATGCCGTCACAGAAAATCTATGGCGTCACGCGGATTCTGGCAGGTGGGTCCCGCAATGCTGATGTGGCAGCTAGCAGGTGGGTCCAACGATGCTGACATGGCAGCTGGCAAGTGGGTCCAACGATGCTGACGTGGCAGCTGGCAAGTGGGTCCAACAAAGCTGACATGGCAGCTGACAGGTGAGACCCACAACGATGACGTGGCCTGACAGGTGGGCCCAAAGGCGATGACGTGTCACCTTCGTGTGGGGCCGGTGGAGATGACATGGCAGCTGGTAGGTGGGTCCAGCGACACTGACATGGCAGCATGTAGGTGGGGCCGTCAACAATGACGTGGCATCTGCATGTGGGGCCCGCGATGATGACGTGTCATTTTTCGGGCCGGCCCATTCGGAACTGCCTTGTGGGCCAGGAGGAATGTGACGCCGTCACCAAATTTTTGCACGGACAAATTTGAAGAAAATTGAAATTCCACGCAAATTACGAAACAAAATTAAATGGAAGCAAATATTTGAAATGGCAGAAAATTTATAAATATGAATTATATCACATGCAAACTTTAAAATTCTGGTAGATTGAAACTGTTGTATCAAACTGGAATGACTAGAGGAATAAAAAAACAATATTTTGGCCCACTCGGCCCATTAGCGCGTAATAATGTTTTGGCCCACCCGGCCCATTAGCGCACCCAGATTTTCGGCCCAAGTCATGGGGACTGGGACTGGGAGTTCTGCAACATCCTCAACAGGTAACTAAGCATGCCATCCATTTCCTTCTGCCTCTTCTCGAATGCCAGACGATTTGCTTCGCTGGACTTTTTCACTGCTTCAAGTTCATCATCCTGCTTCTTTCTCATATCTTCAAATTTCCTTTCCTGCTCTTGCATCCGTTCCTCCATATCGTGTTGAACCCTTTCAGCTGCATTCAACGAATCTTGCTCCTGAGTTGATATCTTATCTTCTAACTCATGGATGCGCCCAGCTGAGACAGTAGACCTCTTGGAAGCAGATGAAACTCCGATGCTGGAAAGGAAAGTAATTGATCTTGATTTGTTCTAGTCTCTCAGGACTTCTTCAACAATCTCCAGATCAGTTTTGGGAATCCAATCTTCTGGGTGTGGTCCCATTTTCCGAAGCACCATCTCAGTCTACAATAGGATAAAAAAATAGCAAGTCCAGAGTTAGAAGAAATGAAATAATTAGACAAACTAATGAGAAATGCGTAGCACATAAAATAATTTACTTACATAAGCTTCTGCTGATTTCTCGGACATCATACGATCCTTGTTAGTGTGGTTTGCTTTAAAGAAAGCAATCGGGGAGGTATCGACATCCTCGGTCTGTTGAGATTTCTACAAGAATTATGGCACGATGAATTATAAGTGTGTATGGCATGCTCACAAAAAGAAGTAAGTGTTGCATCTGAATAGTTTGAATACTCACAAGTGCTTGGTAATGTGCAACAAAGCTTCTTGAGCCAGTGGTGTGTGTCTTCGTCATAGCATCCCTGTTCTGTTTGTTAGTCTCGCAGATTGCCTGTGTACAGATGCATGAATTTAGTATTCCACAGTACAGTAGTATGTCTGCGATAGATGTAGCTGAAACAATAGGAATCGTGTACCTTGTAGTGCTCATCATGCCATATATCGAGAAGGTCTGCCCAGCTTTGCTCGTCTACCTCTTTTGGTTTCAATAAAGCTTGCTCGCGGGGTAGTCCTGAAACATCTTTCCAATATAACTTTTTGAGCCTCCAACGTTGTTGGCGAATACCTTTCTGTAAAATGTCGGTGCAAATTTCTTTGCCAAGGTCACCACCGGTGTTCATTACAAATTTTCCCTGCAGAGAACATGAACACAAATTCATATCAGCATCGACTGACAGAACTGTAAAAAAATCATCCACCAATGAGACATTTTCTATGAAAAATGAATAAGAGGTTAACGGACTCACAGTTATAGACTTAATGGTTTCTGGAATAGTATCTTTCAGACGACTTTCCTTGTCACCATACTGCTTCCAGTGGGTTGCCAGTGGCATCTTGCTGCGTATTTGAATGCCACACTCTGAACTCAGTTTTGCTGCTTGCACAGGATCAGTGGGTCTCCTCATGCCATGAGTGAAGTTGATCGGCATCTTAGCCCCTCCATTCCTTCTAGACCACTCGTGTACCCCATGCCCCATAGTAGGTTTGCGTACATTACGCTTTTCCTTTAGAGCACCCTTGTGTACAATTGCAACTGAAACCAGTGACAAAACGAGAGTCAAGACTTCAATCAAAAAATTTGCAACTAAACCAGTGAATAAATTGTAAGACGTGCTGTCAATACCTTCCCGTTCGCTTAGGACAAGTACATTCTCCTTAGTTGAGTTGCTGCCTCTAGAGGTTTGAATTAGCATGGGTGAGGATTCATTTCCATTAGTACCCCCTTCCCCTGCTTTCTGGGTAGGGCTCTCTGTTTCACCATCATCTTCAGTCTCTGCATTTGCTGCTGACCTTGTTACAACATTTGGAGGCACAAAGGTTTTAGAGCGCTTTTGCTTCTTTACTTTTGTAGAACCTTGCAGTACCTGCATTTTAATAGATCATGCCATAAATATTAAAGCAATTTGTACATATCCTACATATGAAGGCAGGAAAATGCTACATTTCTTCACCTTAGAGGAAGATTTAACAACATCATGCTCCTCTTCATCCGGAACAAACACATCATCCGCAGTGTGCTCGTCTGCAGATTTGGTTCATAATTAGGGTCCTCGGTGATATCCTTCTCCTGCGGCTGTGCCTCTTTCCCTTTTGTCACTGCCACTGGTTTTCTAGCAGTAGCACCAAACACTAATTCACGCGCCATCGCCGTGAAATCCTGCAGTGGCTTGCCATTTTCAATAGCTTTCTGCTTGAGTACTTCAGACATATGAGACACGTTCTCCTCCATCACTTGTTTCCTAACATTTTCATATGCGTTTGCTGTTTTGTCTTGAGTAACTGAAAACAAAAGATCGAGAAGTGCAAATCATGATCATACTCATCTCTACTACTTATAAAGACACAAACTTGGCAAGAAAATTAAATCCTAACCGTTCACGCACATCAATCAAACGGTCCAGATTCACCCATTCTCCCTACGACTCACGCCCACGCCCGCGACTACAATCTGCTAATTAAATGTCTCTCGCTAATTGCTCTTCTCCTTCCTCCATCCACTTAGAATCTATAATATCTATAAAGTTCATCTCCATTAATAGCATTTAATGTTTGCAAGCTGAAATTTTATGCAGCCATGTCACCTCAAATACTCCTACCCGTCAGATTACAAATATACGGTTGTAGTTATTCATCGTGGCTCGCCCAGACCACATCTCATGCGGCCCTCTTTCTTCTGCTGGCCGCCCATACTTATCGCCTCCTGCACGGCACGAGGTACATCGATGCTTCCCCAATGTTCATCTTCCGCTTCACCTCCTCCACAACCCATTTTACAATTAATGCACATGATTTCTTTAAAATGAAACTGAAGAAGCAGCCCATGGGTTCACGATCTCCAGGATGGAGGCAGCTGAGAAGTTATCGATCGTTGTCTTTATATACGGCCATTAGATCCCTCATTTAGCTTAAAGCTTTGGCTTCGCCGTTGCTCAAATCAACCTTGGACATCTGGTGAGTCATCGACTCCCTCTTCTCACCCATATCTCTGCCTTTTACATGCTCTGCTTATTTTCTTACAGATTTTTCCCACCGACGGCAGGGCCAACAAAGGCGTGGAAGACTTGGCTTCTTCACACTCCATCTTCTGCGATCAGCCGCAAAGGGCACACCGAAAAAACAAGTCCGTATTTCTGCAATCTGAACTCATCTTCAGCCACAACTCAGTTTTCTTATTGATTTGTCTTTTTGGTGTACTTGGACAAGCGAAGAGCCATGCCACCAAATATGTGAGTAACTGAGTATCAATTAAATCTAATTAGCTCATCCTTTGGACGTTGTTAAAATCTGCTACGTGTTTCTAATGTGCAGGCTGAATAGGAGAAACATAATGGACCCCACGGATATCACTACTGCTCTAAGTTTGCCAGTTTTGCGGACCCAGAGTACTTCCATTCCATGTGCTTTTTTAGGAACATTTCATTTGCTATAATCATTGTTACTAGCAAGGGCTGGCGCGGCGCACGCCGCGCCCGTGTTGTAGTTCTTCACATGTACTGTTATAGATCATTACAAATTCAAACTATATACTGTTATAGATTATTATAAATTCAAAGCACACGCACACCATGATTTGTGCATACACTTGCTATTGCCCATCTTCTGTTGAGAGTTTAAAATAGAAAAAACCAGTTAGATAACTTTATACTAACATATATGGTCGGCGCCGAGTTGAGCTCCACACAAGAAAAATCATAGGAAATATGGCAAACTGCAACGGTAAGATGGTGTGCCTGTCGACGAAGCTCTTCTAATTTAGTTGGTTTCTTCAGAACTAATTCCTTCATTTTACCAATTCTTTCATTTTGCTTGCTTTCAGCTGTTCGAGGCTCAATACCTCAGCTTACACGTGCATCAAAGCATATCATCTCATATAACCTTACTACCACTGCAGATAATAGAACGGGAAAATGAAGGATTGCAATTTAAATCAATTTCTGCAAACAACCCACTGACTCACATAGTTCACAAAGTCAACGGAAAGGGTGTTGGCCTCTGTTATTTCAGATTCTGAAGCAGCAATATTGCACGTCACATTCTGGAAGACCTTCTGCTATTCTATTGGTGTATCCATTGTCAAAGTTCTAGGGTTGGAACCGTACCCTCTCCCTGGGCCGGGTTACGTGTTAATATATATATATGTGGAAAAGCCCCACACGTGGCCGATACAAACTCTGATTACAATAGGTTTAACACCCTCCCTTAATCTAAACCTCGGGAGAGGTTGAGATTACGCTTAAACTCATCTAGACCTTTAACACCTAAAGCTTTAGTGAAACCATCAGCTACCTGATCCTTGGTCGAAATAAATTTAACGTCAAGCTGTCTATTACTGACTCTCTCACGAACAAAGTGATAGTCAATCTCTATGTGTTTTGTCCTAGCATGAAAAATTGGATTTGCAGACAAGTAAGTAGCTCCAAAATTATCACACCAAAGAATTGGTCTTTGGCGAAACATGACTCCTAGCTCACGAGCCAAAGCTTCCACCCAAATCAGTTCAGCTGTTGCATTTGCCACAGCTTTGTATTCTGCTTCAGTGCTTGACCTTGACACCGTTGCTTGCTTCCTGGCACTCCATGATATCAGATTTGGACCAAAGAATATGGCAAAACCACCAGTAGACCGTCTGTCATCGAGGCATCCTGCCCAGTCTGCATCTGAGAAGGCACTAAGAAGAGAGGATCTAGATCTCTGAAAAGTTAGTCCAACTTTTACTGTACCTCGAATATACCTTAATATGCGTTTCACTGCTGTCCAATGCACAGTAGTAGGAGCATGAAGATACTGACATACTTTGTTTACTGCAAATGCCAAATCAGGTCGTGTTAGTGTCAAATACTGCAATGCTCCAACTATGCTTCTGTAATTTGTACTATCCTCTGCACCAAGTGGTTCTCCATCTGTTAAGGATAACTGTTCTGTGACAGACAAAGGTGTCGGACAGGTGGTACACTGAAGCATACCGACTTTCTTAAGTAAATCCAAAGCATATTTTTCCTGTGTTAAGACAATGCCATTTAAACCCTTTTTAACTTCAATGCCCAGGAAGAAATGCAAATCACCAAGGTCCTTGAGTGCAAAATCATGATTTAACTTCCGTAAAAGAGCAGTAGTTGCCGCATCAGAAGAGCTTGCAACAATGATATCATCAACATAGACAAGGATAAACATGGTGATATCCGATGTACTTAATAGGAATAGTGATGTGTCTGCCTTTGATGCTATGAACCCAAGTTCCTGCAATTTAGAGCTCAAGCGAGAGTACCATGCTCGTGGGGCTTGTTTTAGACCATAAAGAGATTTATCTAGTTTGCAAATGTAATGCGGAAAGCGAGGATCTTCATACCCAGGTGGTTGTTTCATATATACTTCCTCCTCCAGAACGCCATGGAGAAACGCGTTCTTAACATCTAGCTGTCGAAGGCTCCATCCTCTAGACACTGCAACAGAGAGAACAAGACGAACAGTAGCTGCTTTGACAACAGGACTGAAGGTATCTTCATAGTCAAGACCATATCTCTGTTTAAACCCTTTTGCAACCAAGCGAGCATTGTACCGTTCAACTGTACCATCTGCATGTTTCTTGACTCTGTAAACCCACTTGCAGTCAATAAGATTTTTAGTGGAATTTGGAGGTACTAAGTGCCAGGTATTGTTTTGCATGAGTGTCGTGTGTTCTTCATTCATTGCCTGTCTCCATTTT
Source organism: Dactylis glomerata (assembly GCA_007115705.1). NCBI lineage: Eukaryota > Viridiplantae > Streptophyta > Magnoliopsida > Poales > Poaceae > Dactylis > Dactylis glomerata. Next base: position 6,847,088 of record QXEO01000220.1, on the reverse strand, counting down.
TCATCTCCAAGTGCCTCGGCCAGACTGTCAGGTTCACCTGTGGAAGAAAACATGCCATACCGAATAGTGCCATCAGTATATTGACGCTGTTTGCGAATACCACTTTGAAGCCTAGTACGAGGTCGCGGTGGTTCAGGTGAAGGATCTCTGTCAGAGTCTGTGTTGACAACAGAACCAACCGGCGAAATATCATCAGTATCTGAATTAGTATCAGCATTAAATTCTGCATTGTCATCTTGTACTGCAGCATTGTCATCTTGTGCATTGGCATGTTCTACATTGTCATTTTCTGCTTCGTCTTCTTGTACAGGTGGCGAGCCAGGAGAGGCTGGCGGAGATTCTGCGGGCCCCGCACTGCTGCTGTCAGCAGGGCCAGTATTGGCACCATCATTGGGGCAATGAGTGCTGCCATCATGGTGCACAGGCGACGATGTGGAGATGCCGCGCTCTCCTGCGCGCGCTACAGGCGCATGTGGGCGGGTCCCCACCCGGTCAGCCACAGACGGAGACGTGGCAGGTGGAGAGCGGCCAGGACCAGGCGCAGCAGTCGAATACGATCTGGGCTGCGGATCCAAGAAGGATCTCCTAGCAGGAGAATCAGCTTGGCAATCAGTGCTGGTTTGTCCTGTCTCCAGATTTCTTGTTTGTGCACCGTTTTGATTCAAATTTTCAGCAGAATCAGAATTTGAACCTGTATTTGCTGTACTATCACCATAAACTTGCAAAACATCAGTAACAGGAACAATATGCAGATGATCATCAACAGTTACTCCCTCATGTGCATGTGATGATGACAAGATGTTAGATAGTAAAAGAATTTCAGCTCTAAGTTGTGCACCGGCATTGGGATGAAGAGATTTGAAGGGAAAGATATTTTCATCAAATACTACATCACGAGATATGTAAATACGACCAGTGGAGACATCAAGACACTTGACACCCTTATGTAGAGGACTGTAGCCAAGAAAAACACACTGTTTTGATCGAAAAGAAAGCTTGTGTTTATTGTATGGGCGAAGATTAGGCCAGCAAGCACAACCAAAAACACGAAGAGCATCATAGTTTGGCTTGACATCAAGTAGTTTCTCAGCTGGAGACATAAGATCAAGAACTTTAGTAGGCAGTAAGTTTATGAGGAAGGTGGCAGTGAGGAAAGCTTCATCCCAGAACTTAAGGGGCATGGAAGCATTTGCTAGAAGGGCAAGACCAACCTCAACAATATGTCTATGCTTGCGTTCAGCAGAACCATTTTGTTGGTGAGCATGTGGACAAGAAACATGATGAGTGACGCCTACTTTTTGAAAGAAACCGTGGAGTTTTTCATATTCACCACCCCAATCGGTTTGCATAGTGACAATTTTTCTATTGAATTTTCGTTCAACAAGCTGCTGAAAATTGAGAAAAACTTGATACACATCACTTCTCTTTTTCAACAAATAAATCCATGTAAACTTACTATAATCATCAATAAAGCTTACATAATACTGATGTCTTCCAACAGAGGCTGGAGCAGGACCCCATACATCAGAAAACACTTGTTCCAAGGGAACAGTAGACACACTAATGGAAACAGGATATGGTAATTGATGACTCTTTGCTTGCTGATAGGGATCACACACATATGGATTTATTTCAGGAGTGTATGCTAAATTATTCTTCCTAAGCACTTGTTGAACAATAAAGGATGAAGGATGTCCTAGACGACGATGCCATGTGGATGAAGACGGCTTGATGGTGATGAAGGCATGCTTGTGAGGTTCGGCAACATTGGAGATGGGCACAAGGGGGTAGAGGCCGTCATGACAAGGACCCTTAAACAGAATTTTCTTGGTGGCCTGATCCTTTATCAAAAAGAAGAAAGGGTGAATTTCAACAAAAGCATTATTGTCTAGGGTAATCCTATGAGCTGATAACAAGTTTTTAGTGGCACAAGGAACATGAAGAATATTATTCAAATGCAATGAACTATGAGGGGTATGTAATGTTGAATGACCAATATGCTGTATTGCCATACCTGTACCACTGGCATTGTGAACTTGATCACGGCCCTTGTAATTGTCATGAGTATGCAGCTTATTTAGTTGTCCAGTGATGTGATCCGTAGCACCAGTGTCCACGTACCAGTTGGTATCAACTCCATATGCACCCTTCTCATTGCGAGAGCGATCCTCCTCATCATCATCACGATCAGAATAACGCCACCAACAATCACGTGCAGGGTGCCCATATTTGGCGCAGATCTGACAAGTGGTGTCAACAAACCGAGTGGGTGTACGTCCACGGCCATGGCCACGGCCGCCACCACGGCCGCCACCATCGCGACGCTGCATATCTCTGTCATCACGCCTATCATCACGCCTGTTATACCCCCGATCATCGCGGCGATATTGCCTGTCATCTCGCCTGTCATCACGCCTGTTGTAACCATCTCTGTCATCTCGGCGGTAGCCGTTGTAACCATCTCTGTCATCTCGGCGGTAGCCACCACCACCGCCATACCTATCACGATCATCAGATCGGTAACCACGGTCATCACGACGCTGCATGTCTCTGTCATCACGAGAAGAAACATTGTCATCGCGGCGCTGAGACGCACCACCACCACCACGTGCAGCAGCATTAGCACTGCTCTGAAACACAGTACTACTCTGGCCAGATTGAGAGATGGCGGTCTGGCGGTCATCAAAAGCTTGAAGCTGCGAGCACATGTCAACACAGGTAGTGGTAGGGTTTGCATTAATGAATGTAACAAACGGTGTATAGCGGTCGTCCTCCAGACCACCAAGAATATAGCCCTTCAATTCATCTTGATCAACAGTTTTCCCGGCAGCAGCAAGTTCTTGGACAAAACCTTGCATTGTGGCAATGTACTGACGAGCGGACAAGTCCTGTTTCTTGGTGTTGATCAAGGCACCACGCAGAAAGTTCACACGAGCCCGAGACTGGGATGCAAACAGACTCTGAATTGTCGACCAAATTTTATGAGAATACTTCAATCCGATCATCTGAGCCAAGAGGTCTTGATCAAGAGATTTCACCAAATAGCTCATCAGTGCTTGATCCCGAGCAAACCAGACAGCATAGTCACGGCTCGGAACTCGAATTTTCTTTTTATCTGTATCTTCTATCTCCTCCGTTTCTGGTGGTGCGGGGTCAGATCCATCCAGGAGCCCCATAGCCTGCGCGCAGTGGAACGCCGGCACCACCTGTGTCGTCCAGAACAGGTGATTGTCCCGCGACAGTTTTTCCGACGGCGGCGAGCCAAGGGCTGCAATCAGAGTTGCTGCAGCAGCGGCCGCCGATGGTGAAGAGGTCGAGGAAGACATGATCGAGCGCGGCGGCAGAAGGCGGCCGGGCTGGGTTGTGTGTGTTGCGGTTTGATCTAGGGTTTTGAACTCTCGACGGCGTGAGGCGATCGGAGCGGATTTGTCTGAGACTCTCGATGGCGTGAGGCGATCAGAGCAGGTTGTGTTGTCTGTTTTTCTGGTTGTGTTGTCTGTTGTCAGGTCCTTCACCGGCGATAGGGAACGCCGGCAGGTGGGTTGTGATGCGGCGGCTGCGCTCACGAGTTGGGAGGAGGCAGCTCTGATACCATGTCAAAGTTCTAGGGTTGGAACCGTACCCTCTCCCTGGGCCGGGTTACGTGTTAATATATATATGTGGAAAAGCCCCACACGTGGCCGATACAAACTCTGATTACAATAGGTTTAACATCCATAAGGTTCCATAGTTCTAGCACTGTAGATGAAAAATCTTGAAGCTGCCAATGTTAACAGAGTTAATTCCTGAAATGAATCATATAATGAAATTTTTAGATTTGAGCTGTAAGACGTTGGTCTCTGATGAACTATTCTTTCTGTACTGCAAGGTAAGACATTATTGTGCCTCTTTCACTCCTTGCCTCCTTGGTTCTAAAATAGGTTACCTTATCATGAGATTTTCACATCTTCGGTTTTCTTTGATTCTCTGGAACCACGAATGTAAGAAACATAAATCAAAATAATTGTCAGGTTCTTTCCCACACAAGGAGCTGTACTACATTCATGAAAAGTGAGATTTTATAGTTCAGTAGTTGTATTAGACATGGCACATACTTCAAACAGCGAAGAAACTTGGCCAATTAATTAATGGTTCAGAGTAATGCAAATGTCAAGAAACTTGTAAAATTCCTATGTATTCATGTATTCTGTAACAGCTATATGTCAATGGCATGAATGGCACAAATAATGATGTGAGCTCTAAAATGAAGTGTATGGGTCACTGAAGTTGTCGTATTAGCTAGCATACGTCCCCTAGAATCTTCGGCTCCTTGTTTTTATTCAATTATGAAATGACTCATTTTAATTATAAGACTGCAAATGAATAGATCCTATGAATCATGGAGGAAACCTATAGCAGCAGAGATGAATTGCCCCCACTCCTGTGGCATGTAAATAGAACTTCCAGAAGTTTGGAGAGTATAGTGTACTCCCGTGATTCAAAAATAGAAGATTTGGAAATGTACGGGCAAAATGTACAGATATGAGATATATATAACAGAGAACCCTTGCTAATTGATTTTGCTGATTATTACAAACACCATACCAGCATGGCATTGTTATAGGGTGCCATATGAGAGTAAGCACCACTTAATTGGTAAATTCTACTTGCATTATGCTATAAGACAACAAACCCTGTTCTATAAGACAACAAACCCCGTACTACCCATGCATGACAAAAAAAATAGCTACTACTTTCACCTGATTATTCTTACCTCTAATTTTTCAATAATTTTTGCATCAATAATAGCATCTGAATATCTCTGAATATAAGACAAATTCCAATTCTTCCCCATCTCAAATTTCTTGATCTTAGAAAGGACACTGATTATACTGAAACCTTCATGGGAAGGAGTGTGTGAGGAACAGGACAAACCCGGCAGTGAACAGTTGGTACAGGATGTTACGTTTTATGTGAGTAAGTAACAATGAAGAGAGATCTCTTACTGATATTTGTACTTCCATATTGCCTAAGAACTATTTTCCTGAAGCCAAAACCCAAGTGCTGCAGCATTTTAATTAGCTTGGCGAGTACAACTGTGATGCCAACTTTGACTAAACTGATAACTCCCCCCTGCATTCAATTTTCAATACTTTTACTACACGTGACTGAGAAAATTTAAAAATTCTAATTTACTCTTCAAAATTTTTAATTTACTTCACGGAAGCGATTATCCATCCTTCACCTTAATATCAATTAAACTATGTTAGGCAGCGAAGTTTGTATCTTGTCTTACCAATTAAGCTAATGCAAATATAGATGTTGAAAATAAAGAATGGAAGAGGCTGGACTTGCCTATGACCATGGCGACAATGTGAATGTTCTTGATGGACACATGCTTGCTGACGGACCCCTACCTGACAAAGCCATGAAAATGCAACACCCCTACCTTCTTGACACTAAGCATTGATCTCCTTGGAAGACACCACCATTCAAACGGGCTCGACAACCTTTATTCTCATAGAAGCGAAGAACTGAAATCGAGCAAAAGAAACGACAAAAGATCTGTTACCTGATGGAACGCAGATGGCCGAGTAATTAACGGACCAATTTACCATAAATGAAATGAATTTTTGGAAATATTTTTCACCATATAGTTGTTTATAAGATTCCTTAACAGAATATACATATGCACAATATTCATTGGAGCCATTCATTTCGGTGAAAAAGGATGGCAGGATAGACTAAAATAGAGCACACACATGAATTTTATTTTCTTTACACCTATACATGTATACTGAGAAGAAAAGAAGTACTGATCGAAATGAACGCTGCACCTAGATATAGGTTTAATATGCAGAATTTAACTGATGTATATTGTTGATTAGACATCCAACTATAAGAATCTTATGAAGTATCCAATATTATAAAAAATAAATCCAACCAAGAGTATTAAATCCAACAAATAAAAAACAGCAACGGCTGAGAGAGCTCGCACTTTCCTATCCAGTAAAAATAAGAAAATAATAACATGTTCGGTAAGATAGGTAGCTACTTAAAGATTTCGCTACAGAAAAGCATGTCCAACAAATCCAGAGGTAGGTTCATGTTAATGCAACCCTCAATCTTCAAAGTTTACTGCAGGGCACTTTCCTTCTGTAACCCCACTAAAAAACGAAAAAAGGGAGCTTCTAGTCTCCTATATTATTTAAAAAGCAAGCCTACTGAATGAAATCAGGGAGTCAAACTTTTCTTTGAGAGCACTGTGCTACTTGGCTCAATGCATCCTATACTCCTACTTTTCATTGAGAACATTATGAGGCCAATATTTTTCTTTGATATGATAAAACTCATTTCAGAAAGTTTGGAGGAAATCAAAATATTTTGCCCAGATTCAGAACATAATGGAAAGCAACAAAACAAACACTATGTATTAAATGTTTCATCCTGAAGCTGGGGCGGCAGCACGCTGCGCCCATACAGAGATATAATGTTACAAAATCTAATGGCAAAAGGCTCATAAACCGTGTAAAACAGCTAGTCTTTTATACTGCTGTTAGGACAGACAAAAGAAAAGCAACACTGTTTAATGTTTTGTTCCTGACCACCTGAGATGATTTATACTGCTGCTAGGATACTAACAAATAGATAGACAAAAGGAAAGCAACACTGCTTGATGTTTTGTTCCCGAGTAACTGAGGGGATAAGGCTGACTTGGTTTATTCAGACATAAGCTTATGACTGAACACATTTCGCAACACATATCCAGATAGGAATGAAAACTATATATCAACCAGTGTGATAGGTATTCTTATTCCACCCGAGTAGAACAAGGAGGTAAGCTAAACATACCCAGATAGATTATGAGAACATAAGCTCATACTGATTACATATATAGCATGTTTCGAACGGTAGTTAGACACGTCAACACGTAGCAGCTGTAATTCAGAAGTTTTGCAGGTAGAACAAGTATAGGCACATATACTAATTACAGATGTACAATACAATTTTCGAGATAGTTGAACACATCAGTATAGAGTTATTGCAACTCAGGACATCTACAGATACATAGACTGCATGTTCTAACATGGATCAGAGCAGCAGGAAGCAAAAGCATGACCTAGCCTAATGCCTAGGCGCCACTGCATTAGTTGCAGGCAGAATTTTCTTGCAAACATTGCTTCTGGGGATAGCCACATCCATTGAGGATTCTACGATATAAGTGAAGTACATGGTATCACCTTGTGCAATGCTGTTGTCCTCGGCGAACAATATCCATCCCATCTTTATCTTCCATGAATAGCTCATCAATTGAAAAAAAGGTGTATGATCATAAATCCGCATAGAAGAATGTAATCAACTTTAGAAATTATTGGACAGGTAGGAAATAAACATTGCACTGCACAATGAATGAGATGAAATCCATTTATTTGAATACCATATGAAGAACTGAGTTATCCTTCCTAAGAGGTTGTTCCTATCGACTTGACTGCAGACTTAATAATAAAGAAAAGCATATGATCTGATGTTACCAAATCATTGAGAGGCTCAAAAAGTGATATATACCTTTACAATGTGTAGTATCAACAGTACATCCATAACGCAATTCAGTAATGATGTCAAGCATGCTTATTTCTTTCCCAATTTCAGATAAAAGGGAATCAAAAACGTCATGTAAGCTACCAACAAATAGCTCTGTATGTATGTTAGAAGGGCAAGGGAATATACATGAATACGAAATAATAGAAATATGAAAAGCACATGAGCATGAAAATTTCTGAAACCTTGAAGCTGGCGAAACGTTGCAATTCTGAAAAGGGGCAGGAACATGAATTGGCATGTATTTGGCTTTGAATAGGGAGATAATGTCAGTAAAAGAATCCATATGCTTTGAGAGGCCACCAATAGAGCAAAGAAACAGGACAATATCACAAATTGATCATTTGACATAAACTTAAGGATGTTGACACAATTCCTCGACTTGAGCAATTGAAAATCTTTTGCCTGCAAAACAAATAAAAGGTGGTGAGAGTATGCACCTATAACAACTGATCAAACCAACAAATTTATTTTCCAAAACACTTATCTTTCAGTTTCAATCCTATAATCGCAGAATCTGACAGAGAAAGTCCAATACCAACCTGATGTTGTTGATAAGTAAGTTCATTTGACAATGTTTCAAGGAAAACATCACTGACAGATATTGTCCTCATCGCTTCGCAAAAATAGGTGCAGCTCCGCCACTATCCTTATGGTACTTCATCGTCTTCCAAGTGCTTGGCTTCTCGGTGGAAGACATCACTAACAGTTGTGAAGCTGGAAGCCATCACTAACAGTTGTGAAGCATGCTTGCAATTCTGAAAAGGGGTAGGAACATGAATTGGCATGTCTTTGGCTTTGAATAGGGGGATAATGTCAGTAAAAGTATCCATATGCTTTGAGAGGCCACCAATAGAGCAAAGAAACAGAACAATATCACAAATTGATCATTTGACATAAACTTAAGGATGTTGACACAATTCCTCGACTTGAGCAATTGAAAATCTTTTGCCTGCAAAACAAATAAAAGGTGGTGAGAGTATGCACCTATAACAACTAATCAAACCAACAAATTTATTTTCCAAAACACTTATCTTTCAGTTTCAATCCTATAATCGCAGAATCTGACAGAGAAAGTCCAATACAACCTGATGTTGTTGATAAGTAAGTTCATTTGACAATGTTTCAAGGAAAACATCACTATATTGTCCTCATCGCTTCACAAAAATAGGTGCAGCTCCGCCACTATCCTTGCGGTACTTCATCGTCTTCCAAGTGCTTGGCTTCTCGGTGGAAGACATCACTAACAGTTGTGAAGCTGCAAGCCATCACTAACAGTTGTGAAGCATGCTTATTGAATTTGAGGCATACTTACATCTAAAAAATTTGAGGCATACTACGAATTTTGCAGAAAAATATCAAACCATTCTAGTATTGAATACATCAGGATATGAAATCTATATACAAACACAAAACAAATATTCAGGTTACAGCAAAGTTAATATCAATAATCGGTTTGTACTACATAGTTATTTTCCTATGATTTATTCAATGTTGACAGCAATTCTTTATTCATCTAAGATAAAATAAAGACTGCACATAGGAAAAAAGAAACTACTGTAACTATCACATGGTATTATTTTAATCCACTTTTCAGGAAGATGCATGGTAAAACTTGAAACCAATATATCGTGCAAGTTGCAACCATCAGTCGCATGAATGAAAGGGGGGAAAAGAACAATGAAGCTCTTCGATCACCATCTACCAAGGAGTAATATCTCTTCAACAATACAAGTTTAAACATATGCCGGTCTCCTATATTTAGTCAACCAAAGCACCCCAATCAGATAATCCATCCTCTAACAGCATACGTGGATTAATTTTCATATATCTCGCTAATCATGTACTGAAATCAGTTACACAAGATATCAAGTTAGCTCCCGATGGAAGCAGTAGAGCAATCATCGCACCTTTTGACAAAATGAACAGACGAAGGAAGAAATAAGAATCTGACCTTGGATAACTGTCAAGTCCACCGAGTACATTGGTTCAAGGAGATTCAGATCCTTCTCCTTGGTACAATTCCCCAAAGACAAAACCTCGCCATGCTGGAGGCCTTTCACGCGATCATTCTACAGGTGAAATCACAATCAGCAAAACACAGGGAGTAAAGAGTTAACAAAGGTGCAGAGATGCAAGGATAAGAAGTGACATATTGCGGCCGGCAATCAGTGTCCTCTCCGCTCTTGATGGCCGTGGCAGTCGGGAACCTTCCTCCTCGACGGCCGTCCAGCCGTACACGGCCAGGACACTCTCCAGTCTCCCCGTGCCACCGCTGATGCCACAACATACTCCCGGTGCCGGCGAGCAGCAAGCCGAAGTGCAGAACCAAGAAGTGGTGGTCCGGCGGCGCCGCGTCTTGGACCAGCGAGGTCGTCGAGATGAGCGGTATCCAGAGCGCTCCCGGCGGAGTTGCCGCCGGCGGCCACCGCGAGGAAGCCAGTCCAGGGCCACTCGAGGAGCTCATCAACGCCAGACATTAAACCAGAAAATTAGGGTCCGCGCACGCTCGTCTCCGGCGCTGCAGGCACAACACCTGCCGCCGCCACACTCGGAAGACCGCGCGCAAGCCCAGAAAAGCAGCCTCCACGGTCCGCTATCTGTCGAACGCGCACACTGGAGAGCAGCAGGCGGGGAAGCCGGACTGCGACGGCGGCGGACGCGATGGCAGATAAGTAACTGACCCATCTGCCCCGACCTACGCAGCCAACGGCCACGAAGTAGGTCGGCCGTGGAGAGCTCGGGCGCGGCAGAGCTCGTGGGGCGCCGGCCGTGACGACATATGAGGACCCGACCCACGTTGCCGTCGGCCATGGAGAAGATCGGCCAGGGGGAGCTCGGGCGGGCAGAGCTCGCTAGAGGGCTCAGCTGAGGAGAGTTCCGCCACCTCCTCGCCCTTTCGTCCAGATTCCCTACCTCCCGCCTGCTCCAGGCGCAAGCCCTGGTACATCTCCGCGTCGCCCATGCCTCCTCCTCTGACCCCTCCCCCTCTTGGCTGCCCTCCTCTCCGACCCCACCCCCTCCAGGACCCCCCTCCACCGTGACCCACACCGGCCGCAGCAAGAATAAGCCTGCCGGCCGCCGCATCGAGTGCGGCGGCAACGTGCGCCGCAGCCGCCGCCTCTCTGAGAACGCTTTCCACCGCTGCAAGCGCCGCGTCTCCGCTGACGTCTTGGTGTCTCCGAGGATGCTGCCGGCTCTTACCTGTCCTCTGCTATCTTTTGGGTGAAACGGCGGTGACGGCCGTTCCGTGAATTCGCAGGGAGGATCGGCCGCAGCCGCCGTTGCAGTCCATGCATACGAACACCAGCGCGGAGGTGAGCAGGAGCCTGGAGTCGCGCACGCGGACGGCGGCGGTCCAAGGGAGGGAGGCGGACAAGGGTTCCCTGGCCAGCGGCGCCTCGAGCCACGTCCTAGCCGGCGACGCCCTAGAGCCTGCGTCTTGCGCGGTATCATGGACGGCGACTACCTCGGTCCGGCATCTTGGTCGGCGGCGCCCTCGAGCCGCGTCCTGGCCGGCATCCTGGCCGGCGGCGCCCTCCAGCCCGTGTCCTAGCCGGCGGCGCCCTCAAGATGCGCCTTGGCCGGCGGCTCCCTCCAGCCCGAGTCCTGGCCGGCATACTGGCCGGCGGCGGCGCCCTCGAGCCCGTGCCCTGGCTGTTTGCCGGATAAGAGCATGAGGCGTGAGAGAGAAAGAGGAAGAAGACGGAGAGAAAAAAGCAGTGAGTATGCGTGTGTGTGGCCGCTTCAAAGGACAGGTCTCTGTATACGCGTCATTCTAAGAAAACATGCAGAGAAGAACACCAGCCGACATACGTGTGAAGACAAACAGCAATGATTCAACTGAATCAGCTGACAATTTAGATACATGCGCAATGATAGAGGGCCATACCGTCGCTTAAGACTACTCACAATGGCGAGTATCATAGACTAGTATCATGCATATGATACTAGTCTATGTTACTACCCTCTAGTGGGTAGTATCATAAGTGTAGTAACATGAACAGTTTCATTAAATGTTTTATAGGATTTATAGTAGTACTTCAACATTGTGATCGAGGTGTGGCATGTATCAATATGAAATTTTGTTGTTTGGTACACATGGATGAATATATGAATAATGTTACTAATATCTTATTTGCCTCACAAATTACCAGTTTAATTTTTCTGCATCACAATTCAGGAGACTTAACTTTTATTTAGCTATGGCTCCGAAAGCATGGCCCATATAATTCTTCATTGTTGTGAAAGATACCCATACTTCTCATTGTATTTATATTAGATAAAAGTTTCTCAAAAAATAAGCTAATAAAGACAGGGAAAATTGAAATTAGCTGTACAGCTGCATATACATATAAATAAGCTAATTAAGCTACTGCAATGTAAATTTGTGGTCAACCAAGGAGAGAGCGGAATATACTGGTAGCATTTAGGAAAAACAAAGTATATAACACCAACCGAGAACAACCCAGGAAGATTTAATCAATCGCATCCTATAAAATTTCAGATTGTGCTATATGCTAGACACCTGACCAAATATGCTGCTTGAATACTGATTCGAGGAAGAGCTCAGAGGGGCGCCAGGGAAATAGTGCGCTGTTGGAGGGATTGGCACATGATCTAGCTCGCATGGGCGCGGGGAAACTGCATGCTGCGGTGGCGAGCTGGCCGACCGCCGGAGTTGCGCCGTTGGCGGTCACCAGATCTTGCCATGACTCGGGAGGCGCCGCGCCGCCGCTGGCCGCCTCGCGGGCGGAGACAGGGAGACGGAGAGCACTGCTGGAAGACGGAGGCAACAGGGCCGGAGCGGGAGACGGAGGCGGCAAGGCGGGAGGAAGAGTAGGAGAATAAATTGGGGAAAATAGGGAGGGAAGAAGAGGATGAGAGACACCGCACCGGATTGCTTCAGCCTCGTACTTTGTGTCATGGTACTGTATCCAAATATGATACCATACCCCTCTCTCTCTTCCTTAATGGTGTGCCACGTCACTGTTTTTGCTGAGGTGGACTGTATGATACCGGTTATGATACCAACGTTGGGGCTAGTCTAATAGAAACACTACGAAAACAGGACAGCTGTACCAACACATGTACACATAAGTACATAAGAAAACTCTAGAGAGCACCCCATGCGTACACAGAAAAGGAAACAACAAGAAAAGGACAAAATGCAAAGGAGTAGAAAACGCTGCATGTGACACCCAAACGTACACGGAAACCAGCCAACAAAGAATGGCAACGAAACAACAGGGAGAGGCAAGGCAATGAAAAAGAGTACACATGTAAAATTCTGAAGGCCTCTAAAAAAAACTCAAAATTCTGAGAAAAAAGGAACTCCTCCCCCTTTATGGATAGTATGTATTTGTTTCATCTATGTTGTAGATTATAGATCACAATCCTATATCAATGAGACAAGAAAAATGTCTTCTTTTTCTTTGTCTATCACTATCCGCATGACCCGTGTACAAGAAACAGGTGCTAAATTTTTTTTATAAAATGGAAAGGTATGTATGAGGCTTTTTGCTATGCGGTAACAAAATGAACAATGAGACCGCATTTTAGCTTGATAGAATCACCTCAAATCTTGGCTACATAAGGCTGGTACCAATGCATCACACACTCTCACCCCACTATAGCCTCGCCACGTCAGCTTTTACCCTCACTCTCACCCCACTCTCACCCCACGGTGCCAGTGCACGGGCTATAGTGCCAGCTCTCACTTCTCTCTCCTCCACATCAGCTTTTCTCTCTCCTCTCTTTTACAACATTCAAAATAATGCAAGAAAATTATTTTATTCAACTAAAATTGTTACCGATTACATTATTTGAAAAAATTACATAAAAATTTGAAAAAATTACATAAACTAGGCATTAGCCCACACATGCTCAATCAAATCATGCTGGAGCTGTGTATACATCGGTGAGTCCCTCATTTCGTTGTCCATCTGAATCCTGGCTGCTAGGCTTGGTGGTGCATTGTTGTGTATCGCAGGGCCGACATTGGAATCAACTGTATTCACCCAATCTATCAACAATGCCTCGAAAAAGGGATCGCCTCATCCGATACCTTCGCCGAAAGAAGCTAGGAGGATAATTGCAGTCGTCGGCGAAGTAGTCCTCGTAGAGCCGATCGTGGGCACCCACACGATCACGCCTGATGGACCGTCGGCGGCGTCGCGGCGGTCTTGGCACCGCCTCGGGGTTGAGCATCGCCTCCTCATACTCCGCCTGGAATGCATCGATCATATCACCCTCCATTCCGTCGCTGGAGTTCGAACTGCTGCTAGAAGACATGGCGTCGAGAGGAGTGGAAATGGAGAGTGGAGGAGATGAAGTGGGGTGTGGAATGACTGAAACCAGGTGGGGGTATTTATAGGGGGTTGGGGATGAAATTTGGAATTTTTTGCAAAAAATTTCGAATTTTTTTGAGCTCCAACGGATACCTCAACGGCTAGCTGATGTGGACGAATCAGAGCTCGCCACGTCAGCTAGCCGTTGGCACTACCGCCTCGCTCCCGCCCCGCTATCGCCCGCCTCCCGCCCGCCTATCGCCCCGCTCCCGCCCCGCCAACGCCCCGCCCCGCTATCGCCCCGTCGCGCCCCCCTCTCGCCCCCTATCGCCCCGCTAGCGCGGGCGCCGGCCGGGCGATATCGCCCGCTATCGCCGGGCGACGGGGCCGGCGCCCGCCGCTCCGCTACCGCCCGCCTCTCGCCCGCCTCTCGCCTCTCGCCGGGCGGTAGCGCCCACGCTACCGCTCGCGTTGGCACCAGCCTAAATAGGTGAGCCTTTCCCCTACAAGATTACATTGAATTTCACGCAGATTTCTTTCCTTCAATTTTTCTATGAATATAAATATACACTTAAAGTTAATGATCAACATGTTCCGCAGCAACACGCGGGGTATCACCTAGTTTTTTTTGGATCTCCGCCCTCATATCTCATGGCTCCACACCGGACGCCATAGCCTACCTTCTCCCTGACTGACCAATCCCCTCCATCGCAGCCTCCTTCCGCCGCGTGCTGGCATCGACCTGGAAGTCGCAGACAGGACGTGGAGGACATGGTCGCAGTTTCCATGGCCACCGCGCCCCAATCCTCGCTGCCGCCGGCGGCCCGTACCGCTGTCGGTCCTCACACCACATGATGTACGTGCGCACCACAGGGATTGCAGGTTCATGATTCAAACCACCCCGGACATCCTAATCGAATCAAGCTTCCTACACTGCAAAAAACAATTACTAACGATCCTTGGGCCTGCTGGTATGCCTAACGCCTCTCTCTTAGGTGGAACTAATTTCCTTTATTTATAAATTCGAACCGACTTCATGTATACGATTTCTTCATACTTTGGTAAGAAATGCAATGGTGGTTGGTTTATAGCGGTCAAACCGAGTCTGCTCAATGCTTGTTTGCAGAATATTTACCAAAGACCTTTTCACCTGAACATTCATGCCTCCTCGCATGAGGAATAACTTTGGTAAGATAGCTTAGGTAGATTATTCGGTGATTCATTATTTATATACACTTGCTGCATATTTTCTTTCATGGATTCTGATCGGTACTCAGATAACCTATTTTCCTTTTGTTGAAATTTCTGAACGAGGTCCTTCTTTTAGTGTTTTTCAGGTTTTCAACATGAGGAATATCATATATTTGGAGTGGAGCTACTATAATATCTATTAGGAGGTAAAATCAGTACATACATATAGTTTTTTGTGTGTATTTTTGTAAAGTAACCGGAATCTGCCACAACCCCGATGAAAATTTGGGATCTGGGGCAGCTTATTGCATAAACGCTAAATCATTTTTTTTACATTAAATAGTTCACCTTTTATTTGGTTATGTTTGTGGAACAATGTTTGTGGTGATCTGACCTCATGAAATTTCTTTCTTGGACAAAGCTTCCTTTGTCCCAGGTGATGCCGAGGAACTCAACCTACTGAAACGGGTATACTGATGAGAAATGGTGGAGTTCAGATTGCCTCACACGAGCATGATGGTCTCCCCACTATTCATTTATTTTGGTAATCTGTTATTTAGCACTTTATTTTTTTCCATGCTCTGCAGTTGTTATAATGCAACTACGGTTGTGAGAGATATCAGTTATTATGAATTGGAATTTGGGAATAAGTATTTCAGACACACCAATGGTCAACTGTATGCTAATTTGAAATATTTGGCGAACTTGCATCTCCATATAAGCAAGTGAAGCAGCAGTGATGGGTGGTGCAATGAGGGGAGGAGAAAGAAGGGGCGAGGGTCAAAAAAGGACCGAGGCATTGAAGCCAAGAGAAAGAGGGTGCTGTCGAGGGAAATGGCACTAGAGAAGAACAACACGTCCTAAGATAGGCTGGAGTATAAAGTCGTGATGTTATCATTATTCCTTCTATTTTTGGTTTACCTATTTATCCATCTGTATTTCCGTTGCAACGTATCTGTAATTCATGCTAGAAGTACTGTTACTAGAAAATTTTACACTGCCATCACGGTTTGACAATTGTTCAGGTGTTCCTGCAATTACAGAGGGTGATGTTTCAGAAATTTATGAAGCACTGGACTATGGCAATTGATTACATTGTTTGCTGCATTGAGGTTATGTGTTTCGTTATATTTTCTGCTCCCTTTGAATCCTAGCACTTTTTAAATGGTAAAAACATGCTCCTTCGACGGAGACCTTGAGATACCTGAAACTTATAAGTCATCCTATTTTTACGATTTCCTGGATAGAGTTGATATGCAGACATTTTCTATGCGGTTACTCAAGGTGAGAGTTGTGCATTATCCCACAGATAGAAATTTGGTGTTACATGTGTTTGATGTGCCTTTTGTTTTTGTATTCCGGACATGTAGATGTTATTCATCGTAATGCTGACCTTCCACATGATTCAGATATGCCTTAGAACAATATTATATATGATGAGCTGACAATGCACAGCCCCGCTAGAACAAACATGTTCCATACTTGGGTTTTACTCTTTTCAATTTTGGGGGTCAGTAATTAATTAATTACTTTCAACAGTACCTCCTACAGAACCTAATTTCAGTGGTAGGCTTCCCATGGTTTTCCACCATTGGAGTTGGCTATGCATATTTGTTGGGCATATCACACCTTAAAAACAAGGTTGAATTATAATCTATTGCAACAAAATATGTGTTTTTAGAAATTTCAATAACTGATGATAAATAGCAGGGCGTGCATTGCACGTGCACGCTTACTAGTTAGTACAAACAGAGTAGACAAGATCATTAAAGCAAGAATTATGTGATCCATACTGTAAAATTAACATGCTCACAAAACATTATGCTATTCCCTCCAAATATCGTATCGTCATTCAGTTAACTGTCTAAACCCTAGTGTCAACAAGTTCAGTTAACTGTCTAAACCCTAGTGTCAACAAGTTCAGTTAAGTGTCAGGTGCAGTGTTTAGGTATCAAGTTGTTCAGTTGCGTCAGTTAAGACGCCAAGCGTGAGTTCTGTAGACCCTAACTACGATCGGGTGTTTTGGAAATCGAGATTACTGTGATGAACATGATGAACTCAGGTGTTTTGTGCTGCTCACAATGCCACAGCTTTTCTGTCTATTATCTCCTCCTTTTATTGTGGTTACAAAAAAGGAAAACATGGCCCATGATACATGGTGCTCGTGCCATCCCACGAGCGGATCGTGCATCGTGTGACTCGCTCTAGTTTCCCTAGCAAACTGGAGCCAAAACTCTAACAGAAATGACAACGTAAACAGACTGAAAAAATGGCTAAGTCTGAGACTGACGAAACTGTCAAAACTGTCAACCCTGAACCTAGAACAGCAGCGGGGTTTATCCAACAAGTTCTGCCCTATTACCTGAACCATTATGTAGGAACACAAACCTAAATCTAAAACATAGTTATAAGATCGGATCATAGGGTGTCATGCTCAACACATTCATGCCATCTGGAACCATGATCTACGAAATTACAACCCAAAACAAGCACATTGTCGAAGGATTCGGATCATAGGGTGTCACGTTCAACACGTGCTAGGCATCTCGAACCATGTCTATGATCAAAAACCTAGATCTAGGACATAAGCTGCTGCATCTTGAACAACGATCTACACATCTAGATCTACTAGAACGCATGCTTGACTGATCTATAAAGAGGCAGACACCTAGGGCGGCAGAAAAATGACCTGGGCGTTTACGTTTTTTGCTTCGGTGTTGCTGGTAGCACATTCCGGCGTGGTGTGCCACTTCGAATACTGCCGGACATGTCGCCCGCCGCAGAGGGGAAATCCGCCGGCAACCAACGCCTTGCTGGACGGATCTGGGGTCGAGGAAGCGGCGATGGGGTTCGAGGTGGGCGGTGAACGAAGGAACGCAATTAGGGGATGGGTATGCGGGAGGTGGGGGCACGCCGTTTTTAAAGTGTCGTGGGGGCGGCAAATTGTTAGCGCGAAAATGGGCGGGAGGGTGGAAAAAAAAGAGGTGGGAACGAAAGTTTTCTGTACACACGTGGAGGGAACGAAAAACATTTATTATAAATTTAATGGAAAAAAGAGGAGGGAACGGAACGGGAGGTTTACAAGCGGGGATTACTGATACGTCTCCAACGTATCTATAATTTTTGATGCTCCTTGCTTGTTTTTACACCATTTGCCTATTGTTTCGTTACACTTAGTGGCACTTTTATGCATTTTCCGGAACTAACCTATTAACGAGTTGCCACAGTGCCAGTTTCCTGTTTTCTGCTGTTTTTGTGTTTCAGAAGTGATACACGGGAAATATTCTCGGAATTGGACGAAACAAGTTCCTGAAGTCTTATTTTACCCGGAAGCTTCCAGAGATCCGAAGGAGAGTAGGAGGGGGGCCACCAGGGCCCCACACGCAGGGGTGGCGCGGCCAGGCCCCTGGCCGCGCGGGCCCCGCGTGAGGGCGCCTGGCTCCTCCTCTGACGACGCCCCTTCGCCTATAAAGACCCCCCGACGAAAAAAACCTAAGTACCCGATCAGATTTCTAGAACACATCGCGATCCGCCGCCACCGTCGACCCGAAGATCGAGAGGGTCCAGAAGCTCTTCCCGGCACCCTGCCGGAGAGGGGAATCACCACCGGAGGTCTTCTTCATCGCCATGCTTGCCTCCGGAGCGATGAGTGAGTAATCTACCTTGGACTATGGGTCCATAGCAGTAGCTAGATGGTTGTCTTCTCCACCATGTGCTTCATGTTTAGATCTCATGAGCTGCCCTACATGATTGAGATCACCGTTATGTAATTCTACATGTTTGGTTTGTTGGGATCCGATGAATATTGGTGTTTATGATTAAGTTGCTGTACTGAATTATATCTTTTGTTATCTCTATGTTGTTTATGATCTTGCATGCTCTCCGTTGTTAGTAGCTATCTTGGCCGAGTAGTTACTAGTGACTCCAAGAGGGGGTATTTATGCTTGATAGTGGGTTCATGCCTCTATTTCACCTGGGGGAGTGACAGAAACCTCTAAGGTGGTAGATGTGCTATTGCTACTAGGGAGAAAACAACATTCATATGCTCAAGGGCATATGCTTTGTTTACATTACACACTTTGCTTAATGCAATTATCTGTTGTTCGCAACTTAATACTTCTGGGGTGTTCGGATTGATATCCCCGGGAGTGGATTATTAGTCATAGATGCAGTTGGATGGCGGTCTATGTATTTTGTTGTAATGCCCAGAGTAAATCTCATAGTGATCTTCTTGACATATCACGTTTATCTTTATTCTATCAATTGCCCAACTGTAATTTGTTTACCCAGCATGTGTTATTTTATCTATGGAGAGACACCACTAGTGAACTGTGGACCCCGGTCCTATTTACATCATATTGCTATCACCTGTTTACTTTACTCGCACTGTTTACTTTACTCGCATACTATATTGTTTTCCACTCGATACGCTCATAACCTTTGTTTCAAGCAAACCGGTGAGATTGACAACCTCATCGCAAGTTGGGAACAAAGTACTTGGTTGTGTGTGTGCAGGTTCTGCATCACCTTTAGTCGTTTGTCTCTCCTCTCCTGATCGATAAATCTTGGTTTCTTAAACTGAAGGAAAACTAGCTGCTATACTCATCATACCTTCCTCTTGGGGTTTCCAACGGGCTGGTTATTCACCACGCACAAGGACAATCTGCTCCCACGTCAACCACGCAGCAGCTTATTTTCTGGCGCCGTTGCCGGGGAGGAAGAGAAGACTTCTGCGAGGAGAGTTTTTTGCACACACATCCTTTACTTTGTTATTGTTTTGCTTTACCTTATTTATTTTACCTGCATTGCTTTATATCAAAAACCCAAAAAAAAATAGAATCCTTGGTAGTTGTTTTTACTTTTCTGCTTTTAGTTTTGTTAAAATGAGTAATCCTGAAGTAGAAGTTCGTAGTTTTAAGCAACAAGGGAGAGAAAGTTTAAAAGATGCTTGGTACCGTATTAACAATGCTCATCATAGGTGTGCCAAAAAGCACTCGACCACGATCCTCCTTAGAAATTTTTATGTTGGTATATCCAGTTGGAATAGGTATGTTCTTGATACTCTTACAGGAGGTAATTTTCTGGGTACTCCCGCTGGAGAAGCATGCACTATAATTGAAAGTTTAGTGGGAATACCACCTATTCATGTTGCTAAAACCGAGACCACCTTGGAGGAGGTGGTAGAAAAGCTCAGCTCTTTAGAGAAAAGTTTGCCAAGTATCCTAGAAAATGCTAGCCGCGTTAGTGAATTAATAGAAAACATTGGCAAGAGAATTACCATTTTAGAGGCTAGAACTACTCATGACAATCAAAACTTAAGGATTGGTAAACTAGAGGAGTCTATGGAGACTCTTAGCTTAATCTTCTCTTCTCTTAAATTTAAGAAGGAGAAAGTGTTTGTTGGAAAAGAGCAAAAATTTATGTATGTTCCCAAGGTTTCTGCGCTTAAATCTCAACATGTTCTTAAAATTGGTAAGACTCTTAGTTCCACTAAGGGTGACTTGCAGGTTGAATCATCTTCGGGAACCTTCAAAGAGCCTACTGAGGTAACTAGCGCTTCATCTATTGATATTACTTGATTCGCAATTTTCTGCGCCTAGCTCAAGGGCGTTAAAGAAAAGCACTCTTGGGAGATAACCCAATGTTTTCTTTTCAGCACTTTTTCTTTTATTTGAGTCTTGGAAGTCATTACTACTGTAATGACCGCTCCTTATCTTGTTTATTTCGTTTTTGTGCCAAGAGAAGCCTCTAATTTGAGTGAGGTAAAGATTTGGGGGATGTTACTGTCCTGAAACTGTTTTCGGTGCTGCACCGTAAAAATTCGTGAACATTCTCTGTATATCTTTTGGACCTGCGATTTCTTATGCATATGCCCCAGGTTATATCAAAACTTTTGTTAGTTGAACACTTTTTTATTTGAGCAACAGAAAATCCCTCAAAAATTCGACCTTTGTCAGCTGTTCAGTTTTGACAGATTTCTGCCAATATTTGTGTTTGCCACTTTATCGCTTTCTTTTGAGCTCTTTTGATCACGGGACTTTTAGAGAAGTTGCTACAGTAGTATTTGATATATATGTGGTGGTTTTGAGTTGAAACCTGAAGCAAAAAGAGGTTGATTATATGTTATGCTTGCACTAATGTTGCTAATAGATTTGTGTTTAGTTTTGTATGAAGTTTTCAAGTGTAGGGATTGGAGAATGATGAGATGAGTTGAAGAATGGACAAAAGCTCAAGCTTGGGGATGCCCATGCATCACCCCAAGAAATATCCAAGAAGTACAAGCGTCAAAGCTTGGGGATGCCCCCGAGGCACCCCTTCTTCATCGGCAAAAATCAGGTCACCTTTCAAAACACTATATTTTTATTGCTTCATGCACTATGTGTTTTTCTTGGAGCGTCAGTTGTTTTAGTTTTCTTAGTTGGTTTAGTTTGTTTGTTTGCTGCAATAAATGGTTGGACCCCAACAAATTTCTTTTGGAGGAGTTGTACTCGTTTTCATTTGCAAAGAACGCTCTAGTTTTCACTCTTATCGTTTATTGAGTGTTCTCTTTTTCTGCTACTGCTTTTGGTTTTCGTTTTCGCCTTGATTTGCGTTCAGACCTTGTCATATCCTTTCATCAAGGTGTATTTTGCCTCTGATCTTTATTGGTTTTCATCAAAAGAGGTGTCTTTAAAAATTTCAAATGGTGTTGGAAAAGAGAAAAAGCTTTGTGCAAAATAGTGGTACAAGAAGGAGCTTGTGTAGACTGCGGCTTAGGCTTTTTCATGTCATGCTTGATGTCTTTTTGATAGTATGCTTAGTGGTTTTGCTGTAGCATGACTTATCTCAAATAACTGAGATTGCTTAATGATCCTTTGAAAAAATCATGCGTTGTTTTTATTGTATGGAAGCATTATTTTGGTTTTCTCCTTGATGCTTTATTTGGGTTGACTTGGCGCATGCTCACACATGTTAAACTCTTACAAAGTCGCCAATAGCCTTCATGATCATTTAGTTTTTGACTTTTGATGCCATCTTATGCTTCTTTTAATGTCGCTTTGCATGATTATGGCCATTATTGCTCTCTTAGTTGGTCGCTCCCAGTCTTTTGCTAGCCCTCGCCTTGTACTGAGTATGAGCTCTACTCGTGCATCCAACTCCTAAAAGCCAAAGTTTTCCAAAGTGTCCACCATACATACCTACTATCAATTTGCTATTCCAAGTAAATTTGACTTGCTTTTATTTTCTCTTCAAATTAAACGCTTACCACTGTTATGCGAAATTCGGTCAGTAAAGCTCTCACAAACCGGAAGGCACACTTTAGTTTTTCCTGTTCTTAAAAATTTGATATTGTGGTCTCTTATGTTGAGTTGTTATGCTTGCAAGTTGTAAGTTAGATTCTAGCCCATCCATGCTGTCATGGGGCAAGCTTTCAACATTGCACTTCTTATTTGAGTTGATATCGTGATCTTTTGTTTATGGATGCCCGCGGTGTGAAATGAATTGGGAATCTTGTGGGGATCATGGAGTTTGTATATGTGTTAGGGAAACGCCGGGCCGCCAATCTAAGCCATGCATAATTCATGGTGGAAATTTGCAGCATACCCATGGTGAACATTCGACGACGCATCTCATAATAAAAAGCTAAACAAAAGGCAAATAAAAGAGATGTCGAGGTGTTCATTGTCTGCTTGTCCTGTCATTTTGGTGTGGGCTTGTTCCATGTCATCGGGCACGGAGGTACCCCATTGGCAGTTCTCAATGATATGCATATACTTACAATGACAAGAGCCTTGCTTGGGACTCTAAGTAAAGTAGCATGAGGTTTGGGTACTCGTATTCACGGGGCACGAGGTTTTCAACTTATGATTTGTCAAGCATAAGCATCATAATTGTTCTCGCATTAACTTTAACCATTCAAGATGCTTATGATGGGGGCAATGAGAGCTCAAAGCCGGTAAGTACCATAATTTTTGAAGGTTATAAAACTTGCAATCACTGCTTCCCTCTGCAAAGGGCCTTTCTTTTACTTTTATGTTGAGTCACCACCTTCTTTCTTTATGCACCATTAAGAGAGCATAGTTGTCATTCTTAGTATAATATGCATTGTCCCAAAGTTCATTGATTGATTCATATTGTTGGTTTCACTTGTTCTTAAATTATTTATATCTAGTCGCCCTCTTAAACTTGAAGGTGTCCTATGCATTTATGTTTTGCTCTCTTTGAAGGACAAGCTGAAAACCATTTGTATGTTTTCCTTATGATTTGAACACACGTTTGATTTTCATTGTTTCATTTTCATGATCTTTTATTTGTGTTCATTTGCATGTTTACAACATGGTTGCTAAGTTCTTATTGTCATAATTATATCTTCATGCCCATGTTTTAAGTTCTTATGATCCCAGCTCACCAATGCATACATATATGATCAAGATTGTGTAGGTGCATGTCACCTCAAAAATTATTCTTTGTTATCACTTACCTACTCGAGGACGAGCAGGAGTTAAGCTTGGGGATGCTTGATACGTCTCCAACGTATCTATAATTTTTGATGCTCCATGCTTGTTTTTACACCATTTGCCTATTGTTTCGTTACACTTAGTGGCACTTTTATGCATTTTCCGGAACTAACCTATTAACGAGTTGCCATAGTGCCAGTTTCCTGTTTTCTGCTGTTTTTGTGTTTCAGAAGTGATACACAGGAAATATTCTCGGAATTGGACGAAACAAGTTCATGAAGTCTTATTTTACCTGGAAGCTTCCAGAGATCCGAAGGAGAGTAGGAGGGGGGGCCACCAGGGCCCCACACGCAGGGGTGGCGCGGCCAGGCCCCTGGCCATGCGGGCCTCGCGTGAGGGCGCCTGGCTCCTCCTCTGACGATGCCCCTTCGCCTATAAAGACCCCCCGATGAAAAAAACCTAAGTACCCGATCAGATTTCCAGAACACATCGCGATCCGCCGCCACCGTCGACCCGAAGATCGGGAGGGTCCAGAAGCTCTTCCCGGCACCCTGCCGGAGAGGGGAATCGCCACCGGAGGTCTTCTTCATCGCCATGCTTGCCTCCGGAGCGATGAGTGAGTAGTCTACCTTGGACTATGGGTCCATAGCAGTAGCTAGATGGTTGTCTTCTCCACCATGTTCTTCATGTTTAGATCTCATGAGCTGCCCTACATGATTGAGATCACCGTTATGTAATTCTACATGTTTGGTTTGTTGGGATCCGATGAATATTGGTGTTTATGATTAAGTTGCTGTACTGAATTATATCTTTTGTTATCTCTATGTTGTTTATGATCTTGCATGCTCTCCGTTGTTAGTAGCTATCTTGGCCGAGTAGTTACTAGTGACTCCAAGAGGGGGTATTTATGCTCGATAGTGGGTTCATGCCTCTATTTCACCTGGGGGAGTGACAGAAACCTCTAAGGTGGTAGATGTGCTGTTGCTACTAGGGAGAAAACAACATTCATATGCTCAAGGGCATATGCTTTGTTTACATTACACACTTTGCTTAATGCAATTATCTGTTGTTCGCAACTTAATACTTCTGGGGTGTTCGGATTGATATCCCCGGGAGTGGATTATTAGTCATAGATGCAGTTGGATGGCGGTCTATGTATTTTGTTGTAATGCCCAGAGTAAATCTCATAGTGATCTTCTTGACATATCACGTTTATCTTTATTCTATCAATTGCCCAACTGTAATTTGTTTACCCAGCATGTGTTATTTTATCTATGGAGAGACACCACTAGTGAACTGTGGACCCCGGTCCTATTTACATCATATTGCTATCACCTGTTTACTTTACTCGCACTGTTTACTTTACTCGCATACTATATTGTTTTCCACTCGATACGCTCATAACCTTTGTTTCAAGCAAACCGGTGAGATTGACAACCTCATCGCAAGTTGGGAATAAAGTACTTGGTTGTGTGTGTGCAGGTTCCGCATCACCTTCAGTCGTTTGTCTCTCCTCTCCTGATCGATAAACCTTGGTTTCTTAAACTGAGGGAAAACTAGCTAAACTGAGGGAAAATGCGCCGCCGGCCGGCCTTGATCACCGTCGGCGGCTGCAGCCTCTTCATCTCCCTCTCTCTACTATATAAGAGCACTCATATTTTCATCTTAAGCACATCTTCTCATCCATCTTCTCCCAAAAACACATCTCCCACATGCGCATAGCATCATCTCACCACCGCCGGCGCCCTCTCTCTCTCCCTCTCAATGGTGGAGCAAGATCTACCTCGATCTCGGCTATACTACGTCGTCATTCAAGAGATGAACTTCACCATCACGGAAACTCTCCGTGCATCAAGGGTGGAGAAGTGGATCTGCGCTGTCAAGCAATGGTTCCTCGACGCCGCACCGATCAAGTGCGTGGGCTTGGACTGTGAGTTCACCACTCACAAGGTCATTCAGCGTGCCGCCGTCCTTCAACTCTCGGTGGCGTCCGAGGTATTGATCTTCCAGATATGTTGGGCCAATCGTGTGCCGCAACTGCTCAAGGAATTTTTGAAGGACAACACCATCATATTCTGTGGTGCGGCTATCGCCAATGATGTGCGCATGCTGAGGACATACGGAATTGAAATTCCGTCTGCGTATGATCTCCAAAAGATTGTCCCAAACCCCACCGACAAACTAACTTCGAGTCTCTATGATCTGGCCAATGGTACTATTGGGACACATCTTGAGAACAAGAAGAGGATCAAGAAGAAGGACAAGAAGATGGACAAGAAGAAGTACAAGAAGAAGGGAGAAGAAGAAGAAGAAGAAGAACTAATATTTGGTTGGGCTAAAGTTCCATTGAGCTTCAATCAATTGTTATATGCCGCTCTAGATGCTCGCCTGGGCTTTGAGATTGCTAGGAGCTACTAGAAGCTAAAAGGCTACAATAGCCATGTTGATCGTCTCAACCTTAATGTTTATTAGGTGGATGATCATAGATGCATGTGTGGTTGTGTGAGTCTTATTGTTATTATATTGGATGAGTATAATGTTTGGAAAAATGTACTCCCTCTCTTTCGGTTAACAAAGTCTATTAATTTTCAAAAAAATTATTTTTCAAGTATTTTGGCTTTTTCAAATATTTTAATTACTCCCTTCATCCCAGTATTATGGATATCAAAAATCATGCAATCCCAAAACACCTCCACCTCCAAGGCATATTAGCATTAAACATGTTTAATTATTCCTAGAAATCCTCTCTCTTCCCTAGTTTCACTGTGCATGCGCCAATGCATGGCCATGAATAGAAACATATCTCATGCAAATAGCCAATGCATGTACATTTTTTCTAGCTCTCTAGGTAAGGGCCCTAATAAATGAAAAATTAGAGAGCAATATCAGGGCCAATGAGAAATAACCTTGGGCCAAGAGATTTGCAAAATGTGCCCTTAAAACCGGGATGGAGGGAGTATTAAAAATTAATAATTAAATTATGCATAAAGATTATTTGAAATTCATTGGTGCTTATTATTACTTAATCATTGTTGCTTATTTTGTGAATTTATTTGGAATTTAAAAAACTAATATTATATATTACCAAAGTGCATAGGTTAATAGGATTGGTAGCATACCATTATCAAGAAGTCGCGAGCGCAGCCTTGGAAGCTAGTAGGGAAGGAATGGAGAAGTTAAGCGTGCTAAGGGTGGAGCAGTGTGAGGATGGTTGACCGACCAGGAAGTGAGGACCACAAGTACTTGTAATTTAACATGAGAATGGAGTGAGAGCCATAAGTATCTAATTTGATATGAGAATAGAGATGATTATATATTAGAGAAATAAAGAAAATAAAAAAATACAGAAATTCCAAAATAGAAAATACAAATTTTTATTCCGAATGGACCTTTAGTCCTGGTCCGTGTTACGAACCGGGATCAAAGGTCCTCCAGCTACAGCAAATGACCTGGGCCATGTGGAGGCCCATTGGTCCCGGTTCTTAAGCAACCGGGACTAAAGGCTGGAGCCTTTAGTCCCGCTTTGTTAGTCCCGGTTGCTACAACCGGGACTAATGGGCTTTACAAACCGGTATTGAAGGCCTTTTTTCCACCAGTGCAAGCGGGCCCAATGGCATCTGTGGGTTCTATGTTGACTAATATCGCCGAAAAATTTGACACTGATGACACATGTGGGCCCACTTTCACTAGCATTGGTGCATGTGGGACCCTTTGGCATTTGTGGGTCCAGTATGACTGACATTGGGCTAAAGTTGACCCTGCTGACACACGTGGGTCCACATACACTAGCATTGGTGCAAGTGGGCCCAATGGCATTTGTGGGTTCTATGTTGACTAATATCGCTGCAAAAGTTGACCCTGATGACACATGTGGGCCCACTAATCAGTGCATGTGGGATCCAATGGCATCTGTGGGTCCAGTTTAACTAAGATTGGGCTAAAGTTGACTCTAATGACATATGTGGGTCTACTTATACTAGCATATGTGCTTGTGGGACCAAATGACATCTATGGGTCCAGGTTGACTAAGATCTGGCAAAAGTTGACTCTGCTGACACATATGGGCCCACTTTCACTTGCATTGGTGCTTGTGGGACACTTTGGCATTTATGGGTCCAGTATGATTGACATTGGGCTAAAGTTGACCCTGCTGACACAAAATATTCCACATACACTAGAATGGCATCTGTGGGTTCTATGTTGACTGATATAGCCACAAAAGTTGACCCTGATGACACATGTGGGTCCACTTACACTAGCATAGGTGCCTATGGGATCAAATGACATCTATGGGTCCAAGTTGACTGAGATTGGGCAAAAGTTGACCCTGCTGACACATGTGGGCCCACTTAGCTAGCAGCGGTGCATGTGGGACCCAATGGCATCTGTGGGTCTAGTTTGACTAAGATTGGGCTAAAGTTGACCCTGATGACACATGTGGGTCCACTTATACTAGCATAGGTGCCTGTGGGACCAAATGACATCTATGGGTCCAAGTTGACTGAGATCAGGCAAAAGTTGACCCTGTTGACACATGTGGGTCCACTTACACTAGCATAGCTACATGCAGGACACAACTACATCTGTGGTTACTGTTTGACTAAGATTGGACAAAAGTTGACCCTGCTAACACATGTGGGTCCACTTACACTAGCATTGGTGCAAGTGGGCCCAATGGCATCTATGGGTCCAGGTTGACTGAGATCTGGCAAAAGTTGACCCTGCTGACACATATGGGTTCTATGTTGACTGAGATTGGGCAAAAGTTGACCCTGATGACACATGTGGGTCCACTAACACTGATGACCCATTGGCATCTGTGTGGTATATGTGGGTCCCACATGTCATGCGTGGGTTGATACGTCTCAAACGTATCCATAATTTTTGATGCTCCATGCTTGTTTTTACACCATTTGCCTTATGTTTCGTTACACTTCGTGGCGTTTTTATGCGATTTCCGGAACTAACCTATTGACAAGATGCCACAGTGCCAGTTCCCTGTTTTCTACTATTTTTGTGTTTCAGAAGTGATACACGGGAAATATTCTCGGAATTGGACGAAACAAGTTCTTGAAGTCTTATTTTTCCCGGAAGCTTCCAGAGATCCGAAGAGGCGAAGGAGAGGGGCCACAGGCCAGACTCACACTAGGCCGGCGCGGGCCAGGCCCTGGCCGTGCCGCCTAGGTGTGAGGAGGCCTGGGGCCACCCCTGACGACGCCCCTTCGGCTATATAAAGCCTCGGGACAGAAAACCCTAGGGGAGTCGGCAAAATTTCCATAACAGTTCCGCAGCGCCGCCGCCATCGAAGCCAAATTTCGGGGGACAGAAGTCTCTGTTCCGGCACCCTACCGGGACGGGGAAGTGCCCCCGGAGCCATCTCCATCGGTTTCCATTGCCGTCTCCGCCGTCTCCATTGACCTCACCACCATCTCCATCAACCTTGTTGTCTCCTATGATGAGGAGGGAGTAGTTCTCCCCCGCGGCTGAGGGCTCTACCGTTAGCTATGTGGTTCATCTCTCTCTCCCATGATGTGATCTTTATGTGATCGTGAGCTTTGTATCATGTTGAATAAGTAGATGTTACTCTTCTTCATTATGTGTACTCTAGTGTGTTATTAAAGTAATCTATTCCTCCTACCATGGTGTAACGGTGACAGTGCGTGCATCATGGTGGTACTTGGTCTAGGCTACGATTGTGATCTCTTATGGATTATGAGAATAATTATCACTATGATAGTATTGAAGTGATCTATTCCTCCTTTCATGGTGTAATGTTGACAGTGTGTGCACCGTGTTAGTACTTGGTGTAAGTTGCAATAATATCTATCTTGAGTTCTGATTTGATTTGGATATCTCTATGAGTGGTGTTTGTCAAGTACTTGATGAACTTTGAGGAGTGCTTCGTAGCCCTACATAATGATTAGTGTTATTCAATAGGAGAGTAATTCAAAGTACCATAGTGAAGAGAAGTTATCTATTGGTTCAATTATGTTATATTTGTTGAGTGTGTCCACTAGTGAAAGTATGATCCCTAGGCCTTGTTTCTAAGCATTGCACACCGTTTACTTCCTGTTTTGTTACATGTTTGCTCGCAGCGATACTTATTTCATATTATAGTTACTACTTATAATCATCACTACTGCTTGTATTTCACTATCTCTTCGCCGAACTAGTGCACCTATACGTCTGACAAGTGTATTGGATGTGTTGGGGACACAAGAGACTTTCTGTATCATAATTGCAGGGTTGTTTGAGAGGGATAGCTTTGACCTCTTCCTCCCTGAGTTCGATAAACCTTGGGTGATCCACTTAAGGGAAACTTGCTGCTGCTCTACAAACCTCTGCACTTGGAGGCCCAACACTGTCTACAAGAACAGAAGCGTGTGTAGACATCAAGCTCTTTTCTGGCGCCGTTGCCGGGGAAGTAAGGTAAAAGGTACTCGCATCCTCCTGTGTGAGTGCTCGGAGTTATTTCCTTTAGATTCTGCAATTACATCTTTTTGTTTCTTGTTTTTATTTTCACTAGTTAGGCTTAATGGAAAACAAAGAGTTCGTTAGTCTTTTTCCTGAGTTTAGATATGAAGTGTTTGAAGAGAAAATTGAAAAACCTTTGGAGCTTAATTTGCATGCTAATAGTGTTGTTAGTATGAATGTTTCGAATACTGTTACTACTAATGCTATAGAAAAGTCTAAGCTTGGGGAAGCCGGTTTTGTTAAGCATGATATTTTTAGTTCCCCAGCTTTAGTGGAGAAAGTTTATTCTGATAATATTTTATCTCCCATATGTGATGTTCCTTCTTATGATGATATGTTTGAAGAGTATGCTTTGCGAAATAGCTGTTCTTTAGCTTGTGATGATACTAAACCTCTAGTTTATGATGGTATTGATAATGAGTATAATATTTTCAGTTCACCTACTATTGAGGATAAAATTAGTTATGATTACAATATTCCTCCTGTTTTTGATGATTATGGTGATGAGAATAATTATTCTGTTAAATCTGCTCCTACTACTATTGTTCCTGTGGTGAGTATTAATTCTTTTATGCATGTGGCTCATGATAGGGATGCTTTATGTGATAGTTATATTGTTAGTTCTATTCATGATGCTACTAAAAGTTATTATGAGAGAGGGAAACATGGTTTGATGGATCTCAACAATAGTAAGTTTCCCCTCTTTATGTTGCAAATCTTGAAGTGGCACTTGTTTTATCTATCCGTGCTTGCTACTATGTGCCTCGTTGATTTATTTTCTTACAAGATTCCTATGCATAGGAAGTGGTTCAGATATAAATGTCTTTTACATTTGCTTTTTGATGCTCTCTATTGCTTCAAGTTCTTATATGGCGCCTTTGCCACAAGCTCTTATATGGCGCCCACATGAGCATCTCGGCAAATTACTGCGCCTAGCTCAAAGGCGTTAAAGAAAAGCACTCTTGGGAGATAACCCATTATTTATTTTCAGTACTTTTTCTTTTATTTGAGTCTTGGAAGTTATTACTACTGTAATGACCTCTCCTTATCCTTTTTATTTCGTTTTTGTGCCAAGAGAAGCCTCTAATTTGAGTGAGGTAAGATTTGGGGATGTTGCTGTCCTGAAACAGTTTTCGGTGCTGCACCGTAAAAATTCGTGGAAATTCTCTGTATATCTTTTGGACCTGCGATGTCTTGTGCATATGCCCCAGGTTATATCCAAACTTTCATTAGTTGAACACTTTTTGATTTGAGCAACAAAAAACCCTCTAAAAATTCGACCTTTGTTAGCTGTTCCGTTTTAACAGATTTCTGCTAATATTTGTGTTTGCCGCTTTATCGCTTTCTTTTTGAGTTCTTTTGATCATGGAACTTTTGGGGAAGTTGCTACAGTAGTATATGCTTTATATGTCGTGGTTTTGGGTTGAAACCTGAAGCAAAAAGTGGTTGATTATATGTTATGCTACACTAATGTTGCTAATAGATTTGTGTTTAGTTTTGTATGAAGGAAGTTTTCAAGTGTAGGGATTGGAGAATGATGATATGAGTTGAAGAATGAACAAAAGCTCAAGCTTGGGGATGCCCATGCATCACCCCAAGAAATATCCAAGAATTACAAGCGTCAAAGCTTGGGGATGCCCCGAGGCACCCCCTTCTTCATCGGCAAAAATCAGGTCACCTTTCAAAACACTATATTTTTATTGCTTCATGCACTATGTGTTTTTCTTGGAGCGTCAGTTGTTTTAGTTTTCTTAGTTAGTTTAGTTTTGTTTGCTGCAATAAATGGTTAGATCACATCATATTTCTTTTGGAGAAGTTGCCTTGCTTTTCATTTGCCAAGAACGCTCTAGTTTTCACTCTTATAAAAAACCGAGTGTTCTTCTTTTTCTGCTACTGCTTTTGGTTTTGGTTTTCGCCTTGATTTGCATTCAGACCTTGTCATATCTTTTCATCAAGGTGTATTTTGGCCTCTGGTATATGTTGGTTTTCATCAAAAGAGGTGCTTAAATTTTTTTCAAATGGTGTTGGAAAAGAGAAAAAGCTTTATGCAAAAAAGTGGTACAAGAAGGAGCTTGTGTAGACTGCGGCTTAGGCTTTTTCATGTCATGCTTGATGTCTTTTTGATAGTATGCTTAGTGGTTTTGCTGTAGCATGACTTGTCTCAAATAACTGAGATTGCTTAATGAGCCTTTGAAAAAATCATGCGTTGTTTTTATTGTTTGGAAGCATTATTTTGGTTTTCTCCTTTGATGCTTTATTTGGGTTGACTTGGCGCATGCTCACACATGTTAGACTCATACAAAGTCACTATTGCCTCTATGATCATTTAGTTTTTGACTTTTGATGCCATCTTATGCTTCTTTTAATGTCGCTTTGTCGCTTTGTCGCTTTGCATGATTATGGCCATTATTGCTCTCTTAGTTGGTCGCTCCCAGTCTTTTGCTAGCCCTCATTTTGTACTGAGTATGAGCTCTACTCGTGCATCCAACTCCTAAAAACCAAGTTTGCCATTGTGTCCACTATAAATGCCTATGCATGGTATTTGTAAGCCATTCCAAGTAAATTTTCAGGTGCTACCTTTCAAAAAAACCTTCAAAATACTTCTCGTTTTGTGACACTGTTTTCAGCTCATGGGGACGTAGTGGTCGGATTTGCTATCTTCCATATTGCTTATTCCAAAAAGAAAAAAAAAGAAAAAAAGAAAAAGAAAAAAAGGCACTCCTCCATGGAATGTGAATGTTGGTGGGCACCCGATGGAATCGGTTAGCTATGGTTTGTGAATGGAAAAAAGGTGGGGAGGAGTGCCAAGCTTTATAAAAGAGCACAAAAGTGCCAATATCTCTCTCAAAAACTTGCTTCATTTTTGTATGGAAGATAGTAAGAACCCCATTGCCAGTCGTTGACAAAGACAACCACCTCTCAAAACCAATTTTTATTTCTCTGTTTTACAAATGAAAAGCTCTAGCACATGTTTAATCACTGCTTCCCTCTGCGAAGGGCCTTTCTTTTACTTTTATGTTGAGTCACCACCTTCTACCTTTATGCACCGTCTAAGAGAGCATAGTTGTCATTCTGAGTATAATATGCATTGTCCCAAAGTTTTCATTGATTGATTCATATTGTTGGTTTCACTTGTTCTTAAATTATTTGTATCTAGTCGCCCTCTTAAACTTGAAGGTGTCCTATGCATTTATGTTTTGCTCTCCATGAAGGACAAGCTGAAAACCATTTGTATGTTTTTCCTTATGATTTGAACACACGTTTGACTTTCATTGTTTCATTTTCATGATCTTTTGTTTGTGTTCATTTTCATGTTTATAACATGGTTGCTAAGTTTCTATTATCAAGATTATGTCTTTCATGCCCATGTTTTAAGTTCTTTTGATTCCAGCTCACAACGCTTACATATATGATCAAGATTGTGTAGGTGCATGTCACCTCAAAAATTATTTCTTTTGTTATCACTTACCTACTCGAGGACGAGCAGGAGTTAAGCTTGGGGATGCTGATACGTCTCAAACGTATCCATAATTTTTGATGCTCCATGCTTGTTTTTACACCATTTGCCTTATGTTTCGTTACGCTTCGTGGCGTTTTTATGCGATTTCCGGAACTAACCTATTGACAAGATGCCACAGTGCCAGTTCCCTGTTTTCTGCTATTTTTATGTTTCAGAAGTGATACACAGGAAATATTCTCAGAATTGGACGAAACAAGTTCCTGAAGTCTTATTTTTCCCGAAAGCTTCCAGAGATCCAAAGAGGCGAAGGAGAGGGGCCACAGGCCAACCTCACACTAGGGCGGCGCGACCCAGGCCCTGGCCGCGCCACCTAGGTGTGAGGAGGCCTGGGGCCACCCCTGACGACGCCCCTTCGCCTATATAAAACCTCGGGACGGAAAACCCTAGGGGAATCGGCAAAATTTCCAGAACAGTTCTGCAGCGCCGCCGCCATCGAAGCCCAATTTCGGGGGATAGAAGTCTCTGTTCCGGCACCCTGCCGGGACGAGGAAGTGCCCCCGGAGCCATCTCCATCGGTTTCCATCGCCGTCTCTGCCGTCTCCATCGACCTCACCGCCATCTCCATCAACCTTGCTGTCTCCTATGATGAGGAGGGAGTAGTTCTCCCCCGGGGCTGAGGGCTCTGCCGGTAGCTATGTGGTTCATCTCTCTCTCCCATGATGTGATCTTTATGTGATCGCGAGCTTTATATCATGTTGAATAAGTAGATGTTACTCTTCTTCATTATGTGTACTCTAGTGTGTTATTAAAGTAATCTATTCCTCCTGCTATGGTGTAACGGTGATAGTGTGTGCATCATGGTGGTACTTGGTCTAGGCTACGATTGTGATCTCTTATGGATTATGAGAATAATTATCACTATGATAGTATTGAAGTGATCTATTCCTCCTTTCATGGTGTACTATTGACAGTGTGTGCACCGTGTTAGTACTTGGTCTAAGTTGCAATAATATCTATCTTGAGTTGTGATTTGATTTGGATATCTCTATGAGTGGTGTTTGTCAAGTACTTGATGAACTTTGAGGAGTGCTTCGTAGCCCTACGCAATGATTAGTGTTATTCAATAGGAGAGTAATTCAGAGTACCATAGTGAAGAGAAGTTGTCTATTGGTTCAATTATGTTATATTTGTTGAGAGTGTGTCCACTAGTGAAAGTATGATCCCTAGGCCTTGTTTCTAAGCATTGCACACCGTTTACTTCCTGTTTTGTTACATGTTTGCTCGCAGCGATACTTATTTCATATTACAGTTACTACTTATAATCATCACTACCGCTTGTATTTCACTATCTCTTCGCCGAACTAGCGCACCTATACATCTGACAAGTGTATTGGGTGTGTTGGGGACACAAGAGACTTTCTGTATCGTAATTGCAGGGTTGTTTGAGAGGGATAGCTTTGACCTCTTCCACCCTGAGTTTGATAAACCTTGGGTGATCCACTTAAGGGAAACTTGTTGCTGCTCTACAAACCTCTGCACTTGGAGGCCCAACACTGTCTACAAGAACAGAAGTGTGTGTAGACATCATGGGTCCAATGTGAAAGCAATGGGAAAGTGGACTACATGCACGACTACACGATTCCACACCCACGCGTCCACGAGAGGACACCAAACTGCTAGCATCTATATAACACATCGGTCTCATCGTCTCTCCCACCATCGGCCATTTCTTCCCCAATCTGCCGAAAAACCCCAATCCGCTCCACCACCGCACCACCAATCTCAGTCCTTAGTACATCTGCAAGATGAAGCGCGCTCGCAAAGATGAGCCAGAGTCGAATGCGGTCGAAGGCTCTGGCGATGCACCCGCGGTCGTCGCCACGGTGGCGGGAGAGTCTTCTTCGGGAGCACCAGCCACTCCTCGACGCGCTGTGACCGTTGCGGACTCCACTGTACCGGTCGTGGTCGCCGTCGATGAAGTGGAGATGGAGGACCTCGTGGCTCCCGCGGCAGATCTGCAGAATGAGCATGTAGGCCAGATCATCGTCGTGCCGGATGATGACTACTACGCCACTATGACCCTGACTCCATCGAGTACATGATTGAAGAAGACCGCAAAGAAGCGGAACCGTTCAAGGAGGAGGCCTCCGACGACAGCACCGAGGTTCTAAGCTGTTCTGATCGATCCCCTCTATTCATCTTACTGTTCACATAGGGTTTCTTCGTAGAGTAGATTGATTTGTGCTGTCTAGGTGATCCCCTCTGTTCATCTTACTGTTCACATAGGGTTTTTTTCGTAGAGTAGATTGATTTGTGCTATCTAGGTGTTCTTCTAGATATTCTTGATTCTAGGGTTCATACGGTTCCTTTGTAGTTTACTTTGATTTGATCTGCCATATAGTATTCTTACTCATATGATATATATGGGTTCATGGTTATCAGATTACTTTCTGAATGTTGTGCCTTAATTTCATCTGAGTCTGATTTGATTATAGAGATTATGATAACAAGATTTTTGTTTGGGAAGAAATGATTGATCTGATGCATAGAATTTATAATTACCATTTTATTTATTTGCTGCTTATTAATGTGATGATTCCATAGTGTGTATCAATTAGTATCCTGTTTAGTGTAATGATCAATGCATTTGAAACTTAAATTCATCCGAGTCTTGTTTCATTCTAGTGATTATGATTGCTCATATGATATCTATCAATTAATAGTTATCAGATTACATTTTGAATGTGTTAATGTAGTTACCTTGCAAATGATTGATCAACACAAGTGACTTAAATTCATCCAAGTCTTCTTTCATTCTACTGATTATGATTGCTCATATGATATCTATCGGTTCATAGTTATCATATTACATTCTGGATGTGTAAAGGTAGTTACCTTGCAAATGATTCATCAACACAAGTGACTTAAATTCATTTGAGTCTAATTTGATTGTAAAGATTATGATAACAAGAATTTTGTTTGGGAAGAAATGATTGATCTGATGCATGGAATTTATAATTACTATTATCTAAATTTGATGCTTATTAATGTGATGATTCCATAGTGTGTTTGAATCAGTATCCTGTTGAGTGTAATGATCAATGCTTATTAATGTGATGATTCCATGTTGTGTTTGAAACTTAAATTTATCCAACTCTTCTTTCATTCTACTGATTATGATTGCTCATATGATATCTATCAGTTCATAGTTATCAGATTACTTTCTGAATGTGTTAAGGTAGTTAACTTGTAAATGATTCATCATTAAGTGCATTAAATTGATCTGAGTCTAACTTGATTGTAGAGATTATGATAACAAGATTTTTATTTGGGAAGAAATGATTGATCTGTGATACGTCTCTAACGTATCCATAATTTTTTATGCTTCATGCTTGTTTTTACACCATTTGCTTAGTGTTTCGTTACACTTCGTGGCGTTTTTATGCATTTTCCGGAACTAACCTATTAACGAGATGCCACAGTGCCAGTTCCCTATTTTCTGCTATTTTGTGTTTCAGAAAAGTTACATAGGAAATATTCTCAGAATTGGACGAAACAAAAGCCAAAAATCCAGAAATTCACCGAAGCTTCCAGAGAACCGAAGAGGAGACGGAGTGGGGCCACGAGGGGCCCACACAACAGGGCGGCGCAGCCCAGGGCTAGGCCGTGCCCCCTATGTGTGTGGCCGCCTCGGTCTACTTCTGACGATGCCCCTTCGCCTATAAAGACCCCCCGATGGGAAAAACCTAAAGACCCGATCACTTTTCCAGAAACATATTGCGATCCGCCGCCGTCGTCAACCCGAGATCGGGAGGGTCCAGAAGCTCTTCCCGGCATCCTGCCGAAGAGGGGAATTGCTACTCGTGTGATGATGGCGCCAGAAAAGAGCTGTGGCGTGTAGTTGACGTGGGAGCAGTAAGTCCTTGTGCGTGGTGATGACCAGCCCGTTGGGAACCCCAAGAGGAAGGTATGATGAGTGTAGCGGCAAGTTTTCCCTCAGTTAAGAAACCAAGGTTTATCGAACAGGAGAGGAGAGACGGTGACGACTGAAGGTGTTGTGGAACCTGCACACACACAAACAAATACTTTGTCCCCAACTTGCGATGAGGTTGTCAATCTCACCGGTTTGCTTGAAACAAAGGTTATGAGTGTATCGAGTGGAAAACAGTAAAGTATATGCGAGTAAAGTAAACAGTGCGGGAAAAGCAAACAGGTGATTGCAATATGATTAAAATAGGACCGGGGTCCACAGTTCACTAGTGGTGTCTCTCCATAGATAAAATAACATGCTGGGTAAACAAATTACAGTTGGGCAATTGATAGAATAAAGATAACGTGATATGTCAAGAAGATCACTATGAGATTTACTCTGGGCATTACAACAAAATACATAGACCGCCATCCAACTGCATCTATGACTAATAATCCACTCCCGGGGATATCAATCCGAACACCCTAGAAGTATTAAGTTGCGAACAACAGATAATTGCATTAAGCAAAGTGTGTAATGTAAACAAAGCATATGCCCTTGAGCATATGAATGTTGTTTTCTCCCTAGTAGCAACATCACATCTACCACCTTAGAGGTTTCTGTCACTCCCCCAGGTGAAATAGAGACATGAACCCACTATCGAGCATAAATACCCCCTCTTGGAGTCACTAGCAACTACTCGGCCAAGATAGCTACTAACAACGGAGAGCATGCAAGATCATAAACAACATAGAGATAACAAAAGATATAATTCAGTACAGCAACTTAATCATAAACACCAATATTCATCGGATCCCAACAAACCAACATCATAGAATTACATAACGGTGATCTCAATCATGTAGGGCAGCTCATGAGATCTAAACATGAAGCACATGGTGGAGAAGACAACCATCTAGCTACTGCTATGGACCCATAGTCCAAGGTAGACTACTCACTCATCGCTCCAGAGGCAAGCATGGCGATGAAGAAGACCTCCGGTGGCGATTCCCCTCTCCGGCAGGGTGCCGAGAAGAGCTTCTGGACCCTCCCGATCTTCGGGTCGACGGCGGCGGCGGATCACGATGTATTCTGGAAAACTGATCGGGTACTTAGGTTTTTCTCGTCGGGGGGTACTTATAGACGAAGGGGCGATGTCATAGGAGGGACCAGGCCTCCTCACACATGGCTGGCGCGGCCAGGGGCCTGGCCGCGCTGCCTGTGCGTGTGGGGCCCACGTGGCCCTACTCCTTCTCTCCTTCGGATCTCTGGAAGCTTCCGGGTAAAATATGACTTCAGGAACTTGTTTCGTCCAATTCCGAGAATATTTCCTGTGTATCACTTCTGAAACACAAAAACAGCAGAAAACAGGAAACTGGCACTGTGGCACTTCGTTAATAGGTTAGTTCCGGAAAATGCATAAAAATGCCACTAAGTGTAACGAAACAATAGGCAAATGGTGTAAAAACAAGCATGGAGCATCAAAAATTATAGATACGTTTGAGACGTATCAAGCATCCCCAAGCTTAACTCCTGCTCGTCCTCGAGTAGGTAAGTGATAACAAAGAATAATTTTTGAGGTGACATGCACCTACACAATCTTGATCATATATGCAAGCATTGGTAAGCTGGGATCAATAGAACTTAAAACATGGGCATGAAAGATATAATCATGACAATAAGAAACTTAGCAACCATGTTGTAAACATGCAAATGAACACAAACAAAAGATCATGAAAATGAAACAATGAAAGTCAAACGTGTGTTCAAATCATAAGGAAAAACATACAAATGGTTTTCAGCTTGTCCTTCAAAGAGAGCAAAACATAAATGCATAGGACACCTCAAAGTTTAAGAGGGCGACTAGATACAAATAATTTAAGAACAAGTGAAACCAACAATATGAATCAATCAATGAACTTTGGGACAATGCATATCACACTAAGAATGACAACTATGCTCTCTTAATGGTGCATAAAGAAAGAAGGTGGTGACTCAACATAAAAGTAAAAGAAAGGCCCTTCGCAGAGGGAAGCAGTGATTTAAACATGTGCTAGAGCTTTTTATTTGTAAAACAGAGAGATAAAACTTGATTTTGAGAGGTGGTTGTCTTTGTCAACGACTGGCAATGGGGTTCTTACTATCTTCCATACAAAAATGAAGCAAGTTTTTGAGAGAGAGATTGGCACTTTTGTGCTCTTTTATAAAACTTGGCACTCCTCCCCACCTTTTCCTTTCACATACCATGGCTAACCGATTCCATCGGGTGCCCACCAACATTCACATTCTTTGGAGGAGTGCCTTTTTTTCTTTCTTTTTTCTCTTTTTTTTTTCTTTTTGGAATAAGCAATATGGAAGATAGCAAATCCGACCACTACGTCCCCATGAGCTAAAAACAGTGTCACAAAACGAGAAGTGTTTTGAAGGTTTTTTTGAAAGGTAGCACATGAAAATTTTACTTTGGAATGGCTTATAAATACCATGCATAGGAATTTATAGTGGACACAATGGCAAACTTGGCTTTTAGGAGTTGGATGCACGAGTAGAGCTCATACTCAGTACAAGGCGAGGGCTAGCAAAAGACTGGGAGCGACCAACTAAGAGAGCAATAATGGCCATAATCATGCAAAGCGACAAAGCGACATTAAAAGAAGCATACGATGGCATCAAAAGTCAAAAACTAAATGATCATGAAGGCTAATGGCGACTTTGTAAGAGTCTAACATGTGTGAGCATGCGCCAAGTCAACCCAAATAAAGCATCAAGGAGAAAACCAAAATAATGCTTCCATACAATAAAAACAACGCATGATTTTTTTCAAAGGCTCATTAAGCAATCTCAGTTATTTGAGACAAGTCATGCTACAGCAAAACCACTAAGCATACTATCAAAAAGACATCAAGCATGACATAAAAAAGCCTAAGCCGCAGTCTACACAAGCTCCTTCTTGTACCACTATTTTGCACAAAGCTTTTTCTCTTTTCCAACACCATTTGAAATTTTTATAAACACCTCTTTTGATGAAAACCAATAAAGATCAGAGGCAAAAATACACCTTGATGAAAAGATATGACAAGATCTGAATGCAAATCAAGGCAAAAACGAAAACCAAAAGCAGTAGCAGAAAAAGAAGAACGCATGATTTTTAATAAGAGTGAAAACTAGAGCGTTCTTTGCAAATGAAAACGAGTACATCTCCTCCAAAGGAAATTTGTTGGGGTCCAACCATTTATTGCAGCAAACAAACAAACTAAACCAACTAAGAAAACTAAAACAACTGACGCTCCAAGAAAAACACATAGTGCATGAAGCAATAAAAATATAGTGTTTTGAAAGGTGACCTGATTTTTGCCGATGAAGAAGGGGTGCCTCGGGGGCATCCCCAAGCTTTGACGCTTGTACTTCTTGGATATTTCTTGGGGTGATGCATGGGCATCCCCAAGCTTGAGCTTTTGTCCATTATTCAACTCATCTCATCATTCTCCAATCCCTACACTTGAAAACTTCCTTCATACAAAACTAAACACAATTCTATTAGCAACATTAGTGTAAGCATAAAATATATTCAACCTCTTTTAGCTTCAGGTTTCAACCCAAAACCACCACATATAAAGTATATACTACTTTAGCAACTTCCACAAGAGTTCCATGATAAAAAAGAACTCAAAAGAAAGCGATAAAGTGGCAAAAACAAATATTGGCAGAAATCTGTCAAAACTGAACAGCTGACAAAGGACGAATTTTTGAGGGATTTTCTGTTGCTCAAATCAAAAAGTGTTCAACTAAGAAAAGTTTGGATATAACCTGGGGCATATGCACAAGAAATCGCAGGTCCAAAAGATAAACATAGAATTTTCACGAATTTTTACGGTGCAGCACCGAAAACAGTTTCAGGACAGCAACATCCCCAAATCTTTACCTCGCTAAAATTAGAGGCTTCTCTTGGCACAAAAACGAAATAAACAAGATAAGGAGCGGTCATTACAGTAGTAATGACTTCCAAGACTCAAATAAAAGAAAAAGTACTGAAAGAAAACATTGGGTTATCTCCCAAGAGTGCTTTTCTTTAACGCCTTTGAGCTAGGCGCAGAAAAGTGCGAATCAAGTAATATCAAGTGATGAAGCATCAAGCTCATAATTTGCTCTAAGAATAGAGTCAAAAAGTAATTTCTTTCTTTTCCTAGGGAAGTGTTCCATACCTTTCTTTAGTGGGAATTGATACTTGATAGTGCCTTCCCTCATATCAATGATAGCACCTACAGTTCGAAGAAAGGGTCTTCCCAAAATAATAGGACATGAAGCATGGCATTCAACGTCCATAACAAGAAAATCAACGGGAACAAGGTTATTGTTAACCACAATAAGAACATCATTAATCCTTCCCAAAGGTTTCTTCTTAGCAACATCTGCAATAGGAACATCAAAATAACACTTTTCAAGCGGTGGTAAATCAAGCATGTCATAAATCTTTCTAGGCATGATAGAAATACTAGCACCTAGATCACATAAAGCATGGCAATCATAAACATTAACATGCATATCAATGATGGGTTCCCAACCATCTTCTAACTTCTTGGGAACAGAAGCTTTTTGCTTCAACTTTTCATCCCTAATCTTTATAAGAGCATTGGTAATGTGCTTAGTAAAAGCAATATTTAAAGAACTAGCATTGGGAGTCAAAGCAAGCTTTTGTAAGAACAAAATAACTTCAGATATATTGCAGCCATCAACATCAAAATCATTAAAAGAAATAGAGCTATCATCTCCCACACTCCGAAAAATTTCAGCACTCTTTTGAGAAAAAGTTTTGGCAGTTTTAAGCTTTTTAACACAAGGAGTGGGAGTTTTCTCTACACCAATCAAAGTAAGAGGGTTGCTATCAGTAGAAGTAACATCATTAGAGGTAGTAATAGTACATACCTTCATCTCTCTAGCCATCTCATCTTCTCTTTCCCACCTGGCATGCAATTCCGCTAACAATCTAATATTTTCATCAATTCCAACTTGGATAGCATTAGCGGCAGCAAAAGGATCAGGCTTAGCGGACATTCTATTAACCAAAGAAGATTGCACATTAGATAATAATGAAATATCGGTTTCAGCTTTGGAAGCCTTAGCTTGTAATTCAGGAACAACCTTGTTTAAATTTTCTAATTGATGACTAATAGTCCTCAACAGAGCTGACTGCTCCTCCATAGTCTTGGTGAAAGCCCTGTTCTGCTCATATTGCATCTGCATAAAGTTCTTGGTAGCCTTTTCAAGTTCAAAAATTCTTTCTTCACTAGGCATTTTAGGTCTACCAAGATAGCTATTATCACCATTAGAAGGAAACGGTCTATAATTGTTACTAGCAAAATTGTTCCTATAAGCATTGTTGTTAAAATTGTTGTTTCTAATGAAATTCACATCAACTTGCTCTTCTTGAGCAACCAGAGAGGCCAAAGGAACATTATTAGGATCAACATGAGTCCTATCATTAGCAAGCATAGCCATAATGGTATCAATCTTATCATTCAAGGAAGAGGTTTCCTCAACAGAATTTACCTTCTTACCTTGTGGAGCTCTCTCGGTGTGCCATTCAGAATAATTTACCATCATGTTGTCGAGTAGCTTTGATGCGGCGCCCAATGTAAGGGACATAAAAGTGCCTCCAGCAGCTGAATCAAGTAGGTTCCTTGAAGAAAAATTCAGTCCTGCATAAAAAGTTTGGATAATCATCCAAGTAGTCAGTCCATGAGTGGGGCAATTCTTTACCATAGATTTCATTCTTTCCCAAGCTTGAGCAACATGTTCATTATCAAACTGAGTAAACTTCATAATATTGCTGCGCAAAGCTATAATCTTAGCAGGAGGATAGTATCTACCAATAAAAGCATCCTTACACTTAGCCCATGAATCAATACTATTCTTAGTCAAAGATAGCAACCAATCTTTAGCTTTTCCTCTCAAAGAAAAAGGAAACAACTTGAGCTTAATAATATCACTATCAACATCCTTATATTTCTGCATCTCACATAGCTCAACAAAGTTGTTGAGATGAGCTGCAGCATCTTCAGTACTAGCACCAGAAAATTGCTCTTTCATAACAAGGTTCAATAAAGCAGGCTTGATCTCATAAAAGGTGGTAGCAGGAACAGGTGGTGCAATAGGAGTGCAGATAAAATCACTATTGTTCGTGCTAGCAAAGTCACACAACTTGGTGTTTTCAGAAGTACCCATTTCAGCAAAATGAAAGTAAACAAGTAAAAACAGCTACCAAGGATTCTAATTTTTTTGGGTTTTTGATATAAAGCAATGCAGGTAAAATAAAATAAAGTAAAGCAAAACAAATAACAAAGTAAAGAATGTGTGTGCGAAGAACTCCCCTCGCAGAAGTCTTCTCTTCCTCCCCGGCAACGGCGCCAGAAAAAGTGCTGCTACTCGTGTGATGATGGCGCCAGAAAAGAGCTGTGGCGTGTAGTTGACGTGGGAGCAGTAAGTCCTTGTGCGTGGTGATGACCAGCCCGTTGGGAACCCCAAGAGGAAGGTATGATGAGTGTAGCGGCAAGTTTTCCCTCAGTTAAGAAACCAAGGTTTATCGAACAGGAGAGGAGAGACGGTGACGACTGAAGGTGTTGTGGAACCTGCACACACACAAACAAATACTTTGTCCCCAACTTGCGATGAGGTTGTCAATCTCACCGGTTTGCTTGAAACAAAGGTTATGAGTGTATCGAGTGGAAAACAGTAAAGTATATGCGAGTAAAGTAAACAGTGCGGGAAAAGTAAACAGGTGATTGCAATATGATTAAAATAGGACCGGGGTCCACAGTTCACTAGTGGTGTCTCTCCATAGATAAAATAACATGCTGGGTAAACAAATTACAGTTGGGCAATTGATAGAATAAAGATAACGTGATATGTCAAGAAGATCACTATGAGATTTACTCTGGGCATTACAACAAAATACATAGACCGCCATCCAACTGCATCTATGACTAATAATCCACACCCGGGGATATCAATCCGAACACCCTAGAAGTATTAAGTTGCGAACAACAGATAATTGCATTAAGCAAAGTGTGTAATGTAAACAAAGCATATGCCCTTGAGCATATGAATGTTGTTTTCTCCCTAGTAGCAACAGCACATCTACCACCTTAGAGGTTTCTGTCACTCCCCCAGGTGAAATAGAGACATGAACCCACTATCGAGCATAAATACCCCCTCTTGGAGTCACTAGCAACTACTCGGCCAAGATAGCTACTAACAACGGAGAGCATGCAAGATCATAAACAACATAGAGATAACAAAAGATATAATTCAGTACAACAACTTAATCATAAACACCAATATTCATCGGATCCCAACAAACCAACATCATAGAATTACATAACGG
Organism: Dactylis glomerata; assembly: GCA_007115705.1. Lineage (NCBI taxonomy): Eukaryota > Viridiplantae > Streptophyta > Magnoliopsida > Poales > Poaceae > Dactylis > Dactylis glomerata. Next base: position 6,802,309 of record QXEO01000220.1, on the reverse strand, counting down.
TGATCTCAATCATGTAGGGCAGCTCATGAGATCTAAACATGAAGCACATGGTGGAGAAGACAACCATCTAGCTACTGCTATGGACCCATAGTCCAAGGTAGACTACTCACTCATCGCTCCGGAGGCAAGCATGGCGATGAAGAAGACCTCCGGTGGTGATTCCCCTCTCCGGCAGGGTGCCGGGAAGAGCTTCTGGACCCTCCCGATCTTCGGGTCGACGGCGGCGGCGGATCGCGATGTATTCTGGAAAACTGATTGGGTACTTAGGTTTTTCTCGTCGGGGGGTACTTATAGGCGAAGGGGCGATGTCATAGGAGGGACCAGGCCTCCTCACACATGGCTGGCGCGGCCAGGGGCCTGGCCGCGCCGCCTGTGCGTGTGGGGCCCACGTGGCCCTACTCCTTCTCTCCTTCGGATCTCTGGAAGCTTCCGGGTAAAATATGACTTCAGGAACTTGTTTCGTCCAATTCCGAGAATATTTCCTGTGTATCACTTCTGAAACACAAAAACAGCAGAAAACAGGAAACTGGCACTGTGGCACTTCGTTAATAGGTTAGTTCCGGAAAATGCATAAAAATGCCACTAAGTGTAACGAAACAATAGGCAAATGGTGTAAAAACAAGCATGGAGCATCAAAAATTATAGATACGTTTGAGACGTATCAGGAATCGCCACCGGAGGTCTTCTTCATCGCCATGCTTGCCTCCAGCGCGATGAGTGAGTAGTCTACCTTTGACTATGGGTCCATAGCAGTAGCTAGATGGTTGTCTTCTCCACCATGTGCTTCATGTTTAGATCTCATGAGCTGCCTTACATGATCGAGATCACCGTTATGTAATTCTACATGTTGTGTTTGTTGGGATTCGATAAATATTGGTGTTATGATTGAGTTGATGTGCTGAATATTATCTTATGTTATCTCTATGTTGTTTATGATCTTGCATGCTCTCCGTTGTTAGTAGCTATCTTGGCCGAGTAGATACTAGTGACTCCAAGAGGGGGTATTTATGCTCGATAGTTGGGTTCATGCCTCTATTTAATCTGGGGGAGTGACAGAAACCTCTAAGGTTGTAGATGTGCTGTTGCCACTAGGGAGAAAACAACATTCATATGCTCAAGGGCATATGCTTTGTTTACATTACACACTTTGCTTAATGCAGTTATCTGTTGTTCGCAACTTAATACTTGTGGAGTTCTCGGATTAATTCGCCACAAGTGGATTATTAGTCATAGATACAGTTGGATGGCGGTCTATGTATCTTGTTGTAATGCCCAGAGTAAATCTCATAGTGATCCTCTCGACATATCATGTTGTCTTTATTCTATCAATTGCCCAACTGTAATTTGTTTACCCAGCATGTGTTATTTTATCTTATGGAGAGACACCACTAGTGAACTGTGGATCCCGGTCCTATTTCTATTATATTGCTATCACATGTTTACTTTACTCGTACTGTTTACTTTACTCGCATACTACTATTGCTTTCCACTCGATACGCTCATACCCTTTGTTTCAAGCAAACCGGTGAGATTGACAACCTCATCGTAAGTTGAGAACAAAGTATTTAGTTGTGTTGTGTGCAGGTTCCGCGTTGCAGCTGGCAAAGCAAAGCTTGGACGAGGCACCCTATAAATTGTCCGGAGCTGTCGCGAAACTAGCAAGCATCACCTTCTTGAGTTTGGCTTTTTCCTACTGGATCGATTAAACCTTGGTTTCTTACTGAGGGAAAAGCTTGTTGCTATATTCATCAAACCTTCTCTTGGGGTTTCCCAACTGGCCGATTATTTACCGCGCCATCAATAGCAATCAATCTGATGCATGGAATTTATAATTAACATTTTCTTAATTTGCTAGGCTTATTACTGTGATGATTCCATAGTGTGTATGAGTCAGTATCCTGTTTAATGTAATGATCAATGCGTTTGAAACTTAAATTCATCCGAGTCTTCTTTCATTCTAGTGATTATGATTGCAAGAATTTTATTTAGGCAAAATAGGTTATTTGCCCCTAAAGTTCACATGCCTTGAATTATGTCCCCAAAGAATATTGTTCTTTAATAAATTACCCATTATGGACTTTGAAGCAAATAGAAATGAACGCTCAGGCGTTCTAGCGATCACTAGACATGATAAGACAAAACTGTCCTCGATTCATCAAATATTGGTCACACAACATTACTAGCCTCTGTTAGTACTATCACCGCAACAATTTAGAATCATTTTGGAAGCATTGTTATTTTTTTACAGCTTATTTCCTTTGATCGCTGTTTTGCTCCTGTTTATCTCACTTCTTATGTATTTCAAAATTCACAGGACGACTCTGATGACGTGGGCCATGACAAGGAGGACAGGGACCGCAAGAGCCGCTTTGTTCTTAAGCCGCTCAAGAGTGGCAAGATCCCTTTCCGTAGGAATGGGGAGCTATCTTGTCCATTCTGCGGCAAGGTCATCACCAAGAACTTAGAGAGCATGATCCAGCACGCGAATGGCGTTGGCGTAGGCAGCAAGCGGAAGCACAAGGGCCACACCATGGCGAAGCATGCCGCCTATGGCAGATTCCTCAAAAAGTTCGTCAAGGGTGGCCTCATCCCGGTTATCGGTCCTGCTGTTGGCCCTCATGTTCTGTTTCCATAAGATTAGTTTAAGTCTGTGTTGTCCCCCTGGAGATGAAGTAAAACTATGTGCTATTTGAAGACTATGTTTTTATTAGGGATTTCTATTTTCGTGCCCTCAGGTCGTTAGTTGTACTCAGTTTTCCCCAGCTCGTTAGTTTTTCCTCAGTTTTCCCCAAGCCGTTGTCTAAAACCCTCAGAAGGAGCTCGGACGGAGGATTCCCGTTAAGTTGACCATTTCCGTGCTGACATGTGGGGCCGCGTCGCGTGGGGCTGGTAGAAAGGGACCGCGTGGGACAGGACGAGACCGCGTCTGGTTGTACGTGAGAGCTCGGTTCTGTCTCTCTCGGGCCAAATTGGCATTGACTTTTCAGAGCGCCTTTTTCCCCTCTCTCTCTCTGTAAACAGTTCTCTCTCTTTTCACCAAATTAGTATCAAATCTAGAGAAGCTTCTATTTCTGTCTTTCTTCAATGATTGCTGCCGTTTGGCCCTCGTTTTTTGCCCAATATGGTAACAAATCTAGAAGCTAATCTAGAAGCTAGTATAGTATAATACATAGAATGCATACAGCAGCCAAAAGAAGCCAATAACGATGTTAATGTTCACGACAAACTAAGCTGAAAATAAAATAAGACGCAATGTATGCCCAACATGAAGGTTCTTCATTCTTCATCATATATTTCGGAGTCGCTATATTCCATGAGACGAAAAAAATATTGACTGAACTCCTTCCGTCTGCAGTGTGCAGCCAATAGATCCTCCAAACGGTATGGCCTTTGTTCTATTTTCATACCGTCGGAATCTAATCTATCCACATGTCGTGGCCACTCATCCCAAGCCTTTCTATCATCAAAGTACTGTCTGATATAACCGTCCTCGTAGTAGATGCAGCCAGGTCGAACTGTCGGGTGCACTCTGGTGTCGACGGAGATACACCGTTTATAACTGATGAAGAAGGCACGACTGCCAATGTTGACGGCATGGAGAGAGCGGCTCTCAGTGTCCACACGGTACAATAATGGTTGACCTTCCTCCAAATGCCTGTTGCCAGGGCTGCCGCCGAACAACACAAGCAACATATCACCATCAGACTCCACAAGGTAGAACTTATCATTTCCAAGTTCTGGAAATGAAAATAGTGTCTCCATGTTGATAGTGCTCGCGCGCTTCTCCAACTGGACATTGTTGGTGCACACTAATGTTCCGAAATCAAAATTGTTCACAGCTATTGCATACAATTCACCATTGAACGGGGTAAGGCAACGCAGAGAATCGTCCTCGATCAAAAATCTTCCTTCTCCCCAATCTTCTACATCTATATCCTTAGTAGGAGAGCTCTCATCGACCCAAGCAATTTCATTGGGGTAACCTGTGCAAACGAAGACCATAGTCGGAGACTTCATTACAGCGACTGACTCCACAATCATAGATGGCATCTGCGCCTCAAATGTAGCGTTCAATATCTTTGTGAGTGGGTTCAGAAGCCGTATCTTGTGCGGCTGGTTCCTCTGGGCAAGCACGATGACGCCACGGTAAAAGCCGACGAAGTAGTATCTAAAAGGGAGTTGATGAAGATAACATTCAGCACTAAGATGTTTACGATTGAAAATAAAAATAGATTAACTCTATAGATATGGAGGAATTTGAACCTTGCATGAACTTCCGTTAGATCGATGGTGACGTAGCGGGATGTGCGGAGGTTGAGGAAGGAGAATTCAGCGGCGCGTGGAAGGGCGTGTTCTACCACGATCCATTCGTGCAGGTGCACGTCGGGCTCAGGTAGATCTGAGCGCCAATTTGGACAAACTTGCCTCAAAGCAGCGTAGGTGTCCACGTACTCCCCGTTCGCCAGTAAGCAGTCGCCGATCTTGTGAAGTGGTCCGTCACCCTTAAGAGAGGCCCAGTTCACGGAGGCGCCGCGCTTGGATGCGCCGCCCTCGGATGCGACGGGCTCGGCGACGACTGGCTCAGATGCGACGGGCTCGGAGGCGATGGGCTCGGGGGCGACGGCCGCCGGCGCATTCTTCTTCTCCATCGCCGGCAGGGGAGCGCGCGTAGGGCGGCTGGGGTTTTTTGGAGAAGGTGATGGGACGTGAGAGGCGTGGTTTTCTGCGTGAGTTATGATGAGACTGTGTGCAGAGGGAGGGAGAGGGGCTCTGTACTGGCAAAGTGACGGTTCGTCTCAGCAGTTGACGTTTTGGTCTCAACACGCGCACCGCGCGGCTAACCGCTGCTCACCGCGACACGCGTCCATGGGACTGCACGTCAGCACCGTTACGTATACTCAGTTCTACCCTCGCATCTTACACTGGAAAAATATATGTACTCAGTTTTCCCCTCGAGTACTAATACTGCCTAGTGCAATATACTCAGTTTTACCCTCAAGTGGCTGGTCAACAGAGAGTCAACATATGGGATTAAGCCATCTAATTGAGTCATTTCATGCGCAAAAAAATTCAAAAAAATAAAATCACAGTGCCTCCTACTCATGGAGCCTTGTTACGCGACCTGCCACGTAGGAAATCATAACAATCATATATAAATCAAGTTTTCACACAAATGGCCACTTCTGAAATCACTAGTAGCTATGAAGGCTCATGGCTTTCCACTCAAACCCCTTCTCAAAACATCTATACCCAAAACATAGTTTGTCTGAATGAGGCCATAATTTTTACACTCATGTATATTTGAATTGCTAATACTTTGAGGTAGGCCAACCTGGGTTTCATTGTACAAAACATGTGTTTTTCTTTTTCTAAATCTCTTATTTGAATTCCTTAGCCTGTTTACTATTTACTTGCCCTTGTATCCTTGATACTACTCAGTTTTACCCTCTCCCTTCTCACAGAAGCCCAAACTTGGCCTGATTGGTCGAGCTGTTGTCACACGGATCGTGCCCACCTACCGTCGATCCTATGATCCGACGGGCAGGATCATCCCACCCTCTCTCTATCTGTCGGTGGCAAACTACTACCCCTCTATGTATGCTAAATGATGAGTTTGCCACCGGATTCAACAAGTTGGGTAATCACGAATTTCTTGTAGGCATTACTTTTCATGGTAAAATGATAAACTATCACGAATTTCCATTTCTTTTACGCATTACTTTTCACGGTAAAATGATAAACTATCACGAATTTCCATTTCTTGTAGGCATTACTTTTTACGCTGAAATGATAAACTATCACGAATTTCCATTTCTTGTAGGCTTTACTTTTCACGGTAAAATGATGAACTTTCACGAATTTCCATTTCTTTTAGGCATTACTTTTTTGTTGAGATATAAACCACCCCCACAACGGTCATCTCCTCCTTAATTTATTGTGTAAACCCCACAACGGTCATCTCTACCTTAATTTATGGTGTAAACCCCACAACGGTCATCTCTCCCTTATAAACCCCCACAACGGCCATCCCTCATGTCAATAGGTTCTGCCTCTCTCTTCTTCGTTTCTGCCTCTCTCTTCTTCGTTAACATACACTTGATCCATTGCCATGGCTTCCACGTCTCGGACGCCGACCGGAAGGGGAAGGGGAAGGGGAAGGGGAAGGGGAAGGGGCGGCCGGGGTGGTGGATCATCATCATTGCCACCACCACCGTCAACACTGCCATTGATCATAGAGGAGTTCTTCATCACCATCTATGAAGACCTTTTGGCCAAGAAGGTACGTACGCGTTCCCACATATATGATGCATGTGATTAATTATGTGCATGTTCTAAAAAACCTTTAATTTCAAACGATCGGCACTCTATCTCTTTGCAGGCACTCCCACAAAAGTTTGCGGACTATCTTGACGGCCAGGAGCCCGCAAAGGTGTATCTGCGAGCAGCTGACTGCGGTCCTCGTTTCTGGACCGTGGAGGTCCTATTTGACGGACAAGGCCGGATGTACCTCGACAAGGGCTGGGAGAATTTCGCTATCGCGCACGGTGTGGATTTCGGCTGCTTCCTACACTTCAAATATGAAGGCGATTATGTGCTCACAGTGAAGGTGTTCGATGGAACAACGTGCAGGAAGTACTACTACACGGACGACGAAGATACTGACGATGAAAGCGACGATGACGTGAAGCCATGCATCTAAGGGGATTATGACCAAGAATATATATGTAGCTTCATATGCATCGATTTATAGATCTAGCTATTTTCTATATATTATGCATGTAAAAATAATAGGGAATCGCAAATTCCACTATGATTCGAGCACCACAGCCTCCAAACGATGCCGATGCCGATATCGGCATGGTCAGAACGGGTATGCATGCTCGCCGCCACTGCTAGGTCACCGTCGGGATGCACCCTCAATCCCTTCCCCTCATTCGATCACTGACACACCAGAGATACCGCCGAGGCCAATGACGAACGTACATGCTGATGCCAATGCCGAACATGCACGCCGCTGTGGGCACGGCCACGCCGCCCCGCTATGCTGGACGCCATAGACCACCGCGAGGTCTTTCCCTTCGCCACCACACTCCCCTAGCACCTATCTATACACGCCAGAAAGGAGAGACACTAGTTTTCTCTACATTGCTCGCGTTCGTGTCCGACACCGTCAGTCAAAGTGTTGAGGTCGTCATCGATGTCCTCGACCATTTCTTCTCTTCTTTGCATGGTTAAACGCATCTAGTTCATATCTATCTAATGCGTCTGGTCTCGCCTCATGCAGTTCTTTGTGGACATCGATCTCATTTCGGCACCCCGCAGGCCACCTCCTCCGTGCCATCGCTGTAGAGCTCCGTTTAAAAATCTAATCCTACCCGTGTATTGCCCCTTGTATCAGCGTCATGGCCCCACTTGTCATTCGATATACCGAAGCCCCACTCGTCCGCGTTTTGGTCAGGGATACAGCGATGCTTACGGTCAAACAAAGATGGATGCTCTGACGTGTCTTTCCGGGCTCTACGTGGCCCCACTAGTCAGCAGTTAACGGTCAAAGGTGTTCAACCGTCGGGCAACCGGCCATTCCAGCACTGGTGACGGTTTCAGACAACGGCTTGGGGAAAACTGAGGAAAAACTAACGAGCTGGGGAAAACTGAGTACAACTAACGAACCAGGGGCACGAAAATAGAAATCCCTTTTTATTATGTATGGTAGAATCTGGGCAATCATACCCAGATTTTTAAGACTATGTTAATGTATGTGGAGTTTGCTGTTGCATTACTAGTGCCCATGTTATATAAATTCTCATGTTGATGCACACTACATTTGTTTACTAAATTAGATGGTTTGATGCTTTATTTTGTAGCTAAGAAAGTTTGAAGTAAGTTTGGACTACGAAAAGTTTTTGAAACCAATCTCAAACCAGAAACTTATGTAGTTTACATACTGATGATCCTTCAGAATGTCTAAAAACAACCACAAACATGAAAGGAAAACTCCTTATTTCCAATATTTTTCATAAAATTTGCAAAATATTCTAAGTAAAGGATTTAATGTAGCTAATTCTTTCCTTGTTAGTCTCAAGATTCTATTTTAGAGGATCTTAAAGGACCTAACTATGACGAGAAAGTCAGGGCAATAAAAACTAAATCAATTTCCTTGCTCTGCGCACTAAATGTAATTAAATATGTTTCCTTGTTTTGCCTAACGGCTAAAGCTAATCACATCGAACCCACAAATTAAGCTTACAACTGGGTCCAGGCCCGGCATGCAAGCATAGTCGGACCATATATATATACGCTCTCCCTCCAACAAACCCTAAAGGCAGAGTCGGAGTCAGTGCCGCCATCTAAACCACCTTTGCCTAGGCCGCAGATCTGTCGAGAGAGAGGGGATGGCGAAGGGCAAGATCGTTGTGGTACAAATCTTCCCTATCTAGTTTGCATGTATGGATCTTTGGACAAATATGTACGGCCAATGATCTTTCAATTTGATTTTTTGATTTGTAGTGTCCTTGGTGTTTTGACACCAAGGGTTTGTGCGGCCTGGGCAACAAGATCAAGTCATTTTTCGTTCTCACCCTTGTAGAGGATTTTGAAGAAATGACGGTACTGGTTTTATTTTTTGAATTATCATTAGTCTTTCCTGTTCCACCGTTTCATGAATTGTAGCATCTGTTAGTTTGTCATGTAGTAAACATGTTCCATTTTTCAGTTAATCCCCTGCTATGCTAGATCAAATTTTCTTAAGAAGTTTGCCATCGACTCTGTCGACCACGAGAAAGATTTTGTGGTCGAGGTGGTTATGAAAGAAGGGTTCAAATTCAACGTTGATTGTTTCAACAAGGATGGTAGAACATATCTTAAAGGCCAAAATTGGAATGAATTTTCTAGAGTCTACCAGCTGGAAGTTGGAACGGAGCTTGTCTTCTCTACCGACAGACAAGGTCCATCTACCCTGTGACGTCGATCAACCTACCGATCACCCACCCATGTAAGTAACTGCTTATTTGAAGTACTCCCTCCGTTTAGAAATATAAGATGTTTAAGAGTTTGTATAAAATGGATGTATGTAGATCCACTTTAATATTTAGGAAGTTTGTATAAAATGGATGTTTAAGATGTTTAAGATTTTGTATAGAATGTCTTATATTTAAAAACTTAGGGAGTAGTTGATAGTGCTAGTGAACATTGTACCTTATTTCATGGTCTACTTTCAATGATCATAATTATAATCATTCTAGTTCCTAAACATGGACAAAAATAGCACGCTTGCTATTTCGACGCTAATAGCATGCTATAGATTTTGGAGGGTCCACGCTAAATGTTAGTTATTTTTCTCGCTACGACGCTATTTAAAAAAAGCACGCTATATCGCGCTAAAAGATCATAGGTTTAGCACGCTATTTTTTTATCCTATTGGCCAAATTGGCTCTAGTTTTTTTCTTATGAAAAAAGAAGTAGTTGCTTTGTGTTTAGCACACTATTTTTTCCTTGTTCCTAAATAATCTTAATGTTGACGTACTTACAATGCATTAAGCTTAATTTTGATTCAGTAATATTCATTTAATTAAGTATTTGAACTTGTACAACATATTACAATCTGACCAAGGATAAGAAAGACATACTTGACGCTATGCATGTCACTGATGGAACCATAATTAACTGGAAAATGATGAAGTCAGTGGTCAGCAATGTTGACATCATTGACACGCTGGTTGAACAACATGGAGCTGGGCCTTATCAAGTTGGAAAATGTGAGTCTCTGATCCACACATTAAGCTGGACAAACTGCGTGAAGAAAGAGCTGGTAAGTATGAGTGATCTACTTTGGTGTGCCTGTAATTTTCCGATTAACAAATGTTCACATTGTGCATGTGGTCTTCTAACAGAAACTTCCGCGATGCTTTGTCCCTGAAGACATGGATGAATATGGTGATATCACAATTGTGTGTGATAAATTCACAAAGGTCAAAGGATCATACTCAATTTCTCCCGAGGATGGCCGAGTATGCTGCGCTGGGTGGAGGGACGTGCTGTCACAGGATGGGGATTTTCGGGGAATTGGAGACAAGATGTTTTTCATGCTGTACGTGGGACGTGCGGGGGCTTTCCTATTTGCCTTCTATGTTCCAAATGTGGAACTTTAGTAGCTTTGATCATTTTCACTATCATGGTCATGGGTCATTTGTCGACCTAATAATATGAGATGTTAAGACAATATTTTATGGTCCTTTCATTATGTGGCATTAGTATGTCTGAAGACATGGTTAAGTGTAATGGTACTATTAAATTTTTTATGAGCTGAAATATATTATGCCTGTCATTGCTGCCAATTATAGTGAAATTGTGTTCATTGAGTTTATTTCATCGGTATCTATGAATATTTTATGAGCTACAAATTTTATGTGTGCACAACTTACTAGACGGACATGTCTGTCGCATAGGTTGTGTCACGTAAAGAAGTATCTATCTCCAGTAAATCTATTTTGCTGCTCGAAGTAAGTATGAAAAAAACAAGCAAAAACATCTAGGTACGACCATATCATTGTAATTAATAATTTTGTGTATAACATGGTTACTGGGAATTGAATGAAACAGTCTCCATAACTAGTATCAAACGGTACAACTACATGCTAGTATTTTAGTAACGCATTTTCACAAGGTACTAGTCAATATCACTATCAATATCTGAAATGCTCCTCCCAAATTCATCTTCAACTGGTTCCAAGTCTTCTTGTTCTTCGTCGCTCAGGTCCATATCATTGTTTACACTATTTTTCCCTGCTAGTTGTTTGACAGTCTGAGAGTCAACAAGTACCACATCATCAGAGCGATCAGCCATGTCGTCTTCATCATCATCAACATCTTCATCTTCCTCGTCCTCAATTTGGTGAACAATGGGATCTTCTGAGCCTACGTCTTCCTAGTATGCACCTGCATTGCCTTCATCATCTTTTTCTGGAACATCGTATACATTCCTGTGCCTGAAAGTTTGCACCACCTTCCAAGGATCACCAAATTTTGTGTCATCCAAGTAAAAATAAGTTTGTGCTTGGTGAGCTAATATGAAAGGGGCGTTCTTGTACCACAATATAGACGTATTGATGCTTTTAAAGTATCCATCATCCTTCATCTCCGTGGTTTTCCTACTTCCAAGGTCAAACCAATCACAGCGGAACAAGAAGACGGATCTGTCGCCGTGCTTGTTTCTCTGGTACTTTAACTCAAGAACCTCCTTCATCACACCATAGTATTCTTGATCTTATTCTTCAGAAACGGATGCACTTGTCATTATGCCTGAGTTTTGAGTCCTCATTTTCTTCTCACGATCGACGGAACGGAACCTAGCGCCATTTACATTGCACATAGGGTGTACAACTACACGAGCATTTGGACTAAGTGCTAGTGATTTCAAATCTTCTGGAGCATTGTCCAAATTACTGACATGTTTTTTAAACCATGCAGGGAATTCTTTCTCTAGTTCCGCCTCAATGTTGTTCACACCCCTGTTCTGTAGTTGTTGTCAGAGATTCCTAAAAATCGAAAACAAATTAGTAATGGTAGTGCTATAACACAAAATATTTCTGAAAATTTTGAATGATTAATAAAAAGGTAAATAGACCTACCGAATATAAGTTTGTGCCTCATCACAGTTCTGAAGTACATACCAAACCATACTGTCAAATTCTTTGGGAAAATACTTCAACTTGGAAAGTCCTAAACCTCTGGCTCCATCTGAAAAAATATCAAACTCTAGCGGATCAACTCTTCGTTTCTTATCTTGGTTCCTCTCAGGCTTGTTATGTCTGGTTTCTCTGACATCTCCCAAAAATTTAGAGCAATGCTGCAAGCACTCATCCACGATATATCCCTCAGCAATTGAACCTTCAGGCCTTGATTTGCTACGCACAGTTGATTTTAGGTACCCGAGCCTTCTTTCAACTGGATACATCCAACCATATTGAACAGGCCCCCTCTGAAGTGCCTCATCAGGTAGATGAATAGCCAGGTGCACCATTACATCAAAGAATGATGGGGGAAATAGTAGCTCAAGCTTGCAAAGAATTATGACAATTTCAACCTTCATTCGATGCAGTGCAGCTGCTCTTAGAGTTTTGGCACACAACTCCCTGAAAAAGTTTCCCAGTTCAGCAATGGTCTCATACATCTCCTTTGATGCAATCCCTCTCAGACCAGCTGGCAACACACGCTGCATAAGTATGTGACAGTCATGCGTCTTCAGACCGTGCACTTTACCCCCTGGGATGTCCACACATCTTGCTAAGTTTCCAGCAAAACCATCTGCGAACCTAGTGTTGGCCAAATACTTGCACAATTTTTGTTTGCATTCCTTTCTAAGCGCCCACGGTGCTGCCTCCTTTGCAAAACCCTTCGCCATAGGTTTCATCCAGAACTTCTTCCTGACATTAAATTTCTGCAAATCCATTCTACCACCAACAGTGTCCTTGTTCTTTCCATCAAGCTCAAGAAGGGTACCAAGGATATTGTCCAATATGTTCTTCTCAATGTGCATCACATCTAGGTTGTGAACAAACTTCAGTTTTGACTAGTACGGTAGATCATATAAGATGATCTTGAGGTGCCAAGTTGGCTCACCAGTCATGCCACGCTTTCTCTTCCTAGTTGATGGATTTTTACATGGCTTGTAATCTTGAACTCTTTGTACTCTCTCCTCTCTTTCTGCAAGTGTGAAACTCGTTGGTGCTTCCTTAGGTTCATATTTTCCATTGAAACGTCTGCTTCTCCTCCACTTGTGATCGTTAGGCAGAAATCGATGATGACCAATATAACCAATTTTATTATATAAAGACTCATAGCAAGGATCCTTATCGCAGTGCGCACATGCGAAAAACCCTCTTGTGCTACGGCCAGACATCGTGGCATATCCAGGATAGTCATGAATCGACCAAAGAATCGCAGCATGCAACGGAAACTCTCTACCTGTGCATGCATCATATGTGCCCACGCCACTCCATAGCTTCATCATATCTTTTATCAATGGCTGCATAAATACATGAAAATCCTTTCCTGGTGAACTTTTTCTAGGGATTAGTAATGACATCATGAAGTTGGGTTGATCCATGCACATCCACGGTGGGAAGTTGTATGGAATGACAAAAACTGGCCACATACTGTATGAACTACTCATGTTTCCGTATGGGTTGAATCCATATGTCGCAATACCAAGCCTTATGTTACGGGCATCTGAAGCAAACCATCCAAACTCCTTGTCAAAGTGCTTCCATGCTTCACCATCAGCTGGGTGCCTCAAAATACCTGGTTGTGCAACCCTCTTCTCCTTGTGCCACTTGGTGTTCATCGACGCTTCCTTGGAAAAAAAATCTCTTTAACCTTGGGATTATAGGAAAGTATCGAAGCACCTTGTGTGGAATCTTTCTCTTTGCTTCTGGGTCTTTCCATCTAGAAAATCCACACTCGGGACAATGAGTTTTTTTGGCATGGTCTCCCCAAAACAGAGCACAGTCATACTTGCAAACATGAATTGTGTCATAACCAAGCCCAACCTGAGAAAGAACACTCTTAGCTTCAGCATAGGACTTGGGAAAATTCACTTTTGGCAAAGTAGCACATAAGACAGCCATAAATTGATCAAAAGCTCTATTTGTGACCCAGTTGTATGATTTCACGTAAAGCATCTTCATAATGAACGACAACCTCGTCTCAGTGGTGCATCTCTCGTGAAGCTCTTTCTTAGCTTCTTCGATGAGCATCGCATAGAAATTAGTGTCACTTGGGCCTCTATCACCAGAATCATGCAGCTCATCTAACATCTTGTCAACATGATCAATATGATTCTCATTTCCATCATCATAATCATCATCGTCATCGCTCTGATACAAACTATGATCATAGTTTTCATCAGGACCATCATCTTCTCCATGATAACTCCACTTTGTGTACGAAACAACCATACCATTGACGTGTAAGTGATACTCAACAATGTCCTGAGGCTGACGGGTAATATTAAGGCATTTTTGGCATGGACACAATATTGATGCACCTTCGTCGCAGTGTGCCCGCGCAAACTCCATAAACTCGCACACACCTTGTATGTAAGCAGGTGTAAACTTGCTCCCATGAGTAATCCACTGTTGATCCATCACCTACAAAAGTATAATGTGTTCCACTCGAGTCATGATGCCATTCAATTTGTACTAATCGATGTAAAAATTGCATAAACCGAGACTATATTGGCTAGATCCGCAACCTACTCGGCAGCTACTAAGATTTATCACCAATTAGTCATGATCAATTGTTTACCAAAGTCCAAATATATCATAATGTGCAACATAAACACCAATCCAAATCAATTTCATAACAGATCTCAAAGGAACTCACATGTGCTTCCTATAGCCGTGCGCCCGCCTACCACGTAGCCTCGCTAGCTAGGATCAGGATCGATCATCGTGATCGCGTATGCGCAAGTCGCCGGGACTTGTAGATAAAGGGCTAGCAAATGTCATGATCGCCTGGACAAGTGATACCCTTGACGGTGCTCGTTCGCAAGAACAGAGAAGAAGAAAATGGTTTGGAAGATCTCACAAGTCCTAACTATAATGATCCGTGTTTGTAGTTGCCACGCATTGCACTTTGAGTTTACAAAAGGGTAGGCCAATCAAACAATTCAAAAACCGAATGGTAGCCCAGTGGTAACTAAACGTTTTACATTGTACTAGGTCCTCGGTTCAAAACCCAGCATTGCTCTTTTATCATTTTTATTACAATTGCTAACTTGTTGGTCCCACGAACAATCGATGACGGTTTAATCTACGACGCTCTAAAATCCGTCATGCGAATAATCGACGACGGTTTGGCATGACGCAAAATGCGACCATCGTGCATTATCAAGCATACGTGACGCCCAAAACTAATCCGTCACTTATGGTTACTTTCGGTGATGGTTTTAAATTTTGTCACCAGGCTAGTCGTCACCGATTCTAGGATCTGTTGTAGTGTGTGTACACCTCCAAAGCCTGTTTTTCCATAGGGTTTTTTCCCCATATCCTTAGGACCTTGTCCTCCATCTGAAATTCATTAGAATCTTCTGCCACATCTATCTTCTCTTGCAACTTCATGTACTGCTGGAAGAAGTGAAAGAGACTGTTGTTAGGGACTAGAGTACCTCTTCAGGACTACATTAAACCCTTCACTATGCGCTATAGTTTGTAGGAATGGGAAAATCGGTCACTAAAGTAAGCTGGTACAAAAGATTCCCTGATATCATAAAGATCCTGCAAGTGTGTGTTGTCCCCAACATTATACTTCAAAATCATCTCTGCCCACCTAGCTTCAAATTCTTCAGTTGTCATGCTATGGTCGATTATCTCATTGAACTCCTTCCTTAGAGGTTCATTATCAGACATGAAGTTACCCAACACAGCCTGCGCATTTTGCATGATGTGACATCTATAGTTCATGTGACATGTATCTGGAAACATTGTCAAGATGGCACTTTTCATGGAAACACATTGGTTTGTTATGAAATTTGGTGGTTGAACACCATCCATAGCATCAAGGAATGCTTCAAAAAGCCAGACAAAATCAGCTATCTATTCATTCTGAAGGAACCCCGATTGATGCCAATAAACGGTGCAAATGGCATTTTATATAAATTTGTCATGTATGTAGTGTCAAAAGACAAGCAGTCACTGTAATTCTTGTAGGCTGCCCTTGCTGCCCCATCAACCCAAAAGATGCGTTTAACCCTCTCATCCTGATCGACATCTAGCTTGCAAATGAAATCTGGATCATCTTTCTTCAGTTTCTCCATCTCGGCAAGCAACAATGACATGTCTTGATTGGTCTGTGCAGCGGAGTCAATTGTAGCCATGTAATTGCTAACATCTTTTGTATCATATGGAACATTTGCAAGCTTTCCATATAGTTTAGCCATGATGGACATCACCCTACCAGCAGATAGGTTTACCTTGTGTTGTAGCTTAACAAAATCCCTTTCATCCTTGGGGGTCCCTTTATGAGACCTTAAAAACCTTTTTAATGAGAACTTCTAACACACGGATGGTTGTGCTCCTCAATGAACATTGTGACACACCATTTCTGACCCCTTCGCTTAACCCTTAGTCGGGCTTTGCAGTCAGTCTTCTTTGTTATTGCACGATTACGCTGCCTCACAGGTGGAACTTCCCTTTTATTGATGTCCTCATTCTTACCTTGTTACATACAAATAGGCATTTATCCTTTTGTTTGTCCACTGTAGAATTCCTTGAGGTGCTAGCTTTGATGGAGAAACCGACATGCTTAGCATACCTGTTGTAGAACATCTTAGCATCCTCCCAACTATCAAACAACATTTCTGGATGTGGTTTCTCAATTGGTGTTAGGCTTGGTGTTGACTGTACTTCTTCTTCTCCACCTGAATCATCACTTGACAGTGTATCCCCTGTGGCAATGCCTGGTGACTCTACAGATGGCCCGGTATTGCCTACAGATACAGTTGGATTGCTTTTTTCTTGATTAACATGCCTTGTTACATCCTCATCAGGCTGCTGAATAGCTTCTTCATCTTGCAGTGGAGTATTTAGGTCAAACAAGAAACTCATCTCTCTGTAAAAACATAGGAGAAGTTACATTTTTTGCTTTTGCATGACTACAAATGATATGCTGCATGGAAAGAGTACAGATGTAATATACAGACAAGTGTTCACACTTTTTACACGCACTGTGGTTCACATTTTTTTACAGATTATTACATGCCATGCTTTCTATTCAGTTTGATCATAATATGGCTGAAAATACTTCCTTTTTCGTGCAGTTCACCTAAAAGGAGCTTTTTCTCTTGTTTTACAGGCACCATGTGAAGGACTTCAATTCCAGAACTCTATCATGGAAAAACAGCTTCCACAAGTTTTGCTACAGTGGTGGTTTACTAGCCAAAAGTCCTGAGATTTATCCCACCCTCAAAAGCTACTGAATTTTTGCTACTAATGTTTGATCCAGTGCTGTTTTGCATGGATGTTCATGAACTGCTATTCGTTCCCAGAAACTGCATACTTTGTGCCAAATTGTTCTTGGATGACTACGAAGTTTAAGTATTTGGATATCCTACCAGACATATGAAACTTGTTTGTTTTCCTATGCTGTTCGTCAGATCTAGAAAGTAAGAGGTGGAGTAGGATGGGGGTACGAATTTGATCCTGTAACTTTACCTTGGTTTCTGAAGATCTTGGATCTTTTCTAGCACCAACCCTGATGCGGTGGATGTTATTTGCCTGGTTTCCCCCACCAAAGGACTTGATTCCCCTCCTTTGTAACTTTTTTAATGCTCAAGAACTGCTGCCGCCATGGAGTTCCTGTTCTGCTGGAGGATGGAGGAAGGAAAGTCGGGCAGGGGAAGATGAAGGGGGTGGGGTTGGTGAGCATGTAGGGTTTCGGGTTTGATCCCTAGACCCCTTTTGCGCTTTATGGTTTGGTACTGGGTTTTTTTACATCCAGAAGTATGCCTTTTACTTCCTGGCCTGAGAAACAACATCGCAACGGGAACAAACATTGGATGCCTTTTTCCGATACGCGTCGCTATCATCTGTAGGGCCTACTTGCTATTTTCGGAAAGAATCTGGTTCTGACAGGGGGCACCGCGTAAGACTACAGGGTAACCGGGCACTATGTAGCCACATCCTATAAAGTTTGGAGTTGGTGGTGAGTTCACTCTTCTAATAATATTATATAATATATGGGGGATCAATACTTACCAAAGTATTAAATAAATTACTACAACCATCTATTATGTCGGGCCATAGAACCATCTAGCATGTGTGGTCATAAAACCATCTAGCATGTGGAGACATAGAACCATCTAGCATGTGGGGCCATAGAACAATCTAGCATGTAGGGCCACCAAGAGCTTAAATAAACAACTATAATCATCCATAAATGTGGGTCCACTAATCATGCAAAAATATTAATAAACAAAATGCATTATAATCATACAAGCAGTTTCTAAAAACTAATATACTCGTGCTCTCATGGAAACAATATATTTTTTCCAAAATTGCACAACTATTTTATGGTATCAAGACTCTTTCAAAAATCTTAATACACATGGGATGTAATTTTTCGTAGCAAGGCACAGGCTTGTTGCTAGTTGATACGTCCATTTTGCATCACTATTTTATATCATAATTTACTGTTATTCATTGATATATTTCATATTTAGAGGTGATACTTATGTTGTTTCCTCTGCTTTTACATGTTTGATGATTATTGGTGAACTTATTGTCGGAGTCAGGATTCTGCAAGAAAAAGGACTATCAAGACACCATATTTCTGAAGATCAACAATTCCAGGGAAATACCCAGAAATTTATATATTACCAGAAGATGAAAGTAGCCAGAAGGAGAGAGCGAAAGGATCAGCAGGGGGCCACACCACCAGGTGGCGCGGGCCAGCCCCTAGCCGTGCCACCCTGTGGTGAGGCCACACTAGCCCACTTCTGCCGTCGCCCCCTCGCGTATATTGTCGTCCTCAAAAACCTAAGTTGAGGGGGGATCAGAGATAGACACCGCCGCCTCTGCGGGGCGGAAAACACCGAGAGAGAAAAGCTCTCTGGCAGGCAAAAATCTACTGGGGAAATTCCTTCTCGGAGAGGGGAGATCACCGCCATCGTCATCACCATCGCGCTGGAATTCATCGAGATCATCATCATCATCACCATCACCATCACCAGCACCTTTATCTCCATCATCACCACGCCATCCCGCTGTAACATCTTGGGTTGAATCTTGTTTAATTCTTAGGGGAAACTTTCCCGGTGTTGATTACTCTTGTAGTTGATGCTATTGAGTGGAACCATTGAATTAAGGTTTATGTTCAGATTGTTATTTACCATTATTTCACATCTGGTCATGATCCATATGATGTCTTGTGAGTAGTTCGTTTAGTTCTTGAGGACATGGGAGAAATTGAGATGTTAGTAGTGAAACTATGTTGAGTAATATTTAATGGTTTGATATTTATATGTTATGGTGCTATTCTACTAATGGTGTCATATGAACATCGACTACATGATACTTCACCTTTATGGGCCTAGTGGAATGTATTGTGTATTTGGCTACTAATTGTGGGGTTGCCGGAGCGACAGAAACCTAAACCCCCGTTAGGAAACCATTGCACCAGGGAGCGTAGGATCTCAGAGTTTAAGGCCGTGGTTAGATTTATCTTAATTACTTTCTTGTATTTGTGGATGCTTGCAAGGGGTATAATCACAAGTGTGTATTAGTCCTAGTAAGGGTAGTGCGCTAGCACAGGTTCACCCCCATAACACTTATCAAACCAATAAAGATTACTTAGTAGCATGAAGCGAAAGCTCTCGACAGAAAGTCCTGTGTGTCCTCAGGAACGTTTGGTAATCATAAGTTACACCACCGGCTTGTCCTTTGCTCTAGAAAGGATTGGGCCACTTGCAGCAATTACTATTATTGTCTTTTATTTACTCATACTTTATTTACTTGCATTACCAAATACCTCTGAAAACCAGTTTGCTAGTATTTACAGTGAATCCTTGATCAAAACCGCTTGTCAACACCTTCTGCTCCTCGTTGGGTTCGACACTCTTATTTATCGAAAGTACTACGATACACCCCCTATACTTGTGGGTCATCAAGACTATTTTCTGGCACCGTTGCCAGGGAGTGAAGCGCCATTGAAGAGTGGAATTGGTAAAGGTAACTTTCGCTGTGAGTATTGTTTTTATTTTTGTCTTTTATTTTACTTTGCTATGGAGAATTCTCCATTTGGTTCCCTATTTGGGAATACTACTTCTACAATTAAGGTAGTGGATGAACCACCGCCTGCTCAATTAGATCCTTTTAAAATACCTATGAAAATTGTTGAACGTGTTATGAATAACTGCTATTCAGGAGATGGAACTGTCCATCCGGGTGATCATTTACTCTTTATACATGAATTATGCGAGTTGTTTAAGTGTGTAGGTATTTCATCAAGCCAGGTTAAGAAAAAGCTATTCTCTTTATCACTGAAGGGCAGAGCTGCATAATGGTATAGGCTACTGAAGGATGGTCCATCTACTGGCTGGGAGGAAATTGTACCTCTCTTTTATTCCAAATTCTATCCTCCAAGTGAGATTCATAAAGATCGGAATCAGATATATAATTTTTGGCCTCATGATGGAGCGAGTATTTCCCAAGCGTGGGGGAGATTGAAGTCACTAATGCTCAAATACCCCATTCATGGGCTCCCCAGTAATATTGTTATCAATAACTTCTATGCAAGGCTTACTCTTCACGACAAGGATTTATTGGATGCTTCTTGCTCTGGATCATTTACACGCATGAAAGAAGAAGCTAAATGGGATCTTCTTGACCGTATTCAAGAAAATACTGAAGGATGGGAGAATGACAAAGGTAGAAAGTCAGGTATAAATTATGATTATGAATGCATTAAAGCTTTTATGGGAACCGATGACTTTCATAATGTTAGTGCTATTTATGGTCTTGATTCTCAAATACTTGTTAACTGTTTTAAGGCTTTTGCCTCTTATCTTGATGTTCCAAAGAAGGATTGGAACAAGTACCATGCGCCTTATAAAGATATTACTAGTTGTATTCCTGCTAGAACTACTGAAGTTTGTACTGTTGATCGCATTTTGCCTGAGCTTTATTTTGAGAAAACGCCTTTCCCTGCTAAGGTAAAGGAGCATTCTACTTTAATTAGTGTGCTTAAAAAAGGTGCAAAGAAAGCTGTAGAACCTGATGAGCAAATTACTGTTAAGTCTCCTGTGGCTATAGTGAAGGACCTTGTTACTAAAAATGTAGAAGATGGACACATTATCTTTTGTGAAGATGCTTCTAACATTGTTTCACATCCTAGTAGACCTAGGAAAACAAGTGTTCCTGTGCTTTTTGTCAGGATTGGTGATCATTGCTATTATGGCTTATGCGATATTGGTGCAAGTTCAAGTGCTATTCCTTTCGAGCTTTATAGAGAAATCATGCATGAAATTGGTCCTTGTGAACTTGAAGAAATTGATATGGTTATTCAGCTTGCTAATAGAGAAACTATCTTTCCAATTGGTATTGTTAGAGATGTGGAAGTTTTATGCGGTAAGACTAAATATCATTCTGATTTTCAAATACTTGGTACAACTACTAGTAAAACTTGTCCTATTATTTTTGGTAGACCCTTTTTGAATACTTGTGGAGCTGTTATAGATTGTAAGAAGGAGAAAATTTTGACTAAGTTTGATGGAGAATCTTATGAGTTTAATTTTTCTAAGTTTACTAAAGCTCCTTATGAAAATGAATTGCCTAATGAAGATTTTCGAGTTGAATAGCTTGCCTCTATTGCTCTTGCTCCTAATAATGCTTTGCAGCAATTTATGGAGGACCATGAAAGTGAGATCTTCAGAGAAGAAAGAGATGAGATTGATGAGATTCTTCTTCGTCAACCAGAGTTGATTAAATACAATTTACCTGTGGAGGATTTGGGTACCACTTTGCCACCCAAGGAAGATCCTGTTTTTAATTTAAAACCTTTACCTGATGATCTTAACTATGCTTATATTGATGATAAGAAAATATATCCTGTTATTATTAGTTCTAAACTTTCAGGAAAGGAAGAAGAAAGGTTATTAGAAATATTGAGGAAACACCGAGGAGCTATGGGATATACTCTTGATGATTTAAAAGGGATTTCTCCTGCTATATGTCAGCATGCTATTAACATGGAGCCAGATGCAAAGCCAGTTGTTAAACATCAACGCCGTTTAATTCCTTAGATGAAGGAAGTGGTAAGAAATGAGGTATTGAAACTTCTTGATGCTGGTATTATTTATCCTATTGCTGATAGTAGATGGGTTAGTCCTGTTCATTGTGTTCCTAAGAAAGGAGGAATTATTGTTGTGCCTAATGAGAATAACGAGCTTATTCCTCAGAGGGTAGTAGTTGGTTATAGGATGTGCATCAATTTTAGAAAGTTCAACAAAGTTACTAAGAAAGATCATTATCCTTTACCATTTATAGATCAAATGCTAGAGAGGTTATCTAAGAAAACTCATTTTGTTTTCTTGATGGTTATTCTGGTTTCTCTTAGATTGCTGTTAAAAAGTAAGATCAAGAGAAAACCACTTTTACTTGTCCTTATAGAACTTATGCTTATAGACGTATGCCTTTTGGTTTGTGCAATGCTCCTGCTACTTCTCAAAGATGCATGTCTGCTATTTTTCATGGATTTTGTGAAGAAATTGTGGAGGTATTCATGGACTATTTCTCCATCTATGGCACTTCTTTTGATAATTGTTTGCACAATCTTGATAAAGTTTTGCAGAGGTGTGAAGAAACTAATCTCGTTCTTAATTGGGAGAAATGACACTTTATGGTGAATGAAGGAATTGTTCTTGGACATAAAATCTCCAAAAGAGGTATTAAAGTTGACAGAGCAAAAGTCGAAGCAATTGAGAAAATGCCCTGTCCTAGGGATGTTAAAGGTATTCGTAGTATTCTTGGTCATGCTGGTTTTTATAGGAGGTTTATTAAAGATTTCTCTAAGATTTCAAAGCCTCTTACTAATCTTCTTCAAAAGCATGTACCGTTTGTTTTTTATGATGATTGTAAGGAAGCTTTCGAAACTCTTAAGAAGGCTTTAACTACTGCTCCTATTGTTCAACCACCTGATTGGAATTTACCCTATGAAATTATGTGCGATGCTAGCGATTTTTCTGTAGGTGCTGTTCTTGGACAGCGCGTAGATAAGAAGTTGAATGTTATTCATTATGCTAGTAAGACTCTTGATGCTGCTCAGAAGAATTATGCCACTACTGAGAAGGAGTTTTGTTGCTGTTGTTTTTGCATGTGATAAGTTTAGACCTTATATTGTTGATTCAAAAGTTACTATTCATACTGATCACGCTGCTATTAGGTATCTTATGTTGAAGAAGGATGCTAAGCCTAGGCTTATTAGATGGGTGTTGCTTTTACAAGAGTTTGATTTGCATATTGTAGATAGGAAAGGTGTTGAGAATCCTGTTGCTGATAATTTGTCGAGGTTGGAAAACATTTCTTTTGATCCTATTCCTGTTAATGATAGTTTTCCAAATGAACAGTTGGCTTCAATAAAGGTAACTTCATGAGAGAATCTTTGGTATGCTGATTATGCTAACTTTATTGTTTCCAAGTATTTGCCTCCAACTTTTACAGCCCAGCAAAGAAGGAAATTCTTTTATGACTTGAGGCATTATTTTTGGGATGACCCACACTTATATAAAGAAGGAGTGGATGGTATTATGCGAAGATGTGTTCTAGAATATGAACAACAAGAGATATTGAGGAAATGTCATGGTAGTGCCTATGGAGGACATCATGCTGGAGATAGAACTGCACAAAAGGTTCTACAATCAGGTTTTTATTGGCCTACCCTTTTTAAAGATGCTAGAAAGTTTATTTTATCTCGTGATGAATGCCAAAGAGTTGGTAATATTTCTAGACGTAATGAAATGCCTATGAGTTATTCTCTTGTTATTGAACCTTTTGACTGTTGGGGATTTGACTTTATGGGTCCTTTTCCTCCTTCAGAAGGTTATACTCATATACTCGTTGATGTTGATTACGTTACTAAGTGGGTATAAGCTATACCTACGAAGAGTGCCGATGGTGAGACCTTGTTAAAGATGCTTAAGGATGTTATTTTTCCTAGGTTTGGTGTGCCTAGATATCTTATGACTGGCGGAGGTTCTCATTGTATTCATGGCGGTTTTAGGAAGACTCTTGCTAGATATGACGTTAATCATAGAATTGCTTCTGCTTATCATCCCCAAACTAGTGGGCAAGTAGAGC
Organism: Dactylis glomerata; assembly: GCA_007115705.1. NCBI lineage: Eukaryota > Viridiplantae > Streptophyta > Magnoliopsida > Poales > Poaceae > Dactylis > Dactylis glomerata. Next base: position 6,778,460 of record QXEO01000220.1, on the reverse strand, counting down.
TATAGAATAGAGAGATCAAGTCTATCTTGCAGAAGACTGTTAATAGATCTAGGAAAAACTGGGCTAGCAAGTTGAACGATGTTTTATGGGCTTATAGAACTGCTTATAAGAACCCCATGGGCATGTCTCCTTACAAAATGGTTTATGGAAAGGGATTTCTATTTTCGTGCCCTCAGGTCGTTAGTTGTACTCAGTTTTCCCCAGCTCGTTAGTTTTTCCTCAGTTTTCCCCAAGCCGTTGTCTGAAACCCTCAAGGAGCTCAGACGGGAGGATTCCCGTTAAGTTGACCGTTTCCGTGCTGACGTGTGGGGCCGCGTCATGTGGGGCCGTGTCGCGTGGGGCTGGTAGAAAGGGACCGTGTGGGACAGGACGAGACCGCGTTTGATTGTACGTGAGAGCTCGGTTCTGTCTCTCTCGGGCCAAATTGGCATTGACTTTTCAGAGCGCCTTTTCAGAGCGCCTTTTCCCCCTCTCTCTCTGTAAACAGTTCTCTCGCTTTTCACCAAAATAGTATCAAATCTAGAGAAGCTTCTATTTGTCTTTCTTCAATGATTGCTGCCTTTTGGCCCTCGTTTTTTGCCCAATATGGTAACAAATCTAGAAGCTAGTATAGTATAATACATAAAATGCATACAACAACCAAAAGAAGCCAATAACGATGTTAATGTTCACGACAAACTAAGCTGAAAATAATATAAGACGCAATGTATGCCCAACATGAAGGTTCTTCATTCTTCATCATATATTTCGGAGTCGCTATATTCCATGAGACGAAAAAAATATTGACTGAACTCCTTCCGTCTGCAGTGTGCAGCCAATAGATCCTCCAAACGGTACGGCCTTTGTTCTATTTTTATACCATCCGAATCTAATCTATCCACATGTCGTGGCCACTCATCCCAGGCCTTTCTATCATCAAAGTACTGTCTGATATAACCGCCCTCGTAGTAGATGCAGCCATGTCGAACTGTCGGGTGCACTCTGGTGTCGACGGAGATACACCGTTTATAGCTGACAAAGAAGGCACGACTGCCAATGTTGACAGCATGGAGAGAGCGGCTCTCAGTGTCCACACGGTACACCAATGGTTGACCTTCCTCCAAATGCCTGTTGCCAGGGCTGCCGCCGAACAACACAAGCAGCAGATCACCATCAGACTCCACAAGGTAGAACTTGTCATTTCCAAGTTCTGGAAATGAAAATAGTGTCTCCATGTTGATAGTGCTCGCGCGCTTCTCCGACTGGACATTGTTGGTGCACACTAATGTTCCGAAATCAAAATTGTTCACAGCTATTGCATACAATTCACCATTGAACGGGGTAAGGCAACGCAGAGAATCGTCCTCGATCGAAAATCTTCCTTCTCCCCAATCTTCTACATCTATATCCTTAGTAGGAGAGCTCTCATCGACCCAAGCAATTTCATTGGGGTAACCTGTGCAAATGAAGACCATAGTCGGGGACTTCATTACAGCGACTGACTCCACAATCATAGATGGCATCTGCGCCTCAAACGTAGCGTTCAATGTCTTTGTGAGTGGGTTCAGAAGCCGTATCTTGTGCGGCTGGTTCCTCTGGGCAAGCACGATGACGCCACGGTAAAAGCCGACGAAGTAGTATCTAAAAGGGAGTTGATGAAGATAACATTCAGCACTAAGATGTTTACGATTGAAAATAAAAATAGATTAACTCTATAGATATGGAGGAATTTGAACCTTGCATGAACTTCCGTTAGATCGATGGTGACGTAGCGGGATGTGCGGAGGTTGAGGAAGGAGAACTCAGTGGCGCGTGGAAGGGCATGTTCTATCACGATCCATTCGTGCAGGTGCACGTTGGGCTCAGGTAGATCTGAGCGCCAATTTGTACAAACTTGCCTCAAAGAAGCGTAGGTGTCCACGTACTCCTTATTCGCCAGTAAGCAGTCGCCGATCTTGTGAAGTGGTCCGTCACCCTTAAGAGAGGCCCAGTTCATGGAGGCACCGCACTTGGATGCGCCGCCCTCGGATGCGACGGGCTCGGATGCGACGGGCTCGGAGGCGATGGGCTCGGGGGCGACGGCCGCCGGCGCATTCTTCTTCTCCATCGCCGGCAGGGGAGCGCGCGTAGGGCGGTTGGGGTTTTTTTGAGAAGGTGATGGGACGTGAGAGGCGTGGTTGCGTGCATGAGTTATGATGAGACTGTGTGCAGAGGGAGGGAGAGGGGCTCTGTACTGGCAAAGTGACGGTTCGTCTCAGCAGTTGACGTTTTGGTCTCAACACGCGCACCGCGCGGCTAACCGTTGTTCACCGCGACACGCGTCCGTGGGACTGCACGTCAGCACCGTTATGTGTACTCAGTTCTACCCTCGAATCTTACACTGGAAAAATATTTGTACTCAATTTTCCCCTCGAGTACTAATACTGCCTAGTGCAATATACTCAGTTTTACCCTCAAGTGGTTGGTCAACAGAGAGTCAACAGATGGGATTAAGCCATCTAATTGAGTCATTTCATGCGCAAAAAAATTCAAAAAAATAAAATCATAGTGCCTCCTACTCATGGAGTCTTGTGACGCGACCTGCCACGTAGGAAATCATAACAATCATATATAAATCAAGTTTTCACACAAATGGCCACTTCTGAAATCACTAGTAGCTATGAAGGTTCATGGCTTTCCACTCAAACCCCTTCTCAAAACATCTATACCCAAAACATAGTTTGTCTGAATGAGGCCATAATTCTTACACTCATGTATATTTGAATTGCTAATACTTTGAGGTAGGCCAACCTGGGTTTCATTGTACAAAACATGTGTTTTTCTTTTTCTAAATCTCTTATTTGAATTCCTTAGCCTGTTTACTATTTACTTGCCCTTGTATCCTTGATACTACTCAGTTTTACCCTCTCCCTTCTCGCAGAAGCCCAAACTTGGCCTGATTGGTCGAGCTGTTGTCACACGGATCGTGCCCACCTACCGTCGATCCTATGATCCAACGGGCAGGATCGTGCCACCCTCTCTCTATCTGTCGGTGGCAAACTACTACCCCTCTATGTATGCTAAATGACAAGTTTGCCACCGGATTCAACAAGTTGGGTAATCACGAATTTCTTGTAGGCATTACTTTTCACGGTAAAATGATAAACTATCACGAATTTCCATTTCTTGTAGGCTTTAGTTTTCACGGTAAAATGATGAACTATCACGAATTTCCATTTCTTTTAGGCATTACTTTTCACGGTAAAATGATAAACTATCACAAATTTCCATTTCTTGTAGGCATTACTTTTCACGTTGAAATGATAAACTATCACGAATTTCCATTTCTTGTAGGCTTTACTTTTCACGGTAAAATGATGAACTATCACGAATTACCATTTCTTTTACGCTTTACTTTTCACGGTAAAATGATAAACTATCACGAATTTCCATTTCTTGTAGGCATTACTATTCACGCTGAAATGATAAACTATCACGAATTTCCATTTCTTGTAGGCTTTACTTTTCACGGTAAAATGATGAACTTTCACGAATTTCCATTTCTTTTAGGCATTACTTTTTTGTTGAGATATAAACCACCCCCACAACGGTCATCTCCTCCTTAATTTATTGTGTAAATCCCACAACGGTCATCTCTACCTTAATTTATGGTGTAAACCCCACAACGGTCATCTCTCCCTTATAAACCCCCACAACGGCCATCCCTCATGTCAATAGGTTCTGCCTCTCTCTTCTTCGTTTCTGCCTCTCTCTTCTTCGTTCACATACACTTGATCCATTGCCATGGCTTCCACGTCTCAGACGCCGACCGGAAGGGGAAGGGGAAGGGGAAGGGGAAGGGGCGGCCGGGGTGGTGGATCATCATCATTGCCACCACCACCATCAACACTGCCATTGATCATAGAGGAGTTCTTCATCACCATCTATGAAGACCCTTTGGCCAAGAAGGTACATACGCGTTCCCACATATATGATGCATGTGATTAATTATGTGCATGTTCTAAAAAACCTTTAATTTCAAACGATCGGCGCTCGATCTCTTTGCAGGCACTCCCACAAAAGTTTGCGGACTATCTTGACGGCCAGGAGCCCGCAAAGGTGTATCTGCGAGCAGCTGACTGCGGTCCTCGTCTCTGGACCGTGGAGGTCCTATTTGACGGACAAGGCCGGATGTACCTCGACAAGGGCTGGGAGAATTTCGCTATTGCGCACAGTGTGGATTTCGGCTGCTTCCTACACTTCAAATATGAAGGCGATTATGTGCTCACAGTGAAGGTGTTCGACGGAACAACGTGCAGGAAGTACTACTACACGGACGACGAAGATACTGACGATGAAAGCGACGACGACGTGAAGCCATGCATCTAAGGAGATTATGACCAAGAATATATATGTAGCTTCATATGCATCGATTTCCACTATGATTCGAGCACCACAGCCTCCAAATGATGCCGATGCCGATATCGGCATGGTCAGAACGGGTATGCATGCTCGCCGCCACTGCTAGGTCACCGTCGGGATGCACCCTCAATCCCGTCCCCTCATTCGATCACTGACACACCAGAGATACCGCCGAGGCCAATGACGAACGTACATGCTGATGCCAATGCCGAACATGCACGCCGCTGTGGGCACGGCCACGCCGCCCCGCTATGCTGGAAGCCACAGACCACCGCTAGGTCTTTCCCTTCGCCACCACACTCCCCTAGCACCTATCTATACACACCAGAAAGGAGAGACACTAGTTTTCTCTACATAGCTCGCGTTCGTGTCCGACACCGTCAGTCAAAGTGTTGAGGTCGTCGTCGATGTCCTCGACCATTTCTTCTTTTCTTTGCATGGTTAAATGCGTCTAGTTCATATCTATCTAATGCGTCTGGTCTCGCCTCATGCAGTTCTTTGTGGACGTCGATCTCATCTCGGCACCCCGCAGGCCACCTCCTCCGTGCCATCGCTGTAAAGCTCCGTTTAAAAATCTAATCCTACCCGTGTATTGCCCCTTGTATCAGCGTCATGGCCCCACTTGTCATTCGATATACCGAAGCCCCACTCGTCCGCGTTTTGGTCAGGGATACGGCGATGCTTACGGTCAAACAAAGATGGATGCTCTGATGTGTCTTTGTAGGCTCTACGTGGCCCCACTAGTCAGCAGTTAACGGTCAAAGGTGTTCAACCGTCGGGCAACCGGCCGTTCCAGCACTGGTGACGGTTTCAGACAAGGGCTTGGACAAAACTGAGGAAAAACTAAGGAGCTGGGGAAAACTGAGTACAACTAAGGACCCGAGGGCACGAAAATAGAATTCCCTTATGGAAAAGCGTGTCACTTGCCTTTAGAATTAGAACACAAAGCTTTTTGGGCAGTGAGAGAGCTTAATAGGGATTTTAAACTTGCCGGTAAGAAAAGGTTGCTTGATTTGAGTTCCTTAGATGAGTGGAGAAATGAAGCTTATGAGAATGCCAGACTTTTTAAAGAGAAAGTCAAGCAATGGCATGATAGGAGAATTCTTAAAAGAGAATTTCATGTTGGTGAGGAATTTTTATTGTATAGGTCTCGTCTCAGATTTTTTGCAGGAAAATTACTCTCGAAATGGGAAGGACCCTTTGTTATTTAAGAGGTGTATCGTTCAGGTGCGATAAAGATTGCTTTGCTTAAAGATGACACTACGCAAGTGGTGAATGGGCAAAGACTCAAGCATTATATTTCTGGAGATTCTTATAATGAAGATGTCGATGTTATTCAAATGGTGACTCCGGAAGAATTTATCAAAGAACATATGCAGGAAACTGCAGAGTCCGTTTTCGAATAGGTAATAGTTCTAGTCAGAAAAGGTTCACGTTAAACTTTTCTGTTTATATTTTTGTTGTTTTTATTAAATATGAAAAATTACGAGACAAAAACGGGTTGGAAATGGAGCCCGGAGGCTCCACACCACCTGGTGGCGCGGGCCCCCTGCTGGCCGCGCTAGCCTATGGTGTGTCCACCCCGGAACTCGTTTCCGTCCCGGTTTCCTCCTGTGACTTTTTTTCGATGTTTAATTTGATGGGTTCGTAGCATAGAAAACAAGATTTTTCCTATGCATAAACACAAAACTAGCCAAGAACATCTACGAGATGGTAGCAACGGAGACTAACCCTTGAAGACCGGTAGCGGGGATTACGTTCCCACACAAACGTTGCCGATAGAGACTCGACGAAGATGCACATAGTCGACGTAGTCGTTCACTTGACGTAGTCGACGTAGTGGTTCACTTGACGATCTCGAGATCGTGTACACGGCGCCACAACCGGCGGCACCTCCGTACTCGGTCACACGTACGGCTTGTCGTTGTCTCCTCCACGCCCTCGGTCCAGCGGGGCAGCAGAAGAAGGGATCCGCCAGACACTCCAACACTCACTTCTCCAAGTGTGTGAATCTCAAACTAACAATCCGGCAGAGCTTCGCTAAGCCAAGACGGATTTGGGGCAGCAACTTTGCGGGAGAGGGAAAGAACCAAGTGTGTGAATCATGGAGGAGAGGGAGGGTTTATAGGGGAGGAGAGGGCAGCCCCCTTGGGGGGTGCGCCGGCCCCTAGGAGGAGGTCCTCCTCCTCATCATGGTGGTAACCCCCCTTCATGGTGGTAACCCCCTCATCAACATGAGGTAACCCCCATTTTAATTTTGCATGACATTCATGCTAATTAAAATTCACACTTATTGATTTAATAAAACATTTTTATTTCTTTAATATTTGTTAATTCATTCAATTAACAAACATTAAAAAATACACCCTTGAGTTATTTCGATATCCCAAAACAGTTTTGGTGCTTTTCTGAAACAACCCTCATGCTGTCCTATAATTCGATCGGAGTATCATATCCACTCAAAAACGACGGCGAACCTTAAGTATGTCACCCTACAGTTCGTGAATAACATGGACATGATCGAGACTCCTCTCCGATCAATAATCATCAGCGGGATCTGGAAATCCATGACGACTCCTACTTACTCAACGATGAACTGGTGATCGTGTGAACCAATAACGAACATAGTTAATTCCTTTTGTCTCACGATATTATTACTTGTCCGAGATCCGATCATTTGGTATCAACCATACCTAGTTCGATCTCGTTCCCGACAAGTCTCTTTACTCGTTCCGTGATAATGCATTCCCGTGACCTAGTCATATGCTTGCAAGCGATTCCAATGCAATATCACCGAGAAGGGCCCAGAGAATATCTTCCCGTCATCGGGTCAGACAAATTCCACTCTTGATCCATGAGCCTCAACTAATACTTTCAGAATACCCAAATCAACCTTTATAATCACCCTGTTATGGTGTGACGTTTGATATCATCAAAGCACTCTTACGGTATCAGTGATTAACATGATCTCATGGTCTGAGGATTAGAACTATTTTGTATGAGTTTGATATAGCAATGAAACTTGATGACTTGATCGTATTGTTATTCGTACTATGGGTGTGAGTGTTCATCACATCATTCTTCTAATGATATGACCCTGTTATTAACAACATCCAATGTTCATGATCAGGAAACCTTGATCATCAGTTAATCAACGAGCTAGTATAAAAGAGAGGCTTTACTAGGAACCTTTTAGTTTATTAATCACACAAGTATTAATTTTCTGATTAATACAATTCTAGCATGAGAAATAAACATCTATTATGAACACGGAATAATATAATAACAACTTTATTGTTGCCTCTCAGGAATATTCCTTTCAGTCTTCCACTTCACTAGAGTCAATAATCTAGATTACATAGTGATGAATCTAACACCCATTGAGTTCTGGTGCTGATCATGTTTTGCCTTGGGGAGAGCTTTAGTCAGCAGGTCTGCCATATTCAGATCCGTGTGTACTTTGCAAATCTTTACATCACCATCCATGACATGGTCACGAATGGAGTGAAAACGGCGCTTCACATGCTTGAAGTTCTTGTGAGACCTTGGCTCCTGAGCATTGGCTATGGCACCATTGTTGTCACAATAGATAACCATTGGATCCAATGCACTCGGAACCACACCTAGTTTGGATATGAACTCCTTCATCCAAACTGCTTCCTGCGCTGCTTCCAAAGCAGCAACATATTCCGCCTCTGTAGTTGATCTCGCCACCACGCTTTGCTTGGAACTCCTCCAGCTTACTGCTCCTCCATTCATAAAAAATACGTACCCGGATTGAGACTTAGAGTCATCCGGATCAGTGTCAAAGCTAGCATCGACGTAACAACTTGCGATGAGCTCTTCTTCACCGCCATATACGAGAAACATATCCTTAGTCCTTCATAAGTACTTAAGGATATTCTTGACCGCCGTCCAGTGTTCCAAACCTGGATCAGATTGGTACCTACTAGTCAAACTAATAGCATGTGCCACATCCGGTCTTGTACATAACATGGCATACATGATAGAGCCTATGGCAGAGGCATAGGGAATCTTATTCATTTCTTCTCTATCTTCAGTTGTAGCCGGACTTTGAGTCTTACTCAATATCTTTCCTTGCAACATAGGTAAGAACCCCTTCTTACTTTCGTCCATTCTAAACTTCTTTAAAATCTTGTCAAGGTATGTACTTTGTGATAGCCCAATTAAGCGTCTTGATCTATCTCTATAGATTTTGATGCCTAAAATATACGCCGCTTCACCAAGGTCCTTCATTGAAAACTTACTGTTTAAGTAATCTTTTACGCTCTTCAAAAGTTCCGTATCATTTCCAATCAGCAATATGTCATCCACATATAATATTAGAAATGCTACAGAGCTCCCTGATGTCTACGCACGCGTCTGTTCTTGTAGACAGTGTTGGGCCTCCAAGTGCAGAGGTTTGTAGAACAGCAGCAAGTTTCCCTTAAGTGGATCACCCAAGGTTTATCGAACTCAGGGAGGAAGAGGTCAAAGCTATCCCTCTCAAGCAACCCTGCAATTACGATACAGAAAGTCTCTTGTGTCGCCAACACACCCAATACACTTGTCAGATGAATAGGTGCACTAGTTCGGCGAAGAGATAGTGAAATACAAGTAGTAGTGATGATTATGAGTAGTAAATATAATATGAAATAAGTATCGCTGCGAGCAAACATGTAACAAAACGGGAAGTAAACGGTGTGCAAAGCTTAGAAACAAGGCCTAGGGATCATACTTTCACTAGTGGACACACTCTCAACAAATATAACATAATTGAACCAATAGATACTATCATCCATATGCAACTCAAAACAATTCTCCAATGGAAAACGAACACTAATCATGCGTAGGGCTACGAAGCACTCCTCAAAGTCCGTATGTACCCAAACTAGATTGTCCCACACTATCACCATGAACGCACTAGATGGTTCCAACAAACACCAACAATTCATAGAGACATTAACCAAAAAGATACACATGATGCACACACTAGTCACCTTTACACCATGATACGAGGTATCTCCGGAGAGTATAATAATTAAGCATAGGAGTAGCATAATATCTGAATAATAACATCTACCAATTCAACTAGATACAAAGCTCACGATCACATAAAGATCACATCATGGGAGAGAGAGGTGAACCACATAGCTACCGGCAGAGCCCTCAGCCCCGGGGGAGAACTACTCCCTCCTCATCATAGGAGACAGCAAGGTTGATGGAGATGGCAGTGAGGTCGATGGAGACGGCGGAGACGGCGATGGAGACCAATGGAGATGGCTCCGGGGGCACTTCCCCGTCCCAGAAGGGTGCCGGAACAGAGACTTCTGTCCCCCGAAATTTGTCTTCGACGGCGGCGGCGCTACGGAACTGTTCTGGTAAAAACACCGATTCTTTTAGGGTTTTCCATCCCGAGGCTTTATATAGGCGAAGGGGCGTCGTCAGGGGGCTGCCAGGGCACCCTCACGCGTAGGGGGCGCGGCCAGGGGCCAGGCCGCGCCGCCCTATTGTGTGCGGCCCTCGTGGCCCCACTCCGTCCCTCTTTGGTTCTCTGGAAGCTTCGGTGAATTTCTGGACGTTCGGCTTTTGTTTTGTCCAATTCCAAGAATATTTCCTATCTAGATTTTCTGAAACACAAAAACAGCAGAAAACAGGGAACTGGCACTGTGGCGACTTGTTAATAGGTTAGTTCCGGAAATCGCATAAAAACGCCATGAAGTGTAACGAAACACAAGGCAAATGGTGTAAAAAAAAGCATGGAGCATCAAAAATTATAAATACGTTTGAGACGTATCACTCCCAATCACTTTCTTGTAAATACAAGCTTCTCCATAAGTTCGGACAAATCCAAACCCTTTGATGACTTCATCAAAACGGAGATTCCAACTTTGGGACGCTTGCTTCAGTCCATAAATGGATCGCTGAAGTTTGCATACCTTGTTAGCATCCTTAGGATCAACAAAACCTTTGGGCTGTACCATGTACAACTCTTCCTCAATGTTACCATTAAGGAACGCGGTTTTCATATCCATCTGCCAAATTTCATAATCGAAAAATGCAGCAATTGCTGACATAATCCTAACAGACTTTAACATCGCTACAGGTGAGAAAGTCTCATCGTAGTCAACTCCTTGAATTTGTCGGAAACCTTTTGCGACAAGTCATGCTTTATAGACGGTCACATTACCATCAGCGTCTGTTTTCTTCTTGAAAATCCATTTATTCTCAATGGCCTTTCGGTCATTGGGAAGTTCCACCAAAGTCCATAATTGGTTTTCATACATGGATTCCATTTCGGATTTCATGGCTTCATGCCATTTGTTGGAATCTGGGCTCATCATCGCTTCATCATACGTTGCATGGTCATCATTCTCAACAATGGCATTTACGACAAGATCACCATACCATTCATGAGCGGCGCGTGTTCTTCTTGACCTACGAGGTTCGGTAGCATCCTCTTTTGGAGTTTCATGATCTTTATCATTAGCTCCCACTTCATTTGGTGAAGTCACCACCAGAACGGTTTCCGGCACTGCGCCACTCGCCAATTCATGAAGATGAGGTTCAATAACCTCATCGAGTTCTACCTTCCTACTATTCACACCTTTCGAGAGAAACTCCTTCTCCAAAAAGGATTCGTTCTTAGCAACAAACACTTTGCCTTTGGATCTATGATAGAAGGTGTACCCAATTGTTTCTTTAGGGTATCCTATGAAGACACATTTTTCTGCTTTGGGTTCGAGTTTATCAGGCTAAAGTTTCTTCACATAAACATCGCATCCCCAAACTTTTAGAAATGACAGCTTAGGTTTGTTTCCAAACCATAATTCATACGGTTGTCGTTTCAACGGATTTAGATGGAGCCCTATTTAAAGTGAAAGCAGCTATTTCTAGCGCATAACCCCAAAAAGATAGTGGCAGATCGGTAAGAGACATCATAGACCGAACCATATATAATAAAGTGCGGTTACGATGTTCGGATACACCATTTCGTTGTGGAGTTCCAGTGGGAGTGAGTTGTGAAACTATTCCACATTCTCTCATATGTGTGCCAAACTCGTAACTTAGATATTCTCCTCCACAATCAGATCATAGAAATTTAATCTTTCTGTTACGATGATTTTCTACTTCACTCTGAAATTCTTTGAACTTTTCAAACGTTTCAGACTTGTGTTTTATTAAGTAAATATACCCATATATACTTAAGTCATCAGTGAAAGTAACAAAATAACGATATCCACCATGCGCCGACACACTCATAGGTCCACATACATCAGTATGTATGATTTCCAATAAGTCTGTCGCCCGTTCCATTGAACCAGAAAACGGCGTTCTAGTCATCTTGCCCATAAGGCATGGCTCGCATGTCTCAAATAATTCATAATTAAGTAATTCCAGAAGTCCATCCGAATGAAGCTTCTTCATACGTTTAACAACAATATGACCTAAACGGCAGTGCCACATGTATGCGGCTATATCATCATTTAACTTAATTCTTTTGGCATTCGCGTTATGAATATGTGTTTCATTACTATCAAGATTCAAAAGAAATAAACCATTCTTCTCAGGTGCATGTCCATAGAAGATATTATTCATATAAATCGAACAACCATTATTCTCAGACTGAAATGAATAATTGTCTCGCACTAAACAAGATTTGGAAATAATGTTCATGCTCAACGCAGGCACCAAATAACATTTATTCAGGTTTAAAACTAATCTAGATGGTAAATATAGAGGCAGCGTCCCGACGGCGATCACATCAACTTTTGATCCATTGCCGACGCACATCGTGACCTCATCCTTCGCAAGTTGTTGCTTATTCTTTAGCCCCTGTTTCGAGTTACATATGTGAGCAACCGAACCAGTATCAAATACCGAGGCACTATTGCGACTACTAGTAAGGTACACATCAATAACATGTATATCATATATACCTTTGTTAATCTTCCCATTCTTCTTATCCGCCAGATACTTTGGGCAGTTGCGCTTCCAGTGCCCCGTGTCCTTGCAGTAAAAGCACTCAGTTTCAGGTTTAGGACCAGCCTTGGGTTTCTTCTCAGAACCGGCAACAGATTTGCCATCCTTCTTGTTTCTACCCTTGGACTTATTATCCTTTCTACCTTTCTTGAAATTAGTGCTCTTATTGACCATCAACACTTGATGTTCCTTTTTTATCTCCACTTCTGCAGTCTTAAGCATTGAGAGAAGCTCGGAGAGAGACTTCCTCATGCCCTGCATGTTGTAGTTCATCACAAAGCCCTTGAAGCTAGGTGGGAGAGATTGGAGAACCCGATGTATTCCCAACTCATTGGGAATTATTATTCCCAAAGAGATGAGCTTATCGGCGTACCCAGACATTTTGAGTACGTGCTCACTAACGGAGTTGTTCTCTTCCATCATGCAGCTAAAGAACTTTTCTGAAGCATCATAACTCTCTATGGCAGTATGGGAGTCGAAAATCAGTTTCAACTCTCCCATTGTATCATAAGAGTTGCTATTCTCGAAATGTTTTCGCAGCTCCGGCTCAAGTCCATATAGTATGCCACAATGAACTAAACTGTGGTCCTCCTTACGAGTCAGAAAAACATTTTTCTCTTCATCGAGAGCATCTTCTGCAGGCGGGTTACCTAGCCGTGCCTCAAGCACATAGCCCTTTTGAGAGGCATTGAGGAGGATCCTCAAGTTAAGTGCCCAGTTGGTGAAGTTGCTACCGTTGGTGGCTAGTTTTTCTTTCCCTATGAACGCATTGAAATTTAGAGCAGGTGGTGCCATGATCTACAAATTATTTGCAAAGTTAATTTAGACTAAGTTCATAATAGAATGAGTTCAGGTTAAATCAAAATTCCACGTGAACTCCTACTTAAAAACAATATCCCTCCTAGGTTTCTTAAGTGATTACACGAACCAAATCCAATATACCGCAACCGATCATCACGTGCAACGACATAGTTTCAAAGGCGAACATCACCATGTTCATCATATCAACCATATGACTCATGCTTAACCTTTCGGTTCGTGTTCCGAGGCCATGTCTATACATGCTAGGCTCACCAAGTAGAACCATAACATTTGCGTGTGTAAAACTGTCTTACACCCGTCGTATGTGAACGTAGAGTCTATCACACCCGATCATCACGAGGTGTCTCAAAACGACGAACTTTTTTGACGGTGCATGTTATGGGAGAACACATTTTATCTTGATATTTATGTGAGAGGGATCATCTTATAATGCTACCACGCGATCAAATCTAAGCAAAATAAGATGCATAAAAGGATAAACATCACATGCATATATAACGTGATATGATATGGTCCTTCACGCATTCGATCTCCATCTTGTGCGGCATGGTATGATCTCCATCATTCCACCGGCGTAGCACCAAGGTCCATGTCGCGCCACCTTGGTTGTCTTCCTTCATTATAATATATCACTTGGATATATATATTTGGCACGCATGCCATTTAAATGAAAAGACAACCATATGGCTCCTGCCGGTTGTTTATAACTTACAAAAAGGATCATTGCATACAATTTATAAAAATAAACAATTTGACCATATCACATCACATGCCCTGCAAAAACAAGTTATATGTTTCTAATTTGTCTTGCATATTTTACGTGGTTTGGGGCTTTCTACGAAGAACTGTTCTTACCTACGAACATGTAACCACAATGGTGATACAAATATTATTAACAACTCTTTGTAAAATAGATCATAACTATAGTGGGAGAAACATGCACCCGCAAAGCCACATATGCCGAAGCATGTCAAGTGTGGGACAAGTCTCGTGAACGCGGTCACGTAAGGTTAGTCTCGGGCAGCTTCAATCCCACTATGCCACTATGATCCAAAATACAAAATAAATTGCAATAATATGATCATCAACGCCCACATCCACATGTGTTCTAACCGTGCATACCAACTACGCATAGAGATGGCTCTGATACCACTGATGGGTTCGTAGCATAGAAAACAAAATTTTTCCTACGCATAAATACAAAACTAGCCAAGAACATCTACGAGATGGTAGCAACGGAGACTAACCCTCAAAGACCGGTAGCGGGGATTACGTTCCCGCACAAATGTTGCCGATGGAGACTCGACGAAGACGCACGTAGTCGACATAGTCGTTCACTTGACGTAGTCGACGTAGTGGTTCACTTGACGATCTCGAGATCGTGTACACGGCGCCACAACCGGTGGCGCCTCCGTACTCGGTCACACGTACGGCTTGTCGTCATCTCCTCCACGCTCTCGGTCCAGCGGGGCAGCGGAAGAAGGGATCTGCCGGACACTCCAACACTCACTTCTCCAAGTGTGTGAATCTCGAACTAACAATCCGGCAGAGCTTCGCTAAGCCAAGACAGATTTGGGGCAGCAACTTTGCGGGAGAGGGGAAGAACCAAGTGTGTGAATCATGGAGGAGAGGGGGGGTTTTATAGGGGAGGAGAGGGCAGCCCCCTTGGGGGGTGCGCCGGCCCCTAGGAGGAGGTCCTCCTCCTCATCATGGTGGTAACCCCCCCCCTTCATGGTGGTAACCCCCTCATCAACATGAGGTAACCCCCATTTTAATTTTGCATGACATTCATGCTAATTAAAATTCACACTTATTGATTTAATAAAACATTTTTATTTCTTTAATATTTGTTAATTCATTCAATTAACAAACATTAAAAAATACACCATTGAGTTATTTCGATATCCCAAAACAGTTTTGGTGCTTTTCTGAAACAACCCTCATGCTGTCCTATAATTCGATCGGAGTATCATATCCACTCAAAAATGATGGCGAACCTTAAGTGTGTCACCCTACGGTTCGTGAATAACGTGGACATGATCGAGACTCCTCTCCGATCAATAATCATCAGCGGCATCTGGAAATCCATGACGACTCCCACTTACTCAACGATGAACTAGTGATCGTGTGAACCAATAATAAACATAGTTAATTCCTTTTGTCTCGCGATATTATTACTTGTCTGAGATCCGATCATTTGGTATCAACCATACCTAGTTCGATCTCGTTCCTGACAAGTCTCTTTACTTGTTCCGTGATAATACATTCCCATGACCTAGTCACATGCTTGCAAGCGATTCCAATGCAATATCACCGAGAAGGGCCCAGAGAATATATTCCCATCATCGGGTCGGACAAATTCCAGTCTTGATCTATGAGCCTCAACTAATACTTTTAGAATACCCAAATCAACCTTTATAATCACCCTGTTATGGTGTGACATTTGATATCATCAAAGCACTCTTTCGGTATCAGTGATTAACATGATCTCATGATCTGAGGATTAGAACTATTTCATATGAGTTTGATATAGCAATGAAACTTGATGACTTGATCATATTGCTATTCGTACTATGGGTGTGAGTGTTCATCACATCATTCCTCTAATGATATGACCCCGTTATTAACAACATCCAATGTTTATGATTAGGAAACCTTGATCATCGGTTAATCAACGAGCTAGTATAAAAGAGAGGCTTTACTAGGAACCTTTTAGTTTATTAATCACACAAGTATTAATTTTCCGATTAATACAATTCTAGCATGAGATATAAACATCTATTATGAACACGAAATAATATAATAACAACTTTATTATTGCCTCTCGGGCATATTCCTTTCATAATTTTTGCCTATAAAACCCCCCTGGATTACCCGAGGTCTGTATATCGTGTTGTCGTCATGTTCTTGTTTCGATCTGTTTCTGTCAGGAGTTGTTCTCAGTTTTAGAGGCATCATGGCCTCCGCAAGCAACGACAAGGAGAAGATGCCTTCAGAAGATGATCACCAAGACCCCAAGCTGAAGGAGGAGGTCGAGAGTGAAGCCGAGGAATAAGAAACAGAAGAAGAACTGCGTTCGTGCACTCACTCTGTCATCGCAAGTATTGGAGTGGTGACGAGCCCTAGCAAGTTCAAGAGGAGCATGCGGATAAACACTGGAGGGGGTGTTCCTCACCATACTTTAGCTCCACGGACATCTTCTCTAGGCAACAATCCCTTCCATACTCTAATACATGAGCATCAATTCCAACAGGTGTCTAGATCAAGATTACCTTCTAGGTGGGATATAGATCGTTCTAACAGTGCAGGGAAAGAAAGCTCTAAGTGTGAAGAAGGATGGGGAAATAATTCCAAGCTGGGAATCTCCGCCCGACATGCTCATGAGCCGTGTTGAGCAGAACTCGGAGATGATTCGTAATCTCAGCTACAAGATTGATGACTTGAGGGATTTGATTGAGAAGCTTATTAAAGACTCACCACCACCGCCAAAGGAGTAATTCATCATTGGTAATGGCATCCCCTTGGTTTGTTCCAAGCTTGGGGGAGTGTCGCAGTATCACATCATTACCCTTTTACCCATTTACTTTTCAAGTAGAGTCATATCATGAATAGACAAGTTATCTTATAGAATAGTTTGCAGTGTGAAAGTATCCTCCTTTAGCTGGTTACCTATGTATCCCTTGGTGTGAGTTGCGGTTATGAAATATTAATGAGAAGTCTTATCAATTACATTCCGCACACTTTATTTTAGTTTGCAATCTTTGTTATATGAGTAGTCTTGTTGGTTAGTATTGATATCACTTTGGAAGCATGAGTAAATCTAGTTGGTTTTGGCAAACTTAGCTTGGTCAGTAGCAACATTACCTTGAGATTTGAGTAGAAAAAAAGGAAGTGTTAGTAGATACATCATTTCAGATTTCCTTCATGATTGGCTCATAAGCATTAGTATTCTCAAGTTAAAATCGTTTGTACTTTTAAGGAAATTTGCATGATTGTTTTCTATCATATATATGTTTGTTTGTTTCATGCAACTCTTATGCTTGCTACCCAGCCTTGCTAGCCAAAAACCTGTACTGAGAGGGAATACTTCTCGTGCATCCAATCCCCAAAAACCAAGTTACTTCCTGAGAGTCCACTATAAATTCCTATGCATGGTATTTCAAGCCATTCCAAGTAAATTTTCATGTGCTACCTTTCAAAACCCTTCAACTACCTCTCATTTTGTGCCACTGTTTTTAGCTCATGAGGACGTAGTGGTTGGGTTTGTTATCTTCCATACTAAATTGAGTACCCCTCGACTTGCATGATTCATCTGCTCGTCACTAATTTTGCAAGGGAGCTGGTCAGACCATTGTAATCTAAAAAAAAGAAAAGAAAAAGGCACTCCTCCAAGGTATGTGAAAGTTGGTGGGCACCCGATGGAATCGGTTAGCCATGGTTTGAGAAAGGAAAAGTGGGAAGGAGTGCCAAGCTATAAAAGAGCACAATTGTGCCAATTAATCAACATCTCAAAACCGCTCTCACTTGTTTAGTATAGAAGATAGCAAAAACTCCGTTGCTAGTCGTTGACAGAAACAACCACCTCTCAAAACAAGTTTTAACTCTGTTTTACAAATGAAAAACTCTAGCACATGTTAATCCCTGCTTCCCTCTGCGAAGGGCCTATCTTTTACTTTTATGTTGAGTCAACCTATTCCCCTCTATCTCAAGTAAGCATTTGAGTTGTTATGTTTCATTCATCCATATGTTGATTTGCTTAATCATGTTTACTATTTTCCTTTGTTTAGTATGATGCTTTTATCTGAAAGAATATATCTTTGAAAGCTTTTTATCATTGTAAAGAGATTGTTATGGTTGAGCATATGACTTTTGCCTTGTTAGCTCTGAAATAAAAAGCTCTGTTCAAAATAAGTATAGTTTGTTCATTGTTCTCTGACCAAGAACAAAGGTTTTTCATCACCAATCATGATTTACCTTGTGCATCTTTATTGCGATTCCCTTTGCTTATTGCAAGTCTAGTTATATAAAGGGAAGTTGCTGCCTATTATGACTTGTGCCTTGGTAAATGTGATGCTTCTTGTCCGTATTTCATTTATCGACACTTCACTCCATAAACCTGTGGTCATGTTTACCGAGTTTAGTTTTCGCTTAGGGACAAACGAGGTCTAAGCTTGGGGGGTTGATATGTCCATTTTGCATCACTATTTTATATCATAATTTACTGTTATTCATTGATATATTTCATATTTAGAGGTGATACTTATGTTCTTTTCTCTGCCTTTACATGTTTGATGATTATTGGAGAACTTGCTGCCGGAGTCAGGATTCTGCTGGAAAAAGGACCATCAAGACACCATATTTCTGAAGATCAACAATTCCAGGGAAATACCCAGAAATTCATATATTACCAGAAGATGAAAGTAGCCAGAAGGAGAGAGCGAAAGGAGCAGCAGGGGGGCCACACCACCAGGTGGCGCGGGCCAGCCCCTGGCCGTGCCACCCTAGGGTGAGGCAACCCTGGCCCACTTCTGCCATCGCCCCCTCACGTATATTGTCATCCCCAAAAACCTAAGTCGAGGAGGGGATCCGAGATAGACACTGCCGCCTCTGTGGGGCAGAAAACATCGAGAGAGAAAAGCTCTCTGGCAGGCAAAAATCTATCGAGGAAATTCCTTCCCGGAGAGGGGAGATCGTCGCCATCGTCATCACCATCGCGCTAGACTTCATCGGGATCATCATCATCATCACCACCATCAGCAGCACCTTCATCACCACGCCATCCCGCAGTAACATCTTGGGTTGAATCTTGTCTAATTCTTAGGGGAAACTTTCCCGGTGTTGATTACTTTTGTAGTTGATGCTATTGAGTGGAACCGTTGAATTAAGGTTTATGTTCAGATTGTTATTTACCATTATTTCACCTCTGGTCATGATCCATATGATATCTTGTGAGTAGTTCGTTTAGTTCTTGAGGACATCGAAGAAGTCAAGATGTTAGTAGTGAAACTATGTTGAGTAATATTTAATGGTTTGATATTTATATATTGTGGTGCTATTCTACTAGTGGTGTCATGTGAACGTCGACTATATGATACTTCACCTTTATGGGCCTAGTGGAATGCATTGTGTATTTGGCTACTAATTGTGGGGGTTGCCAGAGCGACAGAAACCTAAACCCCCGTTAGGAAACCATTGCACCAGGGAGCGTAGGATCTCAGAGTTTAAGGTTGTGGTTAGATTTATCTTAATTACTTTCTTGTATTTGCGGATGCTTGCAAGGGGTATAATTACAAGTGTGAATTAGTCCTAGTAAGGGTAGTGCGCTAGCACAGGTTCACCCCCATAACACTTATCAAACCAATGAATATTACTTAGCAGCATGAAGTGAAAGCACTTGACAGAAACTCCCGTGTGTCCTCAGGAATGTTTGGTAATCATAAGTTACACCACCGGCTTGTCCTTTGCTCTAGAAAGGATTGAGCCACTTGCAGCAATTACTATTATTGTCTTTTATTTACTCATACTTTATTTACTTGCATTACCAAATACCTCTGAAAACCAGTTTGCTAGTATTTACAGTGAATCCTTGATCAATACCGCTTGTCAATACCTTCTGCTCCTCGTTGGGTTCGACACTCTTATTTATCGAAAGTACTACGATATACCCTCCCTATACTTGTGAGTCATCACTAGTTTATCAAATAATATCACTTTATGTTTTTTAATCAAAATTTACTATTTTTTTGTAAGATTTTACAATTTAAACAAATTACAGATTGTAGTCAATTGACGGCGTATCTTACAGCGGACCCCACTTGTCAGCGCTAAGATCGCATAAACAGATATTTTTAGTGAGGTGGACATGACCCCACATGTAAGTGCAATTAAAACCCAAAAAATAAAAAAAATCACTGATCTTCCCCATAGGCCCGCCGGAGATGGATGGTGGCACCGGAGCTCGGGAACACGAGGTCGAGCTCGACGTTGGGTAACACGGCTCGGGATCAGGCCGGGCGGCGTGACCGGGGTTCCTGCCAGGCGACAGACGCGCAGGCAGGCGATCGGAGACAGGCCGACAGCCGGCGGTCATGGCGGTGCGGGCAGGCTGATGGCGGCGGACACACAGGTCAGGCGACGCGGCAGGCCCATAGCGACGGATGCTCCTGGAAGGCGGCGGACCTGCAGATCGACGGCCGGCGGACGGAGCCAGGCTGGCGGCTGGAGCCAAGCCGACGCCGATGACACGTACTGGGGACTCCAACGGGGGCAGTGGGGGAAATATATGTTTTCTTTAGATACTTTTTAAATTTGGGCTGACATGTGGGACCCACGTACACTCAACAAATAACCTACTTTTTTCCCACATCGGCATTGGCAGGTGGGCCCTATTGTCAGTTTAACTGTTAAACTGAATATTTATTTAGATTGCAAAAATCTTGTAGAAAAATGGTACTTTCTCCGATCAGAAATAAGTGTTGGCAATTTTATACTAGCTTAGTACTCTCTTCGACCATTATTACCTATCCTAATACGGATGTATCTAGACATTAAAATGTGTCCAAATACATTTGTATTAAGACAGGTAATAATGATTGGAGGGAGTGCAAAGTTTATACTACGTCCCTGACAGTTATTTCAGATCCGAGGGAGCAGATTTTAGTAAAAAACACAAAATGGTACTATTTAATAAATTTGGCCTGAAATTTCATAATTTTGCGCTAACTAGTACTCTATTTTATTCTATCACGACCGGTACAACTATAGGTCCAACGGGCTAGTGCTTCGCGGGTCAGCATAGGATCACGCGTGCCTGGCCCGTCATAGGCCATTAAACGGGTCGTTCCTTGCCCGCGCCATGCTTTGAGCCGTGATAATCCTCACTAGACATGGCGTGTGGGTGCGCATGACAAGACTGTTTAAATATTTTTATAATTTCTGATTTTCTCGAAAAGTTAAACCATGAGGCAAAAAATAGGGTGAATCGAGCTGCCATATCCCGCTTTTAGCGGGAGGGACAGCACTACGCATGTGTTGCGTCCGTGTTGGGCCGGCCTGCTTCTTCAGTTTTTTTCTTTCTATTTTCTGTTTTTTACTATTTTTAAACAGAAGGCCTAAGCCCGGCTTTATATATAAAGCCAAATGGCACCACACAACCACATATACAGAGGTAGCATTACAGACCAGAATATGAAAAGTTCATCCTAACAAACTGCAAGAGAGCACACGTCTGACCCGGACGCGAGATGATAGCGAGCAAAGCCCACGGCCGGCACAACAGCACGAAAACACAGAGAAGAAGTCGAAGTAGCCAAAGTCAAGTCCTAGTCCTCGCATAGAGGCTCCTGATCTCGTCCGTCGCCGTATCCAGCCAAGCGTGGTCCTTCGGTCTGACCAGAACCCTCCAGTGCTGCAAATGAATAGACATTTGAAAGAACGCGTTAGCCGGGTTGCCAATCAGTTTACCTTCAATAGTTAGTTTATTACGGATATGCCAGAGGGCCCAGCACTGGGCCGCAAAGGTTAGCCAAACTAATCTACTGAAGCGCCCCGAAAGACCCGCCGCTATCGCTATGAAATCACCCGCCCCTGCGGGGTTCCAATCGCACTGAAGGGCATCCCATGCCCCAACCCACATGAAACACGCCATTGGGCAAGTAAAGAAGATATGGTTACAGTCCTCCAGCTCCCCGCATAGAGCACATAGCCCATTCGAAGGCCCCATGCGCTTCGCCACTTGCTCGCATGAAGGGAGTCTGTTGCGAATCAGCTGCCACAGGAAAATCTTGATTTTCGGAGGGACTCTAACCTTCCAAACGACCTTGAAACAGGTGACCGACGCTCCCCGCGATAGGCACAGATACATGGAATTGGTCGAGAATTGGCCCGAGGGCTCCAAGGCCCATGAGACGATGTCATCAGACTCCTCAGTCGGAAGGCCCTGAACCTCTCGACATAGATTGTCCCATTCCACCAATTCCGGCAGGTCCATCTGCCGCCGGAAGAGAATACGCCACTCCCCTGGCGTGCCTTCGACTACACGGGTCCCCTGAACTGTGACAAAGGGGTTGGCACAACAGCTAAAAAGAAGCGGAAATCTAGCACGAAGCGGACCATTCCCACACCACCAGTCCAGCCAGAAATAAGTTCTTTTCCCGTTTTGAACTTTGTGCCGCGCCCCCAATTTGAAATGCCATTTAAGCTTCTGGATCGCGTTCCAGAATTGAGATCCGTGCTTAGGCACTTCATTATCAAATAAATCCCTATCCCTTAGGTATTTAGCTCGAATGAGGTCCGCCCAAAGCCCTTGGGCATTTTGGTAGATCTTCCAGACCCACTTAAGCATAAGGGCTTCATTCATCCGTCTAGTGTTGAGGACTCCCAAGCCCCCAAACTCCTTAGGCTTACACACCGTTGGCCAGTCTACCATGTGGTATTTCTGGCGATTGCCGGCTCCTTCCCAGAAGAACCGGGCACGAGGGGTATCCATAGCCTTGTGAGTCCCCATGTGGAGAAGATAAATCCCCATGGCAAACAACGGAAGGCTAGAGAGACACGAGTTAGTGAGCTCCAATCTCCCGGCCGAGGCAAGGAGGAGCCCTTGCCAAGGGTCAACCCTATGACCCACCTTCTGAGGGAGGAAGTCCCAATCCGCAACCCTCAGTGGTCTGTCGCTAGCTGGCAGGCCCAGATATTTCATCGGGAACTTCCCAAGGCGACAGTTAAGAAGGTTGGCAACCCTGCGCTGATCCGGAGCTGTCATCCCCATGACATGCACCTCGCTTTTGTCAAAGTTGATGCTCAACCCCGACATATTCTCGAAGCATAGCAGAAGTAGCTTAAGATTTGCTATCCCCTCATCCGAAGGGACGAGAAGAATAAGCGTATCATCCGCATACTGAAGGTGGGAGACCCCCCCAGGGATCAAATGCGGGACCACCCCCTGAATGTGTCCCACCCTACAAGCTCGGGATAGGATCGCCGCCAGACCATCCACCATGAAGTCAAATAGAATGGGGGAAAGCGGATCCCCTTGCCTCACCCCCCGCGCGTTGCGAAAGAAGGGGCCAATCTCCCCATTCACGTTTATGGCCGTTTGTCCACCCTGGACAAGCTGCATCAGGCGGTGCACCATCATCCCAGAAAAGCCTTTACGGAGAAGAATCTCCCGGAGGAACTCCCAGTTCACCCGATCGTAGGCCTTCTCAAAATCTAGCTTTAAGATCAAAGCCGGCAGATTTCTAGACCTAAGCTCATGTAAGATCTCGTGAAGCGCCAAAACCCCCTCGTGCAAACATATTCCCCTGATGAATGCCGATTGGCTCCGATCAATCGTCCTATGGGCTAATGGCGCCAGACGAATAGCAAACGCCTTAGCAACAAACTTGAAGATCACATTGATCAAGGCGATAGGCCGGAATTACCTGATCGCGTCCGCCCCATTGATCTTGGGGATTAGCGAGATAATCCCAAAGTTGAGGCGAGCGATGTCGACCCTCCCTAGGGTGAAGTCATTGAGAAGCTGCAAAACAGGTCCTTTCAAGGTTCCCCAGAACCGTTTGAAGAAGACCACCCGAAGCCCGTCCGGGCCCGGGGCCGAATCTGGTTTCATACTCGCAAGGACCTCGTCCAGCTCCTCAAGCGTGAACGTCAGCTCCAACTCCCGGTTTTCCCCATCTGAGATGCGCTGCTCCACCTCCCATAGGTTAACACCTAGGGAGAATCTAGCCGGGTCCCCTTAGTCCCCATGAGGCCCTTATAGAAGCCATAGATGTGCTCCATAAGGGCCCGCTGGTCATCGATCTCCCCTACATCGGTGATCAACCGAGGGATAAGACACTTACGGCGTCTCCCGTTCGCGATCGCGTGGAAGTATCTCATGCACGCGTCCCCCTGGACCGTCCATTGAACCCTACTACGCTGTCTCCAGTACTCCTCCTCCATCATATTGATTGCCAGGAATAGGTCTTCTAAGTGGTACCGGGTAGCCCACCCGTCCTCGTCCAGACCCACAGAATCCGCAACCCGATCAAGCACCTCGATCTGAGCTAAGATGTTTGTCTTGAAGACTTTCCTTTCCTTCCCCAAATTGGCCCCCCAGCCTTTAAGGAATTGACGGGTGTTACGGGCGACCGACTGCCACTGGTCGACGCAACACCTGAATGGCCCCTCATCCAAAAGGTAAGATGAAAGCTTACCCGCCATTAGCTCCCCAAAGCCATTGACCTGTAGCCACCAACTCTGAAAAAAGAAGCGGGGCGGCACCCCAATCGAGCCTTCCCCACTCGAGAGGAGCAGCGGATTGTGATCAGAACCGATACGGGTGATAGCCATGAGAGAGCAGAGCGGGAACATTGTCTCCCAGTCCGGGGAGTTTTTTACTATTGTGATTTGAAAGAAATTCAATTCAAAAATAGCATTAGAACAAATTGAAAAGTTGAATAAATTTCGAATTGGAATAAATTTTGAATTCAAACAAAAATTAAAATTGAACAAATTTCAAAGAACAAATTACGAATTTCAAACAAATTTCGAAAATGAAACAAATTTCAAAATGGAACAAATTTAAAAAATGGAACTAATTTCGAAAATGGAATACATTTTGAATTTGGAACAAAATTTAAATAATTTGAATCAGAACAAAATTTGAATAACTAAAAAATAAAATCTAAATAAAAACCAGAACAACAAACATACGGAAAACCAAAAAAAGACAAAAACCATTGAAAACCTAAAGAAACCCTAAAAATCAGAACAACTAACTGAGCCGGCCCACTCCATCCCCGCTTTAGGCGGGAGCGTATCGCTCCCGCAATGAGCAGGAGTAAGGGATCGCGCACGCCCACGCGTGTTTCCATTGGGCCGAGCCTATTTATCGCTGGTGTAGGACATCCAGTCTCTAGTTATTCCAGTTTTGGGATGGATCGTGATAGTTTTTTGTATGCTTGCTCAAATCGGGGCGGACAGTAGCAAACCATTTTTTTTCCTTTTCTGTTATTTTTATCGGAATTTCAACTTTGGTTTTTTTTAAAAAAAATCGATTTGTCTGTCTTTCTATTTTTGTTCTTTAGTTTGAAAAGTCCAAAAAATCAAAAATGCGTACAATTTTTAAATTTTGTACAAGTTTTATTTTGAACATTTTTTGGGTTTGAATTATTATTTAAATAAGAACAATTTTCAATCTGAACAATTTTTCAAATTTGAACATTTTTTAAATCTGAATTTTATTTAAATCCAATCAATTTTCAAATTTGAACAAGTTTGGAATTTCTTTTGTTTGGAAAGTCCAAAATTTTTCCAAAATTTCAACAGTTTTATTTTTGAACAATTTTCTGGTTTGATTTTTTTCCAAATCTTAACAATTTTCAAATCTGAACATTTTTCAGATCAGAACAATTTTTAGTTCTGAACAATTTTGGGAATCTCAATGTTTTTCAGATTTGAATAGTTTTGGAATGTGAATGTTTTTTCAATTTTTTTTGAAAAGTTTGAATAATTTTTAATTTAAACATTTTTGAAATTTGAAGAAAATGTATATGTGCGGGTGAGGAGGGGTTAACTCGACAAATGTCCTAGATGAAGGACTTAGGATCGGGGAGATAGGGCGTCGGATGAACTCGAAGGTAAGTTTAGTCGAAATAGGTATGCGTCGAAAGTAAACTTGGGTGTTCAACCTGGCTTGCTTTCAATATGCCCTACACCGTCCCCTCCTGGCCCCTATATATAGGTGGCCAGGTCTCGAGGATCGGGTAGGGTCTGATACAGATTACAATATCGACATACGGTAAGAACTGGTATTCGACTTATCGTTACAATTGTGCCTAGCTATACGGGCCTTAGGGGTACTCAACTAACGGGCTCTATTAACTATACCCTTATCATTAGCCCCTGAGATTCTACCAGAATTGCAGATTCGGGTTGAATCTCTAATCTTCAAATCTTCGACTTGATCAGCTTTTCGACTTCTCCATATCTTCAAATCTTCGACTTGGTCTTTCGACTTACTTTCATGATATTTTTCGCAAGGGGTTTTGATGAACAAGCCTGACAACTCTGACGGATCAAGAGGTTGGTTAACTGCCGGAACAGATACTTGTCACCTACTTCAAATTCAATCCCCTTGAACTTGAATTCGGGATACCGGTCAAACCCACTCTTTTGCCGCATTCAGGACTTACAAAGAATGGATCCCAGTGATTCTCAGGGTACCCAGTGCGTCCACCAGGATTTTATTCACGTCGTAGACACGGATACATACCAGCAGAGCGCATCCATGTGCGTATACAGGCCACACAGGACGGATCCCGGGGTCTTACCTTCGTGACAAGTCACGGCATTCGAGTCGCGTTGCGATAACGCAACTCAAGAATCTCATGTCGCAGTCAAATTTTGACTGAAAATATTCGGGTTTCTACAACCATAAAACTCGCTCCCGATGGGAGTAACACTTTTGCACTTCTCCTACTCTAATGCTTTTACCAAGAAATATCGTCGGGTGCGCGCTCAGCGCTCCCGATGGGAGTAGCCCCCGAGGCTATAGTCGAAAAAGACTTTTTCGAGTATAGGCTCAAAATATAGTGTAGTCCATCATACTTCAACTCGAGATACTTCAACTTTGAGATACTTCAACTCAAGATACTTTAAGAACATCTTATCGTCGAATACTAGTCCACCACTTCAGAGATAAGTTGTATTCACCATTCTTGAAAATAGTAGCCCCCACGGCTATAATCGAAACTCCTTCGTATACAGTCTTGTGCACCTATTTTGCACTTGTCGGCGCCATCTTTCTTCTTTCTTATATTATCTTCTTTATGACATCAATGAGTATGTCACTCTGTACCATTGCGAACTGTTGCGTGGGTAGTACTGTAAATTTCTTAATTTTTGACCGTTAGTGGGCTTACCGTTTCCGATCTTTGCACCACGTCTCAGCCCACGATCCTTCTCTCAGAAGATATATAAGGGGGATCATGGGGAATTTTACTGTTTACCGGCTCTTTCTCTCCGCCACCGCCGCCATTGTCGATCTTGCCTCCTTCTCCTTTCGTGCATAGCCCCCAAGCGCTCCGCGTATTAGATGCGCGTGAAACACCTGGCCACCAAGAACACCATGGCCAAGACCTCTTCCTCCACCAGCTGGGTGCGCTCCACCGTCACGAAGAAGGATGTGGAGAAAGCCAGGGCGGACGGCCTCGTCGCCGCCCAGGATTCCATCAAATTTCCAAGCACTGAGCGGATCCCGGAGCCCCCGAGCGGTTATCGGGTAATGTTCCTTGCTTTCCTCCTCCGCGGCCTTTCTCTTCCTGCCCACGAGTTTCTCTGTGGGCTCCCCTTTGTTTATGGTGTGCAGCTTCACCAGCTCACACCAAATTCCATTCTTCACATTGCTTGCTTCGTGACTCTTTGCGAGTCGTTCCTGGGCATTGAGCCCCATTTTCTCCTCTGGAGGTCGATCTTCCGGCTCTGCCCCAATGTTGCTTTACGCAGAAAACCCGAACTGGGCGGAGCCGTTGTTTCGGTGCGTCCTGAGTCACAATATCTTGAATTTTCCATGGCCGCGTCTGTCCAAGGGTGGAGAACCAAGTGGTTCTATATGAAAGACCGCAAGGCCTCTCCTGAAGATCAATGTGGTCTAGCCCCCTTTGACGCCTCTAGGGAAGTAAAGAAATTGGCGTCGTGGGATGCACTTCCCTCAGATGCAGAAGTACAACAAGTTCTTCCCCTTCTCTCTCGAATCCAAGCTCTAAAAGGAGGCCAAGGAGGAGCTTTGTCGGGTATTCAACTCATGGCGTTCTTCATACAACATCGAGTTCAACCCCTGCAGCACCGCCTCACCAAGCTCTGGAATTACTCTGGCTTGGAAGATCCTACTCGCGTCTCTAAAGATTTGATAGAGAAAAAAGATGTCAACAAGCGAGTTAGGAGCCTTACCAAGCTCACCAAGGAACACGCGGTCGCTGATTTGACCGCTGATTACTTCGACTTCGTGCACCTCCTGCCTGAGGTATGTAGCTGTGTCGCTTGTTGTCGAATTTTGTTTGCTTCGACTTACGTTATTCTTTGCCTTTGTACTCTGCTGACTTATTTTATATGCAGGGTCACCAATTCCTTGTTTCGCACCCTCCTCTTCCAGAGGCAGGGCCCCTTCCAGCTGATCTTGCCTCATCTGTATCTGAAGCCCCCGAGGCTGACGATAATCAGGACGGAGATGATGCCGAAGAGTCGGAAGAGGAAACATGCTCGTCGACATCGTCTCCCTCCGTGCCTGCTGAAGATGCTGGTGTTGACAAGAAAAGGAAGCGAGTCGAAGAATTTGCTTCTTCGAATTCTGCAGCGGCTGATAAGGCCTCTATTCCTGCAGAAGATGAAGAGTACTTCGACCTCCTAGCATCGTAAGTGTTTTTTATTCGAGTTCTTCAATTGCACTTCTTTTGCCTTGTTTCTGTCGTGTTACACATAA
Organism: Dactylis glomerata; assembly: GCA_007115705.1. NCBI lineage: Eukaryota > Viridiplantae > Streptophyta > Magnoliopsida > Poales > Poaceae > Dactylis > Dactylis glomerata. Next base: position 6,749,815 of record QXEO01000220.1, on the reverse strand, counting down.
CTTTTTGCTTCGTGTAGAGATGACGAAGAGCCGCCAAAAGCTGCTACAGTTATTCCTTCAATTCCCCCTGCAGTTGATGATGAGGCCCCTGCCCAAGTAATTGCGCCTAGGGTTACCAGGGCCTCTGTAAAGAAGGTTCCTGCGCCCCGAAACCTCAAGCGCTTGAAGAAGGCCAAAGAACCCGATGCCTCTCTGGAAGCCCATGAATCTTCGGCTTCCCCCCATGATGTAAGCAATTTTTCTTGTTTTGTTTCCCTTGCATACACTTGTGCTTCTTACACGCTCTTTCTCTTCAGGCGTTGTTGGAGAGATTCGTCGCCTTGGGCACCGAATGTGCTGAGTACCTAAAGGTTGCGAAAGCTTCCGAAGGTATGTTCTATATCCAGTCGTGGTTTTTCTTCCACGCTTATCTTTTGCTGTTTACCTGACTTCCTTTCTTCTTCCACTGTAGTTGCTCTAGCAATAGCCAATGCCTGAATCGCATCATTGGAGGCTGAGCTTAGTGCCTCACAGAAGGCATATGATGTTGCGGCCGCTGCCAAAGCAAGCGCTGAGAAGTCACAGAAATCAGCGCTTGGTAAGGCGAAAAAGGCTGAAAAAGCTTTGGCCGATGCCAACAGGGAGCATGCCCAGCGAGAGCAGGCCGTATTGGAGCGCCTTCACACAATGTCTACCTCTGCTGAAAGTAAGTGTTTCGTCTTGCCTTCTATTTCGACTTCTTGCTATATTATTGATCTTCGCTAATTCCTTCCTTTTTTTTCCTTTGTCTCGCAGGATTTACCAAGGTGTCTTCTTCATCTTTGCCATCGGGCGATGATCCTTTGCTGACCGCGGTTAACCTACTCGAGGCAAACTGGATATCTATCCAGGAGACTTTTGAGTTGGTTAGCCGCGTTCTGTCGCGGTTGTTCGTCGGGTTGTGGCCAAAGAAAAAGGCAGAAGTCCCGAAGGATAACTTGGAGAATCTTGCCAAGTCCTTCGATACAATTGAGGACCCGATCCTCCAGCTGAAGGGGCTCTCTCTGAAGCGTGGCACTGAGGGTGCCATTGCACTTTCTTTTGCTCACGGCACGGACTTCGACTGGGAGAAGGTGAGCTCTCCCCATGGCCGCACCCGCGATGAGATGAAGGTTTTCATCGAGAAGGCGAAGAAGTTGGCGCCTGCACTAGCGGCAATTATTTCTCCTTCTGCAGCCTCCGCGGCATCTACTACACCGGCTCCAACGATGGAAGAGCCTGCACCTCCATCGACTTCTGGTGATGGATTTGCCATGCCCTCTCTGCCACAGAGCAAAATGCTGAGGTGGCGTAGACTTTGGCTCCTCTGTAGCTTTCTGTTCCTTCTTTTGAATGTAACAACCTTTAGTCGCGTGCAACCCGAGAACTTTAGCCAAAGGGTTTTGCACTTATGTAAATATATTTTCTTCACATGAAATCTCGTGTTACCTCGCTGAAATGTTTCTTCTTCATTTTCTTTTGACTTCTAGTCGATGCATATCAACAATCCCTTGACTGGCGGGCCTGCTCCTTCCGCTGCCCGCATGTTTGACTCGACGATTTCGTCGCCTCCTAGTTGATGCAGTCAATGCGCAGAGTACTCTTTAAGGATTTCTGATCTTGAAGCTCGCTTGACTTTAGCCAAACGCCAAGCACAGATGGCTATAAGCAAAGCTAGTAAAGCTTGTGGTTATCTGAAGTATATATCTTCTCTTGATGAAAAGGTTTCCAATTTGACGGCGAAGATTGTCCATAATGAAGAATGCGAATCTTTTATTCTTGGCATTGTCGAGTCTGCCTGTGAGATGTTGCGATGTAAGGCTTTCTCCGGCTTCTCTTTTCCCTGTTTCTTCATTGCTGCTTTTGTGACGTCCTTTGCCGTTACAGGCACTTGTCTGGATTTCGCTGCTGAAGATCGTCGGGTTATCGAGCGAAATGCAGCTTTGGAGAGAATGTCAGAAGGCTGTGAGACCTTATGGTCTGATCCTCGGCATCGGAGTGCCATTGTACTGCTTCATGACCGTGCCCAACATATTGGCGAGTCAGTTGATGGTTGCCGACGAGCTCTGACAACCATGCATTCTGTCATGCTTCCTCGCAATCCTCTGCCTCCAACTTTCCCTCTTCTTCTTGATACTTTTAGGTCCAGCCACCGTATTCATAGATTGATAGAGTTGAACTTGGTGGCGGGTGCCAATTTTGCTCTTGGGTGGATGCACAAGTGGCACCCAAGGCTTAATTATAGCACTATGTCCCTGAGTTTGGCTCCTGGTGGAGCTAGTCTTCGAGTTCATATGGAAAATACTTTACAACCTGCTCGGAGGCTTGGAGCTAGGCTGCTTGAAGCAGTCGCTGGGTTTTTCCGCGAGTATCACTATTTAGATCCTTTAGGCGTAGATGATTCTGATAACCCGCTGCTGTGACCCTTATGTATATACTGAACGCGAGAGTTCCTGATTTCGCGACTTTATGTCTGAAATTTGTTCCCAAAGCGTTATTGTATGATTCGTGCGTTTGCCGCATTTTTTGAAAGACTCATAAACTCGAATATGACGAACTTTTCGTCTTTATTATACTTGTAATGTAAGATACATGGGGTGACCCAAGAGATCCGGCCCGTGACCTGTGTTCTGGATCTAGAGGGCATTGCCCCTGGTATAACTCGTGGCTTTTATAGCCATATTTTTCTATTCTACTCTGTTGCTCTTGATGTTTTATGTCGTCGTGTCCTTCTCCCCTTCTCCTGCTTCATTGTCTTCTTTGTTTTCTCCTGATGCTTCTACTCGTGGTTTCTTCGTTTCGGGCTCCGCAACGCGTCCTTCGAGTAGCTTGACGCCCTCTGTAGTTGTGCTCTTTGCCTTCTCTGCATAGTTGGCTATCATGCCAAAGTTTTGTGCCATCTTGTGGAACTCCCTATCGCAGAGATCTGAAACTTCAAAACTTCCTTTTACTGTAATTACTCCTCTTGGTCCTGGCATTTTAAGTACCAGATATGTATAATGGGGGACTGCCATGAATCGCGAAAATGCGGGTCGCCCGAGGATCGCGTGATACTGGGATGGCCAGTCCATGACTTCGAAGTCTAACTTTTCTCTTCTGTAGTTTTGTCGGTTGCCGAAGCAAACGTTGAGTGCTATTCGACCTAATGGATAGTTAGCGCTTCCTGGTACTATCCCATGGAAGGAACAGTTTGTTGGCTTCAAGAACTCTAGTGATATATGCATTGCTCTGAGTGTTTTTGCATATATCAGATTGATTCCACTTCCTGCGTCCATAAATATTCTGTCGATATCATACGCGCCGATTTGAGCTTTAAGTACCAAAGGCGCGTTACCTGGCCGAGGTACTGTTATAGGGTGGTCTTCTCTGTTGAACTCGATTGGTTGTTCTGACCAGTGCAGATACTCCGTTGCGGCTGGAGGTGAGATGACTGCTAGATTGACTTGTCGAGTTATACTCTTTTCTTCTTTGTTTGACTTGGGCACAGGTTATATCATTGCTGTGATGTGTCCTTTTGATGGAACGTACCCTTCGTCGTCGTCGTGTCCCTGGTTTTGCTGGTCTTGTCCTTGAGGAGCTCCGTTGTTTCCTTGCTGTTTTGCCGGAGGATTGTTGCTTCCTTCAAATCCTTGCCGCCTTGCTTCGGTTTGCTTGTTTAGCGCTGCCTCTTGTAGTTTTAAGAATGTTGTACAATCTTTCATTGTGTGTCTTGATACTCGCTTCCCATCGACGAACGCTGAGTGTATATGACAAGGTCCGTTGAGCATATCTTCTGCCGACGGGTTGTACTCTCTGGGTTCTCTTGCGAGAAACTTTTTGTAGTCCTCTTTTCCGTAGCTTCGATATCCTCAGCTTCTGCGATCACTTCCTTGATAGCCGTTGTCTTTGTATCCTGCGGCGACTTGGCTATGGGAGCCGTAGTTGTCGTAATTTCGGGACCGTCTCCTTTGACTTCCATATCTATTTCTTCTATCGTCCTCTGGGGATCGCGTTCGCTTGTTGTTGCATGCGTCTTCTCCATCTGCGAATCTGTTTGCTACGTCCATGAGGTCTGACACTGTTTTTGGCTTGATTCTACCCATCTCTTCGACTAGGTCTCTTCGCCTTAATCCAATGATGAATGCATCTATTGCTCTTTCGTCTGAAACTTCGACTGCCGAATTTTTGATAAGGCTCCATCTTTGGATGTATGCCCGCAGTGTTTCGTCGTGTTGTTGTACGCACGCTTTGACTTCTTCTATTGATGCTGGCCGCTTGTATGTCGACCTGAAGTTGCCTGTAAATTGCTTTGTGAGGTCTTCCCAGCTTCCAATAGTTTCTTTCTCTAGTTTGCTCAACCATGACCTTGCTGCTCCGGTGAGGTGTAGTTGCAAACTTTGCATTGCTGTTTCTTTGGTTCCTCCTAATATTTGCACTGCTTGTAGATAATCTGATAGCCATGATTATGGTTCCCGTGATCCGTCGTACTTTTGCTGATCATGAGGTAACTTGAATCCCTTGGGAACTGGAGTGGTGCGAACCCTGCGGGTAAAGCACGATGCCCCCATCTCTTTTTCGTCGTCTTCATAGTCGCGTCTTTCATTTGGGGATCACGATCTTCGGGTTCCACCGTGCTGTTTTGGTGATGGCGATCGAGATCGTTGCTTGCTCCTTCTGCGCCGAGGGCTGTTGTGACGGCGAGGTGACCTTGCTTTGTGCACTTCCTTGTGGTGATATGCTTCTTCTCCTTTTGTTGATAGCTTGTGGCCTACCATGTTGAGTCTGTTCAATGCTGCTCTATGCATATGCTCTCTAGGATTTCCTGGACTTGGTCGAGTTGTTAGCAGATATGCTTGCGCTGCTACTAGTGCTGCTTCAGGGGTTTTTGGTAAGATGTTCCTGATACGTCTCAAACGTATCTATAATTTTTGATGCTCCATGCTTGTTTTTACACCATTTGCCTATTGTTTCGTTACACTTAGTGGCACTTTTATGCATTTTCCAGAACTAACCTATTAACGAGTTGCCACAGTGCCAGTTCCCTGTTTTCTGCTGTTTTTGTGTTTCAGAGTGATACACAGGAAATATTCTCGGAATTGGACGAAACCACATCCTGAAGTCTTATTTTACCCGGAAGCTTCTAGAGATCCGAAGAGGAGTAGGAGGTGGGCCACAGGGGCCCCACACACACAGGTGGCGCGGCCAGGCCCCTGGCCGCGCCAGCCATGTGTGAGGAGGCCCTGGCCCTCCTCTGACATCGCCCCTTCGCCTACAAGAAGCCTCGGGACGGAAAACCCTAGAGGAATCGGCAATTTTCCAGAAAGAGTTCCGCAGCTCCGCCGCCATCGTCGACGAATTTCGGGGGATAGAAGTCTCTATTCCGGCACCCTGCCGGGACGGGGAAGTGCCCCCAGAGCCATCTCCATCGGTCTCCATCGCCGTCTCCGCCGTCTCCATCGACCTCACCGCCATCTCCATCAACCTTGCTGTCTCCTATGATGAGGAGGGAGTAGTTCATCCCCGGGGCTGAGGGCTCTACCGGTAGCTATGTGGTTCACCTCTCTCTCCCATGATGTGATCTTTATGTGATCGTGAGCTTTGTATCATGTTGAACAAGTACATGTTATTATTCAGATATTTTGTGTACTCTAGCAATGTTATTAAAGTAATCTATTCCTCCTGCTATGGTGTAACGGTGACAGTGCGTGCATCATGGTGGTACTTGGTTTAGGCTATGATTGTGATCTCTTGTGGATTATGAGAATAATTATTGCTATGATAGTTTGAGTGATCTATTCCTCCTTTCATGGTGTAATGTTGACAGTGTGTGCACCGTGTTAGTACTTGGTTTAAGTTGCAATGATTTTTATCTTGAATTGTGATCTGATTTGGATATCTCTATGAGTGGTGTTTGTCAAGTACTTGATGAACTTTAAGGGGTGCTTCTGTAGCCACTACACAATGATTAGTGTTATTCAATAGGAGAGTAATTCAGAGTGCCTTAGCAAAGAGAAGTTATTTGTTCAGTCATGTTATATTGTTGGGAGTGTGTCCACTAGTGAAAGTATGATCCCTAGGCCTTGTTTCCAAGCATTGCACACCGTTTACTTGCCGTTTTGTTACTTGTTTGCTCGCAGCGATATTTATTTCACATCACGTTTGCTACTTATAATCATCTATACCACTTGTATTTCACTATCTCTTCGCCAAACTAGTGCACCTATACATCTGACAAGTGTATTGGGTGTGTTGGGGACACAAGAGACTTTCTGTATCGTAATTGCAGGGTTGCTTGAGAGGGATAGCTTTGACCTCTAACCTCCCTGAGTTCGATAAACCTTGGGTGATCCACTTAAGGGAAACTTGCTGCTGTTCTACAAACCTCTGCACTTTGAGGCCCAACAAGTGTCTACAAGAATAGAAGTGCGTAGACATCAGTTCCCCTGCTCGTCGACCGATAGGAAGGATGAGTCGAGGTTTTTGGAGATACTTTGCCTGTCGGAATACTCGAGGTTGTCGTACCTTGAACCGTGTCGACAATTTTTCCTTGCGTTACTATATGATGCGTCGCTTCGCGCTTTACGAGCGACGTCGCTAGCTGCGATGGCTGGTTCCTTCCTTTTTTGGATCTCTATTTTCTCCTTTGCTAGTTGCTTCGCCTGCTGTCTTAGGGCATAATGATACCCCAAAAGCATGTCTTTGCTGGAATTTGATGGTATTGGCGTGCTGTGTTCTACGGCTTCTCTTATTATCCTCCATTCGTCGACTGATAGTCGATTTTTTTCCCTGGTTATGAGGAATTCTGGTGTTTGCCCTTCTGCTAGGTGATTTGCTCCTCTGTCAATATTTGCTGGGTTTAGCACTAGATTGTCGTTTTCGTCGAATTCTTCTGAGTTATCTCCTACAATGGCGAGCACCTGGCATTGTTTGCCGATGTTACCCTTCAAGCTTGAGAAGATCGAGTTACTATCTTCAGAAAGCTCTAATCCTGTCTTCCATGTATCTGTTGACTTGTCTGAAATATCGTCGAGGCGGATCATAAGATCTTCGAGTTGGACCCCTGCGTCGAAATTTTCCATTACTTCATTGTCTTCTGTGATTTTTCCTTTTTGCACTTCTTCTAAGCTGACCGGCGAGTTTACCTCGCTGGAAGAGCCTTCAGAATATTCCATCATTGCTGCTGTTTCGGGCTCACTTGCCGACGGATCTTGTTTCATCGGATCTGAAAGGCGAGATGAACCCGATGGCCCGATGAGGATGCTTAAACTTCCGATTGTCAACTCCATCTCTTGATTTTCGTCGACTTCTGTATTGCTGTTGGCTAAAAGCGAAAAAGCCGTCGAATTCATGATTCCAACGCCCAAGGTCCCCACGGTCGGCGCCAATTGACGAGGGGTTAACTCGACAAATGTCCTAGATGAAAGACTTAGGATCGGGGAGATAGGGCGTCGGATGAACTCGAAGGTAAGTTTAGTCGAAATAGGTATGCGTCGAAAGTAAACTTGGGTGTTCAACCTGGCTTGCTTTTAATATGCCCTACACCGTCCCCTCCTGGCCCCTATATATAGGTGGCCAGGTCTCGAGGATCGGGTAGGGTCTGATACAGATTACAATATCGACATACGGTAAGAACTCGTATTCGACTTATCGTTACAATTGGGCCTAGCTATACGGGCCTTAGGGGTACTCAACTAACGGGCTATATTAACTATACCCTTGTCAGCGAGACGCTATAGCGCATGCGTCAAAGCGGGAAATAGGACCTCCCCAAAAGTAGGGTGAATCCTATAAACCGACCAGGCCGGCCCTTAGCAGGTGGCACACACCCACGTGCGGAGGTGGGCCTGGCCACTTTCGGATTACTTTCTCTTCTTTCTTCATCTTCAGTTTCTTTTTAGTTTTCCTTCTACTGTACTTTTTTGAAAGTTGAACATTTTAATAATTTAGAAATTGTTTAGATTTAAAAATTTGTCAAGATTTGATTTTTTAAAAAGAATGTTCAACTTTTAAAAATTATTGAATGTTAAAATTGTTAAACTTGAATTGAGCCAATCTCCATTATTCCATACGTGTCCTCTAGCCCCTTGCCTTCTCCTAATATTTTCTGAAATTTAATTGAGCAAATGTCCGTTATTCCACAAATGTAAACATCCTTTCATAAACACTTGTTCTTCACATGCGGAATGGAGTAGTCTGCGGGTACCATCTTCCAAAACCTCTTCTTAAATCATGGTGCCGACTACGTCGGTTCATTTCAATACGAAATTTGAGAATAACAGCCACAGCGTATGGCTAAAAGTGGTTCTATATTTTGTATTTGGCTTTTAGAAAGCTAAATAAACAGGGAACAGAACACAAACTTGCTCTGATGCTAAATTGTACACCCACAATAAAATAACATATCCATGGTTGTGAACTCGCGTGAAGACGCTGGGTTAGAAAAGTGAGGCCTTTTTTCTACATTATTTTATTTAATACTAGGACCCATAATATCAATATTTAGCTATGGCAACGCTGTGAGCCTATAGCCAAATTCTACTCTGATGCCAAATTGCCACTTCTGTCAGATTTAGCAATGTGAACATTGTGGATGTCCTCAACACTCTATCCTTCAAATCTGGTATTGCCATGTACGGCTCATCTCATTGGATTACCATCTATTTGTATAGTAGGCCCCGCATGTTTACTCACTATATATCAACATATAAGAAAAAGCTTTTACCTCGGTTCATCTAAAGAAAATATGAGCAAATATTGAGTTCTATGTTAGAAGTTAGGGCAGAGCTCCAAGACGCTGTCGTTGCTGATCTGAAGAACTTGTTTTTGGTAACTATTCCCATCTCCACATATTTTCAGTGTTTAACTCTTATATTACCGTCAAAATCTGTAGGTATTGCTGACCGACCAAAAGAGGCCAGTTGGACAAATCTGACTCAAAGACGAAAGTTTCGAAAACGAGTTCATTTCGTGTTAAAGTTTTGTCTTTGGGTCAGATTTGTCTAACTGGCCACCAAAAGACCACTGCTAAGTTAAAACTACACTTGCCTAGTCAGGAAGTATATTTAAAATACACAAAGAGAAACACAAAAGACAAATTGTCATGTCAATAGTGTCATTTATGCTTTTGTCTTTTCATGATACTATTTATGTTAGATTTGTTATTTTCGTTTCACGTTGTGTATGTCAACTTTGATTCTGAAATTAAAGGGATTGTAAACACATATTTTGTTAACACTCGAAATATTTTTTGTTTTTTTGAAACTTTTAAATATATTTTTAAGAAATGGTACATATTAGAGTATATGTCGGTTAGATTATATTAGGTAGTTTTATATTGTAATCTAAATCTATCTCTATTAGGTTTCTTAGTCTCCAAGTTTAGTACTACTATATAAATAATCCAAGAGGCTTAATGTAATTATTAAGAATTAACACAATCAATATTCTGCAATTCTATATGGTATCAGAGTGGTTTGCTCCGCTTAGGGTTTTTAGCCATCACCGTTTTCGCCGTGTCGCCTCCGACGAGATCGATCTCCATAATCTCTAACGAGGGCACCAAATCTCGTAGCTGGTTTTCTTCAAACCTCATAGCTAGTTTTAGCCAAATTTTGTTTCCCCAATTAGATCAATTTATTCTCTTTACCCACCCACATTCGCTTAGCCTCTTGCCGATGCGCATGCTGCAAACCTGGAACCAGTCCAGCCTTCATCTACTCAAGCTGCACCACGAACTGCCACCGGCTGTCCACGCGCTCGACATCAGGCAAAAATTCAGCACGCTGCATCTACTACATCAACTAAAGCTGGCTCATGTGGCATGCATGCATGAGCGTATGGGCCAATTCTACTTAAGCCAAGTTGCGTCTGTCTACATCGCTAAGTTTGAGGTCGAACCAATCTGCTCCGATCTACGGCACAACATCGTCGCCAAGTCCATGCGCCTTTACATCAACTTTGGCATCGACGTATCTCCAGCTACTCCTCGTCATTGACCGCGCCGGATCGTCTTTATCAACATCGTCTGTGGCCATCATCGCCAACAATTATCTACACCACCAACATCACAGCATCGTCGCCGCCATCACCACTTATGGTCAACGTCAACGCTAACAAAATTTTCTTCTGCTCCCACTAGCAATGCCGCGCAAGTTCAAGCAGAAAATCCGGGTTTAATCCCTGACAACTTATACCACTACAACTCGATCGACACCAACAACTACATCATTGTCTTCGTCCACCACAATCCACAACCTTGCCGCCAGAGTCGCAATTTATTTTTATTTGCACAAGTTTTCTTCTTGCAGTCTACTTCATTTACTCCGACACGGCGGATAACTTCTACACACCGACCATTTATGGAGAATTTCTCTGCTCCTTTATCCGGCTCTGGCTCGCATGGCTCATGGTGGTCCCTGTCTTCGCACGTCTAATATTGGCAACACCGACACGTGCCTTCGTCCCTGACACGCTCCCAAGTCTAGCAAACTTGGCACTGCAGATCGAGCTACTTCGACTACCGCCTTGTCTACCTCAAGTACTACTACTATAAACTGCAAATACTACGGCGAATTTTCTCCGGCTCAATGACAACATCGACCACGACAACATCAACTTCATCGACTTCATCTATGGCGATTACATCACCAACGGCATCATCGACCATGACTACAGCGCCCTTACTCCCGGCTACATCGACATTGGCAACAAGAGCTACCACCTCACCTCCAGCTTATGCTCCAGTCAGACCGTCTGTGTCACTACCGATCCGACTGCGGGGGGTATTAGAGTATATATATGTCGGGTAGGTTATATTAGGTAGTTTCATATTGTAATCTAGATCTATCTCTATTAGGTTTCTTAGTCTCCAAGTTTGGCACTACTATATAAACAGCCTAAAAGGCTCAATATAATATCAAGAATTAATACAATCGATATTCCGCAACTCTATGGTACATTGTATCATATATAACTTGGTACCATGGGATACTTTCTGCTTAGTCCTCACTATTTTCTTCGTGCTCCTTCCAGGCTGTGCGGCCTCACTATTCTCTTAGGGCACGATTGGTTGCTTGGGGGCCTTTTTTGGCTCCCTGGGGCCATACGCTGGGGAGCCTGTGTCGCACCATGCAATGCAACCATGTCCTTGGTCATTTTCTTTGGTGTCGTTTGGTAGCCTATGATACACTTGGGCTGCATTGTCGGAGCCACTTTGGTCTAGTTGTTTGAATGCCTGTAGTCTCATTTGTAGTCTCACCATGGTGTGCTTACCACACACACCACTACAGGTACTTCTTACTCCTCTCATCACTGTCATACAATGGCTAGGCGTAGCCTTCATGTCGCTGATTGCCACCGGTAACAGTCGAAGCCGGCGAGTTCGTCGCGCGGCGTCGCCGCTCACCACTGGTAGCCGCCAAAGACGGTGAGTTAGTAGACTTGCATCATGCCCGGTTGATTTAGGTGTCAACTGCTAGCATGAAGACAGAGAAACAGACATACGTACTCCTTCTAGTATACAGAGAGATGGAGATAGAATGACCTATGACCACCAAAACAAAAAACTTCTAACACAAAAGTTGTGTGAAATGATGCGTTGAAGCTACTCATGAAAGGAAATTTCAAACGACAGACTATGTGCGATGAATTTGACAAATTCGTTCAAAACGCTTTCAAACAAAATTGAAGATGTATACCAAAGGAAACTCAAAACCGATAGTCGGAATGGATTCATCTTGTTGAGGTGCATCTTTTTCGTGTAGAGCACACGATTAAACGAACCATAGTTATGCTAACAAGAACAGTGTATGTGCACTGTGAAGAAGCCGGCCCGACGCCGCCGTGACGTCGTAGCCGGCGAGTATGTCCCACCGCGTCGGCGCTTACCACCGTTAGCCACCGAAACCGACGAGTTTGTTGCGCCGCACCACGCCACATGATACGTCTCCAACGTATCTATAATTTTTGATGCTTCATGCTTGTTTTTACACCATTTGCCTAATGTTTCGTTACACTTCGTGGCACTTTTATGCATTTTCCGGAACTAACCTATTATCAAGTTGCCACAGTGCCAGTTCCCTGTTTTCTGCTGTTTTTGTGTTTCAGAAATGATACACAGGAAATATTCTCGGAATTGGACGAAACAAGTTCCTGAAGTCTTATTTTATTCGGGAGCTTCCAGTTATCCGAAGGAGAGAAGGAGAGGGGCCACAGGCCGCCCTCACGCAGGGCTGGCACGGCCCAGCCCCTGGCCGCGCCACCCTGGCGTGAGGAGGCCTGGGGCCACCTCTGACATCGCCCCTTCGCCTATAAAGAGCCCCCGATGGGAAAAACCTAAGAACCCGATCAATTTTCCAGAACACATCACAATCCGCCGCCGCCATCGACCCGAAGATCGGGAGGGTCCAGAAGCTCTTCCCGGCACCCTGCCGGAGAGGGGAATCGCCACCAGAGGTCTTCTTCATCGCCATGCTTGCCTCCGGAGCGATGAGTGAGTAGTCTACCTTGGACTATGGGTCCATAGCAGTAGCTAGATGGTTGTCTTCTCCACCATGTGCTTCATGTTTAGATCTCATGAGCTGCCCTACATGATTGAGATCACCGTTATGTAATTCTACATGTTTGGTTTGTTGGGATCCAATGAATATTGGTGTTATGATTGAGTTGCTATACTGAATATTATCTTTTGTTATCTCTATGTTATTTATGATCTTGCATGCTCTCCGTTGTTAGTAGCTATCTTGGCCGAGTAGTTGCTAGTGACTCCAAGAGGGGGTATTTATGCTCGATAGTGGGTTCATGCCTCTATTTAACCTGGGGGAGTGACAGAAACCTCTAAGGTTGTAGATGTGCTGTTGCTACTAGGGAGAAAACAACATTCATATGCTCAAGGGCATATGCTTTGTTTATATTACACACTTTGCTTAATGCAATTATCTGTTGTTCACAACTTAATACTTGTGGAGTTCTCGGATTGATTCGCCACAAGTGAATTATTAGTCATAGATGTAGTTGGATGGTGGTCTATGTATTTTGTTTTAATGCCCAGAGTAAATCTCATAGTGATCTTCTTGACATATCACGTTTATCTTTATTCTATCAATTGCCCAACTGTAATTTGTTTACCCAACATGTGTTATTTATCTTATGGAGAGACACCACTAGTGAACTGTGGACCCCGGTCCTATTTCCATCATATTGCTATCACCTGTTTACTTTACTCGCACTGTTTACTTTACTCACATACTCTATTGTTTTTCACTCGATACACTCATAACCTTTGTTTCAAGCAAACCGGTGAGATTGACAACCTCATCGCAAGTTGGGAACAAAGTACTTGGTTGTGTTGTGTGCAGGTTCCGCGTTGCTACTGGCCGAAGACGAGTCAACAAGTATCGTTAAACGGCGCCCTTGTTGGAGTGCTATTAAGCCAGTCTGCATCACCTTCAGTCGTTTGTCTCTCCTCTCCAAGAACGATAAACCTTGGTTTCTTAACTGAGGGAAAACCAGCTACTATACTCATCACACCTTCCTCTTGAGGTTCCCAACGGGCTGGTCATTCACCACGCACAAGGACCGACTGTCAACTAGGCAATCAGCTATTTTTCTGGCGCCGTTGCCGGGGAGGAAGTAGAAGACTTCTGCGAGGGGAGTTTTCGCACGCACATCCTTTACTTTGTTATTGTTTTGCTTTACTTTATTTATTTTACCTGCATTGTTTTATATCAAAAACCCAAAAAATTAGAATCCTTGGTAGTTGTTATTTCTTTACTTTTAGTTTATCATGTTGATCCCTAAGTACGTTCTGGAGGACCTCTCAGTAGGTAGTGGTTCGATTATTGGCAAAAGTAACATTGAGGAGTTCTTTAATCACATTAGTATGCATGAGGAAGTTGAGGAGAAATCTTTGGTTGAGCTAGCTCCTAGTATTGTAGTTGCTTCTGCTTATTTTATTCACATGTTGGAAACTAGGTTTGCTAGTCTTAATCCTTTTATGCAATACATGTTCCTTAAGCTTCACGAAATTGAGGATCCCGAAAAGAAAGCTTTTATCTTGGAAACTTTGCGCATTGAATTTAAAGATGTTGCAAGTGAGGCTAGGAAAGTTTTTAAGAAGTTTAATAAGCTTGGCTCGCCTATTGAAATTGTTGGTACACCCAACAAAGATTCTAGATTGCCAATACCTTGTAAGCTTGTAGGAATTCATAATGCCTTGGTAGCTAATACTAGTTGGATTTGTCCTGAAAATCTTTTTGATGAAAATAGTGTACCAAAGCGTGATTACAAGGGATACTCAAAACCTCAATTGGATAGTATTCATTTCTTTATTCCTATAGTGGATCCTGATTCCCCTTTCAATATTACTTGATTCGCAATTTTCTGCGCCTAGCTCAAAGGCGTTAAAGAAAAGCACTCTTGGAAGATAACCCAATGTTTTACTTTCAGTAGTTTTTCTTTTATTTGAGTCTTGGAAGTCATTACTACTGTAATGACCGCTCCTTATCTTGTTTATTTCGTTTTTGTGCCAAGAGAAGCCTCTAATTCGAGTGAGGTAAAGATTTGGGGATGTTGTTGTCCTGAAACTGTTTTCGGTGCTGCACCGTAAAAATTCGTTTAAATTCTCCGTATATCTTTTGGACCTGCGATTTCTTGTGCATATGCCCCAGGTTATATCCAAACTTTTGTTAGTTGAACACTTTTTGATTTGAGCAACAGAAAACCCCTCAAAAATTCGACCTTTGTCAGCTATTCTGTTTTGACAGATTTCTGCCAATATTTGTGTTTGCCACTTTATCGCTTTCTTTTGAGTTCTTTTGATCATGGAACTTTTGGGGAAGTTGCTACAGTGATATTTGCTATATATGTGGTGGTTTTGAGTTGAAACCTGAAGCAAAAAGAGGTTGATTATATGTTATGCTACACTAATGTTGCTAATAGATTTGTGTTTAGTTTTGTATGAAGGAAGTTTTCAAGTGTAGGGATTGGAGAATGATGAGATGAGTTGAAGAATGGACAAAAGCTCAAGCTTGGGGATTCCCATGCATCACCCCAAGAAATATCCAAGAAGTACAAGCGTCAAAGCTTGGGGATGCCCCCGAGGCACCCCTTCTTCATCGGCAAAAATTAGGTCACCTTTCAAAACACTATATTTTTATTGCTTCATGCACTATGTGTTTTTCTTGGAGCGTCAGTTGTTTTAGTTTTCTTAGTTAGTTTAGTTTTGTTTGCTGCAATAAATGGTTGGACCCCAACAAATTTTCTTTGGAGAAGTTGCCTTGCTTTTTATTTGCCAAGAACGCTCTAGTTTTCACTCTTATCAAAAAACCGAGTGTTCTTCTTTTTCTGCTACTGCTTTTGGTTTTCGTTTTCGCCTTGATTTGCGTTCAGACCTTGTCATATCTTTTCATCAAGGTGTATTTTTGCCTCTGATCTTTATTGGTTTTCATCAAAAGAGGTGTCTTTAAAAATTTCAAATGGTGTTGGAAAAGAGAAAAAGCTTTGTGCAAAAAAGTGGTACAAGAAGGAGCTTGTGTAGACTGCGGCTTAGGCTTTTTCATGTCATGCTTGATGTCTTTTTGATAGTATGCTTAGTGGTTTTGCTGTAGCATGACTTGTCTCAAATAACTGAGATTGCTTAATGAGCCTCTGAAAAAATCATGCGTTGTTTTTATTGTATGGAAGCATTATTTTGGTTTTCTCCTTGATGCTTTATTTGGGTTGACTTGGAGCATGCTCACACATGTTAGACTCTTACAAAGTCGCCAATAGCCTCTATGATCATTTAGTTTTTGAATTTTGATGCCATCTTATACTTCTTTTAATGTCGCTTTGTCGCTTTGCATGATTATGGCCATTACTGCTCTCTTAGTTGGTCGCTCCCAGTCTTTTGCTAGCCCTCGCCTTGTACTAAGTATGAGCTCTACTCGTGCATCCAACTCCTAAAAGCCAAAGTTTGCCAAAGTGTCCACCATACATACCTACTAGCAATTTGCTATTCCAAGTAAATTTGACTTGCTTTTATTTTATCTTCAAATTAAACTCTTACCAGTGTTATGCGAAATTCGGTCAGTAAAGCTCTCACGAACCGGAAGGCACACTTTACTTTTTCCTGTTCTTAAAAATTTGACATTGTGGTCTCTTATGTTGAGTTGTTATGCTTGCAAGTTGTAAGTTGGAGACTAGCCCAGCCATGCAGTCATGGGCAAGCTTTCAACATTGCACTTCTTATTTGAGTTGATATCGTGATCTTTTGTTTATGGATGCCCGCGGTGTGAAATGAATTGGGAATCTTGTGGGGATCATGGAGTTTGTATATGTGTTAGGGAAATGCCGGGCCGCTAATCTAAGTCATGCATAATTCATGGTGGAAATTTGCAGCATACCCATAGTGAATATTCGACGACACATCTCACAATAAAAAGCTAAACAAATGGCAAATAAAAGAGATGTCGAGGTGTTCATTGTCTGCTTGTCCTGTCATTTTGATGTGGGCTTGTTCCATGTCATCGCGCACGGAGGTACCCCATTGGCGGTTCTCAATGATATGCATATATTTACAATGACAAGAGCCTTGCTTGGGACTCTAAGTAAAGTAGCATGAGGTTTGGGTACTCGTATTCATGGGACACGAGGTTTTCAACTTATGATTTGTCAAGCATATGCATCATAATTGTTCTCGCATTAACTTTAACCATTCAAGATGCTTATGATGGGGGCAATGAGAGCTCAAAGCCGGTAAGTACTATAATTTTTGAAGGTTATAAAACTTGCAATCACTGCTTCCCTCTGCGAAGGGCCTTTCTTTTACTTTTATGTTGAGACACCACCTTCTATCTTTATGCACCATTAAGAGATCATAGTTGTCATTCTTAGTATAATATGCATTGTCCCAAAGTTCATTGATTGATTCATATTGTTGGTGACAAGGGTATAGTTAATAGAGCCCGTTAGTTGAGTACCCCTAAGGCCCGTATAGCTAGGCCCAATTGTAATGATAGTCGAATACGAGTTCCTACCGTATGTCGATATTGTAATCTATATCGGACCCTACCCGATCCTCGAGACCTGGCCACCTATATATAGGGGCCAGGAGGGGACGATGTAGGCCAGATTGAAAGCAAGCCAGGTTAAACACCCAAGTTTACTTTCGACGCATACCTATTTCGACTAACTTTACCTTCGAGTTCATCCGACGCCCTATCTCCCCGATCCTAAGTCCTTCATTTAGGACATTTGTCGAGTTAACCCTCATCAATTGGCGCCGACCGTGGGGACCTTGGGCGTTGGAATCATGAATTCGACGGCTTTTTCGCTTTTAGCCAACAGCAGTTTAGAACTCGACGGAAATCAAGAGATGGAGTTAACCATTGGAAGTTTGAGCATCATTATCGAGCCATCGGGTTCATCCCGCCTCTCAGATTCGACGAAACCAGATCCGTCGGTAAACAAGTCCGAAACAGAAGAAATGTTGGAATCATCAGAAGACTCTTCCAGCGAGATAAACTCGCCGGTCAGCTTCGAAAAAGCACCAATCGCAGAAGGCGACAAAATTCGGGAAAATTTCGACTCAGAAGAAAGAGCGTGCCAAACGCACAATAACGCAAAGGACTTCGCCGTGGAAAGCAGCGGTGTCTCCAAAGTGCATCAGTTATGCGTTATTATCACTAAAGCAGAAGAAGAAAACAACAGCGAAGGAAGTAAAAAGGTCGACAGGCAAGTCGACAAAATGAAAGAACACAACAAAAAGGAAAAGGAGAAAGTCCACGTTTCGGCTGGCGAATGGAGAATGATCAAATCAGCTATCAATCATGGTACAGAAGTACCTGAAGGATCGAGAAGAGAAGTTATAATGGGATATCAGTATGCACTATACCAGCACAGGAAGAAACTAAGGGAGGAAAGAGACATGGTCTTTCAAGACAATAACAGTATATTAAGGGAGGAGTTCTGGGGAGACTATAGTGAAGATTCAGAGTACAGCAGAGAAAGGCATGGAGACCCAAAGCACAATAGAGAGGCGACGGCGCGCAACAGAGAAGAAAGGTACTCAAGAAGCCTGATACGTCTCAAACGTATCTATAATTTTTGATGCTCCATGCTTGTTTTTACACCATTTGCCTATTGTTTCGTTACACTTAGTGGCATTTTTATGCATTTTCCGGAACTAACCTATTAACGAAGTGCCACAGTGCTAGTTTCCTGTTTTCTGCTGTTTTTGTGTTTCAGAAGTGATACACAGGAAATATTCTCGGAATTGGACGAAACAAGTTCCTGAAGTCTTATTTTACCCGGAAGCTTCCAGAGATCCGAAGGAGAGTAGGAGGCGAGGGACCAGGGGCCCACATGCACAGGTGGCGCGGCCAGCCCCTGGCCCGCGCCACCCCCGTGTGTGGCCGCCTGGCCCCTCCTCTGACATCGCCCCTTTGCCTATAAAGACCCCCCGATGAGAAAAACCTAAGGGCCCGATCAGTTTTCCAGAACACATCGCGATCCGCCGCCGCCGTCGACCCGAAGATCGGGAGGGTCCAGAAGCTCTTCCCGGCACCCTGCCGGAGAGGGGAATCGCCACCGGAGGTCTTCTTCATCGCCATGCTTGCCTCCGGAGCGATGAGTGAGTAGTCTACCTTAGACTATGGGTCCATAGCAGTAGCTAGATGGTTGTCTTCTCCACTATGTGCTTCATGTTTAGATCTCTTGAGCTGCCATACATGATTGAGATCACCGTTATGTAATTCTACATGTTTGGTTTGTTGGGATCCGATGAATATTGGTGTTTATGATTAAGTTGTTGTACTGAATTATATCTTTTGTTATCTCTATGTTGTTTATGATCTTGCATGCTCTCCGTTGTTAGTAGCTATCTTGGCCGAGTAGTTGCTAGTGACTCCAAGAGGGGGTATTTATGCTCGATAGTGGGTTCATGCCTCTATTTCACCTGGGGGAGTGACAGAAACCTCTAAGGTGGTAGATGTGCTATTGCTACTAGGGAGAAAACAACATTCATATGCTCAAGGGCATATGCTTTGTTTACATTACACACTTTGCTTAATGCAATTATCTGTTGTTCGCAACTTAATACTTCTAGGGTGTTCGGATTGATATCCCCGGGAGTGGATTATTAGTCATAGATGCAGTTGGATGGCGGTCTATGTATTTTGTTGTAATGCCCAGAGTAAATCTCATAGTGATCTTCTTGACATATCACGTTATCTCTATTCTATCAATTGCCCAACTGTAATTTGTTTACCCAGCATGTGTTATTTTATCTATGGAGAGACACCACTAGTGAACTGTGGACCCCGGTCCTATTTCCATCATATTGCTATCACCTGTTTACTTTACTCGTACTGTTTACTTTACTCGCATACTATATTGTTTTCCACTCGATACACTCATAACCTTTGTTTCAAGCAAACCGGTGAGATTGACAACCTCATCGCAAGTTGGGAGCAAAGTATTTGTTTGTGTGTGTGCAGGTTCCACGTTGCAGCTAGCAAGCAAAGCTTGGACGAGGCGCCATATATAAATTGTCCGCTGCTGTCGCAAAATAGCAAGCATCACCTTCAGTCGTCATTGTCTCTCCTCTCCTGAACGATATTAAACCTTGGTTTCTTAACTGAGGGAATACTAGCCGCTACACTCATCATACCTTCCTCTTGGGTTCCCAACGGGCTGGTTATTCACCACGCACAAGGACAGTTTGCTCCCACATCAACTTGGAGTAGCAAAGCCCTACCCCACAGCTAGAAGAGGAGGAAGATGACTTCATGCAAGAAATGCCAGAAGCAGCATTGGTAGCAGCACAAGCGTATTTACTAACTACAAGGCCAGAACCTGGGGACCCGCGAGAAGATATGCACCGGGCCGCGATACGAAGCCTTGGAATAGTGGAAAGCAAGATCAGGGAAAAAGGCCCAGAGACAAAGTCGACAAGCTGCAAGGAAAATCAAAAGGAGAAGTTCAGATACAACTTCACAGATAACGAGTACAGCGAGTCATCAGAAGAGGAATGGCAACAAAAGAGGAAAGAGGACGCAAGAAATATAATAGCGCAAGCTCGAGTAAACAAATCGCGTCATGCTTGGAGGGAAGAGAATTATGAAGACGACGATAAAGAGATGGGTGCGTTATGCTTTACCCGCAGGGTTCGCAAAACGCGGGTACCCAAAGGATTCAAACTGCCACACGACCAGCTTAAGTATGACGGATCACAAGAACCTACCCTATGGTTGTCAGACTATCTGCAGGCGGTACTAATATTGGGGGGAACAAAGGCGACTGCAATGCAAAGTTTGCAGCTACACCTCACCGGCGCAGCACGGTCCTGGTTGAATACCCTACCCAACAAATCCATCGGAAGTTGGGGGGAACTCGAAAGTCAATTTGCAAGAAATTTTCATTCAACATACAAGCGCCCAGCATCACTAGAGGAAGTTAAGGCGTGCGTGCAGAGGAAGGGCGAAACTCTATGTTCTTATATACAACGCTGGAGTATAATCAAAAACTCAGCAGAGGACGTCTCCGATGAACGAGCAATAGACGCCTTCACAGCCGGACTTCGTCGCTCAGATCTCGTGGAGGAAATAGGAAGAACAAGACCTACAACAGTAGCCGAATTAATGGAACAAGCCAACAAATTCGCTGATGGAGAGGACGCGTATAACAACAAAAGAGGACGTTCACCAGAAGTCGACAGAATAAGTAGACAGAGGAGACGACACCGCAGCAGGGATAACCAAGGAAGGCAAAATCAGGTAGCCGCGGGCTACATATTAGAAGAAGAAGAAGGATATGAAAATAGGAGGTTTTAGGCAAAAGGAGTAGAAAAATCAAGATACTCCGGTCTTTCGGCCGAGGATATGCTATACGGACCTTGTCGAATCCACTACGCATATCTCGACGGGAAAAGGGTCTCAACCCACCAGATGAAGGATTGCAGAACATTCCTAAGGCTGCAAAGCGCCATGGGCTCAAGCCAAGGAGGGAGGCAAGGAGAAAAACATAGAAGTCAAGGATATCAAATGCAAAGGCTAGCAAGGCACCTAGAGTCAAAAGTCTACATATCAGCCATGATTCAACCGGTGCTCAAGTCAAAGAAAGAGCGAAAGAGCATATCCAGGCAAGTAAACCTAGCAATATCATCACCACCAGCTACAACAGAGTACCTACGGTGGTCAGAACAACCAGTTAAGTTCAGTAGAGCAGACCACCCGAGAAAAGTTCCCAGGCCAGGCCACTCGCCTATGGTTTTAAAGGCGCAAATAGGAGGATACGACATCGGAAGAGTATTCATGGATGCAGGGAGTGGCATAAACTTAATATATGCTAGAACCTTAAAGGCAATGTGCATCTCGCTGTCGAGTCTGAAGCCAACAGATTGCTCCTTCCACGGAATAGTACCGGGAGCCGCAAACTACCCTTTGGGAAGAATAGAACTCGATGTCTGCTTTGGCAGTAGCGGCAACTACCAAAGAGAGAAGCTGGAATTCGAAGTTATGGACTGGCCGTCACAATACCATGCAATCCTGGGGCGCCCAGCATTTGCAAAATTCATGGCAGTACCACACTACGCGTATCTTGCGCTAAAAATTCCAGGACCCAAAGGAACAATCACAGTACAAGGGAGCTTTGAAGTAGCCAACACATGTGACAGAGAATTCAATAGGATGGCGCAAACCTTCGGCATGACAGCGGAATATGAGAGGTTAAAAGGAGAAACGGATCATAATGTGCTACCCGACGTTGGACGATCCCTGCCAGATCAGGCTTTCAACACAACTCAGGACTCGAAGAAAATCCAGGTCCACCCTACAGATGCAAACAAGACGATATCAATTGCGGTGAACTTGGATCCCGCATAGGAAAGCGCGCTCGTCGAGTTCCTCCATGAGCGCTGGGAAATCTTCGCCTGGTGTCCATCAGACATGCCAGGGGTTCCCAGGGAACTCGTCGAGCACGCATTAAATGTAGATCCCAAGGCAAAGCCAGTCAAGCAGCCATTGCGACAATTTGATGAACCTAAAAGGAAGGCGATAGCATCAGAGTTGCACAGGCTAGAAAATGCCGGGTTTATCAGAGAAATCAAAACTTCGAGTTGGGTGTCGAACCCAGTCATAGTACCCAAGAAGAACACAGATGTACAAAGAGTATGTCTCGACTACACATCTCTCAATAAGCATTGTCCAAAGGATCCCTTCCCTCTACCCCGCATCGATTAGATAATCGATTCAACAGCGGGATGCGTGAGGCTTTCATTTTTGGACGCATATTCTGGTTACAATCAAATCAAATTGAAGAAAGAAGACGAAGAAAAAACGGCCTTCATCACACCATACGGAGTGTTTTGCTACCAAGTGGTGCCGTTCGGCCTAAAAAATGCAGGGGCAACTTATCAACGGATGATGCAAAATTGCCTCGCAAGCCAAATAGGGCGCAACATCCAAGTCTACATTGATGATGTAGTCATCACCACAAGAGAGGAGAAATCTCTAATCAGCGACTTGGCAGAAAGCTTCGACAACCTGAGCAGGTACAAGCTTAAGCTTAACCCGACAAAGTGTTCCTTCGGCGTATCAGCAGGACAACTTTTAGGGTTCCTGGTATCAGCACGAGGAATAGAGGCGAACCCAGAGAAGATTCAAGCAATTTTGACAATGGGAAAACCCACGAAACTACACGACGTATAGAAACTTGCAGGGCGCGTCGCGGCTTTAAGTCGTTTTGTTGCTCGAGTGGGAGAAAAGGCGCTTCCCTTCTATGCACTTATGAAGAAGTAAGATGATAAATTTGAATGGACGGAAGAAGCAGACGCAGCTTTTGCATAGTTGAAAAAAGTGCTTTCCACGCCACCAGTGCTGGTCGCACCAAAAGAAAAAGAACCACTACTATTGTACATCGCCGCAACCCATCAGGTGGTGAGTACAGTATTAGTAGTCGAAAGAAGCAAAGAAGGAAAAGCGCACGGCATCCAGAGGCCGGTATATTTCATCAGTGAAGTATTATCTCCGACAAAACAGAGGTACCCGCATTATCAGAAGCTTGCATATAGTGTTTTCACAACTGCACGAAAACTGCGACAGTACTTTGCGGTCCACCCAATTATAGTGGTCAATGAAGCGCCACTATCGAACATATTGAACAATCCTTTAACAACAGGACGTGTCTCTTTGTGGGGAATCGAGTTATCCCCCATGGACATCACGTACAAAAAAAGGAAGGCGATTAAGTCACAAGTCTTGCCAGATTTTACGGCAGAATGGCTGGAGCTGCAAAGCACGGAACCACCAGACTTATCAAGTACTTGGACAATGTACTTTGACGGTTCTAAGAGAGTTCAAGGCGCAGGCGCAGGAATGGTCTTGATATCGCCCCATGGCGACAAATTAAAGTATGTCTTAAGGATGAGCTTTCCACAAGCTTCTAATAACGAAGCAGAATACGAGGCTTTGTTGCACGGTATGAAGATGGCCAAAGCATGTGGAGCAACTCGCCTAAAAATATTTGGAGATTCCAACCTTGTTGTCCAGCAAGTTATGAACAGGTGTGACACAATCAATGATAACATGATGGCCTACAAGAATTTATATCATTATCTCGAGGGAACATTCGATGGATGCGAAGTCTCGCATATAAGCAGGAATAGTAATGAAGAAGTCGACAATTTGGCAAATATCGGGTCACAGTGCCTACCCGTGCCATCCGGAGTATTTTGGGAAGAAATAGTAGAAAGATCAATAAAAAGTGGAAAAAGTTTGACTACTGCAGCAGACTCGGGGGCTACGTCGGAGCCAGAGGAGGTCATGATGATAGAAGAAACATGGATGCAGCCATATCTTGCATACATGATAAATAAACAATTACCAGAAGATACAGTGGAGGCCAAGAGGATAACTCGAAGATCGAAAGCGTTTGTCGTGTTGCAGGGGAAGTTATACAAGAAGAGTATTACCGACGTTTTGCAGCGTTGTGTAACGCCCCAGGAAGGACAAACAATACTAAAAGACATACACGGTGGAGTGTGCGGCCATCATGCTAGCAGCAGAGCAATAGCGGCAAAGGTTTTCCGAGCAGGATTTTATTGGCTAACAGCCATCAAAGACGCAAAAGATATAGTTCGAAAGTGTGAAGCATGTCAAAGATTCGCATCTAGACCGCATGCACCAGCAGCAGAGCTACAAACAATACCATTGTCTTGGCCCTTTGCGCAATGGGGCCTCGATATGGTGGGAAAATTGCACAAGTCCTGGCCAGGAGGACATGTCTACATGCTAGTGGCAGTCGATAAATTTACCAAGTGGGTGGAAGCGGCCCCGGTAACAACTCAAGATTCTACAGCAGCAATCAGCTTCATCAAGTCAATAGTATTCCGTTTTGGTGTACCATATAGCATCATCACAGACAACGGGACAAATTTCACTTCAAAGGAATTCAAGAGTTATTGCGAAGGATTAGGGATCAAGCTCAAATTCGCATCTGTGGCGCACCCGAAGACAAATGGGCAAGTTGAAAAAGCCAACGGCCTGATATGTAGTGGGATAAAAAAGAGGCTCTTAGCACCTCTCGAGAAAGCCAAGAGCGCTTGGGTAGAAGAGTTGCCCTCCGTTCTTTGGAGCCTAAGGACTACGCCTAACGCAGCAACTCAAGAAACTCCTTTTTTCCTGGTCCATGGCGCAGAAGCCGTGCTTCCAGTCGAAGTTACACACGAGGCCCCAAGAGTGACGGCATACGACGAGACAACATCGACAGAAGCACTACAAACCGATGTCGATGCACTAGATGAAGCAAGGGATAATGCATTAGAAAGAGCCACGCAGTATCAACAGAGTCTACGAAACTACCACAGTAGTCAAGTTCGTCCACGATCCTTCGTGGTGGAAGACCTAGTTTTGCGACTCAGGCAAGACAGCCATGGCAAATTGGAGTCCCCTTGGGTGGGACCCTACATCGTCACATAAGTAATTCTAGGCGGAGCATATCGACTACAAGACAAGAAGACAGGAAAAGACGAGAGTAATCCGTGGAATGCAGAGCAGCTACGACGTTTTTACGCGTAGAATAAATCTAGTGGTATCATTAAATTCGAGTTAACCTTCTGAACCCAGAACATGAGGCCATAGGTCGGGTTCTTTGGGTTAAACTCGACAAAATTGTACAAGTATTTCTACTTCTCCGCTCGGGGGCTTCAACCCTCGGGTCGTACGAATGAAATTTCTATCGCGACATGGAGACCTTTTTTACTATAAAGGTTGTGCAGACAACCTGATAATATTCAAACAATTTGGTTCGCAAAGAACCCGATATATCTCAAGCATACCTCAAAACAGTGACTTGTTTTCATGGTACTAGCAAAACCATCAAAGTAGAGTACGAATATTCATTACAGATAACACGGCGGTAAGGACATTGTCAAGCGAAATTACATAAAAAGAAGATCCTAATGGAAGTGGACTTCAGCTTCGCACTTCTTCTGGCACTGGGTGCCGTCATAGATCTTCACGTCGAACTTCGACGTGCCGATGTGGAAGTCAAAGGCCATGAAGAAGCCTTGGTGGATGTCGTGGTCTTCTGCAAATTGTGACCAGCCACCCCTCAAGTACTGCTCGCCGTCGCCGTCATACCAAACCCCCACCTCGTATGGAGTCCCACTGCCAGACTGTTCACGGAGAACCGCTTCCCGCAGTTCTCGCCCATCCATGAACTTGGTGAAGTTCAGCGGAAGACGCTGAATCTCACGGCACTGTGCCATAGCAATGCAAAAGAAGGAAAAGATTCTGGGAGGAGCAGTGGGAGCAGCAGGAGGAGGGGCGCTTGAACCTGGGGCAGCACCAGTCACTTTGGGCTTATTTTTGCTCCCAGGTGGGCGACCGGGACGACGCTTGGCCGGAACGGCCAGTGACGACCCTGCGGCGGCTGGAGTTGCGTTGTTCTTGTTCTTGCTTCCACGAGGGCGACCTCACCTCGCGGCGCCACCGGAGAGCCAAGGTTCAGACGGGAACCATCTGCATCAGCCATGAGGACAAAGGAAAAGGCTAGGAAAACCCTAGATGGAGGGAGAAGATGATGCGGCGGAGGAGGAATTTGATTAGGGTTTTTACCCTTGCCAGAAGGTGCTTTATTTATAAGCACGTATTATCGGGCCCCCATGCTAAATCAAGGCCCGTAAACATATTTTACAATAGGAGTTAAATTCTGCACACAGCAGACGATAATGCCAACGAGAAAAAAAGAAGAGGAGACTGTGGTCGCACGATATGAAAACCTCGACTTGGACTCGGGGGCTTGCAAACAGTAGACGATAACAGGAGGAAGAAGAACTGAACTTTGAGCCTATGCTTGACTACAAGTATCCAAACATAGCCTCGGGGGCTACTCCCATCGGGAGCGCTGAGCGCGCACCCGATAGAGGATGAAATAATCAATAGTGCAGATGAAGAAAGATTGTCATACAAACTTCGACTTCATAGTCGATGAAATACAAAGAGATTACTCCCATCGGGAGCGAAAAAGTTAATTTAAAAATCCAAAATTCTTTGATTTTATCAGTCAAAAACTTGGCTGCAACATAAGATTCTCGAGTTGCGTTATCGCAACGAAACTCGAATGCCGTGATTTATCACGAAGGTAAGACCCCCGGATCCGTCCTGTGTGGCCTAGTATACGCACATGGATGCGCTCTGCTGGTATGTATCCGTGTCTACGACGCGAAGAAAATCCTAGTGGACGCACTGGGTACCCTGAGAATCACTGGGATTCATTCTTTGTAAGTCCTAGATGCGGCAAAAGAGTGGGTTTGACCGGTATCCCGAATTCAAGTCCAAGGGGATTGAATTTGAAGTTGGTGACAAGTATCTGTTCTGGCAGTTAACTGACCTCTTGATCCGTCAGAGTTGTCAGGCTTGTTCATCAAAACCCCTTGCGAAAGAATATCATGAAAATAAGTCGAAAGACCAAGTCAAAGATTTGAAGATAAGAAGAAGTCGAAGAATTGATCAAGTCGAAGATTTAAAGATTAGAGATTCAACCCGAATCTACAATTCTGGTAGAATCTCAGGGGCTACTGACAAGGTTATAGTTAATAGAGCCCGTTAGTTGAGTACCCCTAAGGCCCAAATAGCTAGGCCCAATTGTAATGATAGTCGAATACGAGTTCCTACCGTATGTCGATATTGTAATCTATATCGGTCCCTACCCGATCCTCGAGACCTGGCCACCTATATATAGGGGCCAGGAGGGGACGATGTAGGCCAGATTGAAAGCAAGCCAGGTTAAACACCCAAGTTTACTTTTGAGGCATACCTATTTCGACTAACTTTACCTTCGAGTTCATCCGGCGCCCTATCTCCCCGATCCTAAGTCCTTCATTTAGGACATTTGTCGAGTTAACCCTCGTCAGTTGGTTTCACTTGTTCTCAAATTATTTGTATCTAGTTGCCCTCTTAAACTTGAAGGTGTCCTATGCATTTATGTTTTGCTCTCTTTGAAGGACAAGCTGAAAACCATTTGTATATTTTTCCTTATGATTTGAACACACGTTTGACTTTCATTGTTTCATTTTCATGATCTTTTGTTTATGTTCATTTGCATGTTTACAGCATGGTTGCTAAGTTCTTATTGTCAAGATTATATCTTCATGCCCATGTTTTAAGTTCTTATGATCCCAGCTCACAAATGCTTACATATATGATCAAGATTGTGTAGGTGCATGTCACCTCAAAAATTATTCTTTTGTTATCACTTACCTACTCGAGGACGAGCAGGAATTAAGATTGGGGATGCTTGATACGTCTCCAACGTATCTATAATTTTTGATGCTCCATGCTTGTTTTTACACCATTTGCCTAATGTTTCTTTACACTTCGTGGCACTTTTATGCATTTTTCGGAACTAACCTATTAACAAGTTGCCACAGTGCCAGTTCCCTATTTTCTGCTATTTTTGTGTTTTAGAAGTGATACACAGGAAATATTCTCGGAATTGGATGAAACAAGTTCCTGAAGTCTTATTTTGTCCGGGAGCTTCCAGTTATCCGAAGGAGAGAAGGAGAGGGGCCACAGGCCGCCCTCACGCAGGGCTGGCGCGGCCCAGCCCCTGGCCGCGCCGCCCTGGCGTGAGGAGGCCTGGGGCCACCTCTGACATCACCCCTTCGCCTATAAAGACCCCCCGACGGGAAAAACCTAAGAACCTGATCAATTTTCCAGAACACATCGCGATCCGCCGCCGCCGTCGACCCGAAGATCGGGAGGGTCTAGAAGCTCTTCCCGACACCCTGCCGGAGAGGGGAATCGCCACCGGAGGTCTTCTTCATCGCCATGCTTGCCTCCAGAGCGATGAGTGAGTAGTCTACCTTGGACTATGGGTCCATAGCAGTACCTAGATGGTTGTCTTCTCCACCATGTGCTTCATGTTTAGATCTTATGAGCTGCCCTACATGATTGGGATCACCGTTATGTAATTCTACATGTTTGGTTTGTTGGGATCCGATGAATATTGGTGTTATGATTGAGTTGCTATACTGAATATTATCTTTTGTTATCTCTATGTTGTTTATGATCTTGCATGCTCTCCGTTGTTAGTAGCTATCTTGGCCGAGTAGTTGCTAGTGACTCCAAGAGGGGGTATTTATGCTCGATAGTGGGTTCATGCCTCTATTTAACCTGGAGGAGTGACAGAAACCTCTAAGGTTGTAGATGTGCTATTGCTACTAGGGAGAAAACAACATTCATATGCTCTAGGGCATATGCTTTGTTTACCTTACACACTTTGCTTAATGCAATTATCTGTTGTTCACAACTTAATACTTGTGGAGTTCTCGAATTGATTCGCCACAAGTGGATTATTAGTCATAGATGCAGTTGGATGGCGGTCTATGTATTTTGTTGTAATGCCCAGAGTAAATCTCATAGTGATCTTCTTGACATATCACGTTTATCTTTATTCTATCAATTGCCCAACTGTAATTTGTTTACCCAGCATGTGTTATTTATCTTATGGAGAGACACCACTAGTGAACTGTTGACCCTGGTCCTATTTCCATCATGTTGCTATCATCTGTTTACTTTACTCGCATACTCTATTGTTTTCCACTTGATACACTCATAACCTTTGTTTCAAGCAAACCGGTGAGATTGACAACCTCATCGCAAGTTGGGAACAAAGTACTTGGTTGTGTTGTGTGCAGGTTCCGCGTTGCTACTGGCCAAAGACGAGTCAACAAGTATCGTTAAACGGCGCCCTTGTTGGAGTGCTATTGAGCCAGTCTGCATCACCTTCAGTCGTTTGTCTCTCCTCTCCAAGAACGATAAACCTTGGTTTCTTAACTGAGGGAAAACCAGCTGCTATACTCATCACATCTTCCTCTTGGGGTTCCCAATGGGCTGGTCATTCACCACGTACAAAGACCGACTGTCAACTAGGCAATCACCACACACCGACGATCTATGCTACAGCGACGAACATGAACACCTACAGTCTAAAGAGGATGAACACACATACGTACACCATTGCAGTATACAAGAGAGATGCAAACCATATTTTCTATGATCATCGAAACAAAAACTTACAATACGAAAGTTGTGTGGAACAGTATGGTGAAGCTACTCGCTAAAGGAAATTTTAATCGGCGGCTCGTGTGCGATGAATTTGAGAAAATTCGGGCAAATCGGTTTCAAACAAAATTGAAGCTTACACCAAACGAAACTCAAAACGGATGGTCAGAATGGATTCCCCTCGTCGAGGTGCATCTTTTTCATGTAGGACACATATTTCAATGATCCATGGTTGTGGTACTATGAAGGGATTATGAGGGAGCTGTTTAGAGGAAGGAGAGAGAAAGCTAAACGAGGGTGAGGGAAAGCTAGTCTTGGTACAGGCGTTGACCACTTTTGACTCACTGGAGCCAGAGACGAGCCTACCCCGTGAAAACGTTCGATTCGGAGGTATCCCCAGGGCCTATGTGGAGGGTGTTTTACGCACCGCGCTGGCCACCTTGGGTGAGACCCCTCTTATTTGGATGCCCACAAAAAAAAAATCTTCTCTACTCATACGAGCCTACCAACCACTATGCAGAATACCAAACGCCTCCTTAGTGATCGTTCCAGCCTGGCCGTGCGGTCGCATTTCATTCGGCTGGAGAATACCAACTTCACAATTTCAGATTCGTGTTCTTGCTCCACTTACAGCTTAGCTTGATACAATATGGATTCAGGGAAACAATTAAACAAATGTAGCGCTGATCTTCTTTCTGGTGCAATGGATGCAGAAATAGTGGCACATCTTCAATGAAATCGTGATATGTGGATTATAGGAATAACTTCTGTTACAGCTAATACTGGTTGAACGAGGAGGAAGGTCTCATATGAGCTATTGTTGTTTCAAAATAACTTTTGCTACAGCTAATACCGACGGTAGGCGTTCCTGCAGCTGTACAATTGGTGCCACTTGACGTTGACATGCTAAGAGCAACTTTAGTAGACCCTTCATCCGCGTGATCTGTAAATCGCGGATGCAGGTCAGGACAGAGGGGGTTTGCAGGTTCGGAACACACCGCGCAGAACAGAAACCACAAAGGAAACTGCAATTTTAAAAAACATGTGGTGTGCCAGATTTTTTTGCATTTTCTTGTCCGCATGAACACCACATACATATAAATTCATACTACATTTACAATCCGCTTGTCTAGCTACCAAAAGTTGCTCCAGGAAAACATCACCGAAGATGACAGAGGCGGCGGCGGCAACTCTAGCTACCCTACTTTACCCGGTGGCGGCGGCGGCCTAGAAGTCGTCGTCGGAGGAGATGGCGTCGATGAGGAGCTCCTGCAGCTCTGCCTCCCACTTCCACTTTGCCGTATTCTCTGCATCCCGGCGACTGCTCTCCTCAATCAGCTCGAGGATGCGGGGGAGGGCCGCCTCATCGACGTAGTCCTCTGGCCCAATCCGCGAGCCCGCGGAACGCGGTGGCGGCGGGGCTGCGTCGACCTCCATGCTCGTACGGGTCACGCGCGAGGCCGACGCGGTCGACGATGAGCCGGAAGCGCCCGCGTCGTAGCGGTAGCGGGAGCGCGAGGTTGCTGCCGATGCAGAGGATGGCGAGCCACCGCCGTGGTTGGCTCGAGCCTCCCGCTTGTTGAAGGCCGACGGCGGGGTCAACCAGTACTTGGTGTACCGGTATGACCCGCAGAGGCACGCGGTGTCGGAGCGTCGCTTCCGCGCCTTGTTGTCGTCGCCTCCGCCGCCGCCGTGCGAAGACCGTGTACGACCAATCTGGCCCCCGCCCGTCCGATTGACGAGTTTCCGAACATGTCGGCGGCGCATGCGGGGTAGATCTGTGGTTCGCGAGGCTAGGGAGCTCGCCGGTGGCGAGAGATTGCGGTGGAGTGGGGCAGAATGGGAGGGGATTGCGACAGGGGAGAGATCAGATCATAGCCCGCATCGACCCCTTCGACCGCTAGATATAACAGTCGACGTGGGGCGGATGAGGACGCCTGCATCGCGTTTGTGGGTCGGTGGCTAGATGCGGTGTCTAATATGCGTAAAAAAATCGGCTCTGACCCGCAAATCAGCTCGAGCGGCGTGATATAGGCCGGTTTGCGGGGTCTGCTGCCCGTTTGCGGGTTCCGCAAGAAACAAGACGGCCAGTGTGGCATGCATCGCTAACGCATGCCTAATTAAGTTGGATCGTCCAGATGAAGGATGAGTCTTGTGATTCGGCGCTTCTACTTCCAGCCGAGTCTCTTGCTCCAACTGACCGCAGCTTGTAGCTATCGCATTGCTAAGCTTTCTTCGCGTCTCCACAACTGAGTGGTCTTTTTTGTTTTTTTCTTGGCTGGAGCTCCATAATTTGGACACACTGCACACATTGCTATTGCCTCTCATCCCTACAAGACTATAACTTCATATACATCGGGAAACTCAAAACATAGACCGAGTTACATATGACCTTTTATTTTCAAACATATAAAATTTGTATTTTAAAATTTCAAAAAATCAAAATAAAATTCTTGAGATAGCCAATGTTGAATGCTACAAACCGATTAAAAATATCAATATAATATACTTTATATTCTAGTCTACATAAAAATAACAAAGTCCTTTATATAGTGAATAGTACACATTTTAACACTATAATTTGTCAGATTTTATCATTTTTTGTAGCCTAGAATATGAGGTATTTCATAGTGAGATTTTGATCGGTATGTAGAATTCAATATTATCTACCTCAAAAGTTTTGTTTTTGGAATTTTTTGAAACTTTAAAATAGAAATTTTATATATTTAAATATAAAGGGCTACATGTGCTCGGTCTACGATTAGTCCATTCTCCATACTAGGTAGTGTAGTGCGGCTTGCCGCGCGCTTGCCCGCCTAACGGCGAGTAAGCAAGCATAAAAAGTGTAAATTTTTAAAAGGAAGGAACAAAATAGAGTTCCATGATATTATAAAGAATCTATAATGGGGTGACGAGGAAGATTGTGAAGAAGCTAAAGAAAATGCTGCGAAAAGTAGCTAAAGGAAGGCGCGGGTTGCCGCGTGCTTGCCCACCTATGGCGTCCAAGCAAATATGAATTACTGAAAAAATATAATTGAAATTATCATCAGATTGGCAAGTGAAATTTACGTGTTATCTCCATACTCTACTGTAAATATGCACATATGAAATTATAATCGTGGTCATGTTTTTTTTACTTTAGAAGTACACATGATATAAATAGAACAAAGGATAACTTAGCAGTCATCAAGATCTCATACATATGTTTCAAACATGAGTAGCCGCACTGCCTTTGCAAAGGCTCTAAGAAAAAGATATCCAGACATTGGCATATATAAGTGATAGTAGAGCGATAACAACATCATTCACAGGTGATAGGAGGAGTTCGCTTGGGTCATATGAAATCTTGGTCTTGATGATCGCCTCACCAAAAGTGTTTCCGTCGAGCATCTCTTGTCATGTTGGCCCTTTGCACAAGGCGAACCAATGCCTGGACCACGTCCCGCACATTCTGGTTGAGGACACCACATATATTGGTGGTTTGGGTGTTGATTATTTGTAGAAACTTCCACAATCAAGCAAGCAGATAAGAATAGAAAAGGAAATAGATCTATGTTGGAGCAATAATTTACCGTATATGTGAACATATGGTAAACATGTGAAGGGAGAGTGGGGGACCTTAGAAGAGTGCTTGCCGATGTACAAGAAACAGTAAGTAGCCGAGACAATTTTGAGCTTCTACAATAGGCACCGCAAAAGAGTAAGTATATTGACCTGCCTAAACAAACATATTAGAGATAGAGCTTCCATAGGTGGACCAAATAGGCAAAAATTAGAAAAATAATAATATAGTGCACCAATTATTGAGCTTTGCTTGAGGAAGAAAGAGAATAAAAGCTGTCTATAATATGTGTACACTTTCATACCTTCTCACCAATTTCTACATAGCATGTTAACTGAAAGAACGACGTTGTGATCTACATATTACACTTAGAATATTAAAAAGCGCAACTCTACCTAAATTAAATTAAATTAAATTCAAACTGAAAGTAATTTTAATATGGGGCATTCTGTGCTTGCAAGCAGATAATACAGTCAGACGTTATATATCACTATTAACCACGTACGTGCTAGCAAGAAAAACGACATTTAGAAATTGAACAAAATTAAGCCACCAAGCGTGCTATTACAATATTACCTAAAAGGATAAACAGGCAGATTTGTCCATAAAATATGTGGCCAATCCCAACCTCTTGTGGAAATTCCAGATTCTCATTGCTCTCTCCTTTCTTGGATCAGTCTAGACAATATCTGACAATTTCATTTATTGACCAACTTTTCTTGGTTAAAAATTCCAGCAAGCTGCAAAAGAAAGCCCTGTTTTGTAATTTCCAAAGGTAAATGAAGAAACAAGAAGATAAGATAAAGAGCAAGGATGACATGTTATGATAGTATAAATATCTTCCTACCTAATTAAGAGTAAAAACAATTACCTCTGGGAGAAAGTAACCAAAACCTCAAAATTCTCTAATTGTCTTCTCATACAAAATAAGCAGTTTTAACCTCAACGCTCTCTTCAGCATGACAACAAAGGTGACCCATGTGCTACTGCTAGGTGACCGTGAAGAGGAGAAACATTTCAGGCAATCATCATTGATGTAAATCAGATGAACTGCAGGACAGATGGTTAGTACAGCAACAGTAGATGCATAGTGCAGATATTGGATGGAGAATTCACTATCACCTATTTTATTTACTTCTAACAAAATAAGCTTAAGAAGTGTCAGTAGTACCACCATGGATGCATAGGAACAGATCGTGGTTGAGACTCAAGCTACGGTTGGTGTCGCTGGGGCACGTTCATGGTGGTTGGCGGCACCGTCATGGCCATGCAAACCAAGTTAGGTTTGTCGCTGCTGTCAGATACCCTGGAGAAATGTCCTTGTCCTTATAAATCTCAACACATGTGATGAGGACCATAGAAACAGGCTGAAATGTGACTATCTGAAGGCATGCCTTCTCACAAATGCCTGCGCAGGGGTGAGAATTTATTCTGCAACAGAATACGTAGTAAAGCAGACCTATGCCATAAACCAAGCAAATAGTGCAATGGACAGAGGCACTGAGCATATCAGCATTTTAAAGCCTTTCTCTGAGATTCAATGTGGAAATTATGTCAACAGGAGTAAGCACGTGCAGAAAGAAATTAAGATAAAACTGGACAAATATTATCAAATATAATCCAAAGAAAGACAAATTTGCATTACACTACAATTCATACATGGCATCACGGAACTAAAATTATGTCAACAGGAGTAAATGTGCTGCTAAGATCACCTGAGTAAAATGGTCAATTATATTTTCAAAACCCATACATGCTCTCACCTTTCTTGTGTCCTCACACGCAGCTTGTTTCTCTGCCATTAAATGCCGAAATTCAAAGCTCAGTAACTATTAACCATTCCACTATTCTGAACATTACATGCACATTGCTATTCCACTAAAGCGAAGAACAACTTGCTTTTGAGACACATGTGAATACCAAATGGGATAAGATAACTTGACTGCTTATCTGCTTATCTACCTAGCAGTGGACAAACTATATTTGAACAAAATATGAGAACTTTGCCCAGACAATGGCTAACAATTTTATATTATCTCCACCATCTGTCTACTAACCTAAGTACGTCCAGATAATGAGCAATAGAGCAGAATCCCAAATCCAGCTTATCATATCCCTTCTCCCCTTTGAAAGTTCAAACTCAAACACGACTGCACAATGGTGTCGATAGGGATGGCGAAGTTCACCACGGATGAAATGCCACATCAGGCAACACATACATGATCTTTTGTCAAACTGCAGACAAGGTTCACATCAGTATATCTTCTGCACAGAATCCTGAAAACCAAGAAAATTATCCATTGATGGATGTAGTACCAAGGTTATGTGGGCGTTCATGGCCTGCTCATTTTTAATCCAGGAATACTTGATTTGTTAGCCAAGTACATGATGTCTTTCCTGGTCGTTGTTGCATTTTTATTCCAGGAATACTTGATTGTTAGCCAAGTACCAAAGGCGAAGGCGTTATATGGAATCCCAAAGCATACCCTGCCATTTCCACCCCACTGCACGGTAAAGTAAACACCATCTCCTCCCCTGATCATTGAATAATTCTCTCCCTGTAAAGAAACAACAAATTAGCTGAATATCAGTTAGGAACAGAAATACTGGACCTAAAGATGAGTTAAAGGATCTTCTGTACCAGCAATTCTACAAAATAGAAAGTAACATGTAGTATCACATAACTTTACTGCATGGATGCTTGATTATATCTTTAATTCTTCATGCAACATCAAGAAGACCTATGTATACTCACAATATATATAGCAAGTATGAACTACATCCAATAGCTATCTTGAATTCTAGACATGCATATGCAAGTATGTATAAAGAGTCGAGGAGAGACTGATTCAATTGAAGTGCAAAGAAGAAACAAATAAAAACGCTCTTAACCAGAACCTGCACGACAAGCGTACCCTCCGAACAATTACAGTCATAAATATGCAATTATCGGCAGCCTTATCATACCATACAAAAGTTTAAATCATCAAGATTGGAAGGAATGGATTAGAATTTAGAAGGCCTAAAATGTTAGATACCATACAGTACTATATTTCAGTAACAAATTATATGAATTAAACAGAGAGAGAGATGATGATGATGATGAAGCTGGAACCTAGCACTTGTGCGGCCATGAGGCATCTCCTCCCCCCATATCCTCTCCCCGAACCTGGCACGGAGGTTGAGGAAATCCGCTCACGTCGGTGACACACTCCGGCTGTTTCCACTCAGAGCGTCACAACTAACCGCCACAAGGCTGCTCTAAATTTGAAACTGTAGGTTGCACATAGAAGCCACTTGCTTCTTTTAACTAAAAGTTAAGTTGAATAAATCTGAGATGCTGAAAAGGTCCTTCGGAGATGTCCTATGATTACAAATCACTTCTTTCCGGCTTCTTATGCAGATTCAAGAATGAGATACCTGAGAAAAAATGTTGAACACAACAGATTAGATAAAAGTGGCAAGGATTTGGTAACCGGAACCACATCTGGTAGCCATAAAAAATGCAAGGAAAAATAAATCACATAATTTCACCTCTCCCTCCCGTTAACACCAAATCCAAATCTCAATGTTCAGTTCATCTAGTGCTTTCCCATGTGAAGAGATCCAATTTTTTTGCCTGGAGACACAAAACTGAATCAAACTTGGGAATAAGAACTGCTTCTCAACGAAAAATTGGTTTGGTAGTGCTATTTTTCTCTTTGTATTCTAATGTGAAGGACATATCATGTCTTGCTTATGTCAAAAAATCACTAGTGCTAGTTCAATCTGAACACCGGTATCAATATGTTGATCTGCAGCCTGAGAGGACTCTATTTCCCGACCTCTATTTCCCCACAATGATGTGTTGTTTAGATTACTCAATTGGTCCAAATCTCAGCTAGCAGCACAACCAATCTACCATTCTCAGCCATGTACATCTTACTTCCTGTACCGCATATTATAGAAACAAAACAGTGGGACTAACCTGATTTGATTAGGTAGTTTGGCCCATGATTGACGCCTGGAGAGGCAGCAACTCTATGCTTCCGGCCAGAGGCGAGAGAATGGCGGTAGTCTGTGGTCCCTGCTCCTCATTTTGCGGCTGCATCTCCACCTTGCTCTCCCCTGGCTGCATGCAGACCTCCCATACCATCTGAGATGCACACCGCGGGCCCTCCTAGATGCTCAGACGACCACGGCCAGGCTTGTGGCAAGCATAAAAACAAACACAATGTGAGCACCAGCTTACTACCAGGTCAGTACGTGGAGTAAATTATCATGACTCCCTCGCAAAACTGAAATAATTTTAGCAAACAAAGGACCCTAGAGATGGAATTTTCCATTGCAAATCCATCGGTAGAGACAGTACATAAGCATGATTTCTAACAATGAATAAAACTATTGAGAAAGAGGGTTAGATGAGAGGGACGAGGGCAACAAAAAGGAGTCCAGATTTCTGCTGCTCACCCGCTCCTATGGCAGAGATCAACGGCCGCTCGTGGATGAGGGGGCGGAGAGAAGGAGGCCACCATAAGGGGCAGAGAAGGAGGCCACCATCCTTGGGCGCTCGTGGTCGGGGAAGAGCGCCATGCCGCGCTCGAGGTCGGGGTAGAGGAAGCCACCGTGCTCGTGGTCGGGGCCGGCTATTTTGGACGAGAGACCTCTGCGGGACAGAGGTGTTGCAGAAGGAGGCCGCCGCCGCCGCTGGCTGCTGCCCCGCCATCCTGCGTGACTCCCCTCCTCCATGGTCGTGGAGGACTCGCAGGTGGAGCTCGATCTCCTCAAGCCCCTTGGAATTAGCTCCTCCTCGAGGAGATCATCGGCAATGACGTACTGGCGGCGGCTAGGGTTTTCAAGAGGAGGATGAGGGGAGAGAGAGTAAGGGGGAAAGAGAGCAACAACCAGCCACGGGGGTAAACCCCTCTTTCTCCTCCTCTCCATGACCGGGAGAGAGTGGGCCGGCGGCTTGCGCGTGCTCGGCGTACGGCGGCGTCTCTCCGGCCGCCACGCACGTACGGGGCAAGAGGAGAAGGACGAATGACAATACAAAATGTCAATTTTGCCCCTGGCGGGCATGCAAAAACACGGGGACAGCCACCGCATAACACTGTGTAGATGAACACCCACACACGCCCACGTACACTCAGTCGCTGATCTTCGGGTCCCGGGAAAAGCAGGCCCACAACTCAGTGACTAAGCGGGTATATCAGAAAGGGCGATGGAGGGCTAAAGTGACCGACGGTTCGGACCACGTGAGCAGGATCCTGAGTCCAATCAGACGGCCAGGATCGCGGGATCTAAAAAATGAACGGCCACCGAGCTGCCACGTCATCAGAACGGATGGCTAGGATCATCAGTGCGTGGATAGGCCAGGATTTCCCCAAGAATGTTTCTTTTAGATTTTTGTACTCCCTCCCTCTTATCTTAAAATATGATAATTTTTTATGTAAAGTTAAACTTTATAAAAGATCAAGTATATACTTTAAAATATTAACACCGCAATATTAAATGTGTACAATGTAAAAATATATTTCATGATAATTCTAAAGTAACATTGATTTGGTATTGTAGAACTTGATATAATTTTCTATATACTTGATCAATTTTAACAAAGTTTAACTTTAACCAAAAATTATACTACGCGACATAATTTGCAAGGAAGGGAGTACACTGGCTTGTTCACGATTTTGCTTTACTAGCTGCAATGTTGTTGTTTCGCTCACTCTATGGCCCATGGGTGATTGAGTCATACATATGGATCCCACATATAACGCTTCACATGTCACTGACACAAAGTTGCCTGGTTTTAGGTGTGACAGATCCGAGCAAATTGCAATATTGGCTAAGTCATGAGACACTAGCGTTATATTTAATGTTAGATGCCATGAAGATAAATGATATACATTGAGTATTGACATCAAGATCACCGATTTGAACAGATAAATGTGATATTATTAAGAAGTAGAAATGAAGATATGGACAGGGACAGAGCCAACCATTAGGCTTGGATGGGGGCATAATCATGTTGGAGGGGGCAAAAGGCTTAGAATTACTAGGTACAAGCATGAGTGTGAGACCATTTATAAAGGAAAACAAATTGTTGGGGGGGGGTGGCTTAGCCCCTGCTCGTCCCCCTTCCTCTATCCCTGGATATGGAGTTCTTGTGTGGAACTCAAAGTTTGTCATGCTCTTAGATTATGTGTTAAGCCATGGAGTATTAAGATCTCGAGAGAATGTTGAGGTGGTGAGATAGTCTAAATATCATTCATCATGCAAGTCAAAGTCTCAATGACGCTCAACAAGTTTATCCCATGGATGAAAAGAATCTTTTTTTGTCTTTGCATGTGATTAATTTAGATATTATATTATTGATTTTAAAGTAAATGTCCATACAGGCTGTCAAGGCTTAAAATAAATTAATGGGAGAAAAGATTCTAAGACTATTATGTTCCATTGCCTTTTTCTATTACAAGAATTTCAGGTTTGTGGAGTTTCTGTTACTAAAGGAGTATTAGTGAGATGTGTAGTATCATCTCCAGAAGTCAAACATCAAGGCAAGAGACAAAATACAAGGTCAAAGATGAAGCCCATGAATCAAGGAGCCCATTAGGTGGAAGCCTAATTTGTGATAGTCCACCATGGAACATGACCCATCTCCTCTCTTGTTCATATCTCTCATAGACTATGGACCAAGCTTTACCATTGTACCCCTCGTACATACCACCATGAAGGGTAGCTTTGGTCTTTTGTCAAGGACCCCCACCAATGTAAACCCCCCAACAGGGTGAAGGGTTCATTCACCTCATACATCAATAAAGAAGGGGAGATGCCTTGTTTGGGAAGCTCTAGTATCCGATCTGAGGATACTTGTTTGACTCGGACCGACGTTGTGTGGGACCTTGACTTTGCTCCGGGATGCTTTTCGACCTGGGGGGGTCCATGATCAACCCTTCGACACTCTCCTAACATGCATGGGATTAAGTCGCTCTCCAACGAGGCAGTCGATCCTACTAAAAAACATTGTGGTGTCTGATACGTCTCCAACGTATCTATAATTTTTGATGCTCCATGCTTGTTTTTACACCATTTGCCTACTGTTTCGTTACACTTCGTGGCATTTTATGCATTTTCTGGAACTAACCTATTAACGAGTTGCCACAGTGCCAGTTCCCTGTTTTCTTCTGTTTTTGTGTTTCAGAAGTGATACACAGGAAATATTCTCGGAATTGGACGAAACAAGTTTCCTGAAGTCTTATTTTACCCGGAAGCTTCCAGAGATCCG
Organism: Dactylis glomerata; assembly: GCA_007115705.1. NCBI lineage: Eukaryota > Viridiplantae > Streptophyta > Magnoliopsida > Poales > Poaceae > Dactylis > Dactylis glomerata. The sequence continues at coordinate 6,709,470 of QXEO01000220.1, read as the reverse complement.
AAGGAGAGTAGGAGGGGGGCCACCAGGGCCCCACACATAGGGCTGGCGCGGCCAGGGCTTGGCCGCGCCACCCTGGCGTGAGGGCGCCTGGCTCCTCTCTGACGCCGCCCTTCGCCTATAAAGACCCCCCGACGGAAAAAACCTAAGTACCCGATCACTTTTCCAGAACACATCGCGATCCGCCCCGCCGTGACCCGAAGATCGGGAGGGTCCAGAAGCTCTTCCCGCACCCTGAGAGGGGAATCGCCACCGGAGGTCTTCTTATCGCCATGCTTGCCTCCGGAGCGATGAGTGAGTAGTCTACCTTGGACCATGGGTCCATAGCAGTAGCTAGATGGTTGTCTTCTCCACCATGTGCTTCATGTTTAGATCTCATGAGCTGCCCTACATGATTGAGATCACCGTTATGTAATTCTACATGTTTGGTTTGTTGGGATCCGATGAATATTGGTGTTTATGATTGAGTTGCTGTACTGAATATTATCTTTTGTTATTCTATGTTGTTTATGATCTTGCATGCTCTCCGTTGTTAGTAGCTATCTTGGCCGAGTAGTTGCTAGTGACTCCAAGAGGGGGTATTTATGCTCGATAGTGGGTTCATGCCTCTATTTAACCTAGGGGAGTGACAGAAACCTCTAAGGTTGTAGATGTGCTGTTGCTACTAGGGAGAAAACAACATTCATATGCTCAAGGGCATATGCTTTGTTTACATTACACACTTTGCTTAATGCAATTATCTTGTTCGCAACTTAATACTCATGGGGTGTTCGGACGATATCCCCGTGAGTGGATTATTAGTCATAGATGCAGTTGGATGGCGGTCTATGTATTTTGTTGTAATGCCCAGAGTAAATCTCATAGTGATTCTTGATGACCCACAAGTATAGGGGGTGTATCGTAGTACTTTCGATAAATAAGAGTGTCGAACCCAACGAGGAGCAGAAGGTGTTGACAAGTGGTTTTGATCAAGGTTTCACTGTAAATACTAGCAAACGGGTTTTCAGGGGTGCTTGGTAATGCAAATAAATAAAGTGCGAGTAAATAAAAGACAGTAGTAATAATTGCAGCAAGTGGCCCAATCCTTTCTTTAGCAAAGGACAAGCCGGATGTGTAACTTATGATGACCAAACGTTCTCGAGGACACACGGGAGTTTCTGTCAAGTGCTTTCGCTTCATTCCGCTAAATAATCTTTACTGGTTTGATAAGTGTTATGGGGTGAACATGTGCTAGCGCACTACCCTTACTAGGATAAATACACACTTGTGATTATACCCCTTGCAAGCATCCGCAAATACAAGAAAGTAATTAAGATAAATCTAACCATAGCCTTAAAATCTAAGATCCTACGCTCCCTGATGCAATGGTTTCCCAACGGAGGTTTAGGTTCTGTCACTCCAGCAACCCCACAATTGGTAGCCAAATACACAATGCATCTCACTAGGCCCATAAATGGTGAAGTATCATGTAGTCGACGTTCATATGACACCACTAGTGAAATAGCACCACAAAAAACAAATATCAAACCATTAAATATTACTCAACACAATTCCACTACTGATACGTCTCCAACGTATCTATAATTTTTGATGCTCCATGCTTGTTTTTACACCATTTGCCTACTGTTTCGTTACACTTCGTGGCATCTTTATGCGATTTCCGGAACTAACCTATTGACAAGATGCCACAGTGCCAGTTCCCTGTTTTCTGCTGTTTTTGTGTTTCAGAAAAGCTACACAGGAAATATTCTCGGAATTGGACGAAACAAGTTCCAGAAGTCTTATTTTTCCCGGAAGCTTCCCGAAGACTGAAAGAGAGCCGGAGGGGGGCCAGAGGCCGCCCTCACACATAGGTGGCGCGGCCCAGACCCTGGCCGCGCCACCCTGGTGTGAGGAGCCCCTGGCTGCCCTCTGATGACGCCCCTTCGCCTATATAAAGCCTCGGGATGGAAAACCCTAAGGGAGTCGGCAATTTTCCAGAAAGAGTTCTACAGTTCCGCCGCCGCCACCGACAAATTTCGGGGGACAGAAGTCTCTGTTCTGGCACCCTGCCGGGACGGGGAAGTGCCCCCGGAGCCATCTCCATCGGTCTCCATTGCCGTCTCCGCCGTCTCCATCAACCTCACCGCCATCTCCATCAACCTTGCTATCTCCTATGATGAGGAGGGAGTAGTTCATCCCCGGGGCTGAGGGCTCTACCGGTAGCTATGTGGTTCACCTCTCTCTCCCATTATGTGATCTTTATGTGATCGTGAGCTTTGTATCATGTTGAACAAGTATATGTTATTATTCAGATATTATGTGTACTCTAGTGGTGTTATTAAAGTAATCTATTCCTCCTGCCATGGTGTAACGGTGACAGTGCGTGCATCATGGTGGTACTTGGTCTAGGCTACGATTGTGATCTTTTGTGGATTATGAGAATAATTATCACTATGATAGTATTGAAGTGATCTTTTCCTCCTTTCATGGTGTAATGTTGACAGTGTGTGCACCGTGTTAGTACTTGGTCTATGTTGCAATAATATCTATCTTGAGTTGTGCTTTGATTTGGATATCTCTATGAGTGGTGTTTGTCAAGTACTTGATGAACTTTAAGGAGTGCTTCGTAGCCCTACGCAATGATTAGTGTTGTTCAATAGAAGAGTAATTCAGAGTACCTTAGTGAAGAGAAGTTATTTATTTGTTCAATTATGTTATATTTGTTGGGAGTGTGTCCACTAGTGAAAGTATGATCCCTAGGCCTTGTTTCCAAGCATTGCACACCGTTTACTTCCTGTTTTGTTACATGTTTGCTTGCAGTGATATTTATTTCAGACTACATTTGCTACTTATAATCATCACTACTACTTGTATTTCACTATCTCTTCGCCGAACTAGTGCACCTATACATCTGACAAGTGTATTGGGTGTGTTGGGGACACAAGAGACTTTCTGTATCGTAATTGCAGGGTTGCTTGAGAGGGGTAGCTTTGACCTCTTCCTCCCTGAGTTCGATAAACCTTGGGTGATCCACTTAAGGGAAACTTGCTGCTATTCTACAAACCTCTGCACTTGGAGGCCCAACACTGTCTACAAGAACAGACGCGTGTGTAGACATCAAGCTCTTTTCTGGCGCCGTTGCCGGGGAGGTAAGGTAAAAGGTACTCACATCCTCCTGTGTGAGTGCTCGAAGTTATTTCCTTTAGATTCTGCAATTACATCTTTTTGTTTTTGTTTTTATTTTCACTAGTTAGGCTTAATGGAAAACAAAGAGTTCTGTAGTCTTTTTCCTGAGTTTAGATATGAACTGTTTGAAGAGAAAATTGAAAATCCTTTGGAGCTTATTTCGCATAGCAATGTTATTAGTACGAATGCTTTGAATACCGTTAATGCTAATGCTATAGAAAAGTCTAAGCTTGGGGAAGCTGGGTTTTGTTAAGATGATATTTTTAGTCCCCCAGCTTTAGTGGAGAAAGTCTGTTCTGATAATATTTTATCTCCCATATGTGATGTTTCTAGTGATGCTTGTGCTCCTCATCCTTTTAAAATACCTACGAAGATTGTTGAACATGTTAGGGATAACTGCTATTTAGGAGATGGAACTGTCCATCCTGGTGACCATTTGCTTTTTATACATGAATTATGCGAGTTGTTCCAGTGTGCAGGTATTTCAATGAACCAAGTTAAGAAGAAGCTATTCTTTTTTTGCTAAAAGGCAGAGCTGAGGAATGGTATATAAAACATTGAAGGATGACCGATCTATTGATTGGGAGGAAATTGAACCTCTCTTTTATTCTAAATTCTATCCTTCTAGTCAGGTTTATAAGATAGGAATTACATTTATAATTTTTATCAGCATGAGGGAGAAAGCATTGCCCAAGCTTGGGGAAGATTGAAGTTACTAATGCATAAGTGTCCTATTCATGATCTTCCCCGTAATATTGTTATTAATAATTTTTATGCAAGGCTTTCAGGACATTACAAGGACTATCTAGATGCATGCTTTGATGGGTCTTTGATCACTCTAAGATTTACACATATATCTGAACCTTGCAACCATAAAACTTGTCTGTTTTACCTCATTTCTACCAGTGTTGCACCAACATTTTACATCATTTGATCCTTTGTCACAGATCAGTGCGCCAAGGCACTTAAATCTACAGTCAAGTCAGAGTAATTCAAACCAAAGACCAAGCCACCAGGAATGGAGGAGTACATCTTGAGGAGCAAGAAAAAGCAAGCACGGCAGCAGCAGAAAGTGGCTGGTACGGCACAAGAAGACAGGAAAAACGGCAAAAGAAGAAAAGCCGCTGCCGCCACCAACTTCCCACTACTCCTCTACGCCGCAGCAAGAATGCCACAAAAAGTCTTTAAAAGGAGAGGTCCAGGTTCACTCCCACCATCTCTCTCTCACCTCGCATCCACAGCCACTCCATCCATCCACCACTCCACCAAAACCTTCCTCCTCCATAGTCCAACACAAAAACTTTTCCACCCTTATCCCTCTTCTCCTCTGTTGTAACAAGACTGGATCCATGGCGTCCACCAAGAACTCCAAGAACTCCCTCAGGAACCTCAAGAACACAGGATGAACATAGCCCCAAGGATCTGAAGGCCCAGCTCTCCCTCAACCTCTGCATCCTCTGCCGCGACAGCAATTCTTCTACTTTCTCTGCCACGGCAAGCCTTCGGTGACAAACAGCAAATCTCTCTTCCTTCCCTCATGCTCTGTGATCTGTTGTGTTGATCTTGCGTTGTAAAGCAGTTTGAAACTTGTCTTTGACCTTTGCTATGGTTTGAGTGACACACTCCATTGTAAACTCTAAGACTACTGTGAAAACTGTGTTGCACTTGCTTGATCTGTAGGTGTAAGACTAGTCTCTGCACCTAGTTCCAAAAACATATCCCTGTCTAAAATTTGCTAGTTTGTTCAATGCTTTCTTGTCTGACAAACAAGAAATCCTTGAACTTGTTATGTTAAAACTTCCCTGCTCAAAACCTCCTGTTACTTTTCTGTTTACAACACCAAAAACCCCACTTTTCTGCTTAGCTTCTGGAAATTAGGAAATAGTCTCATTTGTGTTGATCCCTGTGGAGACGACTAGAAAAACCCCCCTATAATCTCAACAGATCAAAATTGGCGCCGTTGCCGGGGATCAACTTTTGATTGTTTCCTTAGATTACAGTAGACTAAGCTGTGTAAATACTTGTTCCAATTTGCAATCTTTGATTGTCTGTTTTAATGATTTGTCTGTGATCAAGCTTAGAACTTTTATTAGGGGATTTAGTTCACTAACCCTTGATCAAGTTCTTGTCTGATTGTGTGTAGAACAATGATTTCATCTAATCTCCGTGGGAATTCAGTTGATGCAGTCCTCTGAAGATTCTCCACTAGCCCCATTTGATCCTGAGCCAGAGAGGACTTTGTTTGCAAGAAAGAGAGCAGCTTCTGAAGTTTCTGCTGAAGATTTGGAAACCTCTGTCTCAGATTTGGAATCGTCATCCTCAGATTTCAGCATGGGTGATAAGAAGTTGAGAGATTTGTGGATTCCCAAGGACCAGATCAACAATGCAGATGTGATTATGCCTGCAATACAAGCAAACAACTGGGAAATCAAGCCAGCTCTGATCAATATGGTGCAACATAATCCCTTCAAAGGTTCTGCTTTGGAGAGCCCCCATGAGCATATCAGAAACTTTCTGGAGTACTGCAACACTTTGAAGCACAATGGTGTTCCTCCTGAAGCCATCAGGATGCAATTGTTTCCCTTCTCACTGTCTGGACTTGCAAAAGTTTGGTTCCACTCTCTTCCTATTCACTGCAGAGACACATGGGGAACATGTTCTTCAAGCCTTCTTTGAGAGATATTTCCCTCCAACCAAAGCAGCTGAGTGCAGAGACAAGATAACAAGATTTGTGCAATATGAAGAGAGAAAGCCTGTATGATACTGGCAGAGATACCAAGGTCTCATCAGGATGTGTCCCAACCATGGCCAGGAGCAATGGCTCATCTTGCAAACCTTCTACAAGGGTTGACAGAGCAAACCAGATCATTTGTTGACTCAGCTGCTGGAGGTGGATCATGAACAAGACCCTTGATGAAGCTACTGAGTTGATTGAGAGCATGGCATCACACAACTTCTCCTGGACAAATGAAAGAGCTGTCCACCCCAACAATCAGCTGCAGATTCAGTCAAGTGGCCAGAATGCTTTGGAAGCCAAGTTGGGAGTTTAACAACTCAGCTTGCCCAGCTCATGACAGAAAGAAACAGCCAAGCTTTGGTTCCTGTCAACCAAGTTACTTCTGCCTGTGCAATTTGTGGAAAAGAAGGCCATTCTCTCATGGAATGTACCTTGTCTGCACCTCCTGAAGCCATGATATCAGAGGTGAACTATGCCCAGAATCAAGGGCCATATTCCCAAAGTTACAAACCCCTCTTGGAGAGAAACCACCCCAACCTTTCTTACAAGAGCAATAATCAGCAAAGTTACCCAGCACCAGGGCAGCAGCACTATGCCCAAGCATCCCAGCAGAGTTACCATCAGCCTGGACAACAATTTCAGACCCCAAGGTCAAGTGCAACACCCCAACAACACACACCCACAGTACATCAGCAAACTACTTCATCCAGCAGTAGCAGCCAATCTGAGCTTGGAGAAATGATGTGAAGCTACAGAAGGAAATGTTCAGTGGAATGCAAGGAAACTATGAAAATGCAATCTGAACTTTTCTACAAGACTATGCAGCAACTCACTGCTGGAATCCAGACCAACAACATTGGAAAACAAGCTGAAGGAAAACTGCCAGCCCAAGCAGAGAAAAACCCAAACAGTGTGGTGCCCTTTCCACTACTGAAGTTATTGATGCAGTCACCACTAGGAGTGGGGTGAACACTGAACCCTTACTCAAAACCCCACCAAATGTCACTTATGTTTGCTCCACAGAGAAGACCCACCGTGCAGCAACAAAACCTCCAGAAATTGTTCTGCCAAGGCAGGAAAAATCAACAGGACAGCCTGCCCAGACAGAAAACCCTGCCAAGGCACAGATCTCTGCCACAGAACCAACAGAGAAGCCTTTGTTGATGAAAGTGCCATTTCCAGAGAGATTGGACAAGACCAAGGAGGAGAAGCAATACTCTAAATTCCTTGAGACCATGAAGGAAGTGCAAATCACCATCCCCATCTTGGATGCAGTGTTGCACATTCCCCTATATGCAAAGTTTTTCAAAGATCTGATCATAAGGAAGAGGAGTTTGGACAGCCCTGAGTTAGTAGCCTTGACAGAAGATTGCAGTGCTGTGATCTTGAACCACATGCCCAAGAAGCTACAAGACCCTGGAAGTTTCAGCATTCCCTGTGTAGTGGGAAGAAAACCTTCACAGCCCTTTGTGACTTAGGTTCCTCTGTGAGTGTGTTACCCTCTGCTGCAAGCCAGATTCAGCAGCTGGGAACGTTGAAGCCTACCCCAATGACACTTCAACTTGCTGATAGAACCTTGAGAAAACCAGTAGGAGTCTTGAAGATGTGCCAGTCCAAGTTGGCAACTTTGCATATCCTGTGGACTTTGTTGTGCTAGAGATGGAAGACAATGCTGAATCAATGATTCTAGGCAGGCCATTCTTGGCAACTGTGGTGCCATCATTGATGTCAAAGGTGGAACCCTCAAATTACAATTTGGATCAGACCAAGCTGAATTCAGCATGAAAACATGCCACTCACTTACCCAATGTTCCTGAACATTGCCATTCCATGATGTTGTTGAAAGAAGTGTGCTAGAAACTTTGCCAGAACCTGAGCAAGAAGAGCCTGAAGCTCAAGTCTTTGTTACTGCTGAAACCACCAATGTACAGCAGCTCTGTGAAGTGAAAATTTGTGCAATTGTACCTGTGTCAAGTGCAAGAGAACCAGCTCATCTAGCCACCATTCTGTTGTGGAGCTCAAAGAATTGCCTTCCCATCTGAAATACTCATTCTTGGAGAAGGAAAGTTACACCCTGTGATTATTAGTTCTGCCCTTTCAAGTGAGCAAGAAGAAAGTCTTCTATCTATTCTGAAGCTGTACAAGAATGTCATTGGATATTCCATTGATGACATCATTTGGCATTAGTGAGAAAGTGTGTTCTCACAGGATCCATTGGAAGAAGGCAGCAAGCCAACAAGAGAAGGACAGAGGAGACNCAGAGCTGCAGTCACAGCACCTTGCCCATTACTCTATGTATATACAACTTTCCTCCTTGGTTGTGCATGAAGCGGAAGTTCATTATGATGTTAGTGCTCATCCAAGGTCCAAAGCAACTCGGCAATGACATTGATGTGTACCGAAGGCCATTAGTTGATGAACTTTTATAGCTGTGGGCTAAACCAGGTGTACGTGTGTGGGATGAGCACAAATAAGAGGAATTTGACCTACGAGCGTTGCTTTTCGTAACCATCAATGAGTGGCCTGCTCTTAGTAACATATTAGGACATTCAAACAAGGGATACAATGCATGCACGCACTGTTTGGATGAGACGGAAACTATATATCTAGACAAATGTAGGAAGAATGTGTACCCGTGCAATCGTTGTTTTCTTCCGCCCAAGTATCCCTTAAAGAAAAAAGGTAAGCATTTCAATGGCAAGGCAGAAACCCGGTCGAAGCCTGTCACCCGTACTGGTGTTGAAGTATTTGATATGGTCAAAGATTTAAAAGTAATCTTTGGAAAGGGTCCTGGCAGCCAACCTGTTCCTATCGGACCTCATAAACGCGCACCCATGTGGAAGAAGAAATCTATATTTTGGGAGCTACCCTATTGGGAAGTCCATGAGGTCCACTCCGCAATCGACGTGATGCACCTGATGAAGAATCTTTGCATGAATATTCTAGGCTTCCTGGGCTTGTATGGGAAGTCAAAAGATACACTGGAAGCATGGGAGGACCAGGAACATCATAAAGGACGAGACGGCATGCATCCAGGGTAGTTTCAAGGGCCTGCCAGCTACGTTCTTACCAACGAAGAGAAGGAAATCTTCTTTGAAGTCCTTTTCAGTATCAAGGTCCCGACTGGCTTCTCGTCGAATATAAAAGGAATCGTAAATATGAAAGAGAAAAATTCCGAAACCTAAAGTCTCATGACTGCCACGTGCTTATGACGCAATTGCTTCCAGTTGCATTGAGGGGAATTCTACCGGAAAATGTTCGTCTGGCCATTGTGAAGGTATGTGCATTCCTCAATGCAATTTCTCAGAAGGTAATCGATCGAGAAAGTCTATCAGGGTTATAGATTGATGTGGTCCAATGTCTGGTCAGCTTCGAGTTGTTGTTCCTGCTAGCCTTCTGCTTGATGCGTGGTGAATGACCAGCCTGTTGGGAACCCCAAGAGGAAGGTGTGATGAGTATAGCAGCTAGTTTTCCCTCAGTTAAGAAACCAAGCTATGTCGATCTTGGAGAGGAGAGACAAACGACCGAAGGTGATGCGGACTGGCTTAGTAACACTCCAACAAGGGCGCCGTTTAACGATTCTTGTTGACTCGTCTTCGGCCAGAAGCAACGTGATATGTCAAGAAGATCACTATGAGATTTACTCTGGGCATTACAACAAAATACATAGACCGCCATCCAACTGCATCTATGACTAATAATCCACTCACGGGGATATCGTTCGAACACCCCATGAGTATTAAGTTGCGAACAATGGATAATTGCATTAAGCAAAGTGTGTAATGTAAACAAAGCATATGCCCTTGAGCATATGAATGTTGTTTTCTCCCTAGTAGCAACAGCACATCTACAACCTTAGAGGTTTCTGTCACTCCCCTAGGTTAAATAGAGGCATGAACCCACTATCGAGCATAAATACCCCCTCTTGGAGTCACTAGCAACTACTCGGCCAAGATAGCTACTAACAACGGAGAGCATGCAAGATCATAAACAACATAGACATAACAAAAGATAATATTCAGTACAGCAACTCAATCATAAACACCAATATTCATCGGATCCCAACAAACCAAACATGTAGAATTACATAACGGTGATCTCAATCATGTAGGGCAGCTCATGAGATCTAAACATGAAGCACATGGTGGAGAAGACAACCATCTAGCTACTGCTATGGACCCATGGTCCAAGGTAGACTACTCACTCATCGCTCCGGAGGCAAGCATGGCGATAAAGAAGACCTCCGGTGGCGATTCCCCTCTCTGGCAGGGTGCTGGGAAGAGCTTCTGGACCCTCCCGATCTTCGGGTCAACGGCGGTGGCGGATCGCGATGTGTTCTGGAAAAGTGATCGGGTACTTAGGTTTTTTCCGTCGGGGGGTCTTTATAGGCGAAGGGGCGATGTCAGAGGAGGAGCCAGGCGCCCTCACGCCAGGGTGGCGCGGCCCAAGCCCTGGCCGCGCCAGCCCTATGTGTGGGGCCCTGGTGGCCCCCCTCCTACTCTCCTTCGGATCTCTGGAAGCTTCCGGGTAAAATAAGACTTCAGAAACTTGTTTCGTCCAATTCCGAGAATATTTCCTGTGTATCACTTCTGAAACACAAAAACAGTAGAAAACAGGGAACTGGCACTGTAGCAACTCGTTAATAGGTTAGTTCCAGAAAATGCATCAAAGTGCCACGAAGTGTAACGAAACAGTAGGCAAATGGTGTAAAAACAAGCATGGAGCATCAAAAATTATAGATACGTTGGAGACGTATCAAGCATCCCCAAGCTTAACTCCTGCTCGTCCTCGAGTAGGAAAGTGATAACAAAAGAATAATTTTTGAGGTGACATGCACCTACATAATCTTGATCATGTATGTAAGCATTTGTGAGCTGGGATCAAAAGAACTTAAAACATGGGCATGAAAGATATAATCTTGACAATAAGAACTTAGCAACCATGTTGTAAACATGCAAATGAACACAAACAAAAGATCATGAAAATGAAACAATGAAAGTCAAACGTGTGTTCAAATCATAAGGAAAAATATACAAATGGTTTTCAGCTTGTCCTTCAAAGAGAGCAAAACATAAATGCATAGGACACCTTCAAGTTTAAGAGGGCGACTAGATACAAATAATTTAAGAACAAGTGAAACCAACAATATGAATCAATCAATGAACTTTGGGACAATGCATATTACACTAAGAATGACAACTATGCTCTCTTAATGGTGCATAAAGATAGAAGGTGGTGACTCAACATAAAAGTAAAAGAAAGGCCCTTCGCAGAGGGAAGCAGTGATTGCAAGTTTTATAACCTTCAAAAATTATGGTACTTACCGGCTTTGAGCTCTCATTGCCCCCATCATAAGCATCTTGAATGGTTGAAGTTAATGCGAGAACAATTATGATGCATATGCTTGACAAATCATAAGTTGAAAACCTCGTGCCCCGTGAATACGAGTACCAAAACCTCATGCTACTTTACTTAGAGTCCCAAGCAAGGCTCTTGTCATTGTAAATATATGCATATCATTGAGAACCGCCAATGGGGTACCTCCGTGCCCGATGACATGGAACAAGCCCACATCAAAATGACAGGACAAGCAGACAATGAACACCTCGACATCTCTTTTATTTGCCATTTGTTTAGCTTTTTATTGTGAGATGCATCGTCGAATGTTCACCATGGGTATGCTGCAAATTTCCACCATGAATTATGCATGGCTTAGATTAGCGGCCAGGCGTTTCCCTAACACAGATACAAACTCCATGATCCCCACAAGATTCTCAATTCATTTCACACCGCGGGCATCCATAAACAAAAGATCACGATATCAACTCAAATAAAAAGTGCAATGTTGAAAGCTTGCCCATGACTGCATGGCTGGGCTAGTCTCCAACTTACAACTTGCAAGCATAACAACTCAACATAAGAGACCACAATGTTAAATTTTTAAGAACAGGAAAAAGTAAAGTGTGCCTTCCGGTTCGTGAGAGCTTTACTGACCAAATTTTGCATAACACTGGTAAGAGTTTAATTTGAAGAGAAAATAAAAGCAAGTCAAATTTACTTGGAATAGCAAATTGCTAGTGGGTATGTATGGTGGACACTTTGGAAAACTTTGGCTTTTAGGAGTTGGATGCACGAGTAGAGCTCATATTCAGTACAAGGCGAGGGCTAGCAAAAGACTGGGAGCGACCAACTAAGAGAGCAATAATGGCCATAATCATGCAAAGCAACAAAGCGACATTAAAAGAAGCATAAGATGGCATCAAAAGTCAAAAACTAAATGATCATAAAGGCTATTGGCGACTTTTTAAAAGTCTAACATGTGTGAGCATGCGCCAAGTCAACCCAAATAAAGCATCAAGGAGAAAACCAAAATAATGCTTCCATACAATAAAAAACAACGCATGATTTTTTCACAGGCTCATTAAGAAATCTCAGTTATTTGAGACAAGTCATGCTACAGCAAAACCACTAAGCATACTATCAAAAAGACATCAAGCATGATATGAAAAAGCCTAAGCCGCAGTCTACACAAGCTCTTTCTTGTACCACTTTTTTGCACAAAGCTTTTTCTCTTTTCCAACACCATTTGAAATTTTTAAAGACACCTCTTTTGATGAAAACCAATAAAGATCAGAGGCAAAAATACACCTTGATGAAAAGATATGACAAGGTCTGAACGCAAATCAAGGTGAAAACAAAAACCAAAAGCAGTAGCGGAAAAAGAAGAACACTCGGTGAAATTGTAAGAATAAAAATGGAGTGTTCTTGGCAAATGAAAAGCAAGGCAACTTCTCCAAAAGAAATTTGTTGGGGTCCAACCATTTATTGCAGCAAACAAAACTAAACTAACTAAGAAAACTAAAACAACTGACGCTCCAAGAAAAACACATAGTGCATGAAGCAATAAAAATATAGTGTCTTGAAAGGTGACCTGATTTTTGCCGATGAAGAAGGGGTGCCTCGGGGGCATCCCCAAGCTTTGACGCTTGTACTTCTTGGATATTTCTTGGGGTGATACATGGGCATCCCCAAGCTTGAGCTTTTATCCATTCTTCAACTCATCTCATCATTCTCCAATCCCTACACTTGAAAACTTCCTTCATACAAAACTAAATACAAATCTATTAGCAACATTAGTGCAAGCATAACATATAATCAATCCTCTTTTTGCTTCAGGTTTCAACTCAAAACCACCACATATATAGTAAATACTACTGTAGCAACTTCTCCAAAAGTTCCGTGATCAAAAGAACTCAAAAGAAAGCGATAAAGTGGCAAACACAAATATTGGCAGAAATCTGTCAAAACTGAACAGCTGACAAAGGTCGAATTTTTGAGGGGTTTTCTGTTGCTCAAATCAAAAAGTGTTCAACTAACAAAAGTTTGGATATAACCTGGGGCATATGCAAAAGAAATCGCAGGACCAAAAGATATACATAGAATTTATACGAATTTTTATGGTGCAGCACCGAAAACAGTTTCAGGACAGCAACATCCCCAAATCTTTACCTCACTCGAATTAGAGGCTTCTCTTGGCACAAAAACGAAATAAACAAGATAAGGAGCGGTCATTACAGTAGTAATGACTTCCAAGACTCAAATAAAAGAACAAGTACTGAAAAAAAAATAAAAACATTGGGTTATCTCCCAAGAGTGCTTTTCTTTAACGCCTTTGAGCTAGGCGCAGAATGCGAATCAAGTAACATCAAGTGATGAAGAATCAAGCTCATAATTTGCTCTAAGAATAGTGTCAAAAAGTAATTTCTTTCTTTTCCTAGGGAAGTGTTCCATACCTTTCTTTAGTGGGAATTGATATTTGATAGTGCCTTCCCTCATATCAATGATAGCACCTACAGTTCGAAGAAAGGGTCTTCCCAAAATAATAGGACATGAAGCATGGCATTCAACGTCCATAATAAGAAAATCAACGGGAACAAGGTTATTGTTAACCACAATAAGAACATCATTAATCCTTCCCAAAGGTTTCTTCTTAGAAACATCAGCAATAGGAACATCAAAATAACATTTTTCAAGCGGTGGTAAATCAAGCATGTCATAAATCTTTCTAGGCATGATAGAAATACTAGCACCTAGATCACATAAAGCATGGCAATCATAACCATTAACATGCATATCTATGATGGGTTCCCAACCATCTTCTAATTTCTTGGGAACAGAAGCTTTTTGCTTCAACTTTTCATCCCTAATTTTCATGAGAGCATTGGTAATATGCTTAGTAAAAGCAATATTTAAAGAACTAGCATTGGGAGTCAAAGCAAGCTTTTGCAAGAACAAGATTACTTCAGATATATTGCAGCCATCAACATCAAAATCATTAAAAGAAGTAGAGCTATCATCTCCCACACTCTGAAAAATTTCAGCACTCTTTTGAGAAAAAGTTTTGGCAGTTTTAGGCTTTTTAACACAAGGAGTGGGAGTTTTCTCTAAACCAATCAAAGTAAGAGGATTGCTAGCATTAGGAGCAACATCATTAGAGGTAGTAATGGTACATACCTTCATTTCTCTAGCCATCTCATCTTCTCTTTCCCACCTGGCATGCAATTCCGCTAACAATCTAATATTTTCATCAATTCCAACTTGAATAGCATTAGCGGTAGCAAAAGCATTGTTCTCTTTCACATCATTAGGCAACACTTTTAATTTCAGAATTTCAACATCATGAGCAAGGCTATCAACTTTAGAAGCAAGAATATCAATTTTGCCTAACTTTTCCTCAACAGACTTGTTAAAAGCAGTTTTCTTACCGATGAAGTCCTTGAGCATTACCTCAAGCTCGGAGGGCGCGACCCTAGTGTTGTTGTAGGAATTACCATAAGAGTTACCATAACCATTACCATTGGTAGAAGGATACGGCCTATAATTGTTACTAGCAAAATTTTTCCTATAAGCATTGTTGTTAAAATTATTGTTTCTAATGAAATTCACATCAACATGCTCTTCTTGAGCAACCAGAGAGGCTAAAGGAACATTATTAGGATCAACATGAGTCCTATCATTAGCAAGCATAGCCATAATGGTATCAATCTTATCATTCAAGGAAGGGGTTTCCTCAATAGAATTTACCTTCTTACCTTGTGGAGCTCTCTCGGTGTGCCATTCAGAATAATTTACCATCATGTTGTCGAGTAGCTTTGTTGCGGCGCCCAAGGTAAGGGACATAAAAGTGCCTCCAGCAGCTGAATCAAGTAGGTTCCTCGAAGAAAAATTCAGTCCTGCATAAAAAGTTTGGACAATCATCCAAGTAGTCAGTCCATGAGTGGGGCAATTCTTTATCATAGATTTCATTCTTTCCCAAGCTTGAGCAACATGTTCATTATCAAACTGAGTAAACTTCATAATATTGCTACGCAGAGATATAATCTTAGCAGGAGGATAGTATCTACCAATAAAAGCATCCTTGCACTTAGCCCATGAATCAATACTATTCTTAGTCAAAGATAGCAACCAATCTTTAGCTTTTCCTCTCAAAGAAAAAGGAAACAACTTGAGCTTAATAATATCACTTTCAACATCCTTATATTTCTGCATCTCACATAGCTCAACAAAATTGTTGAGATGAGCTGTAGCATCTTCAGTACTAGCACCAGAAAATTGCTCTTTCATAACAAGGTTCAACAAAGCAGGCTTAATCTCATAAAAGTTTGCAGCAGGAGCAGGTGGTTTAATAGGAGTGCAGATAAAATCACTATTGTTTTTGCTAGTAAAGTCACACAACTTGGTGTTTTCGGGATTGGCCATTTCAGCAAAACGAAAGTAAACAAGTAAAAACAACAACCAAGGATTCTAATTTTTTTGGGTTTTTGATATAAAACGATGCAGGGTAAAATAAATAAAGTAAAGCAAAACAATAACAAAGTAAAGGATGTGCGTGCAAAAACTCCCCTCGCAGAAGTCTTCTACTTCCTCCCCGGCAACGGCGCCAGAAAAACTGTTGCTTGATGCGTGGTGAATGACCAGCCCGTTGGGAACCCCAAGAGGAAGGTGTGATGAGTATAGCAGCTAGTTTTCCCTTAGTTAAGAAACCAAGGTATGTCGATTTTGGAGAGGAGAGACAAACGACTGAAGGTGATGCGGACTGGCTTAGTAACACTCCAACAAGGGCGCCGTTTAACGATTCTTGTTGACTCGTCTTCGGCCAGAAGCAACGTGGAACCTGCACACAACACAACCAAGTACTTCGTTCCCAACTTGCGATGAGGTTGGCAATCTCACCGGTTTGCTTGAAACAAAGGTTATGAGCGTATCGAGTGGAAAACAATAGAGTATGCGAGTAAACTAAACAGTGCGAGTAAAGTAAACAGGTGATAGCAATATGATGGAAATAGGACCGGGATCCACAGTTCACTAGTGGTGTCTCTCCATAAGATAAATAACACATGCTGGGTAAACAAATTACAGTTGGGCAATTGATAGAATAAAGATAAACGTGATATGTCAAGAAGATCACTATGAGATTTACTCTGGGCATTACAACAAAATACATAGACCGCCATCCAACTGCATCTATGACTAATAATCCACTCACTGGGATATCGTCCGAACACCCCATGAGTATTAAGTTGTGAACAACGGATAATTGCATTAAGCAAAGTGTGTAATGTAAACAAAGCATATGCCCTTGAGCATATGAATGTTGTTTTCTCCCTAGTAGCAACAGCACATCTACAACCTTAGAGGTTTCTGTCACTCCCCCAGGTTAAATAGAGGCATGAACCCACTATCGAGCATAAATACCCCCTCTTGGAGTCACTAGCAACTACTCGGCCAAGATAGCTACTAACAACGGAGCGCATGCAAGATCATAAACAACATAGAGATAACAAAAGATAATATTCAGTACAGCAACTCAATCATAAACACCAATATTCATCGGATCCCAACAAACCAAACATGTAGAATTACATAACGGTGATCTCAATCATGTAGGGCAGCTCATGAGATCTAAACATGAAGCACATGGTGGAGAAGACAACCATCTAGCTACTGCTATGGACCCATGGTCCAAGGTAGACTACTCACTCATCGCTCCGGAGGCAAGCATGGCGATGAAGAAGACCTCCGGTGGCGATTCCCCTCTCCGGCAGGGTGCCGGGAAGAGCTTCTGGACCCTCCCGATCTTCAGGTCGACGGCGGCGGCGGATCGCGATGTGTTCTGGAAAAGTGATCGGGTACTTAGGTTTTTTCCGTCGGGGGGTCTTTATAGGCGAAGGGGCGATGTCAGAGGAGGAGCCAGGCGCCCTCACGCCAGGGTGACGTGGCCCAGGCCCTGGCCATGCCAGCCCTGTGTGTGGGGCCCTGGTGGCCCCCCTCCTACTCTCCTTCGGATCTCTGGAAGCTTCCGGGTAAAATAAGACTGCAGGAACTTGTTTTGTCCAATTCCGAGAATATTTCCTGTGTATCACTTCTGAAACACAAAAACAGCAGAAAACAGGGAACTGGCACTGTGGCAACTCGTTAATAGGTTAGTTCCAGAAATGCATAAAAGTGCCACGAAGTGTAACGAAACAGTAGGCAAATGGTGTAAAAACAAGCATGGAGCATAAAAAATTATAGATACGTTGGAGACGTATTACCTTCTTCAATATTATGACGCACCTCCTAGTTCACCTAGTCGAAGAGATTAGAATTCTCGATCCTGTGTTTTTCTACACAATATGTTCCCCTTCGAGAGGTTCATGGGAGTCTTAAAGAAATATATTGGTAACCATGCTAGGTTATAAGGAAGCATCTCCAAGGGCTATGGAATAGAGGAGGTCATTGAGTTTTGTGTAGACTTTCTTCCTGACCTTAAGCCGATTGGTGTTCCTGAATCTCGGTATGAGGGGAGGCTGATAGGAAAAGGCACACTAGGAAGGAAATCAATGGTATATATGGACAAGCATTCATTCACTCAAGCACACTACACAGTTCTACACAATTCCACTGTGGTGGCTCCGTATATCGAGAGACACAAGAATATTCTACGCTCCGAAAACCCGGGGAAGGCTGACTCTTGGATTAAAGGGGAACATGAGAAGACTTTTGGCAGTTGGTTGCAGACACATCTCATGAATAACACCACCGTTGAAGATCAGTTGTACTGTTTGGCCAGGCCACCATCTTCGACTATATGTACTTTCCAAGGGTATGAGATAAATGGGAATACATCTTACACGGTCACCCAAGATAAAAAGAGCACCAACCAAAATAGTGGTGTCCGCTTTGATGCAATAGATGATAATGGACAGAAGGACACATATTACGGGTACATAGAGGAGATATGGGAACTTGACTATGGACCTACTTTTAAGATCCCTTTGTTTCCGTGCAAATGGGTCAAGCTGACAGGAGGCAGAGTAGTTGTAGACCAAAAGTACGGTATGACAACCGTGGATCTCAACAATCTTGCATACATGGACGAACCATTCGTCCTGGCCAACGATGTGGCTCAGGTTTGAAATCAGCAAAAGAATACATCGTCTGATGAGCCTAAGCGCCACATAGTTCTTTCAGGGAAAAGAAACATTGTGGGAGTAGATGACATGACAGACATGTCAGTAGATTATAATAAGTTTCATGAAATTCCGCCCTTCAAAGTGAAAACTGAACCAAGCATCCTATTGAATGATGAAGATTCTCCATGGCTACGACCCAGAAGAAAACAGAAATAATAGATAGAAATGTTGGTGCAATAATGTAATAATGTATTAAACCTTTTATGTAATGCATGTATGGAATGTACTAAACCTTTATTTAAGGAGCATGTGTGTTAATAATGAACTAACTCTCAATTAGCAATTATTGATTTATAAGGGAGACGTAGTATTGCAATTCAGTGTGGCGAATTAGGATTATTCCCTCTCCATGTGTATCAGACTTACAAAATGGCAAAATTGTTAATAGTTTGACAAGTTAGAACAATTATTTTATAAAACAGGAAATTGTTTTGAATGACTTATTCAAATTCAAGCACTTTTCATGTTGAAAGTTTAATGAGATTCAAAAATATGCAAAAAATATTAGTTAATCTATTATTTAATTGAAAATGGCAAATTTGTTAATAGTTTGATAAGTTAGAACAATTATTTTATAAAACAGAAAATGGATTTGAATTGCTTATTCAAATTCAAGCATTTTTCATGTTGAAAGTTTAATGAGATTCAAAAATATGCAAAAATATTAGTTAATCTATTATTTAATTGAAAATGGCAAATTTGTTAATAGTTTGATAAGTTAGAACAATTATTTTATAAAACACAAAATGGATTTGAATTATTTATTCAAATTCAAGCACTTTTCATGTTGAAAGTTTAATGAGATTCAATAATATGCAAAAATTATTAGTTAATCTATTATTTAATTGAAAATGGAAAATTTGTTAATAGTTTCATAAGTTAGAACAATTATTTTACAAAACAGAAAATGGATTTGGATTACCTTTTCAAATTTAAGCATTATTCATGTTGAAAGTTTTCTCAAATTCAAAAATATGCAAAAACTATTTCATTCAAATATTCAAAATATTTGAAAATACAAAACAGAAAAAAAAATCCCTGTTTTGGACCCTCCCCGCGAATTTTTGGGCCTTTAGTCTCGGCCCAGACCACGGGCCGGGACTAAAGGCCTGTTTTTGCGCGCGCTGCTGAAACCCCCCCCCCCCCACCTTTAGTCCCGGCCCGTGGCTCCAGCCGAGACTAAAAACCCCCCTTTAGTCCCGGTTTGAGCCACGGACCGAGACTAAAGGGGGTGGGGTATATATAGCCTTCTTCTCCGGTCGGTTCCACCGACCGGGACTTAGCCATTTTCGCGCGCGAGGAGATCAACGTGACGCCGTCAGGCTGCCCGACCGCCGCGCCGCCGCCGCTACTCCCGCGCGCCACCCGCCTGCCTCCGACGACCTCGCCGCGGCCACCTTGTCGCGCCTCCTCGCGGCCACCTCGTCGTGGCCACCTCGTCGCGCCTCGCCATCGCTGCGCCTCATCGTCGCCTGCAGGTAAGCCGCCAGCCAGTAGCTAGGGTTAGGGTTAGTTTTTTGTTAATTTTAGGGTTAGTAGATTAAGTTAGATATTTTTTAGTTTTTTGTAAGTTAGATTAAGCTAGCTAGGGTTAGTTTTTTGTTAGTTAGATTAAGTTAGATATTTGCTAGTAGATTTGTTAGTTAGATTAAGTTAGTTATTAAGTTAGATATATGTTAGTTTGTTGTAAGTTTTTTGTTAGATTTTTGTTAGTAAAATTTTAGTTAGTTTTTTGTTAGTTAGATTAAGTTAGATATTAAGTTAGATATTTGTTAGTTTTTTGTAAATTTTTTGTTAGTAGATTTTTAGTTAGATTTTTGTTAGTAAAATTTTAGTTAGTTTTTTGTTAGTTAGATATTTGTTAGTTTGTTGTAAGTTTTTTGTTAGTAGATTTTTAGTTAGATTTTTGTTAGTAAAATTTTAGTTAGTTTTTTGTTAGTTAGATTAAGTTAGAAATTTTAGTGTTAGTTTTATGTTTTGATTTAATTAGTTTTAGGTTTAGATTTTTTTTAGCAAAATTGAATCAACTGAAAATGATATAGCATGCATTTTGAAATAATATTGTGTGCATTTTGCAGAAACTATGGATTCACCTAGTAGAGACCTAGCACAGGAAGAAATTCTCGAGGATATAATCCACGACGCCCCCGATGTGAACCAGCGGAATCTCCATCATTGTATCTGAACCCCTCCGGGGATGGAATGGAGGTCGACCGACGTGAGGATGAAGCTGACGGCTCCGATGATGGAGAAGGCAATAGCTCCGATGATGGAAAAGCCGGTGGACACTTAACAAAGTCCAGCGAGGTATATATGAAGTTCAGCAATCACTAGTAATATATTGAGTTATACATATAAATTGACGAATGTTTCTCCTCTTAGACCTCCACATCGAGCAAAGCTACAAAATGAGGCCCGACCAAAAAGTTGGATGCACGAACGCATTACACCTTTGAGGTCATATTGCCTATGGGCGAACCAAGCTTCCTAAGAAGGCTACCGACACATTCAAGAAACAATGCGGAGTTCTGGTTAGGGATCACATCCCGATCAGCGTTCGAGAGTGGAACAAGCGCAAAGGGGCGGACGATAGTGAGTATGTCGCCGAAAGGTACAAAGAGAGTCTTTGGAATGACCTCATCGCACATTTCAACCTGCCAGAATGTGAGGATGAAGCCGCCGCAAGAAAATTGAGGGCCACAGTCAAGCAGTGGACTCTTAAGAAGATGGCCGAACTATTTCGGGTGTGGAAGAAAAAATTATGAAAAAACTATCTAAAGAAACAGGAAGTGCCAGTATTCGAAGGGTATCTAGCGAAGCAGGTGAATCAGTGGAAGGCATTTTAGGAGTACAAGGAGTCAGAAGATGCCAAGAACTTGTCAGAAAAGAACAAGAAAAATGCCGACAAGAAGAAATATCACCACACGCTGGGGCCAAGGGGCTACGAGACTACCATCCCAAAGTGGGATAAACAAGAGCAAGAGATGGTTGCTAAAGGGATCACACCTGAACCCATCCGTGATGAGTGGGAAATGTGAGCAAGAAATTGGTTCCTTGCGCATGGTGGTTCATACGATGAACTAACAGGGGACCTGATTTGCAGTGACGGTCTTAGGATACCCAGGGAAAATTGGAAAAAATAGTGAAAGAAATTAAAGAGGGGAAGATAAAGTTCTGTCCCGATAGAGAGAAAGACTTGCTCACACTGGTCCTCGGGAATGACGAAGACGGAGGACGAACGCGAGGCTTTGGCCCTTCTTACCCGTGGTGGCTTGGGTTTGCCAAAGACCAAGAGACCTACAGAAGCCGAGCAAGAGCAAAGAAGCGACAACAGGATGAGAAAAATGACAAGTTCAACCAGTTGTTTGCCAGAGTTAACGAGCAGCAGCAGCAACAGCAGATTGACAAACTTAGAGGAGTAGTGCGCCTGCAAGATCCTGCACTCGATATTACCGCCGGCCCATATAAGCGGAAAAGCAGCGTGGCTGAATCAGAGGCCCCGACTGACGATGCACGACGGATGATAGAGGGCAGTCCTGGCTACCCCGTGGATGGAATCAAGGAGTCAGTATCATGTAAACTCCATCAGAGAATGAAGAACATATCCATGAAGGTGGCGGTCAGACAAGCTTTATCTTGTCCACCTGACGCACGCTGGCATGGCCGTGAGATTCCAGCTGGCCATGCTAAAGTCGGGGTGGATGAAATCATGAAAGGGTTTTATGATATGGAGCTTGACATCCCTGGACCCAAAGATGAGAGGACACTGTAACATCCCAAGATTTTTGTCAAATTTTGGGGGAATTTTTTTGCTTTTGTATTGCTTGAGATGATTGGAAATTCACAGGATTTTAAAACTTTTGAATCTATTTGAAAGTTTTATTAGAAAATATTTTAATCCTTCTATTATTTTTCTTGAAGAACTTCTTTGAGAAAGATCAACTATCAAAATACTTTTTTTCCACCCTTCATTCAAACCTATGCAAGCTTGCTTGTAAAGGAGTGGATCCCAAAGGTGTTTTATTTAGTAAAGATTGTATTTCAAGAAACTAAGTTTGAAAGATATTTCCAAACATTATTTTATAAAGGATTATTTCTTATTTTCAAAAGATTTATTTCCAAATCCTATTCAGCTTTATGCAAGCAAAAACCATTAGGCTCAATTAGGATCTTTTATTAAAAATCTCGTTTTGATTTTGAAAACTTGTTTCTTATTGATTTAAAAATCTTGCAGTGAATTTTGCAAAATCTCTGAAAGTGGTTTGAAGTGATTTGGAACATTTTTGCAAAATCTATGAAAGAAATAAGAAAAAACAGAAAAGAAAAGAGAGAGAGAAAGAAAATAAATAAAAGGGCCCCAGGGAAGCCTTTCGGCCCAACTCCAGAAGCCAGCCGCGGCCCAGTAGCAAACCCGAAGCGGTACCCCCTGTTCTCTCCTTGCCTCGCTGACGTGTGGGCCCCACTAGCCAGGCCACGTCACCTTCTTCTTCCCTGGACCGCAAATCTCGCCGGAAACCGACCGAGCTCGCCGTTAACTCCCCTCTTCAATTCCCCTATACTGCCTTGCCCGTTTCTTCCCCGAGCCACACCTATAAAAGCCCTACCCCTCCTCTCCAATTCCCCTCCTTTCCCCGAACCAGAGACGCCGCCAGGCCGGCGAATTTACTCGTCGGAGTTCGCCATTGCTGCGGACAAGAACCTCGGAATCCGGTGAGTGCCGACCATGCCGCGCTCCCTCTCCTGCACTGGAACTTTTCCCCTTCTCCGGACCTCACCCTGATGCTTTTCCTTGGTCCAAACGAGCAGCACAACGAGCTCGTCGCCAGCTCCCGAAACACCGACGCCATCGCCCAACCCCAGCCGACCCTCGAGCGCGTCACAGGAAGAAATCGAAGCCGCCTTACAAACTTTCGAACTCGCCGTTGCCGTCCGCACTTCGTCTCGGTCTCCATCACCTCCGGAAGCAACTGCATCATCGCCACCGTCCAACTTCAGTGCCGGAGCTCGCCGCCGGTGACCAAACCCTAGCTCCGCGGTGAGCTCTCCCTCTCTTCCTCTGTGATCCGTTAGATCCAGATCCTGTGGCTAGGATAGAATAACTTAAACCGAATCGGTATCAGATCTGGGCCATTCAGACTAGTTAGATCCAACGACCAGCATCGCCGATCCAACCGAAACGGTACCGACCAATTAGATCACGCCGCGTGTCGGCCTCTGGTTTAAACAGAAATTCAAATTGGAAATTCAAACAAGATTTGATCCCAATCTTGCAAAATTCATATCTTTTGATCTGTAGGTCCAAAAATAGCAAATGATATACCGTTGGAATCCTTGAAACCTGTAGAATCCAGTAGTACAATAAAATCTCATATTTCATGGGTTCAATTTGAAACTATTTTCTAATTGGGATTGAACCTCCTGTTAGTTTGTTTAATTCATATCTTTAGAACCAAGAGTCCAAAAATTACAATTTTGTAGTCTCTGGATTCCTTAGAACTTGTAGAACATCATAGGATCAGGAAAATCTAAATTCGATACGTGCACACACTTTGTGCATTCAAATCCTTTCAAATCACTAATTTGACCATATCTTGAGTTCTAAAATTTATTTTAGAATGAATCCGCTTGCAGTGGCATTGCTTTACTGCAAGCTATCCAGTAATGTTACATATTATTTCTCTTGAGCCACTTCACAATTATTCGAATCTAAATATGAGGATTTGAGTAATTTCTGCTATAGGGACAAAACTATTTCTTTTAGCACTATTCCTTTCTACTTTAGTGAATCCTATATTTCGTGCCTAGTCACCAATGTTATCTGCACAACATCTTGATCAAGATCATATCTACTTAGACCTAACTTTTCTAGTTCATACTTATTCAAATTACAAATAGGTCATTTGAGTAAAGTGTGATACTTTCAATCTTAGTTTCTACCTTGCTACTATAGTATTGATCAAATCAACATCATAGTACTTAACCCAATCCTATCTACTCATCAGGAACCTTAAGCCATGTTTCACACATCACCTATACCTATCCTTTACCTATGGCCATTTATTCATGTCTACTCAATCTTAGCCTTGCATAGAACTATTCAATTAACAAATGAGTTAATTGAGTAACTCAATGCTTCACGTTTCCTAGCCCATTGTCTAAGTGTAATATATACTATTTAAGAATAATTATTGTTACACTTATTCAATAGTATTGCTATTGCACTATTTTGTCTCTTATGTGATTTATCCACATGAGATATTCCAAGATTCAATATGCTTCGATAAAGCATAAAGATTTCACTCGTTATACCTTGTCTAATTCATATATATTCAAACGGCAATTTTGCTACTTGAGTAGAATATGAATTCCTCCCAAACCTAGATCATATTAATGTGGAGCTGTTATAACCCGTACCTTAGTATGTGTTATACACCACGATGATCAAAGAACCATTTAAGCCACGTCCCCAAATATCAACCATTCATACCCAATCCAATGCCCACTAGTTTTGTTTTCATGTATTGAACTATTCAACTTGCAAATGTACTATTTGAGTAGTTTAAGCATTCTTAAACTTGCCTAGACCAATTCCCTCTCAAATCATACTGATCCTTCCCAACTAAACCCTCAATTTCATTCATGATCTTTTACCATATCCTTCAAACCACAACATCTCAATAAAGCTAAATGGTTAAACGAATTCCTTCGATTGCTTAAATTGTTTGTTTGTAATTGTTTGGAGTGTTTATGTTATGTTCCTTCTGTACTATAGTTGGTGCGGGAGACTACACGCTTAGTTGAGGGAAGAGAAACATCTTGTTCTTCAAAAGGCAAGTGACACACATGTCCCTTACCCATTTTACTTATGCATTAGTATATTCACCTCTTGTAGTATGCATGATAGGTGATTTATTCAACTGTTTTATCAAATGCTTAGATCCTAGTAGCGTGTAGCTATCCCTCAAACCCCACCTGATAGGATGCTAAATACTTTGAAAAATATTGATGCCATGCTAAGATCACTTGAAAAGTGTTTTGTGAACAAATTAAGAACTTCAACTAAAATGAAACACCTGGGTGGATTGGTTTGATAAGAGGAGGCGAGGTAGGTGGGTTCTGAGACGCATGCCTTGTTAAGAGGATGTGGGTTCAGGATACCGCTCGGGATGGCCACCCAGGAACAAAGAGATGGCTATGTCTTCCATGCTTAGTGTACTTCCAGTGCAGCCTTATGACATTATGGGCTCTGTCTTGACTGATTAGATGTGGGAGTGCAACTTGTGTGCAAGAAGACGGTGGTAGATGAATTATAGGTTGGGAGCGGATCTTGCCAGTTAGTTGCCCTCTCCTCTAAAAGGTCTTGTTTCATTTTATGTATGGGCATAAAATGAATCGTAAGGTGAAAGTGCACAACCCTTGCAAGGTTTTTTAAACTAATCGATTAGACGTGTCCTCGGTTATGGACATTTGAGTCTCTAGACATAGAATGTACGGAAGAATCTCATCACCTTTTCTGAATGGCTAAAATCTGTCTAGAAACCCCTAGGTAGGAACTAAGGACCATACACTCTGAGGGGTGGTGGTGCCCGAGGTTCCGACTTTGTTGAATTTCGCCCGGTGCTACATACCTAGCTAGTATGTGGTAATTGGGGGTTATTTCGACCCTTGAAAATATAAAGCTTTGAAAGAAAGACTTTATGAAAGAACTCTAGGATAAAACTGGCTTTATGCAAATCAGTCTATGAGATCCACTAGCCAAATACTCATGTAGATAGGCTCCTCACAACATCCACCAAATATGTGTCATTTATCAGTACATCATTGTACTGACCCCTTTTGGGGCTGCATATTCAACGTGCAGGTTTTACTTCGAGTAAGGAACCAGGATTAGGATCTCGAGCTTACATTCCAACATGGCTGCCTGTGGCACGTGATGAAGATGGAGGCTCCTTGCCACCTTGTTATTTCCGCTGTGTAAAATTGTAAGAATTAAATACTTTGTATCTGGATCCGCATTGAAATCTTGATACTATGCAATGAATATTTCATTTTGTTCTGTGGTGCTATCATTGATCCAGGGAATAGCACTCAACACAGATGTTTCACCTTGATCCAAAGGTTGGGGCGTTACAGACACTCAGAGAAGTAGTCGGTGGAGTCATTCTATGGGACAAGAACTACATCAAACTTCTAGGCTTGGCCCCAATGACAACACCGCCTCCGAGTTGTCGCAGGTCACCTACACCTCCATCACCTCCAAGAAGCCCTCCCCATGACTATGGCCACCACAGCGCGAGTCCATCTCGATCTCCGCCGCCGGACTTGGGTCGGCCGTCTCCGCCACCGGACTTAGATCCATCTCGATCTCTGCCGCCGGCCGCTAAGGAAACTGAGCGGAAACATGCCAGCAAGAATGCTCCGTCGATGAGTTCTAACCGACAGAGCCCCCCAAAGCGAAAACGGTCGCCCCTCCCAAAGGTACCTCATACGAATCTTCCTATTAGACCTTACGATCGTACAGTGAGGAAAACGCCAAGATCGCAAAGGAACATTATGATGCGACCAGCGCTCCCGATGGGAGTAGCCCCCGAGTCTATGTTCGGGTACTTGTAGCCGGGCATAGACTCAAGTTGTACTACTTGAAAATTTTTGATTCCTGTTGAAGGACTTGATGATTTTATCGACTCCTGCAGAAAATATGAATAATTGTGAAATACTTTGTCTCTCGAAGAAATATTGCATTTGCATATTGTAATAATGATGTAGTATGTAAAATAAAAACTCGATATTTTTTGTACAATTTGTTGCTCGTACGTAAGACCCTTTCGTTAGCCTGATGCACTTCACGGCTCGATTAGCTACTCAGGTCAGACGTAATGTGATGCATTTGCCGCATTTGAAATTTCAAGATACTTGCTAAGCCTTTTCGTTAGCCTGGCGCCCTAGATTTTGTGCCTTACCAACCGTTAGTCGAGCTTCATGTGACTGTAAATTAAATTGTCAAGTATTCGACAAGGAACGCCAGCTACTAGGGCTTTCGCAATTTTTCGAAGTCAATGATATGCAAGATAATTTTTCATGGCAGAGCCCCCGAGCCCCCGAGTGTCGGGTGCGGAGAAAGTAAATAATAATTAGCACTTGAAAGAGGAAAACTTAGCTTTTATCGGGTGCAGCGTAGTTGGCGCGGCGTAGTCGACGATGACATAGTCGAGTTGTTGTCGTAGAATCACGATCACGATCGGAGGCGAAGTTGTTGTCGAGCCCCCGAGCGCTGTTGGGATTGTCGCGTTGCTAATGTCGACGAAATTGCAGGTCTTGACGGTGATTTCCGCACTCTGGGGCGAGTTGATGCCGAGCCCCCGAGCGTTGCCAATAGTTTGCGCGAGTTCACGATGACGAGCCCCCGAGCGTAACAAGCCGCAGTTGACGCCGCAATCGACGATGTTGAAGACGAAATAGTCAAAATATTTTCTTCAGGTTGTCCGGGCAGTCAGGCGTCACGCCGTTGTAGTCGAAATATTTTTCTTCGAGTTGTCGGTGCAGTCTAGTGACTCGCCCGTTGTAGATGACTCGCTGCCTTTATCCAACAAAATACGTATATACGTAGATGCTAGTCGCTTTGATGGATCAATTCCTTTTCTTCTTTTTTCTTGCGGCAAGGCACGATTTGCTGATGGATTTGCTAATATAATTCTCTTCCAATTGGTTCAATCTTGCTTTAAAGATGTACACCACGTGCACCACCTGTTTTTTATCACCCACGATGAGTGCATCGGAACTTGCTCCAAGCCAAGTTTGGTTTTGATAGATGCAAAATAGTGAGCTAGCCACCCGGCTAGCTGTGCATACCCATCCAACCACTGAATCACCCTATAGATCATTTTGCACCCTACATCTAAACTGACGCCGTTAGTTTTTCTCTAACCAAACTCCACCTCCCAGCCGCAGGCATCTATCTCGTCTTATCCCCACGACCGAGCCCCTCCCACCTTCTCCCACGCGCTCGTTGAGACCCCGCCCCCGTCGGCCACGAGTCGTCCCTCTCGCCACCGTCGGACGCCCATCGTTGCTTCCTCCACGCGCAGTTCCTTCTGTAGCTGGCCGTGTGCAGTTCCTCCCGGTGTCGGGCTACTCTGGCTCCCCGCTCACTCGCCAAGGCCACAACGCCGCACGGCCTGTGGAGCAACCTGGCAAGCTTCCACGCGGCGGTTTCGAACTCAGCAGCAACCTCCAAGGCACCACAGCACGAGCGCTCGTGCTCAACATCTTCTTTATTCATGGAGGCGGAGGCACGCTCAGCAGGATCCAGATCCATTTTTGCTTTCTTTTCTTGAGCCTTTCTTGATTTTTTGTTGAAATCGACATTCACCAAGATCCAGATCCTTTCCTCAATGATTTATTTTGTACGAATCCATCA
This sequence comes from Dactylis glomerata, assembly GCA_007115705.1. Lineage (NCBI taxonomy): Eukaryota > Viridiplantae > Streptophyta > Magnoliopsida > Poales > Poaceae > Dactylis > Dactylis glomerata. Next base: position 6,680,636 of record QXEO01000220.1, on the reverse strand, counting down.
CCCAGATCTTTTCCTCGGTACTAATTTATGCTGACTGAAGGACGATTTGGATTTGGCTACATTCGTAGATGTGTTCACCTCGTGCATCTGCAAGGATGGGGATTCACTTGTTAATGCGGCGCTATGTGCTTTTCTTAGCCAGTCCATGCCTGCAATCTCCAATCTCTTCTCGATTTCTAGCATTTTCTTTTTGTGTCTCTGTTTGTGGTTCTGGCGGCTTCGAAACAGAATTTTTGTGTCCATTGATTAAGCTTTTCTTTTTTAAGTTATGCTCAAAGGATATGGAGTATCTGGTGTTCTCGATACTCTGAATTATTACGGCGAAACAAAATTGTCAAAGAACATAGAGAATTTTAAATTATTAGGAATTTCTGCATACAACCATTTCTTACCGGGGGGGGGTAGCTGGGCCTGGGAGAATAGAGCTTCCTTTTCCGGCCAGAAGTTTTCTATTTTGAGATGGCATTACGTAAGGGTTTTGGAACAAAGGTAAATGGTTTGTAGCAATTCTATTTCTATCGTGCTTTTTTTGCCACATCTAACTGTTTTCTTAGATTAGATTGTTTGGCTGAGATGAATTTCTACACAGCCAACTGTTTAAATTTCAGACATGCTTAAACGCCATGGAAGATTCAAAAATTAACCCATGATTAAAATAAAGTGTGAATTAGTACGTAGTACCAAGAGGAATGAAAACAAAACAAAACATCAGCACGTCCTGAAGCAGATGCTTTCCATTAAAAAAACAAAACATGCAGCCGGAGCACATGCCAGCTAGTACAAGGGGACCGGCATCTTATGTAAAAAAAACAAAAGACGCAAGGGCTAAGTCACCGCAATAGACGGCTAGGTAACGGAAGGGATGTTAGACACGAATCGCTGCGTATGATCTGATGGTAGGCATGACGTGCATAGCTAGCCACCCGGTTAGCAAATCCGCGTTATTTGATAGATACTATACAAATCTCTGCCGAGAACATCCTTGTATCGCCACCTCCGGTAGCTGATTTGACAGATCGCCGCTGTTTTTTTTCTTTTTCTCGTCGGCCGAGGAAGTGTCGTTGGCCTCTGGCAATAGGAGTCGAGTCCGTTTCGTAACCGCGTATCCGGTCCGGTTTCAATTGATTTCGCAGAAATCGCTGCCGCTTGCTGTCGATCTCGACGAAATATGTTCCTGCTGACTCCTGTGATTTGACGAATCGTAGTAAACTTCAATTTTGTGATCTTGCAGTCTCCAATTTTGTTGAGAATTTCCAGATTCAATCCAATTGTTGAAGATGATGGTCCAACGAGATGCGATCTGGTTGCTGCTGCCGTCGGCAGCCGCAAAATTTGTTGATCTTATCGACGAAAAAAGTTGAAGGATCCCGCCCGGATAACAAAATCCAGTTACCACGATCCCCACGGTCGGCGCCAATTGACGAGGGTTAACTCGACAAATGTCCTAAATGAAGGACTTATGATCGGGGGAAGAGCAACGACTAGAGATTCCGGGATCGAGATTGGCACACGACGTACCCAGGTTCACGTCCCCGCGGTGGAGGATCGCTACATCCTGCTAGCAATCTAGTATATGATCACAATGGTGTTTACATGGAGCCGCCGTAGGCGGAATTCTATCTGTCTAATCTATCTTGTATCTCTAATATTGCGTGTCTATGATATTCGATGTCTCTCAGATATCTTGAGTTATCTGATGTCCCTCTAGGGGCGCCCCTGCCTGGCTTTATATATGCAACCGGGCTAGAGTTTACAAGTGTCCTAGTCGAATACGGATTAGAACCTTCCTTCTTCATCTCCAAGTCATCTTCGAGTCCTTGTGCCGGTCCACCTCCTTAATGGGCCGGACCCGGTATACCAATCCGTGGGTACCCGAAGGGCATACCCATGTCACCGAGCCCCGCCCGAAATACACCGAGAAGCAAAAAGACTATGCAAAATACTTACTGACCCTGCCATCGCAATATGACTTGCACCATAAGCCTGATGACTATCTACGCACACTGCAGAAGGAAGGGAAAAAGAGCAGATTAAGTACAAGTGCAAGTGGGAGCAAATCAAGTAAAAGTGCAAGCAAGAAAAGATCAGACGTTCCCCAGTTCGGACAACAGACCAAACAATCGATCCCACCCCTCAGGGTGTTATCCGAAAATGTCCCTTTCTGGTGCACCGACAAAGTTTGGAAGAAGCAAAGAAGTGGGCGGTTGAATGGAATATGAGTGTTGAAGACGTTCCGGCTTTTCAAGACGAGAGGTTTCCCAAGGATGTTGTAGCCCCTAAGCCTAAATTTGTCATGGGGGGGCCTTTGGTCAACAAAGAGAGGTTTGAAGAACTGCCAACAAATATGCGTTACTTGCATGCATGGTACATGAATGAAGCAAAGAATGGGAGAATAATGATCGTGGTGAGTGTCCCATGGGAGTACTACGGCCGACCCGAAGAGATCCATGCCGACTTTGACGAACTCTTCCAGATGTACAATTGCGACGTCCTCGACAAATCTCTCATGAGTTGCTATTGTCTGTAAGTTTTTCAATTCATTGTCTATATATAAATTGTTCAGTTATTTCAATTGTTTAGGTCATTGTATGTAATTATCCTCACTATATCCTTTTGTACTCTATTATGCAGAATGAAGATCCTGGTCTGTAAAAGTAGGAACATCATAAATATTGGGTTTATTGACTCAGATAAAATACATATAAAGACGCTAACTGATAATCTCAAGGAGACGGAGGAAAACCTTCTATGGTTTCTAACGGACCAAAATTTCTGTGACCACATACTGTTTCCATACAACTTCAAGTGAGGGTCTTACTCTGTTGTGTCCATTCACTTATAAGTGTAATTGATAAGTTACTGACGTATATATATATATATACATGTGCAGCTACCACTAGATTCTGCTGGATATTCAAATTGATAAAGGAAGAGTTGATGTCTTCGACCCATTATTGAGAAACATGGAACAGTTCCAAAGCATGCAGAACATGCTCCAAAGGTAATTTCAATCATTCTCGCGCTATATCGGTCTCTTTCGATGATTTTCTGATATATCAAGTAATAAAAAACTTAGCAAATCATTTTTCTTGTCGAGCAGGGTTTGGAAGCGGTTCAAATGCGTGACTGACGGTACCTCTCATGAGAAGCTAACGTTTAGGACGGTTCAGGTAAGCAGTACGAGATACAGCCGTGCATCTCTTTACTTCTATTTTCAATACAGTTATGATGCTAGATTATTATTTTGATTAAATTTTATTCTCGTAAAGTGCGACCAGCAGCCACCAGGAACGCATCTATGTGGATACTATGTTTGCGAGTTCATTCGCACGTTTACCTCTGAGCACAAGGATTATAGATACGACGTAAGCAATACATTCACACCTTTATTTTTATTACCGTTATTCTTTGTTATCATGATTGACATTCATATTGATCTTCTTTTCTTATATAGTTCGAGGCCATGTGGGAGAAATACCTACCGGAGCTACGCGCGATTGCTGTTGCAGAGGAGCTAGCGGCTTTTTTGAGAACAGAAGCTATAGACGATAAAGGACGATTTAGTGTAGCTATGGGCCATTACTAATGTCGCTCCATGTAATCGAATAGACGGGCTCTAGTCCCAATAATTATGATCTCCATATAATTATATATATATATGCTCAATCGTAAGACAAGTTATCTTATATATATGCACAACGTGTACGCGTAGGATTATACAAAAACTATTTTAAAATGAAGAAAGAAATAAATAAAATACAACAAAAATAAATTCCCTGAACCCTAAACCCTAAATAAAATACAACAAAACAAAATCCTGTAGAAACTCTTTAGTCCCGGCCTGTGTTACGAGCCAGGACTAAAGGGCATGTCCCCAGCGCACTCCACGGAACTCACGTATAGCCCCTTTGGTCCCAACTAGTAACTGGGCCGGGACTAAAGTTTAAGCTTTCAGTTTTGCTTATCTAGTCCCAGTTTAAACCGGGACTAAAGCCCTTATTGGTCGGGACTAAAGGGCATGTCTCCACTAGTGTGTGCTGTGTGCGTTAAGTAGCCTGCATCAGTTACTTTTGGGACTCACCGGGTCATGGTTGGTTGAGCGGTGAGCCACCTTAAAAGGCACATTGTAGATTTGGCTTGGTAGCCCGCATCGCTATGGCAGTATTGTACTTGCGTTTGGTCGCCTGCACGCGAAATGAAATGGCTAGGCAGTGCAATGCTTCCATATTGGGTTACATATATCACTCATATAACACACAGATTAAGAACTGAGATCTATTTATTTATAACCATTAAAATGTAAAACTTACAAAATAAGAGTTGTGTTAAATGGCAAAGTGAAGCTACTCATAAAAGGAAATTTAAAACGGTCGTTTCAAAAAATTCGTCTAAAACAAGTCTAAATTTGAACACAGAATTGAGAAGTTGGAGTTAGTGAATCAAAACTGATTGCCAAAATAGAATCACATCATGGATGCACATGTTTTTCGTGTTAACCTTGTCATAAAAAGGCGAGCCAATAAACTAGATGATCAAGAGACAAACAAGCATTGAACACATTGAACACGCACACATACTAGAGAGGTGTAGATCTACTCGTCTACGACCACCAAAGTAAAAAATCTCACAACACGAGAATTGTGCGAAACAGCAAGATGAAGCTAATCCTGAAAGAAAATATCAAATTGTTCATCGTGTGCAATGAATTTCATCAAAATAGGTTTAAACATGAAGATGAAATTCGTGTAGACCAGCCAACAAAACTTGGAACTGATCGCGGGAATGGAATCCATTGTTACTATCCATCTTTTCCGTGTTGAGCTTATTTTGAATCGAAGAATAGTTGGATTGATTATAAGAAAGCGGGTGAAAGAGACCAAGGAAGGTGAGCACACTCAAATCCCTTGCACGCTCATGTACACAGGTTGACTAGTCATATGCACATGTTGCAGCCCTAGAGCAGCCGCATATGCTTTTTCTGATCATTTGAACCTAGCTCCACGGAAATACTTGATTCAAACATTTCGAGTAGGCCTGACTCGAAGGTGCATCAATCACCATGCTGACTAGGGGGGTCTGATCTAGAAACCCGCGGGCTACCAAATGCGTCCTAAGAATAACACATGCTGCAAAAAAATAAGACAGACAAAAAGGTCTTGGAACTCAGACGCTTCTACATCTAGCAGAGTCTCTTGCTCTAGCTGACCGCAGCTTGCAGCTAGGGCAGCGCTACAGTTTCCTTCACGTATGCACAACCCGAGTTGTGGCGCTATGGTTTTTTTTGGGTGGAACTCAATAATTTAGACACACCGCACGCATTCCCATTGCCCCTCATCCCTACATATGCATATGTTTCAACCACACACACACGGCCAGAAAGTGTTCCTTTACTCCAGAGACAGAGAATGCCGATACCGAGAAAGTCGGTCTCATATATGTGTGCTAGAGAGGATCAATGATTCCACGAGTTAGTAGTGTTGTACTCACGTGCATTCATTTCTCAATTCTCATATGAGCCACTGACCCAGAGTAGTAGCAGCTATAGCTCAAAAATATATTTCTAGCTCGCACCATTTGTGGCCGTGAAGTTGTACCCATTTCTACTCCCTCCATTTCAAAATATAAGATGTTTTAGGTTTGTGAAGCAAAGGTATCTAGACATCTTTTAGTGTATATATTCGAGTGAACCTACACACTAAAAAATGTCTAGATATATTTATTTTACAAAGCTAAAACATCTTATATTTTGAAACGGAGGGAGTACATCTGAAGGGACGAACGACGCTCTCTATGCATGTGATTAATAGAGTAAAGTGCGCTACCAATCCTTCGACTTGGTAGGTGAAACGTCAACTACTTAGTACTACAACATTTCTTATAATATCGATATTTTTTCGACCTTCCGCAGGACTGCTTGACTTATGGGAACATATATAGCAGAAAGTTTCACACGTCATTGGAGTGTCAAAGAGAGTTTTCAACCAAGATGGACGAGTTGGCCATCGATCAATTTGTTAGACTCGTGGACATCTCTGTTTTCTAGTTCTAGAGCACTCATTCCGCTTCTAACCACTCAGTTGATATAAATGTAGCGGTCAGTCAGTCTGCACATTTGCTTCAAAGAGTACATAATCAAACCATAAGAATGAATTGTGGAAATCCCCACCTTCATGAGAACTTATACCAAAAAATATTATGCAACTATTAAACACCTTTTTTGACAAAAACCAAACAATTAGTATTGATAATTAGTGCAGGCCCAAAATCCTATGCTTGATGACATACCTGAGAGATGCCGATCGTTGCTACTTTTGTGTCTAAACGTGAGACATTCATGGGAAAGAACAAACTACTCTTTTCGATCAATGAAATTATGGGAAAAAATCTAGATATATTCTACAATTCTGTAAAAACTCGTTGCAAAACACTTAGTATTCTAGACTGCACAAATATAACAAAATCTGACCAATTTTAGAGATTTAAAAAGTTACATTGTCTACTACTTTATATCTATAATTTTTCAAGTTTGCACATCCTAAAGTAGATTATTTCATATTGATTTTTGTACACTCGTAGAATAAATCATTGTGTACATCTAGAATTTATGTTCCAATTTTTTGGGACTTCAATTTTTTTGAAAAAACTGGCTACATGTAGCGCTTCCTACATTTGGTTACACTAGATGATTTATTACATAAAAGGTTTAATTATTACACTAGCCCGCGCTTGGGGGCTATGCACGAACGGAGAGAGGAGAAGAGATCAGCAATGGAGGCGGCGGAGGGAACGAGCTGGTAAACAGTAAAATCCCCCACTACGCCCCTTATATACCTTCTGGGAGAAGGATCGTGGGCTGAAACGTGGCGCAAGGAGCGGAAACGGCAGCCCACTAACGGTCAAAAATCGCGAAATTTACAGTGCTATCCATAAAACGGTTCGCACTCATACAGAGTGACGTATTCATTGACGTCATAAAGAAGATAATATAAGAAAGAAGAAGGATGGCGTCGACAAGTGCAAAATTTATAGACAAGATTATTTGATTATAGCCTTGGGGGCTACTACCTTCGAAGATATTGAATGCAACTCTTTACTGGAGTGGTGGACTCGTATTCGACGACAAGATGTTATTAAAGTATCTCGAGTTGAAGTATGATGGACTACATTATATTTTGAGCCTATACTCGAAAAAGTCTTTTTTCGACTATAGCCTCGGGGGCTACTTCCATCGGGAGCGCTGAGCGCGCACCCGACGATATTTCTTGGTAAAGCATTGTGCAGGAGTGTTACTCCCATCGGGAGCGAGTTTTATGGTTGTTGAAACCCGAATATTTTCAGTCAAAATTTGACTGCGACATAAGATTCTCGAGTTATATTATCGCAACGTAACTCGAATGCCGTGACTTGTCACGAAGGTAAGACCCCGGGATCCGTCCTGTGTGGCCTGATATACGCACATGGATGCGCTCTGCTGGTATGTATCCGTGTCTACGACGCGAAGAAAATCCTGGTGGACGCACTGGGTACCCTGAGAATCACTGGGATTCATTCTTTGTAAGACCTAAATGCGGCAAAAGAATGGGTTTGACCGGTATCCCGAATTCAAATCCAAGGGGATTGAATTTGAAGTAGGTGACAAGTATCTGTTCCGGTAGTTAACTGACCTCTTGATCCGTCAGAGTTGTCAGGCTTGTTCATCAAAACCCCTTGCGAAAAAATATCATGAAAGTAAGTCGAAAGACCAAGCCGAAGATTTGAAGATATGAAGAAATCGAAGAAATTGATCAAGTCGAAGATTTGAAGATTAGAGATTCAACCCGAATCTACAATTCTGGTAGAATCTCAGGGGCTACTGATAAGGGTATAGTTAATAGATCCCGTTAGTTGAATACGCCTGAGGTCCGTTAAGCTAGGCCCAATTGTAATGATAGTCGAATATGAGTTCTTACCGTATGTCGATATTGTAATCTGTATCGGACCCTACCCGATCCTCGAGACCTGGCCATCTATATATAGGGGCCAGGAGGGGACGGGGTAGGGCAGATTGAAAGCAAGCCAGGTTGAATACCCAAGTTTACTTTCGAGATACACTTATTTCGACTAACCTTTACCTTCGAGTTCATCCGACGCCCTATTCCCCCGATTCTAAGTCCTTCATCTAGGACATTTGCCGAGTTAACCCTCGTCACCTGGCCTCTGCATATCTAATATGCACACAGCCGCAACCAGTTCCAAAGAGTAGCAAAAAACAAAAGGCGAAATATATATCAATATTGAGAAATTGTAAAATACATAATGGGATGTTATGCACCCATCAATGTGAGAAACCTAATATTCGAGAATTCCAACGCTCTATCCTTCAGACCTGGTATTGCCCTCATCTCATTCGATTACCATCCATCTGTACATTAAGCCCCCATGTACGGCTCATCTCATTCGATTACCATGCATCTATACACTAGGCCCCCTATGTTTACTCGTCCTATATCAATATACAAGGCAAAGCTTTTGCCTCGATTCATATAAAAAAAAAGTATGAGGAAATCTTGAGACTTCTACATTAGAAATTTAGAAGTTACGACAGAGCTCCAAGACGCTCTCATCGCTGATCTAAAAACTTGTTTTTGATCACTGTTCGAATTTCCGCATATTTTCAGCGTTTAAGCAAACATGTCTTTTATATTACCGTCAAAATCCACATCGATTGTTGGCCGACCAGGCGACCACTGCCAAGCACTTTCCTAGTCCTCAGTATTCTCTTCGTGCTCCTTCTAGTCTGGTCGTGCGGTCGTATTTTCATTCGGTCAGAGAATCTCAACTTCAGATTTGTGTTCTTGCTCCACTTACAACTTATTACTATCTTATACAATATGGCTTCAAGGAAACAATTAGACAAATGAAGTGACGATCGTCTTTCTGGTACAATGGATGCAAAAAATAGTGGCACGTCTTCAATAAAGTCATGATATGTGGGTTGTAGGAATAAGAGCAAGAGAGATAAGACTGGTTGAAGGAGGCGGCGCATATTACTACAAACTGTAAGTTTGGTCGTGAGCGGATGCATTGACAGCGTTTATGTTGCGTCTAGGTTGGGACCGCCCGCTAGCCGGTCGATTAGTGGAGAGACGAGCGAGCGTAGGTAGGAGACGGAGATGGAGGCGGCTCTCTTGGGCGGATTCATCAAGTTCTTGCTTCAGCGGTGCCGTATGGCGACTGGCGACATGCCCTAAATTGGCGATATGCCGATCTCTCCCCTACCAATCTCATCTCCAGATCTGAAGCTCCTGTTGATTCCTCTTCTTGCAAACTCCCCTCTAATCCAAAGCCACTTCTTTCCTATCGATTCGGCCCTCTTTCCACTGTATTTCTTTCTCGCTTGGAAATCCCCAATTTCGTTTTAGATAAAGCTATAAGCAGCAGCTGCGCCGCATCCATCCAGATCGCTAGCGCTCCTCTCCTTGAATCAAATCCCCGTTGCTATTGTCGCTCCCGAGTCCCGACCCACCAAGGCGCTAGTCAAGCCATCCTGTGGGTGCAGCGGGAACAAAACTGTGGCGGACGAAGCATTCTCGAGCACAAGAAATATACCGCGTTCTGATCTCCTTCCGGACGACCTCAAAACTACGAGCGCCATGAAGATGATAGGCTGGAACTGTCAAGGTAAGGGCAAAAATCTCCGCAGCTCTAATAAGATGGAGTTCCTCGACAGGTTGATGCTCTCTACAGGTGCACAAATCACATTCATCTCTGAAACCTGAACTTCCAGATACAATTCCTCACAGCTTAATAATCGATTTAACATTGCCGATAGTTTCGTAGTACCATCAATCGGGCTATCTGGTGGTCTGTGGCTTTTATGGAATGATGAAGTTTGAGTTGATATTAAGTACTCTAGTCAGCATCTCATCTTAGCCACTTTTGTTAATATAGCTATGTGCGTAGAGTTTGTGCTGATCTGCGTGTACGGGGATCCTCACCACCGTCAAACCAGAGTGATATGGGACAAAATTGCAACTTTTGTTTCTAAAAATCTAGATAAACCAGTAGTGTGTTTTGGTGATCTCAACAATATCATGAGCGATGTAGATACCACTTCCTCTAATATTAACAAATATCGTATGCGTACTTTCAACTCGTATGTCAAGCAATGTGGGCTATTTGATCTTGGTTTCAGTGGACCTGCTTATACTTGGACGAACAAGCGTTTTTCCTCCACTACGGTTTTTGAAAGATTAGATCGTTGTCTTGCGAACGCTGAATGGTGTGATGTTTTTGCTAACACAAATGTTTTCAATCTACCTATAATTCTCGGTGATCATGCGCCTATTCTTGTTTCAATGGAATCCCAATATCGAAAACCGAGGCTAAATTTCAAATTTGAGAACTGGTGGACCATGGAAGAAGACTTTCAAAATGTTGCAAAATCTGCTTGGTATTCTTCTGCTGATAAACCTTTCCATTCTAGGACAACTAACCTTGCAGGTACCCTTAAGAAATGGTGCAAAAAGAAGAAACCCCTACAACAGCAACTTGATGTACTTCAAAACCATCCAGAATCAACCGTTTCAAGATCAAGACCACTCCTTGGAGGCAAAACTTATTTCTCAATATGAAGATAACATGACCAAGCTCACTGAATTTTATAGGCAGAGAGCAAAGAAGCACTGGGCGGTGCATGGAGATAGGAACACCACTTATTTTCACAATGTCTTGCGTAAACGCCAACGAAGGAACCGCATTGTTTCAATTAAAAATGAACATGGCAATAACCTTTTTGACCCGGATGATATTGCTCATGAATTTGTACATTATTTTAAAACAATTTTTCAGTCATCATGTCCTAACAATGACAGGCCTCTCTTGAGTACCTCTTCTCCACAAGATGCTCATGATTTCACCAATTCGATTCCGGACAAACAGGAGGTTTGGGAGATCCTTAAAGCAATGAAGAAACATGCATCTCCGGGCCCTGATGGGTTCAATGTTGCCTTCTACACCTCGGCTTGGAGCTGGATTGGAGACGATGTTACCAACCTGGTAAGAAACTTCTACAACACAGGTATCCTCCCTCCTCGACTCAATGACACAAACATTGCTCTCATACCGAAAAAATTGGTTTGTCATCTGCCGTCGGACTTCAGACCAATTAGTCTTTGTAATGTCATTTATAAGATAATTTCTAAGTCCTTGGCGAATAGATTGAAGGAACACTTGCCTGATGATACGTCTCAAACGTATCTATAATTTTTGATGCTCCATGCTTGTTTTCACACCATTTGCCTATTATTTCGTTACACTTAGTGGCACTTTTATGCATTTTCCGGAACTAACCTATTAAGAAGTGCCACAGTGCCAGTTTCCTGTTTTCTGCTATTTTTGTGTTTCAGAGTGATACACAGGAAATATTCTCGGAATTGGACGAAACAAGTTCCTGAAGTCTTATTTTACCCGGAAGCTTCCAGAGATCCGAAGAGGAGTAGGAGGGGGGCCACCAGGGGCCCACACACAGGGGTGGTGCGGCCAACCCCTGGCCCGCGCCACCACCGTGTGAGGCCACCTGGCCCCACCTCTGACAACGCCCCTTCGCCTATAAAGACCCCCCGACGAGAAAAACCTAAGGGCCCGATCAATTTTCCAGAACACATCGCGATCCGCCGCCGCCGTCGACCCAAAGATCAGGAGGGTCCAGAAGCTCTTCCCGGCACCCTGCCGGAGAGGGGAATCGCCACCGGAGGTCTTCTTCATCGCCATGCTTGCCTCCGGAGCGATGAGTGAGTAGTCTACCTTGGACTATGGGTCCATAGCAGTAGCTAGATGGTTGTCTTCTCCACTATGTGCTTCATGTTTAGATCTCATGAGCTGCCATACATGATTGAGATCACCGTTATGTAATTCTACATGTTTGGTTTGTTGGGATCCGATGAATATTGGTGTTTATGATTAAGTTGCTGTACTGAATTATATCTTTTGTTATCTCTATGTTGTTTATGATCTTGCATGCTCTCCGTTGTTAGTAGCTATCTTGGCCGAGTAGTTGCTAGTGACTCCAAGAGGGGGTATTTATGCTCGATAGTGGGTTCATGCCTCTATTTCACCTGGGGGAGTGACAGAAACCTCTAAGGTGGTAGATGTGATGTTGCTACTAGGGAGAAAACAACATTCATATGCTCAAGGGCATATGCTTTGTTTACATTACACACTTTGCTTAATGCAATTATCTGTTGTTCGCAACTTAATACTTCTAGGGTGTTCGGATTGATATCCCCGGGGGTGGATTATTAGTCATAGATGCAGTTGGATGGCGGTCTATGTATTTTATTGTAATGCCCAGAGTAAATCTCATAGTGATCTTCTTGACATATCACGTTTATCTTTATTCTATCAATTGCCCAACTGTAATTTGTTTACCCAGCATGTGTTATTTTATCTATGGAGAGACACCACTAGTGAACTGTGGACCCCGGTCATATTTCCATCATATTGCTATCACCTGTTTACTTTACTCGTACTGTTTATTTTACTCACATACTATATTGTTTTCCACTCGATACACTTATAACCTTTGTTTCAAGCAAACCGGTGAGATTGACAACCTCATCGCAAGTTGGGAGCAAAGTATTTGTTTGTGTGTGTGCAGGTTCCGCGACACCTTCAGTCGTCATTGTCTCTCCTCTCCTGATCGATAAACCTTGGTATCTTAACTGAGGGAAAACTAGCTGCTACACTCATCATACCTTCCTCTTGGGGTTCCCAACGGGCTGGTTATTCACCACGCACAAGGACTTACTGCTCCACGCCAGCAGCCTCTTTTCTGGCGCCATCAACAAGTAGCAGCTTCTTTTCTGGCGCCATTGCCGGGGAGGAAGAGAAGACTTCTGCGAGGGGAGTTCTTCGCACACACATTCTTTACTTTGTTATTGTTTTGCTTTACTTTATTTTATTTTACCTGCATTGCTTTTTATATCAAAAACCCAAAAAAATTAGAATCCTTGGTAGTTGTTATTTCTTTACTTTAGTTTATCATGTTGATCCCTAAGTACGTTCTGGAGGACCTCTCAGTAGGTAGTGGTTCGATTATTGGCAAAAGTAACATTGAGGAGTTCTTTAATCACATTAGTATGCATGAGGAAGATGAGGAAAAGTCTTGGGTTGAACTTGCTCCTAGTATTGAAGTTGCTTCTGTTATATTAATTGACATGTTGGAAACTAGGTTTGCTAGTCTTAATCCTTTTATGCAATATATGTTCCTTAAGCTTTATGAAATTGAGGATCCCGAAAAGAAGGCTTTTATCTTGGAAACTTTGCGCCTAGAATTTAAGGATGTCGTTATTGAAGCTAGGAAAGTTCTTAAACGTTTTAATAAACTCGGTTCACCAATAAAGGTTATTGATACTAATGATGAGGAGACCGAAATACCTATACCTTGCAAGCTTTTGGGATTGAATGATGCTTTCGAAAACAATTTTGCCTGGATTTGTCCTGAAAATCTTTTTGATGAGAATAGTGTACCAAAGCATGATCACAAAGGGTCTTCAAAAACTTATGTGGATGAAATACAATGCCTTATTGACAAGACCTCTTCTGTTGATCTTAATGCTTCTGCTGATAATACTTGATTCGCAATTTTCTGCGCCTAGCTCAAAGACGTTAAAGAAAAGCACTCTTGGGAGATAACCCAATGTTCTCATTTCAGTAATTTTTCTTTTATTTGAGTCTTGGAAGTCATTACTACTGTAATGACCGCTCCTTATCTTGTTTATTTCGTTTTTGTGCCAAGAGAAGCCTCTAATTTGAGTGAGGTAAAGATTTGGGGATGTTGCCGTCCTGAAACTGTTTTTGGTGCTGCACCGTAAAAATTCGTGAAAATTCTCTGTATATCTTTTGGACCTGCGATTTCTTGTGCATATGCCCCAGGTTATATCCAAACTTTTCTTAGTTGAACACTTTTTTATTTGAGCAACAGAAAATCCCTCAAAAATTCGACCTTTGTCAGCTGTTCAGTTTTGACAGATTTCTGCCAATATTTGTGTTTGCCACTTTATCGCTTTCTTTTGAGTTCTTTCGATCATGGAACTTTTGGGGAGGTTGCTACAGTAGTATATGCTATATATGTGGTGGTTTGGAGTTGAAACCTGAAGCAAATAGAGGATTGATTATATGTTATGCTTGCACTAATGTTGCTAATAGAATTGTGTTTAGTTTTGTATGAAGGAAGTTTTCAAGTGTAGGGATTGGAGAATGATGAGATGAGTTGAAGAATGGACAAAAGCTCAAGCTTGGGGATGCCCATGCATCACCCCAAGAAATATCCAAGAAGTACAAGCGTCAAAGCTTGGGGATGCCCCCGAGGCACCCCTTCTTCATCGGCAAAAATCAGGTCACCTTTTAAAACACTATATTTTTATTGCTTCATGCACTATGTGTTTTTCTTGGAGCGTCAGTTGTTTTAGTTTTCTTAGTTGGTTTAGTTTGTTTGTTTGCTGAAATAAATGGTTGGACCCCAACAAATTTCTTTTGGAGAAGTTGCTTGTTTTCATTTGCCAAGAACACTCAGTTTTCACTCTTATCGGTTATCATGTGTTCTTCTTTTTCTGCTACTGCTTTTGGTTTTCGTTTTCGCCTTGATATGCATTCAGACCTTGTCATATCTTTTCATCAAGGTGTATTTTTGCCTCTGATCTTTATTGGTTTTCATCAAAAGAGGTGTCTTTAAAAATTTCAAATGGTGTTGGAAAAGAGAAAAAGCTTTGTGCAAAATAGTGGTACAAGAAGGAGCTTGTGTAGACTGCGGCTTAGGCTTTTTCATGTCATGCTTGATGTCTTTTTGATAGTATGCTTAGTGGTTTTGCTGTAGCATGACTTGTCTCAAATAACTGAGATTGCTTAATGAGCCTTTGAAAAAATCATGCGTTGTTTTTATTGTATGGAAGCATTATTTTGGTTTTCTCCTTGATGCTTTATTTGGGTTGACTTGGCGCATGCTCACACATGTTAGACTCTTACAAAGTCGCCAATAGACTTCATGATCATTTAGTTTTTGTCTTTTGATGCCATCGTATGCTTCTTTTAATGTCGCTTTGTCGCTTTGCATGATTATGGCCATTATTGCTCTCTTAGTTGGTCGCTCCCAGTCTTTTGCTAGCCCTCGCCTTGTACTGAGTATGAGCTCTACTCGTGCATCCAACTCCTAAAAGCCAAAGTTTTCCAAAGTGTCCACCATACATACCTACTAGCAATTTGCTATTCCAAGTAAATTTGACTTGCTTTTATTTTCTCTTCAAA
Organism: Dactylis glomerata; assembly: GCA_007115705.1. Taxonomy (NCBI): domain Eukaryota; kingdom Viridiplantae; phylum Streptophyta; class Magnoliopsida; order Poales; family Poaceae; genus Dactylis; species Dactylis glomerata. The sequence continues at coordinate 6,665,354 of QXEO01000220.1, read as the reverse complement.
TTAAACTCTTACCAGTGTTATGCGAAATTCGGTCAGTAAAGCTCTCACGAACCGGAAGGAACACTTTACTTTTTCCTGTTCTTAAAAATTTGACATTGTGGTCTCTTATGTTGAGTTGTTATGCTTGCAAGTTGTAAGTTGGATTCTAGCCCATCCATGCTGTCATGGGCAAGCTTTCAACATTGCACTTCTTATTTGAGTTGATATCGTGATCTTTTGTTTATGGATGCCCGCGGTGTGAAATGAATTGGGAATCTTGTGGGGATCATGGAGTTTGTATATGTGTTAGGGAAACGCTGGGCCGCCAATCTAAGCCATGCATAATTCATGGTGGAAATTTGCAGCATACCCATGGTGAACATTCGACGACGCATCTCACAATAAAAAGCTAAACAATATAGCAAATAAAAGAGATGTCGAGGTGTTCATTGTCTGCTTGTCCTGTCATTTTGGTGTGCGCTTGTTCCATGTCATCGGGCACGGAGGTACCCCATTGGCGGTTCTCAATGATATGCATATACTTACAATGACAAGAGCCTTGCTTGGGACTCTAAGTAAAGTAGCATGAGGTTTGGGTACTCGTATTCACGGGGCACGAGGTTTTCAACTTATGATTTGTCAAGCATATGCATCATAATTGTTCTCGCATTAACTTTAACCATTCAAGATGCTTATGACGGGGGCAATGAGAGCTCAAAGCCGGTAAGTACCATAATTTTTGAAGGTTATAAAACTTGCAATCACTGCTTCCCTCTGCAAAGGGCCTTTCTTTTACTTTTATGTTGAGTCACCACCTTCTTTCTTTATGCACCATTAAGAGAGCATAGTTGTCATTCTTAGTGTGATATGCATTGTCCCAAAGTTCATTGATTGATTCATATTGTTGGTTTCACTTGTTCTTAAATTATTTGTATCTAGTCGCCCTCTTAAACTTGAAGGTGTCCTATGCATTTATGTTTTGCTCTCTTTGAAGGACAAGCTGAAAACCTTTTGTATGTTTTTCCTTATGATTTGAACACACGTTTGACTTTCATTGTTTCATTTTCATGATCTTTTGTTTGTGTTCATTTGCATGTTTACAACATGGTTGCTAAGTTCTTATTGTCATGATTATATCTTCATGCCCATGTTTTAAGTTCTATTGATCCCAGCTCACCAATGCTTACATATATGATCAAGATTGTGTAGGTGCATGTCACCTCAAAAATTATTCTTTTGTTATCACTTACCTACTCGAGGACGAGCAGGAGTTAAGCTTGGGGATGCTTGATACGTCTCAAACGTATCTATAATTTTTGATGCTCCATGCTTGTTTTTACACCATTTGCCTATTGTTTCGTTACACTTAGTGGCACTTTTATGCATTTTCCGGAACTAACCTATTAACGAAGTGCCACAGTGCCAGTTTCCTATTTTCTGCTGTTTTTGTGTTTCAGAGTGATACACAGGAAATATTCTCGAAATTGGACGAAACAAGTTCCTGAAGTCTTATTTTACCCGGAAGCTTCCAGAGATCCGAAGAGGAGTAGGAGGGGGGCCACCAGGGGCCCACACACAGGGGTGGCGCGGCCAGCCCCTGGCCCGCGCCACCACCGTGTGAGGCCACCTGGCCCCACCTCTGACGACGCCCCTTCGCCTATAAAGACCCCCCGACGAGAAAAACCTAAGGGCCCGATCAATTTTCCAGAACACATCGCGATCCAGCGCCGCCGTCGACCCAAAGATCGGGAGGGTCCAAAAGCTCTTCCCGACACCCTGCCGGAGAGGGGAATCGCCACCGGAGGTCTTCTTCATCGCCATGCTTGCCTCCGGAGCGATGAGTGAGTAGTCTACCTTGGACTATGGGTCCATAGCAGTAGCTAGATGGTTGTCTTCTCCACTATGTGCTTCATGTTTAGATCTCATGAGCTGCCATACATGATTGAGATCACCGTTATGTAATTCTACATGTTTGCTTTGTTGGGACCCGATGAATATTGGTGTTTATGATTAAGTTGCTGTACTGAATTATATCTTTTGTTATCTCTATGTTGTTTATGATCTTGCATGCTCTCCATTGTTAGTAGCTATCTTGGCCGAGTAGTTGCTAGTGACTCCAAGAGGGGGTATTTATGCTCGATAGTGGGTTCATGCCTCTATTTCACCTGGGGGAGTGACAGAAACCTCTAAGGTGGTAGATGTGCTGTTGCTACTAGGGAGAAAACAACATTCATATGCTCAAGGGCATATGCTTTGTTTACATTACACACTTTGCTTAATGCAATTATCTGTTGTTCGCAACTTAATACTTCTAGGGTGTTCGGATTGATATCCCCGGGGGTGGATTATTAGTCATAGATGCAGTTGGATGGCGGTCTATGCATTTTGTTGTAATGCCCAGAGTAAATCTCATAGTGATCTTCTTGACATATCACGTTTATCTTTATTCTATCAATTGCCCAACTGTAATTTGTTTACCCAGCATGTGTTATTTTATCTATGGAGAGACACCACTAGTGAACTATGGACCCCGGTCCTATTTCCATCATATTGCTATCACCTGTTTACTTTACTCGTACTGTTTATTTTACTCGCATACTATATTGTTTTCCACTCGATACACTTATAACCTTTGTTTCAAGCAAACCGGTGAGATTGACAACCTCATCGCAAGTTGGGAGCAAAGTATTTGTTTGTGTGTGTGCAGGTTCCGCGACACCTTCAGTCGTCATTGTCTCTCCTCTCCTGATCGATAAACCTTGGTATCTTAACTGAGGGAAAACTAGCCGCTACACTCATCATACCTTCCTCTTGGGGTTCCCAACGGGCTAGTTATTCACCACGCACAAGGACTTACTGCTCCACGCCAGCAGCCTCTTTTCTGGCGCCATCAACAAGTAGCACCTGATTATATTCACCCTTCTCAACAAGCCTTCATAGAGGGAAGGCGCATTAGTAACAATATCATTGTAGCTGATACGTCTCCGACGGATTCATAATTTTTGATGCTCCATGCTTGTTTTTACACCATTTGCCTATTGTTTCGTTACACTTCATGGCGTTTTTATGCGATTTCCGGAACTAACCTATTAACAAGTGCCACAGTGCCAGTTCCCTGTTTTCTGCTGTTTTGTGTTTCAGAAGTGATACACAGGAAATATTCTCGGAATTGGATGAAACAAAAGCCAGAAGTCTTATTTTTCCCGGGAGCATCCAGACATCCGAAGAGAGGAAGGAAAGGGGCCACAGGCCACCCTCACATAGGGCTGGCGCAGCCCAGGCCCTGGCCGCGCCACCCTAGTGTGAGGAGGCCTGGGGCCACCTCTGACATCGCCCCTTCGCCTATATAAAGCCTCGGGACGGAAAACCCTAGGGGAGTCGGCAATTTTCCAGAAAGAGTTCCGCAGTTCCGCCGCCGCCACCGACGAATTTCGGGGGACAGAAGTCTCTGTTCCGGCACCCTGCCGGGACAAGGAAGTGCCCCCGGAGCCATCTCCATCGATCTCCATCGCCGTCTCCGCAGTCTCCATCGACCTCACCGTCATCTCCATCAACCTTGATGTCTCCTATGATGAGGAGGGAGTAGTTCATCCCCGGGGCTGAGGGCTCTACCGGTAGCTATGTGGTTCACCTCTCTCTCCCATGATGTGATCTTTATGTGATCGTGAGCTTTGTATCATGTTGAACAAGTAGATGCTATTATTCAGATATTATGCTACTCCTATGCTTAATTATTATAGTGTACTCTAGTGGTTGTTATTAAAGTAATCTATTCCTCCTGCCATGGTGTAACGTTGACAGTGCGTGCATCATGGTGGTACTTGGTTTAGGCTATGATTGTGATCTCTTGTGGATTATGAGAATAATTATTACTATGATAGTATTGAAGTGATCTATTCCTCCTTTCATGGTGTAATGTTGACAGTGTGTGCACCGTGTTAGTACTTGGTCTAAGTCGCAATGATTTCTATCTTGAATTGTGATCTTATTTGGATGTCTCTATGACACTAGTGGAAAAAGGGCCTTTGGCCAGGACCCTTTAGTCCCGGCCTCCATCTGGGCCGGGACTAAAGGCCCGGCCACGTCGCCCGAAATTCGCCAGCCGCCCGGGAGGCTTTAGTCCCGGCCCGTAACGAGCCTTTAGTCCCGGTTTGAGACACAAACCGGGACTAAAGGGCTATGCGCTGAGCGGCCCGCATGTGCGCACCCTTTAGTCCCGGTTTGTGTCTCAAACCGGGACTAAAGTCCTCTGCCTATATATTGGCCGCAGCCCCTCTCTCCCCTCTTCCTTGCATTTTTCTTGGATGGATGAGTGTGGGTGTGTGCTAGCTCACTTTTTTGCTTGGATGCACTAGAGGTGTTTGTTGAAATGTGTGTTAGAGCGATGCCACTTCAGTTCACCGAACACAACTACGATATGAGGTGCCCGAGCCACGTTTAAACTCTTCCTCTTTATTTCCACTTATTCTAAAAGGTTAGCAACTATATTTCCTCGTTTAGACCGTGCGGTACTAATTTTTAGGATCGTGATTGTGTTTGATATACTGTTGCATGACGCAGATGAGCCATCCATGGATGTACGGTGATCGACGCACCGCCGCTTACAGAGAAGGCGTGCATTCTTTTCGAGATGCGGCCGATGCGAACAAGCATGGTGGTGGCTATATGTTTTGTCCATGTGTTGAATGTCGGAATGAGAAGGATTACACTTCCTCAAGAGTCATTCAGAGCCACCTGCTTCGGTCCGGTTTTATGTCGGGCTATAATGTTTGGACCAAGCACGGAGAAAGAGGGGTTATGATGGAAGACGACGATGAAGAAGAAGAGAACGATGATGACAACTACCGATCTATGTTCCCTGAATATGCTGATACCGCAATGGAAGACAATGAAGAAGAAGATCAGGGTGCAGAACGGGAACCAGATGAGCCCGCTGATGATCTTGGCCGGGTCATTTCTGAAGCACGGCGAGGCTGCGACACAGAAAAGGAGAGGTTGCAGTTCGAGCAGATGTTACAGGACCACAACAAATTGTTGTACCCAACTTGTGAAGATGGCCAGAAGAAGCTGGGTAGCACACTGGAATTGCTGAAGTGGAAGGCAGAGACCGGTGTGACTGACTCGTCATTTGAAAAGTTGCTGGTACTGATGAAGAAGATGCTTCTAAGAAAGAACGAATTGCCCGCCAGCACGTACGAAGCAAAGAAGCTTGTCTGCCCTCTAGGATTAGACGTGCAGAAGATACATGCATGCCCTAATGACTGCATCCTCTACCGCGGTGAGAAATATGAGAATATGGATAAATGCCCGGTATGCACTGCATTGCGGTACAAGATCAGAAAAGATGACCCTGGTGAGATTGAGGGCGAGCCACCCAGGAAGAGGGTTCCTGCCAAGGTGATGTGGTATGCTCCTATAATACCACGGTTGAAACGTCTGTTCAGAAATAAAGATCATGCGAAGTTGTTGCGATGGCACATGGAAGATCGTATGAAAGACGATAAGTTGAGGCACCCCGCTGATGGTCGGCAGTGGAGAAAAATCGAGAGAGAGTTCCCAAGATTTGCAGGTGACGCAAGGAACTTATGGTTTGGTCTGAGTACAGATGGCATGAATCCTTTTGGGGAGCAGAGTTGCAGTTACAGCACCTGGCCCGTTACTCTATGTATCTACAACCTTCCTCCTTGGTTGTGCATGAAGCGGAAGTTCATTATGATGCCAGTGCTTATCCAAGGTCCAAAGCAACCCGGCAACGACATTGATGTGTACCTAAGGCCATTAGTTGACAAACTTTTACAGCTGTGGGCCGAACCAGGTGTACGTGTGTGGGACGAGCACAAACAAGAGGAATTTGACCTTCGAGCCTTGCTTTTCGTAACCATCAATGATTGGCCTGCTCTTAGTAACATTTCAGGACAGTCAAACAAGGGATACAATGCATGCACGCACTGTTTAGATCAGACAGAAAGTATATATCTGGACAAATGTAGGAAGAATGTGTACCCGTTCAATCGTCATTTTCTTCCGCCCAAGCATCCCTTAAAGAAAAAAGGCAAGCATTTCAATGGCAAGGCAGAACCCCGGGGGAAGCCTGTCATCCGTACTGGTGCTGAAGTATTTGATATGGTCAAAGATTTAAAAGTAATCTTTGGAAAGGGTCCTGGCTGCCAACCTGTTCCTAACGGCCCTGATAAGCGCGTACCCATGTGGAAGAAGAAATCTATATTTTGGGAGCTACCCTATTGGGAAGTCCATGAGGTCCGCTCCGCAATCGACGTGATGCACCTGACGAAGAATCTCTGCGTGAATATTCTAGGCTTCCTGGGCTTGTATGGGAAGTCAAAAGATACACCGGAAGCACGGGAGGACCAGGAACGTCATAAAGGAAGAGATGGCATGCATCCAGGGCAGTTTCAAGGGCGTGCCAGCTACGCTCTTACTAAGGAAGAGAAGGAAATCTTCTTTGAAGTCCTTTTCAGTATCAAGGTCCCGACTGGCTTCTCGTCGAATATAAAGGGAATCGTAAATATGAAAGACAAAAAATTCCAAAACCTAAAGTCTCATGACTGCCACGTGCTTATGACGCAATTGCTTCCGGTTGCATTGAGGGGAATTCTACCGGAAAATGTTCGCCTGGCAATTGTGAAGGTATGTGCATTCCTCAATGCAATTTCTCAGAAGGTAATCGATCGAGAAAGTCTATCAGGGTTACAGATTGATGTGGTCCAATGTCTGGTCAGCTTTGAGTTGTTGTTCCCGCCATCCTTCTTCAATATAATGACACACCTCCTAGTTCACCTAGTCGAAGAGATTAGAATTCTCGGTCCTGTATTTCTACACAATATGTTCCCCTTCGAGAGGTTCATGGGAGTCTTAAAGAAATATGTTCGTAACCGTGCTAGGCCAGAAGGAAGCATCTCCAAGGGCTATGGAACAGAGGAGGTCATTGAGTTTTGTGTGGACTTTCTTCCTGACCTTAAGCCGATTGGTGTTCCTGAATCTCGGTATGAGGGTAGGCTGACAGGAAAAGGCACACTAGGAAGGAAAGCAAAAGTATGTATGGACGGGCATTCTTTCTCTCAAGCACACTACACAGTTCTACACAATTCCACCGTGGTGGCTCCGTATATCATGAGACACAAGAATATTCTACGCTCCGAAAACCCGGGGAAGACTGACTCTTGGATTAAAGGGGAACACGAGAAGACTTTCGGCAGTTGGTTGCAGACACATCTCATGAATGATGACACCGTTGGAGATCAGCTGTACTGTTTGGCCAGGCCACCATCTTCTACTATATGTACTTTCCAAGGGTACGAGATAAATGGGAATACATTTTACACGGTTGCCCAAGATAAAAAGAGCACCAACCAAAACAGTGGTGTCCGCTTTGATGCAACAGACGAGAATGGGCACTGTTTGGAAACATATTACGGGTACATAGAGGAGATATGGGAACTTGACTATGGACCTACTTTTAAGATCCCTTTGTTTCGGTGCAAATGGGTGAAGCTGACAGGAGGCGGGGTAGTTGTAGACCAAAAGTACGGTATGACAACAGTGGATCTCAACAATCTTGCGTACATGGATGAACCATTCGTCCTAGCCAACGATGTCGCTCAGGTTTTCTATGTGAAGGACATGTCTACAAAAACGAGAAAAAGAAATCAGCAAAAGAAGACATCGTCCGATGAGCCAAAGCGCCACATAGTTCTTTCAGGGAAAAGAAACATCGTGGGAGTAGATGACAAGACAGACATGTCAGTAGATTATAATAAGTTTTATGAAATTCTGCCCTTCAAAGTGAAAACTGACCCAAGCATCCTACTGAATGATGAAGATTCTCCATGGCTACGACCCAGAAGAAAATAGAAATAATAGATAGGAATGTTGGTGCAATAATGTAATAATGTATTAAACCTTTTATGTAATGCATGATGAAGATTCTCCATGGCTACGACAGACATGGTTACACCGCTCTTTAGGAAAAAAGCCTTCGTAAACAAATTTTGTAGAAGAAAAAAACCTCCTGAGTGTTTCATCGTAAAATTATTATCTCTTGTGTTCTCGCATGAAGTCAATAGGTATTCATCGCATCTTCTAGAAGTTTGATTGGTCTAAACGCATTCAAACGGGCTTTTCAGAATACTAGATGAAACAACAAAGATTGTATTTTGGTGCAACTATGCCATCCACCAAAATTAGAAATGTTCATGTAGTTCATCTAGCACAACACATTTCATCTTAGACTACCTCTTTCGTTAGAGTGTGACTGAAACATTTTACTCCAAGTACTGTAGGTAAATTGCCAAAGAAACAAACAGAGCTATCACAAGCACCACGAATAGAACATTTCATACCGAACGCCACAACACTGGATCCTAGACTTCTAGATTTAACTCAGGCCGCCACCGTGCATAAATCTTATCTCCCGTTCTATCCACACCGTGCTCTTTATGCAAATGGCAAAATAGTTAATAGTTAGGATAGTTAAAATAATTAATTTTTAAAATAGAAAATAGTTTTGAATTATCTATTCAATTTCAAACACTTTTCATTTTTATAGTTTTGTCAAATACTCAAATATGCAAAAAGAATATTAATAAACATAGTTTTTAATTAAAAATGGCAAAATAGTTAATACTTAGGATAGTTAAAATAATTAATTTTTAAAATAGAAAATAGTTTTTAATTATCTATTCAATTTCAAACACTTTTCATTTTTATAGTTTTGTCAAATACTCAAATATGCAAAAAGAATATTAATAAACATAGTTTTTAATTAAAAATGGCAAAATAGTTAATAGTTAGGATAGTTAAAATAATTAATTTTTAAAATAGAAAATAGTTTTGAATTATCTATTCAATTTCAAACACTTTTCATTTTTATAGTTTTGTCAAATACTCAAATATGCAAAAAGAATATTAATAAACATAGTTTTTAATTAAAAATGGCAAAATAGTTAATAGTTAGGATAGTTAAAATAATTAATTTTTAAAATAGAAAATAGTTTTGAATTATCTATTCAATTTCAAACACTTTTCATTTTTATAGTTTTGTCAAATACTCAAATATGCAAAAAGAATATTAATAAACATAGTTTTTAATTAAAAATGGCAAAATAGTTAATAGTTAGGATAGTTAAAGTAATTAATTTTTAAAATAGAAAATAGTTTTGAATTATTTATTCAATTTCAAACACTTTTCATTTTTATAGTTTTGTTAAATTCTTAAATATGCAAACAGAATACTAAACAAATAAAACAAAAAACGGAAAATAGGCCTTTAGTCCCGGTCCGTGCCACGGACCGGGACTAAAGGCCCTGGCTGCTGAAACCCCCACCCGAGGCCTTTAGTCCCGGGCGGTGGCTCAAACCGGGACTAAAGGCCCCCCTTTAGTCCCGGCCTGAGCCACCGCCCGGGACTAAAGGTCCCGGGGTATAAAACCCGCCCCTTCTTCCCCGCCGCACCGCACTTGGCAGTTTCGCGCGCGAGGAGAAGCAGACGACGCCGCCAGGCTGCCGCGCCGCCGTTCGCCGACCACCGCGCCGCCGCATTGCGCCTTCGCGCCGCCGCCGCCGCCGAAGTGCGCGCGCGCAGCACCCGCGCCGCCGCGCCGCCTGCACCCGCCGTCCGTCGCAGTCACCTGCAAGGTTTTTTGCAAAAAAAATCTATTTTGTTAATTAGTTAGCTAGTGTTAATTAGGGTTAGGGTTAGAATTGAATTATTTTAGTTAGAATAGCATTATTTAGTTAGAATAGCATTATTTTAGTTAGAATAGCATTATTTAGTTAGAATAGAATTATTTTAGTTAGAATAGAATTATTTTAGTTAGAATAGAGTTATTTTAGTTAGAATAGAATTATTTTAGTTAGAATAGAATTATTTTAGTTAAAATAGAATTATTTAGTTAGAATAGCATTATTTAGTTAGAATAGAATTATTTTAGTTAGAATAGAGTTATTTAGTTAGAATAGAATTATTTTAGTTAGAATAGAATTATTTTAGTTAGAATAGAATTATTTAGTTAGAATAGCATTATTTAGTTAGAATAGAATTATTTTAGTTAGAATAGAGTTATTTAGTTAGAATAGAATTATTTTAGTTAGAATAGAATTATTTAGTTAGAATAGCATTATTTAGTTAGAATAGAATTATTTTAGTTAGAATAGAATTATTTTAGTTAGAATAGAGTTATTTTAGTTAGAATAGAATTATTTTAGTTAGAATAGAATTATTTTAGTTAAAATAGAATTATTTAGTTAGAATAGCATTATTTAGTTAGAATAGCATTATTTTAGTTAGAATAGAGTTATTTAGTTAGAATAGAGTTATTTTAGTTAGAATAGAATTATTTTAGTTAGAATAGAATTATTTTAGTTAGAATAGAATTATTTAGTTAGAATAGCATTATTTAGTTAGAATAGAATTATTTTAGTTAGAATAGAGTTATTTAGTTAGAATCGAATTATTTTAGTTAGAATAGAATTATTTTGCATCATATATAGTTTGTTAGTTTATTAGTTAATCAAATGTTCGTTTTTTGCAGAACTATGGATCCACATAGCAGGAACCTCGAAGAGGAAGAACTTCTCGAAGATATAATCAAAGACGCCCCCGACGTTGAACCAGCTGAATCTCCGTCGTCATATCTAAACCCCTCCGGAGATGGAATGGAGGTTGATCGACACGAAGATGAAGCCGATGGGGCCGGAGATAGCTCCAATGACGGAGAAGGTGATAGCTCCACTGATGGAGAAGCCGGTGGAGAAACCGGTGGAGAAATAATAAAGTCCGGCGAGGTATACATATGAAGTTCGACAATCACTTGTAATCTGTGAAAAATATTGGAGATAGCTCTATATTGTATACATATACATTCATTTGACGAATGTTTCTCCCTCTTAGGCCTCCACATCGAGCAAAGCTACGAAACGAGGCCCGACTAAAAAGTTGGACGCACGGACGCATTACACCTTTGAGGTGATATTGCCTACGGGCGAACCAAAGCTTCCTAAGAATGCTGCTGACACATTCAAGAAGCAATGCGGAGTTCTCGTTAGGGATCACGTCCCGATCAGCGTTCGGGAGTGGAACAAGCGGAAAGGGGCAGCCGATAGTGACTATGTCGCCGAAAGGTACAAAGATAATCTTTGGAATGATATCATGTCACATTTCAACCTGCCAGAATGTGAGAATGAAGACGCAGCAAAAAAACTGAGGGCCAAAGTCAAGCAGTGGACTCTAAAGAAGATGGCCGAACTGTTCCGTAGCTGGAAGAAGAAGCTATGGAAAGACTATCTGAAGACAAAGAAAGTGCCAGTATTCGAGGGGTATCTAGCCAAGCAGGCGAATCACTGGAAGGCATTTCAGGAGTACAAGCAGTCAGAAGATGCCAAGGCATTATCAGATTAGAACAAGAAAAATGCCGATAAGAAGAAATATCACCACACGCTGGGGCCAGGGGGCTATGAGACTGCCATCCCAAAGTGGGATAAGAAAGAGCAAGATCTGCTAGCTAAAGGCATCGTACCTGAACCCATCCGTGATGAGTGGGAATTGAGAGCAAGGAATTGGTTCCTTGCACATGGTGGTTCGTACGACGAAGAAACAGGGGACCTCATCTGCAGTGACGGTCTTAGGATACCCAGGGAGAATTGGAAAAAGATAGTGAAAGAAATTAAAGAGGGAAAAAGACAGTTCACTGCAGATAGAGAGAAAGATTTGCTCACACTGGTCCTCGGCAATGACGAACATGGAGGACGAACGCGAGGCTTCGGTCCTTCTTACCCGTGGTGGCTTGGGTTTGCCAGAGACCAAGACACTTACAGAAGCCGAGCGAGAGCAAAGAAGCGACAGCAGGATGAGGAGAATGACAAGTTCAACCAGTTGCTTGCCAGGCTTAACGAGCAACAGAAGCAGATTGACGAGCTTAGAGGAGTAGCGCGCCAGGAAGATCCTGCACTCGATATTACCGGCGCCCCTTCTAAGCGGAAAAGCAGCGTGGCTGAATCTGAGGCCCCGCCCGACGATGCACGAAGAATGATAGAGGGCGGTCCCGGCTACCCCGTGGATGGAATCAAGGAGTCAACATCATGTGAACTCCATCAGAAATTCAAGAACATATCCATGAAGGTGGCCGTCGGACAAGCTTTACCTTCTGGCCCTGATGCACGCTGGCATGGCCGTGAGATTCCAGCTGGCTTTGCTAAAGTCGGGGTGGATGAAATCATGGCGGGGTTTCATGATATGGAGCTCGACATGGCTGGACCCGAAGATGAGAGGACACTCGGAGAAGTACTGGGTGGAGTCATCCTATGGGACAAGAACTACATCAACCTTCCAGGCTCGGCCCCAAGGACAACACCGCCTCCGAGTCGTCGCAGGTCACCTACACCTCCATCACCTCCAAGCCCTCCACATGACGACGGCCACCACAACACGAGTCCATCTCGATCACCGCCGCCGGACTTGGGTCGGCCGTCTCCGCCGCCCCCAGCTAAGGATACTAAGCGGAAGCGTGCCAGCAAGAATGCTCCGTCGATGAGTTCTAAGCGACGGAGCTCCCCAAAGCGCAAACTGTCGCCCCTCCCAAAGGTACCTCATGCTAATCTTCCTATCAGACCTTATGATCGTACCGACGAGGAAAACGCCAGGATAGCAAAGGAACATTATGATGCGCAGATGAAAAAGAAGGAACCCGAGCCCCGCCCGGAATACACCGAGAAGCAAATAGCATATGCAAAATACTTCATGACCCTTCCATCACAGTATGACTTACACCATAAGCCTGACGACTATACACGCACATTGCAGAAGGAAGGGCAAAAGAGCAAGTCACGTGCAAGTGCAAGTGGGAGCAAATCAAGTTCAACTACAAGCAAAAAAAGATCAGACGTTCCTCAGCTTGGACAACAGGCCAAACAGTCGATCCCACCCCTCAGGGTGTTACCCGAGAATGTTCCCTCTCTGGTGCAGGGGCAAGATTTGGAATTAGCAAAGAAGTGGGCGGCTGAATGGGGTATCCCGGTTGAAGACGTTCTGGCTTCCCAAGACGACAGGTTACCCAAGGCTGTGGTAGCCCCTAAGCCACAGTTTGTCATGGGAGCGCCTTTGGTCAGCAAAGATAAGTTGGATGATCTCCCAACAAATATGCGTTACTTGCATACATGGTACTTAAGTGTATCAAAGAATGGGAGAACGATGATCGTGGCGCGTGTCCCACGGGAGTACTACGGCCGCCCCAAAGACATCCATATCGACTTTGATGAACTCTTCCAGATGTACAATGCCGACGCCCTCGACAAATCGCTTATGAGTTGCTATTGTCTGTAAGTTTTTTAATTCGTTGTCTACATATAACTTGTTCAGTTATTTCAATTCATTGTCTACATATAACTTGTTCCGTTCTGACTTGTACTCTATTATGCAGAATGAAGATTCTGGAATGTAAAAGTAGGAACATCCTAAATATTGGGTTTATTGACCCAGATAAAATACATATAAAGACGCTAACTGATAACCCCAAGGAGACAGAGGAAAACCTTCTAAGGTTTCTAACAGATCAAAATTTCTGTGACCACATACTGTTTCCATACAACTTTAGGTACGGGTCTTACTCTGTTGTGTCCATTCACTTATAAGTGTAATTGATAAGTTACTGACACACATATATATATATATATATACATGTGCAGCTACCACTGGATTCTGTTGGACATTCAAATTGATAAGGGAAGAGTTGATGCCTTCGACCCATTATCGAGACCCTTGGAACAGTTCCAAAGCCTGCAGGACATGCTCCAAGGGTAATTTCAATCATTCTTGCGCTCTATCGGTCTCTTTCGATGATTTTCTGATATATCAATTAATGAAAAACTTAGCAAATCATTTTTCTTGTCGGGCAGGGTTTGGAAGCGGTTCAAGTGCGTGACTCCCGGTATCCGGCATGAGAAGCTGACCTTTAGAGCTGCTCAGGTAAGTAGTAGTATGATATACTTCTATTTTCAATACATTTGTAATGCTAGATTATTATTTTGATTATATATATTCTATTCTCGTAAAGTGCGACCAGCAGCCACGGGGGACGCATCTATGTGGATACTATGTTTGCGAGACCATTCGCACGTTTACCTCTGAGCACAAGGATTACAGATACGATGTAAGCAATAAACATTCACACCTCTATTTTTACTCGTCATTCTTTGTTATCGTGATTGATATTCATATTCATCTCCTCTTCTTATATAGTACACGGCCATGCGGGAGAAGTACCTACCAGAGCAACGCGCGATTGCTGTTGCAGAGGAGCTGGCGACCTTTCTGAGAATAGAAGCTATAGACGACAAAGGACGATTTAGTGTAGCTAGGGGCCATTACTGATGTTGGTCCATGTAATCGAATAGACGGGCTCTAGTCCCGATAATTCTGATCTCCATATAATTGTATATATATGCTCGCTTGTAAGATAAGTTAATCTTATATATATGCATAAACTAATTCCCGAACACGCACCAAACGAGGCATCACGTTAATCCCCCGAACACCTAAAACCCTAAAACCCCTAAACCCTAAAAACCCTAAAGTAAAAAAGCAAAATCTGTAGATGCCTTTAGTCCCGGTCTGTGTTACAAACCGGGACTAAAGGTCCTGGCCCTGGATCCCTCGGAGACGCCCACGTGGACAGCCTCCAGTCTCGGCTGGTAACCAGGCCGGGACTAAAGGGTTAGCCTTTAGTCCCGCGGCTGGGGTCCCGGTTGGCAAACCGGGACTAAAGGCCATTACGGGCCGGGACCGAAGGTGCTGTCCCCACTAGTGTGAGTGGTGTTTGTCAAGTACTTGATGAACTTTAAGGGGTCCTTCTGTAGCCACTACACAATGATTAGTGTTATTCAATAGGAGAGTAATTCAGAGTACCATAGTGAAGAGAAGTTGTTTATTTGTTCAATCATGTTAAATTGTTGGGAGTGTGTCCACTAGTGAAAGTATGATCCCTAGGCCTTGTTTCCAAGCATTGCACACCGTTTACTTACTGTTTTGTTACATGTTTGCTCGCAGCGATATTTATTTCAAATCACGTTTGCTACTTATAATCATCCATACTACTTGTATTTCACTATCTCTTCGCCAAACTAGTGCACCTATACATCTGACAAGTGTATTGGGTGTGTTGGGGACACAAGAGACTTTCTGTATCGTAATTGCAGGGTTGTTTGAGAGGGATAGCTTTGACCTCTTCCTCCCTGAGTTCGATAAACCTTGGGTGATCCACTTAAATGAAACTTGCTGCTGTTCTACAAACCTCTGCACTTGGAGGCCCAACAAGTGTCTACAAGAATAGAAGTGCGTAGACATCAAGCTCTTTTCTGGCGCCGTTGCCGGGGAGGTAAGGTAAAAGGTACTCACATCCTTTGGCTACTAAGTCTTTTAGTTGCTGGTGAGTGCTCGGAGTTATTTCCTTTAGATTCTGCAATTACATCTTTTTGTTTCTTGTTTTTATTTTCACTAGTTAGGCTTAATGGAAAACAAAGAGTTCTGTAGTCTTTTTCCTGAGTTTAGATATGAAGTGTTTGAAGAGAAAATTGAAAAACCTTTGGAGCTTAATTTGCATGCTAATAGTGTTGTTAGTATGAATGCTTTGAACACCGTTGTTGCTAATGCTATAGAAAAGTCTAAGCTTGGGGAAGCTGGTTTTGTTAAGCATGATATTTTTAGTTCCCCAGCTTTAGTGGAGAAAGTTTGTTCTGATGATATTTTATCTCCCATATGTGATGTTCCTTCTTATGATGATATGTTTGAAGAGTATGCTTTGTGAAATAGCTGTTCTTTAGCTTGTGATGATACTAAACCTCTAGTTTATGATGGCTATGATGATGAGTATAATATTTTTAGTTCACCTACTATTGAGGAGAAAATTAGTTATGATTACAATATGCCTCCTATTTATGATGATTATGGTGATGAGAATAATTATTCTGTTGAATCTGCTCCTACTACTATTGTTCCTGTGGTGAGTATTAATTCTTTTATGCATGTGGCTCATGATAGAGATCCTTTATGTGATAGTTATATTGTTAATTCTATTCATGATGCTACTGAAAGTTATTATGAGAGAGGGAAACATGGTTTGATGGATCTCAACAATATTGAGTTTCCCCTCTTTATGTTGCAATTCTTGAAGTTGTACTTGTTTTGCCTTCCTATGCTTTTTGCTTTGCGCTTTTATGACTTGTCTCTTTACAAGACTATTTTTCATAGGAAGTGGTTTAGATTTAAATGTGTTCCATACTTGCTTTTTGATGCTCTCTATTGTTTTAAGTTCCTATATGGCGCCTTTGCCTCAAGCTCTTATATGGCGCCCACATGAGCATCTTTGCAAATTACTGCGCCTAGCTCAAAGGCGTTAAAGAAAAGCACTCTTGGGAGATAACCCATTGTTTATTTTCAGTACTTTTTCTTTTATTTGAGTCTTGGAAGTTATTACTACTGTAATGACCTCTCCTTATCCTTTTTATTTCGTTTTTGTGCCAAGAGAAGCCTCTAATTTGAGCGAGGTAAGATTTGGGGATGTTACTGTCCTGAAACTGTTTTCGGTGCTGCACCGTAAAAATTCGTGAAAAATTCTCTGTATATCTTTTGGACCTGCGATTTCTTGTGCATATGCCCCAGGTTATATCCAAACTTTCATTAGTTGAACACTTTTTGATTTGAGCAACAGAAAACCCCTCAAAAATTCGACCTTTGTCAGCTGTTCTGTTTTGACAGATTTCTGCCAATATTTGTGTTTGCCGCTTTATCGCTTTCTTTTGAGTTCTTTTGATCATGGAACTTTTGGGGAAGTTGCTACAGTAGTATATTCTTTATATATGGTGGTTTTGAGTTGAAACCTGAAGCAAAAAGAGGTTGATTATATGTTATGCTTGCACTAATGTTGCTAATAGATTTGTGTTTAGTTTTGTATGAAGGAAGTTTTCAAGTGTAGGGATTGGAGAATGATGAGATGAGATGAAGAATGGACAAAAGTTCAAGCTTGGGGATGCCCATGCATCACCCCAAGAAATATCCAAGAAGTACAAGCGTCAAAGCTTGGGGATGCCCCCGAGGCACCCCTTCTTCATCGGCAAAAATCAGGTCACCTTTCAAGACGCTATATTTTTATTGCTTCATGCACTATGTGTTTTTCTTGGAGCGTCAGTTGTTTTTGTTTTCAGTATTAGTTTAGTTTTGTTTGCTGCAATAAATGGTTAGATCACATCATGTTTCTTTTGGAGGAGATGAACTCGCTTTTCATTTGCAAAGAACACTCCGTTTTTCATTCTTACAATTTCACCGGGTGTTCTTCTTTTTCTGCTACTGCTTTTGGTTTTCGTTTTCGCCTTGATTTGCGCTCAGATCTTGTTATATCTTTTCATCAAGGTGTATTTTTGCCTCTGGTATTTATTGGTTTTCATCAAAAGAGGTGTTTATAAAAATTTCAAATGGTGTTGGAAAAGAGAAAAAGTTTTATGCAAAAAAAGTGGTACAAGAAGGAGCTTGTGTAGACTGTTGCTTAGGCTTTTGCATGTCGTGCTTGATGTCTTTTTGATAGTATGCTTAGTGGTTTTGCTGTAGCATGACTTGTCTCAAATAACTGAGATTGCTTAATGAGCCTTTGAAAAAATCATGCATTGTTTTTATTGTATGGAAGCGTTATTTTGGTTTTCTCCTTGATGTTTTATTTGGGTTGACTTGGCGCATGCTCACACATGTTAGACTCTTACAAAGTCGCCAATAGCCTCTATGATCATTTAGTTTTTGACTTTTGATGCCATCTTATGCTTCTTTTAATGTTGCTTTGTCGCTTTGCATGATTATGGCCGTTAATGCTCTCTTAGTTGGTCGCTCCCAGTCTTTTGCTAGCCCTCATTTTGTACTGAGTATGAGCTCTACTCGTGCATCCAACTCCTAAAAACCAAGTTTGCCATTGTGTCCACTATAAATTCCTATGCATGGTATTTGTAAGCCATTCCAAGTAAATTTTCATGTGCTACCTTTCAAAAAACCATCAAAACACTTCTCGTTTTGTGACACTGTTTTCAGCTCATGGGGACGTAGTGGTCGGATTTGCTATCTTCCATATTGCTTATTCCAAAAATAAATAAAAAAGAGAAAAAAGAAAGAAAAAAGGCACTCCTCCATGGAATGTGAATGTTGGTGGGCACCCAATGGAATCGGTTAGCCATGGTTTGAGAAAGGAAAAAGGTGGGGAGGAGTGCCAAGCTTTATAAAAGAGCACAAAAGTGCCAATCTCTCTCTCAAAAACTTGCTTCATTTTTGTATGGAAGATAGTAAGAACCCCATTGCCAGTCGTTAACAAAGACAACCACCTCTCAAAACCAATTTTTATCTCTCTGTTTTATAAATGAAAAGCTCTAGCACATGTTTAATCACTGCTTCCCTCTGCGAAGGGCCTTTCTTTTACTTTTATGTTGAGTCACCACCTTCTTTCTTTATGCACCATAAGAGAGCATAGTTGTCATTCTGAGTATAATGTGCATTGTCCCAAAGTTTTCATTGATTGATTCATGATCATGGTTTCACTTGTTCTCAAATTATTTGTATCTAGTTGCCCTCTTAAACTTGAAGGTGTCCTATGCATTTATGTTTTGCTCTCTTTGAAGGACAAGCTGAAAACCACTTGTATGTTTTTCCTTATGATTCGAACACACGTTTGACTTTCATTGTTTCATTTTCATGATCCTTTGTTTGTGTTCATTTGCATGTTTACAACATGGTTGCTATGTTCTTATTGTCAAGATTATATCTTTCATGCCCATGTTTTAAGTTCTTATGATCCCAGCTCACAATGCTTACATTTATGATCAAGATTGTGTAGGTGCATGTCACCTCAAAAATTATTCTTTTGTTATCACTTACCTACTCGAGGATGAGCAGGAGTTAAGCTTGGGGATGCTGATACGTCTCCGACGTATCCATAATTTTTGATGCTCCATGCTTGTTTTTACACCATTTGCCTATTGTTTCGTTACACTTTTATGCATTTTTCGGAACTAACCTATTAACAAGTTGCCACAGTGCCAGTTTCCTATTTTCTGCTGTTTTTGTGTTTCAGAAGTGATACACAGGAAATATTCTCGGAATTGGATGAAACAAGTTCCTGAAGTCTTATTTTACCCGGAAGCTTCCAGAGATCCGAAGGAGAGTAGGAGAGGGGCCACCAGGCCCCCTCACACGTGGCTCGCGCGGCCAGGCGTCTGGCCGTGCCGCCATAGCGTGAGGGCCCCTGGCCCCACTCCTGACATCGCCCCTTGCCTATAAGAAGCCTCGGGATGGAAAACCCTAGGGAGTCGGCAATTTTCCAGAAAGAGTTCCGCAGTTCCGCCGCCGCCGCCGATGAATTTCGGGGGACAGAAGTCTCTGTTCCGGCACCCTGCCGGGACGGGGAAGTGCCCCCGGAGCTATCTCCATCGGTCTCCATCACCGTCTCCGCCGTCTCCATCGACCTCACCGCCATCTCCATCAACCTTGTTGTCTCCTATGATGAGGAGGGAGTAGTTCATCCCCGGGGCTGAGGGCTCTACCGGTAGCTATGTGGTTCACCTCTCTCTCCCATGATGTGATCTTTATGTGATCGTGAGCTTTGTATCATGTTGAACAAGTAGATGTTATTATTCAGATATTATGTGTACTCTAGTGGTGTTATTAAAGTAATCTATTCCTCCTGCCATGGTGTAACGGTGACAGTGCGTGCATCATGGTGGTACTTGGTTTAGGCTATGATTGTGATCTCTTGTGGATTATGAGAATAATTATTGCTATGATAGTATTGAGTGATCTATTCCTCCTTTCATGGTGTAATGTTGACAGTGTGTGCACCGTGTTAGTACTTGGTCTAAGTTGCAATGATATCTATCTTGAGTTATGCTTTGATTTAGATATCTCTATGAGTGGTGTTTGTCAAGTACTTGATGAACTTTAAGGGGTGCTTCTGTAGCCACTACACAATGATTAGTGTTGTTCAATAGGAGAGTAATTCAGAGTACCATAGTGGAGAGAAGTTGTTTATTTGTTCAATCATGTTATATTGTTGGGAGTGTGTCCACTAGTGAAAGTATGATCCCTAGGCCTTGTTTCCAAGCATTGCACACCGTTTACTTACTGTTTTGTTACATGTTTGCTCGCAGCGATATTTATTTCACATCATGTTTGCTACTTATAATCATCTGTACCACTTGTATTTCACTATCTCTTCGCCGAACTAGTGCACCTATACATCTGACAAGTGTATTGGGTGTGTTGGGGACACAAGAGACTTTCTGTATCGTAATTGCAGGGTTGTTTGAGAGGGATAGCTTTGACCTCTTCCTCCCTGAGTTCGATAAACCTTGGGTGATCCACTTAAGGGAAACTTGCTGCTGTTCTACAAACCTCTGCACTTGGAGGCCCAACACTGTCTACAAGAACAGAAGCATGTGTAGACATCATCAGGACAACTTCCAAATTGGTCCAAATCAGGTATAATGTTTAGTAAAAATTTTGATTTGCAGGTTAAGCAGGAGATCAAGAGAATCTTCCCGGTCCCGGATATTGACAACAACACTATCCACTTGGGACATCCTCTCATCCTACCTGCAAAAGACAGATCAGCAGCCTACAATTTTATTTATGACAAATTTAAAACTAAGTTGAGTGCTTATAAAGCCAACAGGCTTTCACATGCTGCTAGACTAACGCTTATTAAATCTGTCTTTTCCTCAATACATGTCTACTATATGTCCAATATTCTCTTTTCAAAAAAGTTTTTATCAAAACTCACAGCTATCATAAGAAATTTCTGGTGGACAGGTGACAAGGGTATAGCTAATAGAGCCTGTTAGTTGAGTACCCCTGAGGCCCGTTAAGCTAGGCCCAATTGTAATGATAAGTCGAATACGAGTTCTTACCGTATGTCGATATTGTAATCTGTATCGGACCCTACCCGATCCTCGAGACCTGGCCACCTATATATAGGGGCCAGGAGGGGATGGTGTAGGGCAGATTGAAAGCAAGCCAGGTTGAACACCCAAATTTACTTTCAACACACACCTATTTCGACTAACTTTACCTTCGAGTTCATCCGACGCCCTATCTCCCCGATCCTAAGTCCTTCATCTAGGACATTTGTCGAGTTAACCCTCGTCAATTGGCGCCGACCGTGGGGACTCTAGGCGTTGGAATCATGAATTCGATGGCTTTTTCGCTTTTAGCCAACAGCAGTTCGGAAGTCGACGGAAGTCAAGAGGTGGAACTAACCATCGGAAGTTTAAGCATCCTCATCGGGCCGTCGGGTTCCTCTCGCCTTTCGGATCCGGCGAAACAAGATCAAGATCCGTCGGCAAAAGAGCCCGAAACAACAGTAATGATGGAGTATTCTGAAGGCTCTTCCAGCGAAGTAAACTCGCCGGTCATCCTAGAAGAAGTGCAAAAAGAAAAGATCGTAGAAGACAACGAAGAAAAGGAAAATTTTGACGTGGAAGTCCAACTCGAAGATCTCACGATCTGCCTCGACGATACCACAGACAAGTCAACAGATACATGGAAGACATGATTAGAGCTTTCTGAGGATAGTAACTCGATCTTCTCAAGCTTTAAGGGTAACATCGGCAAACAATGCCAGGTGCTCGTCATTATAGGAGATAATTCAGAAGAATTCGACGAAAACGACAATCCAGTATTAAACTCAGCAAATATCGACAGAGGAGCAAATCACTTAGCAGAAGGGCAAACACCAGAATCCCTCGCAGGCAGGGAAAAAATTCGACTATCAGTCGACGAATGGAGGATAATAAGAGAAGCCGTAGAACACGGCACGCCAATACCATCAAATTCTAGCAAAGACATGCTTTTGGGGTATCACTACGCCCTAAGGCAGCAGGCCAAGCATTTAGCAAAGGAGAAAACAGAGATACAAAAAAGAAAAGATTCAGCCATTGCAGCTAGCGAGGCTGCTCGAAAAGCACGGAGCGACGCATCACACAGCAACGCAAGGAAAAATCGTCGACACGGTTCAAGGTACGATAACCTCGAGTATTCTGACAGGCAAAGTATTTCCAAAAACCTCGACTCGTCCTTCCTATCGGTCGACGAGCAGGGAAACATCCTACCAAAAACTCCTGAAGCAGCACTAGTGGCAGCACAAGCATATCTACTTACAACTCGACCAAGTCCAGGAGATCCTAGAGAACATATGCATAGAGCAGCACTGAACGGACTTAACATGGTGGGCCACAAGCTATCAGCAAAAGGAGAAGAAGTGCATCACCACAAGGAAGCGCACAAAGCAAGGTCACCTCGCCGTCACAATAGTCCTCGGCGTAGAAGCAGTAAACACCGATCTCGATCGCCGTCACCAAAACCGCATGGTGGAACTCGAAGATCGCGATCCCCAAACGAAAGGCGCGACTATGAAGACGACGAAAAAGAGATGGGGGCATCGTGCTTTACCCGCAGGGTTCGCACCACTCCAGTTCCTAAGCGATTCAAGCTACCTCATGATCAGCAAAAGTACGACGGATCACAGGAACCACAATCATGGCTCGCAGATTACTTACAAGCAGTTCAAATACTAGGAGGAACCAAAGAAACAGCAATGCAAAGTTTGCAACTACACCTCACCGGCGCAGCAAGATCATGGTTGAGCAAACTAGAGAAAGAATCCATTGGAAGCTGGGAAGACCTCACAAAGCAATTTACAAGCAACTTCAGGTCGACATACAAACGGCCAGCATCAATAGAAGAAGTCAAAGCATGCGTACAGCAACGCGACGAAACACTGCGGGCGTACATCCAAAGATGGAGCCTTATCAAAAATTCAGCAGTCGAAGTTTCGGATGAAAGAGCAATAGACGCGTTCATCATTGGATTAAGGCGAAGAGACCTAGTCGAAGAGATGGGTAGAATCAAGCCAAAAACAGTATCAGATCTCATAGACACAGCAAACAGATTTGCAGATGGAGAAGATGCGTGCAACAACAAACGGACACGATCTCCAGAGGACGACAGAAGAAACAGATATGGAAGTCAAAGGAGACGATCCCGAAATTACGATACCTACGGCTTTCATAGCCAAGTCGCCGCAGGATATAAAGACAACAGTTATCAAGGAAACGATCGCAGAAGCTCGGGATATCGAAGCTACGGAAAAGAGGAGTATAAGAAGTTCCCACCAAGAGAATCCAGAGAGTACAACCCATCACCAGAAGATATGCTCAACGGGCCTTGTCATATACATTCAGCGTTCGTCGACGGGAAGCGAGTATCAAGGCACGCGATGAAAGACTGCACAACATTCTTAAAACTACAAGAAGCAGCAATAAACAAACAAACCGAGGCAAGGCGACAAGGATTCGAAGGTAGTAACAATCCCCCGACAAACCAGCAAGGAAACAACAGAGCTCCTCAAGGACAAGACCGGCAAAACAAGGGACACGACGACGACGACGAAGGGTACGTCCCATCAAAAGGACACATCACAGCAATGATACAACCTGTGCCCAAGTCGAACAAAGAAGAAAAGAGTATAACTCGACAAGTCAATCTAGCAGTCATGTCGCCTCCAGCTACAACAGAATATCTGCATTGGTCAGAACAACCAATTGAGTTCAATAGAGAGGACCACCCCATAACAGTACCTCGGCCAGGAAACGCGCCTCTGGTACTCAAAGCTCAAATCGGCGCGTATGATGTCGACAGAATATTCATGGACGCAGGAAGTGGAATTAACCTGATATACGCGAAAACACTCAGGGCAATGCACATATCGTTGGAATTCCTAAAACCAACAGATTGCTCCTTCCACGGGATCGTGCCAGGAAGTGCCAATTACCCTCTGGGTCGAATAGCACTCAATGTTTGCTTCGGCAACCGACAAAACTACAGGAGAGAAAAATTAGACTTCGAAGTCATGGACTGGCCATCTCAATATCATGCGATCCTCGGACGACCCGCATTTTCGCGATTCATGGCAGTACCTCACTATACATATTTAGTACTTAAAATGCCAGGACCAAGAGTAATAATCACAGTCAAAGGAAGTTTTGAAGTTTTAGATCTCTGCGACAGGGAGTTCCACAAGATGGCGCAAAACTTTGGCATGATAGCCAACTATGAAGAAAAGGCGAAGAACACGACTACAGAAGGCATCAAGCTACTCGAGGGACGCGTCGCGGAGCCCGAGGCAAAGAAACCACGAGTAGAAACACCAGGAGAAGGCAAAGGTGCAGGAGAAGAAGGGAAAACTACGACGTCGCAAACATAGAGAGGAGCAGGACACAAAGGCTATAAAAGCCACGAGTTATACCAGGGGCAATGCCCTCTAGATCCAGAACACAGGTCATAGGCCGGATCTCTTGGGTCACCCCATGTATCTTATATTACAAGTATAAATAAAGATAAATCGTTCCTCATATTTGAGTTTACGAATCTTTTCAAAGGGAAAAATGCGGCAAACGCACGACCTACACAATAACGCTTTGAGAATAAACTTTTCGACACAACAGTTGCAAAATAAGACACTCTCGCTTAGCATATACACAAAACATTACAACAACGGGTTGTCAGAATCATCTACACCTAAAGGGTCCAAGTAGTGAAACTCGCGGAAAAATGCGGAGTCTTCTTGCAACAACCTGGCTATAATTCGTCGGGCAGGCTGCAAGGTACTCTCTAAATGTACTCGAAGGCTTGCCCCACCAGGAGGATAGCTCAGCGACATAGAACTGTAATTGAGCCTTGGATGCCATTTGCGTATCCACCCAAGAGCAAAGTTGGCACCTGCCACTAGGTTCAGTTCTATCAACCGATGGATTCGTGCTACTCGTGTGATGATGGCGCCAGAAAAGAGCTGTGGCGTTTAGTTGACGTGGGAGCAGTAAGTCCTTGTGCGTGGTGATGACCAGCCCGTTGGGAACCCCAAGAGGAAGGTATGATGAGTGTAGCAGCAAGTTTTCCCTCAGTTAAGAAACCAAGGTTTATCGAACAAGAGAAGGGAGACGATGACGACTGAAGGTGTTTGTGGAACCTGCACACACACAAACAAATACTTTGTTCCCAACTTGCGATGAGGTTGTCAATCTCACCGGTTTGCTTGAAACAAAGGTTATGAGTGTATCGAGTGGAAAATAGTAGTAATATGCGAGTAAAGTAAACAGTGCGGGAAAAGTAAACAGGTGATTGCAAATATCATTAAAATAGGACCGGGGTCCACAGTTCACTAGTGGTGTCTCTCCATAGATAAAATAACATGCTGGGTAAACAAATTACAGTTGGGCAATTGATAGAATAAAGATAACGTGATATGTCAAGAAGATCACTATGAGATTTACTCTGGGCATTACAACAAAATACATAGACCGCCATCCAATTGCATCTATGACTAATAATCCACCCCCGGGGATATCATCCGAACACCCTAGAAGTATTAAGTTGCGAACAACAGATAATTGCATTAAGCAAAGTGTGTAATGTAAACAAAGCATATGCCCTTGAGCATATGAATGTTGTTTTCTCCCTAGTAGCAACAGCACATCTACCACCTTAGAGGTTTCTGTCACTCCCCCAGGTGAAATAGAGACATGAACCCACTATCGAGCATAAATACCCCCTCTTGGAGTCACTAGCAACTACTCGGCCAAGATAGCTACTAACAACGGAGAGCATGCAAGATCATAAACAACATAGAGATAACAAAAGATATAATTCAGTACAGCAACTTAATCATAAACACCAATATTCATCGGATCCCAACAAACCAACATCATAGAATTACATAACGGTGATCTCAATCATGTATGGCAGCTCATGAGATCTAAACATGAAGCACATGGTGGAGAAGACAACCATCTAGCTACTGCTATGGACCCATAGTCCAAGGTAGACTACTCACTCATCGCTCCGGAGGCAAGCATGGCGATGAAGAAGACCTCCGGTGGCGATTCCCCTCTCCGGCAGGGTGCCGGGAAGAGCTTCTGGACCCTCCCGATCTTCGGGTCGATGGCGGCGGCGGATCGCGATGTATTCTGGAAAACTGATCGGGCCCTTAGGTTTTTCTCGTCGGGGGGTACTTATAGGCGAAGGGGCGATGTCAGAGGTGGAGCCAGGGGCTCTCACACAGGGGTGGCGCGGCCAGGGGCCAGGCCGCGCCGCCCCCTTGTGTGGGGCCCTGGTGGCCCCCCTCCGACACTTCTTCGGATGTCTGGAAGCTTCCGGGTAAAATATGACTTCAGGAACTTGTTTCGTCCAATTCCGAGAATATTTCCTGTGTATCACTTCTGAAACACAAAAACAACAGAAAACAGGAAACTGGCACTGTGGCACTTCGTTAATAGGTTAGTTCCGGAAAATGCATAAAAATGCCACTAAGTGTAACGAAACAATAGGCAAATGGTGTAAGAACAAGCATGGAGCATCAAAAATTATAGATACGTTTGAGACGTATCAAGCATCCCCAAGCTTAACTCCTGCTCGTCCTCGAGTAGGTAAGTGATAACAAAGAATAATTTTTGAGGTGACATGCACCTACACAATCTTGATCATATATGTAAGCATTGGTGAGCTGGGATCAATAGAACTTAAAACATGGGCATGAAAGATATAATCATGACAATAAGAAACTTAGCAACCATGTTGTAAACATGCAAATGAACACAAACAAAAGATCATGATAATGAAACAATGAAAGTCAAACGTGTGTTCAAATCATAAGGAAAAACATACAAATGGTTTTCAGCTTGTCCTTCAAAGAGAGCAAAACATAAATGCATAGGACACCTCAAAGTTTAAGAGGGCGACTAGATACAAATAATTTTTAAGAACAAGTGAAACCAACAATATGAGTCAATCAATGAACTTTGGGACAATGCATATCACACTAAGAATGACAACTATGCTCTCTTAATGGTGCATAAAGAAAGAAGGTGGTGACTCAACATAAAAGTAAAAGAAAGGCCCTTCACAGAGGGAAGCAGTGATTGCAAGTTTTATATCCTTCAAAAATTATGGTACTTACCGGCTTTGAGCTCTCATTGCCCCCATCATAAGCATCTTGAATGGTTAAAGTTAATGCGAGAACAATTATGATGATATGCTTGACAAATCATAAGTTGAAAACCTCGTGTCCCGTGAATACGAGTACCCAAACCATGCTACTTTACTTAGAGTCCCAAGCAAGGCTCTTGTCATTGTAAGTGTATGCATATCATTGAGAACCGCCAATGGGGTACCTCCGTGCCCGATGACATGGAACAAGCCCACACCAAAATGACAGGACAAGCAGACAATGAACACCTCGACATCTCTTTTATTTGCTATATTGTTTAGCTTTTTATTGTGAGATGCGTCGTCGAATGTTCACCATGGGTATGCTGCAAATTTCCACCATGAATTATGCATGGCTTAGATTGGCGGCCCGGCGTTTCCCTAACACATATACAAACTCCATGATCCCTACAAGATTCCCAATTCATTTCGCACAGCGGGCATCCATAAACAAAAGATCACGATATCAACTCAAATAAGAAGTGCAATGTTGAAAGCTTGCCCCATGACAGCATGGCTGGGCTAGAATCCAACTTACAACTTGCAAGCATAACAACTCAACATAAGAGACCACAATGTCAAATTTTTAAGAACAGGAAAAAGTAAAGTGTGCCTTCCGGTTCGTGAGAGCTTTACTAACCGAGTTTCGCATAACACTGGTAAGAGTTTAATTTGAAGAGAAAATAAAAGCAAGTCAAATTTACTTGGAATAGCAA
Organism: Dactylis glomerata; assembly: GCA_007115705.1. NCBI lineage: Eukaryota > Viridiplantae > Streptophyta > Magnoliopsida > Poales > Poaceae > Dactylis > Dactylis glomerata. Next base: position 6,637,586 of record QXEO01000220.1, on the reverse strand, counting down.
ATTGCTAGTAGGTATGTATGGTGGACACTTTGGAAAACTTTCGCTTTTAGGAGTTGGATGCATGAGTAGAGCTCATACTCAGTACAAGGCGAGGGCTAGCAAAAGACTGGGAGCGACCAACTAAGAGAGCAATAATGGCCATAATCATGCAAAGCGACAAAGCGACATTAAAAGAAGCATACGATGGCATCAAAAGTCAAAAACTAAATGATCATGAAGGCTAATGGCGACTTTGTAAGAGTCTAACATGTGTGAGCATGCGCCAAGTCAACCCAAATAAAGCATCAAGGAGAAAACCAAAATAATGCTTCCATACAATAAAAACAACGCATGATTTTTTCAAAGGCTCATTAAGCAATCTCAGTTATTTGAGACAAGTCATGCTACAGCAAAACCACTAAACATACTATCAAAAAGACATCAAGCATGACATGAAAAAGCCTAAGCCGCAGTCTACACAAGCTCCTTCTTGTACCACTATTTTGCACAAAGCTTTTTCTCTTTTCTAACACCATTTGAAATTTTTATAAACACCTCTTTTGATGAAAACCAATGAAGATCAGAGGCAAAAATACACCTTGATGAAAAGATATGACAAGATCTGAACGCATATCAAGGCGAAAACGAAAACCAAAAGCAGTAGCGGAAAAAGAAGAACACTAGAACAACTCCGTTTTCACTCTTATTAAATTCATCGAGCGTTCTACGCAAATGAAAACAAGCAACTTCTCCAAAAGAAAATTTGTTGGGGTCCAACCATTTATTGCAGCAAACAAACAAACTAAACAAACCAAGAAAACTAAAACAACTGACGCTCCAAGAAAAACACATAGTGCATGAAGCAATAAAAATATAGTGTTTTGAAAGGTGACCTGATTTTTGCCGATGAAGAAGGGGTGCCTCGGGGGCATCCCCAAGCTTTGACGCTTGTACTTCTTGGATATTTCTTGGGGTGATGCATGGGCATCCCCAAGCTTGAGCTTTTGTCCATTCTTCAACTCATCTCATAATTCTCCAATCCCTATACTTGAAAACTTCCTTCATACAAAACTAAACACAAATCTATTAGCAACATTAGTGTAAGCATAAAATATATTCAACCTCTTTTAGCTTCAGGTTTCAACCCAAAACCACCACATATAAAGTATATACTACTGTAGCAACTTCCACAAGAGTTCCATGATAAAAAAGAACTCGAAAGAAAGCGATAAAGTGGCAAAAACAAATATTGGCAGAAATCTGTCAAAACTGGACAACTGACAAAGGACGAATTTTTGAGGGATTTTCCGTTGCTCAAATCAAAAAGTGTTCAACTAAGAAAAGTTTGGATATAACCTGGGGCATATGAACAAGAAATCGCAGGTCCAAAAGATATACAGAGAATTTTCACGAATTTTTACGGTGCAGCACGGAAAACAGTTTCAGGACAGCAACATCCCCAAATCTTTACCTCACTCAAATTAGAGGCTTCTCTTGGCACAAAAACGAAATAAACAAGATAAGGAGCGGTCATTACAGTAGTAATGACTTCCAAGACTCAAATAAAACAAAAAGTACTGAAAAGTAAACAATGGGTTATCTCCCAAGAGTGCTTTTCTTTAACGCCTTTGAGCTAGGCGCAGAAAATTGCGAATCAAGTAATATCAAGTGATGAAGTGCTAGGATCAGCACGTGCCTTACGTCTCCCTTTCTTACCTTTGCTCTTGACTCTAGGAAAGACATGGTTATTGCAAGGTGGAGTAGTAAATGTTATATTGCCTTTTCCCACATCGATAACGGCGCCAAGGAGCTTCAGAATGGATCTTCCAAGTGTGATTTGTCCTTTTCCTACACATTCAATAACAAGATAATCAGTAGATATCATTCTTCCTAGGATTTTTGTAAAGACTCCTTCAGCTATTCCAAGGGGAGATATGGTGGCATTGTTAGTAAGAAAAATTTCTTCTCCTCCCTCAGAAAGCTTCCAAAGGCTCAAAGATTCATAAACATCCTTTGGCATGAGACAAAATTCAGACATAATATCACAACGAGCATGAAAAGTTTCACCACTAATGGTGATTTTTATTGTAGGATACCAGCTCGAAGGTTTAGTATTTGTTGGCACATAATCAAAATGCTGGCGCAAAGTATTGTAGCAAGAATTCAAACTAGCAGTGCGAGACTCGAGAGTATTAAGTCTATTAAAAATGCTCACAAGAGAGGAATCAAAGTAGGTTGGCATGCTATAAATTGTAATCAACTTTTTAATAATATTGAAGGCTTGATCTCCATCACAATGAAGGAAATCTCCTTCTGCAGTAGCATCCAAAGCATATCTATAACGAAGAGAAAGTCCAAAGTAAAAGCTACTAAGAAGCAAACTCAAAGTCATTTTAGGTTCAGTTTTTCCATGCCAATCATAAATTCTAGACCAAGCTTCTTTAAAGCTTTCCTCATCTTTCTGCTTAAAGGTAAAGATCATGTCCTCGGGGGACATAGTAGTAGCAACTAAACTAGACATGATAAACTAAAAGCAAAGAAATAACAACTACCAAGGATTCTATTTTTTTTTTGGGTTTTTGATATAAAGCAATGCAGGTAAAATAAAATAAAGTAAAGCAAAACAAATAACAAAGTAATGGATGTGTGTGCGAAGAACTCCCCTCGCAGAAGTCTTCTCTCTTCCCCGGCAACGGCGCCAGAAAAGAGGCTGCTACCGTGTGATGATGGTGCCAGAAAAGAGCTGTGGCGTTTAGTTAACGTGGGAGCAGTAAGTCCTTGTGCGTGGTGATGACCAGCCCGTTGGGAACCCCAAGAGGAAGGTATGATGAGTGTAGCAGCAAGTTTTCCCTCAGTTAAGAAACCAAGGTTTATCGAACAGGAGAAGGGAGACGATGACGACTGAAGGTGTTTGTGGAACCTGCACACACACAAACAAATACTTTGTTCCCAACTTGCGATGAGGTTGTCAATCTCACCGGTTTGCTTGAAACAAAGGTTATGAGTGTATCGAGTGGAAAACAGTAGTAATATGCGAGTAAAGTAAACAGTGTGGGAAAAGTAAACAGGTGATTGCAAATATGATTAAAATAGGACCGGGGTCCACAGTTCACTAGTGGTGTCTCTCCATAGATAAAATAACATGCTGGGTAAACAAATTATAGTTGGGCAATTGATAGAATAAAGATAACGTGATATGTCAAGAAGATCACTATGAGATTTACTCTGGGCATTACAACAAAATACATAGACCGCCATCCAACTGCATCTATGACTAATAATCCACCCCCGGGGATATCATCCGAACACCCTAGAAGTATTAAGTTGCGAACAACAGATAATTGCATTAAGCAAAGTGTGTAATGTAAACAAAGCATATGCCCTTGAGCATATGAATGTTGTTTTCTCCCTAGTAGCAACAGCACATCTACCACCTTAGAGGTTTCTGTCACTCCCCCGGGTGAAATAGAGACATGAACCCACTATCGAGCATAAATACCCCCTCTTGGAGTCACTAGCAACTACTCGGCCAAGATAGCTACTAACAACGGAGAGCATGCAAGATCATAAACAACATAGAGAGAACAAAAGATATAATTCAGTACAGCAACTTAATCATAAACACCAATATTCATCGGATCCCAACAAACCAACATCATAGAATTACATAACGGTGATCTCAATCATGTATGGCAGCTCATGAGATCTAAACATGAAGCACATGGTGGAGAAGACAACCATCTAGCTACTGCTATGGACCCATAGTCCAAGGTAGACTACTCACTCATCGCTCTGGAGGCAAGCATGGCGATGAAGAAGACCTCCGGTGGCGATTCCCCTCTCCGGCAGGGTGCCGGGAAGAGCTTCTGGACCCTCCCGATCTTCGGGTCGACGGCGGCGGCGGATCGCGATGTATTCTGGAAAACTGATCGGGCCCTTAGGTTTTTCTCGTCGGGGGGTACTTATAGGCGAAGGGGCGATATCAGAGGTGGAGCCAGGGGCTCTCACACAGGGGTGGCGCGGCCAGGGGCCAGGCTGCGCCGCCCCCTTGTGTGGGGCCCTGGTGGGCCCCCTTCGACACTTCTTCGGATGTCTGGAAGCTTCCGGATAAAATATGACTTCAGGAACTTGTTTCGTCCAATTCCGAGAATATTTCCTGTGTATCACTTCTGAAACACAAAAACAGCAGAAAACAGGAAACTGGCACTGTGGCACTTCGTTAATAGGTTAGTTCCGGAAAATGCATAAAAATGCCACTAAGTGTAACGAAACAATAGGCAAATGGTGTAAGAACAAGCATGGAGCATCAAAAATTATAGATACGTTTGAGACGTATCAATTCGCTGGCTGGATCTAAAAACGTCAAGGAGCAATGGAAAAGTAGCAGACAAAGGATTGCGAGGAAGCATCACCGAGTGCATAGTTACGAGAGCTCTCCTACAGCCATCCACTGCCTCGCCAATATGTTGGGCACGGTCCTGGAGCAACACAATAGCGCTTCGACGTCGAGGATCAGACCATAAATTCTCAACACCAGCGGACATCTTCTCCAGAGCTGCGCTTCGTTCGGTAACCCGACGATCTTCAGCAGCGAAGTCCAAGCAACTGCCTATAAGGGCAAAGGATATTACAAAAGTAACAGTACAAAGAGAAGAAAATAAGTCGTGAGGAAGCTTACATCGCAACATCTCACAGGCAGATTCGACAATACCAAGAATAAAAGAGTTGCATTCTTCCTGATGTAGAATCTTTGCCGTCAAGCTGGACACTTCATCGCCAAGAATCGACACCCGCTTCGTCAGGGCAGAAGTTTGGCTAGCCTTATCAAACGCCATCTGAGCTTGGCATTTGGCTGAAGCCAAGCGAACCTCAAGATAAAAAATCCTCGAAGAATATTCTGCGCATTGATTGCATCGACTGGGAGTCGACGAAATCTGAGGATCGAATCCACGAGCAGAGGAAGGAGCAGGGCCACGAGTCATAGGATCATGAACATTCATCGACTACAAAAGACAAGAAAGGAGAAACAATTTCAGAAGGGCAGCATAAAACTTCATATGAAGAGGATATATTTACATAGGAGTACAACCCTATGGCTAAGGTTCTCGGGTTGCACTTAATTGAAGTCTTTACATTCAAAAAGGAGGAAACTAAAATAGCTACAAAGAAGCTGAGTCTACGCCACCTCAGCATTGTGCTCCGTGGAAGAAGGGGGCACGACCAGTTCCTCGCTAGAAGTCGATGGTGGCACAGGATCTTTCGCCGCTGGAGGTGGCACAGCAGGCACAGCAGATGCCGCCGAAGGAGAAATCGTTGTCAACAACGCAGGCGCCAACTTCTTCGCCTTCTCGAAAAACACCTTCATCTCATCACGGGTGTGGCCATGGGGGGAGCTAACCCTCCCCCAGTCGAAGTCTGTACCATGCGCAAGAGAAAGTGCAATGGCACCTTCGGCGCCGCGCTTAATGGATAGCCCCTTCAGCTGGAGAGTAGGGTCTTCATCGGTGTCAAAAGACTTGGCGAGTTCGGTCAGGTTGTCCTTCGGGATGGCCATCCTTTTCTTCGGCCACAACCCGGCAAATAGCCGTGACAGAACGCGGCCAGCCAACTCAAAAGTTTCCTGGATAGATATCCAGGTTTCTTTGAGTAGGTTAACCGCATTCATCAGAGGGTCATCGTCTGTTTGCAAAGCCGACGGAGATACCCCGGTAAATTATGCACACACAGAAACGAAAAGAAGAGACAAGTGACAACAGGTACACAAGGGCAACAGAATTCGAAAGTAGAAAGACAAGTCGAAGAACTTACTTTCAGCGGCACAAGACATGGTGTGAAGACACTCCGCCATGGCTTGCTCTCGTTGAGCATGCTCCTTGTTGGCTTCAGCTAAAGCTTTTTCAGCTTTTTTCGCCTTGCCAAGCGCAGATTTCTGCGACTTCTCAGCATTCACCTTGTTGGCGGCCGCAACATCATAAGCTTTTCGCGAAGCATTGAGCTCCGCTTCTAGCGACGCAATTCGAGCGTTTGCTGCTGCTAAGGCAGCTGCAAAAGAAGACGAAGGGGAGTCAGATAAACAGCAAAAGACAGAGTACAGAGGCAAAGTAATGATTGAAACATCAAAATTGCACCTTCGGAAGCTTTCGCAACCTTTAGGTACCCCGCACATTCAGTACCCAAGTCGATGAATCTCTTTACAAAAGCCTGAAGGAAAGAGTGTGTCAGAGTAGAAGTGTATGAAGAGAAAGCAAGCAAAGAAGAAACACTCACATCATCAGAAGAAACTGTAGAAACATGGGCCTCCAGAGAAACCTCGGCTTCTTTGGCTTTCTTCGCGCGTTTGAGGTTTCGGGCTTGAGTTTGAGAAACCTTCTTTACAGAGGCCCTGGTAGTCCTCGGAGCAACATCTGGCTCAGCTGGCTCGTCAGGGGCCGCAGGAGAGGCAACCGTAGCATATACCGGCGGCTCTTCATCATCACTGCATGACAAAAGCAAGTTATGAGAATGAGACAAGAAAAGTACAATCGAAAGATATGGTTACAATACTTACGATGCTAGCATGTCGAAGTACTCCATATCTTCTGCAAGAACGGGGGCTTTGCCAGCCGCTGCAGAACTCGATGAAGCGATTTCGTCGACACGCTTTCGTTTCTTGTCGACATCAACAACTTCAGCAAGCGCAGGAGGAGGCAATGTCGACGAGCTAGTTTCCTCTTCTGATTCTTCGACATCATCTCCATCCTGACTTTCGTCAGCCTCGGGGGCTTCAGATGCAGTAGAGGCAAGATCAGCTGGTAGGGGCCCTGCCTCCGGAAGAGGAGGACGAGAAACAATGAATTGGTGACCCTGCATATTAAAAAATCAGCAGAGTGCAGAGGCAAAGAATAACGCAAGTCGAAACTAAGAAAAGTCTGACAACAAATGGATATAGGGATGTATACCTCAGGAAGAGGGTGCACGGAGTCGAAGAAATTTGCAGTCAAATCAGCAACTGAATTTTCTTTGGTGAGCTTGGTGAGATTCCTGACTCGATTGTCGATATCTTCTTTTGACATCAGATCTTCAGATATGCGAGTAGGATCTTCCAAGCCAGAGTAAGCCCAAAGCTTGGTGAGGCGGTGTTGCAGGGGTTGAACTCGACGTTGTATGAAAAACGCCATGAGTTGGATACCCGACAAAGCACCTCCTAGGCCTATTTTCAGAGCTTGAATGCGGGATAGAAGAGGAAGAATTTGTTCTACTTCCGCATCTGAGGGAAGCGAGTCCCATGACCTCAATTTCTTCACCTCCTGAGAAGCGTCAAAGGGAGGCAAGCCGAATTCATCTTCAGGAGAGGATTTGCGATCCTTGATATAGAACCACTTGGTCCTCCACCCTTGGACAGATGCGGCCATGGAAAACTCAAGATATTGCGCTTCAGGGCGCACAGAAACGACGGCTCCGCCCAGTTCAGGTTTCCTAGCCAAAGCAACGTTGGGGCGGAGCCGAAAGATTGACCTCCAAAGAAGGAAGTGGGGCTCAATGCCCAAAAAGGACTCGCAAAGAGTCACGAAACAAGCAATGTGGAGAAGGGAATTTGGTGTGAGCTGATGGAGCTGCACACCATAGACAAATAACAGCCCACGGAGAAACTCGTGGGCAGGAAGGGACAAACCGCGGAAAAGGAAAGCAAGGAACATTACCCGGTAACCGCTCGGGGGCTTCGGGATCCGTTCGGTACTGGGAAATTTAATGGAATCTTCGGCAGCGATGAGGCCGTCCGCCGTGGCCTTCTCCACCTCCTTCTTGGTGATGGTGGAGCGAACCCAGTTGGTGGCAGAAGACTTGGCCATAGCACTCTTGGTGGCCAGATGTTTCACGCGCATCCAGCACAAAAGTACGCGTGGGGGCTCCGCAAGAGAGGAAGAGGTAGAGGAGATCAGCAATGGAGGCGGCGGAGGCAACGAGCTGGTGAACAGTACGATTCCCCACTATGCCATTTATATATCTTCTGGGAGAAAGATCGTGGGCTGAGACGTGGCGCAAAGATCGGAAACGTCAGCCCACCAACGGTCAAAAATCGGGCAGCCCACTAAACGGTCACAAAATCGTGGAAGTTACAGTGTTACCCATACAACGGTTCGCACTGAGGAAGAGTTACGTCTTCGTTGACGTCATAAGATATATATGCAAAGGAAACAGGATGGCGCCGACAAATGCTGAATTTATAAAAAGGATCATCTATGAAGGATTTCTGGTTATAGCCTTGGAGGCTGTTACTTTCAAAGAAAAGTCGAATGGAACTCTTCATTGAAGTAGTGGACTAGTACTCGACGACAAGGTGTTCTTGAAAGTATCTCGAGTTGAAGAACCTCGAAGTTGAAGTATTTTGAGTTGAAGTATGACGTGTTACATTATCTCTTGAGCCTATACTCAAAAAAACACCTTTTCGACTATAGCCTCGGGGGCTACTCCCATCGGGAGCGCTGAGCGCGCACCCGACGATATTCATTGGTAAAGCATTGGAGATTGGAGAAGTGTTACTCCCATCGGGAGCGAGTTTTATGGTTGTAGAAACCCGAATATTTTTAGTCAGAATTTGACTGCGACAAAAGATTCTCGAGTTGCGTTATCGCAACGAAACTCGAATGCCGTAACTTGTCACGAAGGTAAGACCCCGGGATCCGTCCTGTGTGGCCTGGTATACGCACATGGATGCGCTCTGCTGGTATGTATCCGTGTCAACGACGCGAAGAAAATCCTGGTGGACGCACTGGGTACCCTGAGAATCACTGGGATTCATTCTTTGTAAGTCCTAAATGCGGCAAAAGAGTGGGTTTGACCGGTATCCCGAATTCAAGTCCAAGGGGATTGAATTTGAAGTAGGTGACAAGTATCTGCTCCGGTAGTTAACTGACCTCTAGATCCGTCAGAGTTGTCAGGCTTGTTCATCAAACCCCCTTGCGAAAAAATATCATGAACATAAGTCGAAAGACCAAGTCGAAGATTTTAAGATATGAAGAAGACGAAGAATTGATCAAGACGAAGATTTAAAGATTAGAGATTCAACCTGAATCTGCAATTCTGGTAGAATCTCAGGGGCTACTGACAAGGGTATAGCTAATAGAGCCCGTTAGTTGAGTACCCCTGAGGCCCGTTAAGCTAGGCCCAATTGTAATGATAAGTCGAATACGAGTTCTTACCGTATGTCGATATTGTAATCTGTATCGGACCCTCCCCGATCCTCGAGACCTGGCCACCTATATATAGGGGCCAGGAGGGGACGGTGTAGGGCAGATTGAAAGCAAGCCAGGTTGAACACCCAAATTTACTTTCGACACACACCTATTTCGACTAACTTTACCTTCGAGTTCATCCGACGCCCTATCTCCCCGATCCTAAGTCCTTCATCTAGGACATTTGTCGAGTTAACCCTCGTCAACAGGAGTTAAGGAAGAACCAACTACAAAGAGTCTTTGTCTTAGAGCTTGGGCCGACATTTGCATAGAAAAAAAGATTGGAGGCCTAGGTGTGAGAAACTTGCAGGCTATTAATCAAAGTCTTGTTCTTTCGACGGCCTGGAGATTAGCGAAGGAACCACATAATCATCTTGCTCTCATTCTGAAGTCAAAATACCATAATGATACATCTATTTGGAGGGCGAAGAAAAACGTGCCAAAATCTGCCTTCTGGACTGCAGTTCTCAAGGTAAGACCACTTCTAATTTCGGCATCTTTTTACCAAATTGTGGATGGTAGTGTCTCCATTTGGAGCTCTCCTTGGTTCTCACAATGGGAAAGTATTTATGATAATCTGATTATTCAACAACCTCCTTATGCATACCCAGCAGTCGTTAAGGACCTTTGGGTTCCAAACCAGAAAAAATGGAATATACAACTTGTCAATTCTTTATTCACTCCTCAAACTGCTAATGCCATATTACAAACTCCTATTATAAATGCTCTCGGGCAGGATGTGCTTGTTTGGAAACTAACCCCTACAGGTGATTGCTCTACGAAAAGTGCCTACAAGCGTTGCTTTAATAACCTTACGCTGCCAACAAATCAGAGACCAAAAGTAGTTCCTCCACAGATTACTCACCTTCTGAATCAGGTTTGGAGAGACAAGCTAATGGCCCCAAGAGTCCAAACTTTTGCTTGGAGGCTTCTTTGTCGAGCACTTCCAACAGGTAAACGTGCAAGTAAGTTCTCCAAACACATCGACAAAGACTGTGCAAGATGTGGCAGCATGGAGGATGAAATGCACATGCTTTTTCTTTGCCCATTCTCAAAAGCTGCCTGGTTCTCCTCTCCTTGGTTTCTAAGAACAGAAGTCTTTGCTGCTAATCATAATTCGGTTCCTCAAATGATTCAAGCTTTTCTTACTTCTGCTCATCCTCAGGTCAACATCACTAGTTTATACACCTTCCTGTGGTGTTTGTGGAAAGCAAGAAATGATGCTCAATTTGGTAGGAAAATTTGTAAGCCCTCCCAGGTGTTCCCTATAGCTAATGCAATCATGCAGGCCTCTAAGCTTGAGGAGATGGCGACGCCGAAGGAACATTGCTTTACTAGCCCAGCAAGCCAACTATAGGTGCCACAACAAGATCCTTCTTTAACTGCAGGTAATGTCATCTTCTGTGACGCGGCTTGGAAAAATGAAGGGAGCAACCAATCGTCTCCTGCAGGCATTGGCATCATCATCCAAACTGAAGGCAATCAACATTGCAGACAACTGCATATCTCTGCATTGTCTCCACCAGTGTCTTCTTCACTCCAGGCTGAAGCTTTTGGGCTGCTTCTTGCTACCATGCTGGCTGAAATACTTCACATACAGGAACCAAGATTTTACACAGATTGCTCTGTCTTGGCTTCAGCGGTAGCGGCGAAGTCCATCTTCAAGGACTCGGGTCATTGGGTCATTAGACCTATCCTTGCAGCTATTCGGGCATCCTCAACATTCCATGGCAGCAGGATATCTCATACCAACAGATGCTTTAATGTAAAGGCACACCATCTGGCAAAGCTAGCATGCAAAATTCAGATCAGGACTCTAGCTGTTAGGTGCCTTTCTACAGATTCAAATCTTTGTCCTGGTAGAGATATACTCTCAATGTCTAGTGTGAACCCATTCACACTCCTGTCTGTAAAATGTTGCTAAATGAATAAAAATCTTTTTATGTTCAAAAAAAAAAAAGGTTGGGACCTATCGCTGCATGTGGGCCGGTGATATTTTGTGTCTCTGTCGCTGGGCCTGTTGGGACTAGCCAATCACATACATCGCTTCCCAGTTCTAAAAAAAAAAAACATACATCGTTCCCCCGACCCTATCTCCATCTCGATTTCCATGTGTCGTCCGGCAACCACGCCGCCGGCAGCCCATCCCCGCAGCTCACTGGCCTCCCCAGCCCTTCCGCTCACCGGTGCAGCTCCTTTGCCCTCTCCCTATTCGATTGCCTCTCCTAGTCAGCCTTTCCGCATCTCCAATCGTCGCCACGTGCAAACCCTAGCCCCTCCCCTGCCGTCCAGCGCAGCCGACGAAGCTCCCAGGCCTCCCTCGCCATGTCCTGCTCCTCCGCCATCCTTACCGTCCTTCCACGCGGCGCGGCCTTTCTCCTGCTGTCTCCGCACGTCGGTGGTCTGGTCTGGCAAGGCGCGGCCGTCCCTGCTCCGGCGGCCGTCCTTCTGGGAGAAGGACGTCAGCGGACTGTTCGTCTAGACGCGACGCCGCCGCCGCGACAAGTTGAAGGGCTGCTGCTGCTGCTGTCCGACCCCTGCCATTTTTCTCTCTCTCTTGACCTCAATCCCGAGCCTCAAGGTGTTCTTCACATGTCCCCTAACCCAAAGAAAGGTATGTTGTGACTGATCAGTTAATTTTTCTTTATTATGTGGTACCTTTTCTGATATATGATGGCATCATATCTTTGAGAGATAGATGAGAATGTACATGATGGAGATCTTAATAAAATCCATGGCAAATATACTGGAAACTGGAATATTTTAGTGTAATTGTTTGATTTCCGATTTTTCGGATTCAAGAACTTTGCTACTGTAACAATGGAGTACGGCAGCAAGCGAGCTCGGTGGTAGCTGCATACTTCATAAAATCTAATTCTGGAGAGCTAGCAGCTCGCTCAGGCCTTCCAATTTTACAAGAAGTTGAGTACAGAAGCTTCAGTCTATACTTAATTGAGAAAGAACAAGAAAAATCTTATTGGAAGATGCAGCAGAGCTATTATTACGCACAAAAGCGAGCAAGCAGCAGTTCGGTCCTTGCCCATCGAAGGTGTCCTGCTGTTGGCTTCGCGTTAGCCGGCTAGCTGATGTAAAGACGGCGACATCGAAGACTAGAAGGCCTATGATCGTGCCAGGGCAGTGGGTAGGATGATTAAGACTGATGATGGAGAGCGGGAGGCAAGAGGACAACTCCTACTAATACTACGATGCACCCTCATGCATCATGATTTGCCGTTCTTGGATGATCAAAGGTGAGGATTACGCAAACTTTTATACTTATTCTTTGCATTTATCATTCATTCGTATGAATATAATCCTGAAGAGGTTGTTGATCTTTCCTTGAATAGCTCCTTCCAAATATCTTAGTTTTTCCCTTTCTTTATCCCTCCTCCCCTGATGGTTAAACATTGTCTTGAATATTTTTTTAAGCTTTCTAGATGGACTTTACATATATGGATATACCTGATTATTAATTTGTCTGATGTTGGTTAGGATTGGCTCATGCCCTGTTGTGTCTGAATGCCCATTTGAAATACTAGAACACTGGGATCCGGTCGGTCCATTTGACCAGGAACTAATTTAAGTAGCGCAAGCCTGCCGGTTTGCATTCCTAGATTAGTGATTTATGATGTTTGTTGGTAAATTGTGCACCACATTCTATGTTCTAATTAACTACAGCTGTAAGCGTAGTCGTCTGCGCGTGCGCTGAGGGCATTTGCCGCGCGTGGGTAACTGCTGCGTGGGCCTGTTGGGTTGGTTCGAGTTTTTGGTCGGCCGATATAGTGACTCCCTCTGGCCTTTCTCTCTCTATCTCAAACCCTATCTTTTCTCCACCGTCTCTCACCTCCTAGCGATGGCAGCGGCGGCAGAACATCGGGCGGAGCGGCAGCGACTTCCAGGTGAGGGGAACAGCGGTGAAGGTCAGGGCGTCCTCTCCTCTATCTCTCTATCTTTCTCTCTCTCTCTCTCTCTCTCTCTCTCTCTCTCTCTCTCTCTCTCTCTCTACCACTTTCTTTCTCAGTGGCCATGGAGAACAGAGAGCGATGGGGTGGGATGGCGACGGGAGCTGCAGTCCTGCGTTATTTGCGATGGTAGCATTTCTCTCATCTCAGTTCTGCGGCATGTCCTCTAATATTTTTGGCATTGTGGCTTTTTGGGGATCGGGGAGAGCTTTTGGTGACTAATTGAAGGGAGGACTCACTGGTGGCAGCTTCTGAGTCTGTTTTCTGGTTCCCTTCCTTTTCTTCCCTCCGGCCGGCGCATGTTGTTACTGGTTTAGTTAGGGTTTCACCGTATCTGTTCTTTCTTTGCTGCAAGGACTAACCCTTTGGTTTCAGTTCACTTATGTGTTCTGATCTTAGTCCTGTTAGTTTCTTCTCAATTCATTGTATTTTGATTGCACCTGTGCATGTGTGTTACATTTATGCAATAGAAATGTAACCATTAGATTTCTCCATGTATGTGGATTTCGTAGCATGTTGAATAGTTTATCCCGTGGATTATGCCTTTCTAATATTACTTTTCTCTCTGTGTGCATGCAATTAGTAGGATAGGATGTCATCAGAGGTGGACACACTAAAGAGCAGTTTGTCTTTTTTTCCTCACTGTTGTAGCGATTGTTTCTCAAAATGTATGGAAGCTCATATCACTGTATACAGGTTGCATCAGAAAGACCGAGGAGCAACTAAGCTAAGTTTCATTTAAGTCACATTTTGGTGTTCAGTTATGCAGATCAATGACCAAAATTATATTGGTGTTCCATAAAATTTCACGCAGATGCCATACCAGGGAGCAATTGGAGTAAGCTTCCGACTTAATGGGAGTCTTTTATGTTAGTGGTGAGTTCTGTTATTTCTGAAATAAAAGTATTTTTCCATTTGATTTGTATAGCATTATTCTCACTAGGTATGCATCTGATATCAATTTTGTGCCTTTCAATGTTGCTATGAAACATACCTCTAAAAAGATATAATGTGGTGGGTGGTCTGGACAATGTTCAAGTAACAAGGATAATGAAGATGGGATCATAACACACTCAAGAATAAAGAACAATGTGTCACTAGAACGATTTTGGTAGGCTGTTCCATGCTGCTCGCATCTTTCTTGAGAAAATTTGAACCTTGAAAACATTTTTCGTTACAAGTCTCACAGGTTTTCAAAAGCTTAAATAACTTCAGAGCAATGGAACCTCCAATTCAAAGAATAATGACATGGATAAATGAAGGAAAATAGTGGCAAGGTTAATGTCAACTAATTGATCCCTTGTGTTACCTTCAAATGTTGAGTCTGAACCTGCTCCCAGGTGAGGCATGGCCAAGCCATTGGCACTAATATAGAATAGCTAAACGTGTGATTTGTTCTTCTCATCCCGTGTAAAAATAACATTTTTTACCACTTGCAGAGTCCAAACTATGATTGTATTGTGTTTGCTTTCTTTTACTTTGTGTGGTTTCTTACGAGAATGGGACCAAAGGTGTGGGCATGTTGTCCAGGTCAATGGACCTTTACATGTGTCGCTAGAAGTTTAATTGGTGGGCTTATGCATCCACCAAATGTCGGTGAGTTCGGTCCTCTCTAAAATATACTGCTTCCAAGTTACTTTCTCTCTAAAATATACTGCTTCCAAGTAACTGACCATATTTATATTGTGAAAGTTTATCTCTAATCTAATTCAGTGTATCATATGCCATTAGCTGTACAATCGGCCGAACCTGTCCTTATTATTTCTCTTTGTGAAATTCTTTGATTTTGTACTTAGATTCTGAATCCACCTGATGGTTCATGGCATTATTTTTTGTGCCTAATTCCCGAGGGTGTTGTCTGTAGCTGTACCATGGTGATTATTGCTGATAATTTTGGTTAAAGTAATTGCACATGTTCTTTTGTGTAAAACTAACTTACATGTAGTTTTTTGCTATCAAGAAATATAATAGCTTTCAGATTATAGCTTTGCACGTAGCACTAAGGTATAGCTCCTGCTACTCAACATGTTTTTTAGATACTCAAGCTTTTCGACCATTGAGATCCTTACCATTATGTAGTTCTAGATTTCTGTTTTATTTGTTAGAAGTAGTAATTTAATATTTGATGCAATTACCTACGAGCTGAGGCCCTTCCGACGTAAGCATTTATCGTCGTTAGATCTCGGATAAGAAGCATCAAGATCGTCCATTATAGCAGATTAACTGAGACTTTTGTTACCGCGAGCGACACATATCCTATGACGCCAGTGGGCTGCGTCCTTCCTAGCCCCACTACATAGTTGGCCGTGTAATCTCTGGATACACGAATTATTTTACTGCGGCAATCCTATCTTCTCGCTCTTGATGGTCAACCTCCTCATCCCTCAGCTCATCGTCGTTCTGGTCCTCCACTTGCCCCATTAAACCACGCGCTGGGCGGCGGCAGCGGCGTAGCCAAGATTCTCTCTCGGGTCTCTTATCCCGCACCCTGGCGGCGGAGCGTTCAGCGGCGGCGAAGAATCCAGCAGCCCAGGCGAAGGGGAACATCCTACCTCTCTCCTCGTGTCTCTCACTTCCCTTTCTAGAGGGAGAAGCTCCTCCAAATCTGTTCGGGAAGAAGGCGAGAGGGCGGGCCACCATGAGGCGCTCCTCCAAGAAGTCATCATCGTCCGCCGCGGCCGGTAACGCCCCTCCTCCTGGATCCCTCCCCACTCGCCTTCTTTCCTGTTTCGTGCGGCAATGTTCCGTGAGTCCCGACTCTGTTTGCTCTCTAGCGAGATTCGATGTGGTGCCTAGCCTCGGGAAGATCCAATCTGGAGTTGTGCTGTTCCTTGATGCCAGCCATTATGTGCGGTTTGGATTGCTTGTTACAAGTTGGGAAGGGTAGATTGAGTGTTCAGCAACTTCAGGTGATGGTAAGAGTACTTCCAAATCCAAGATTTAAGGACAAAAAGGAGGGGCAAGAAGGTGTCGAATCTTGAATTGGTGCAGAGTTGGGTGTCGATTCGCTTGCAGATTTACGTTCGTAGTGTAGGTAGATGGATATTTACATGTTTAATTAGTTGCTTACATGCCAATACCGTTTGTAAGCATAGCCAAATATCCGCTATTTACTACTACCGTGTTCTGGTCTTTTGGTTCAGTTCTCTGATCTCTGCAGCTGTCTGTTGTCTTAGAATCAATTATACACACCTTAAATTCAGAGTGTATCTTCTATTGTAAATCTGTATACACTTCTTTGTGAACTATAGGAATCAGGTTAGTTGTGTGCTAGCCTAGAACTATGGTGACTATTAGAAAAACAATTCATCTTAAGCATGCTTTTGTACTTCGGCTTCGGCGGCATCCAGACTGTCACCACCACAGAGGTGAAGGGAGACGGATTTCGAAAGAGGCATGTATAATTCTAATTTTCCACTGATTTGGTCCGGAAATCTAGATACTTATCTGCATTTAATCATCATATATGTTTAGCTGAAAATAAACATCAGCTTATAAAGATTAACTTTTTAATCCTTTATTTAAAAAAGAGTAGTGATGTATGATTTCTTTCATCCTTGTGTAGGACAAATAGAATATCATAGCACTTTGGCTACCTGGAATATTACTACAATCAGTTGATAAAGCTCCCTCAATTGCAAATTACCCGGAAGATTACTTCTATTTGTATTACGTATATGGTATTTTTCAGATACTGTGTAA
Organism: Dactylis glomerata; assembly: GCA_007115705.1. NCBI lineage: Eukaryota > Viridiplantae > Streptophyta > Magnoliopsida > Poales > Poaceae > Dactylis > Dactylis glomerata. The sequence continues at coordinate 6,620,731 of QXEO01000220.1, read as the reverse complement.
TTCTATTTCAAAAACTCTTTGTTACAAGATTAGGTAATCACAATATGGATATTTATAGATTTTTTCAGGATTAGGATACATTAGCAAGACGCAAAGTAATACCTGTTGTCAAAACGATCAACAGACGGGCGCGGCGAAACACACCGACCCGTCTAGTGAGCTAATACAGATGGTAGTCGCTGCTGCCGCTGTACAATTGGTACCCTCAACGTTGACATACTGCAAGAAATGCATCTCTAACGCGTGCCTAAGCTAGATTGTCTTCCAGGTGAAGGAACGGTCTTGGGACTCGGTGCTTCTACTTCCAGCCAGTACTCTTGCATCAGCTGACCGCAGCTTGCATCTAGCGCAGAGCTACAGTTTCCTTCGCGTCTGCACAACCCGAGTGGCCACCTCCGAGTGGCCACCTTTTGTTTTTTCTTGGCTGAAAATCGATAATTTGGACACTGTGCATATTCCCATTGTCTCTCATCCCTACAAGACTATCTCAACTGCATATACATCTGGTTTCAGTCACACACATGGCCTGGAAGTGTTCCTCTACCGCAGAGACAGAGAATGCTGATTCAGAGGAAGTCGGTCTCATATATGTGCTAGATAGAATTGATGATACCACAACTTGTGACCAACCATGCTCCATGCATGTGATTTCTAGAGTAAAAGGGACCGCCAATTCTTCGACTTGGTAGGTGAAACTGAACTACTTAGTACAACATTTCTCAATAGTACGTAAATGTCGCTTTGACCTTCAGCAGGACTACTTGATTTATGGGGACATATATAGCAGAAAGTTTCACGCTGTCATTGGAGAGGGAAAAATAAGAGTTTTCAGGCGAGATGGATGAGTTGGCCATCGATCAATTTGTTAGACTCATGGATATGTTTGTTTTCTAGTTCTAAGGCACTCATTCTGCTTATAACCATTCAGTTGATAGAAATGCAGCGCTGCACATCTGCTTCGAAGAGTCACATAATCAAAATATAAGAATGAATTGTGCAAATCCCCACCTTCATGAGAACTTATACCAATCTTACCCAACTTTTGAACACCTTTTTGACAAAACAAAAAATTTAGTATTGGTAATTAGCGTAGGCCCAAGATCCTATGCTTGATGACATACATGAGATGCCGGTCGTTGTTACTTTTATGTCTAGAACGTGAGAAATTTATGGGAAAGTATACACTACTAGAAGGACTTAGCGTGCTTTGCCGCGCTGTTCTGTGTTACAATCCTGCCCTCATCATGATGATATGTCCTTGCAAATTTACACCAGAATGAATTGCACAAGAAAAGATAAATGCCGGCAATCTTGACAGTAAGCAAATAATTTAACATCATGCATCCATGTGGGATTCATAGAAAAACATGTTTATCATTCAGTGCAAGAACCGGTAGCATCTTCAGTACCAAATATTCACCACGTATGAACTGAACGCACATAGCACAGATCCCATAATAAGAATCACCTAATCACACCAAAATCTCATGATAAATTCCCCTTCCAACCAAAACCGCACCAAGCCACCGTAGCATCCATCATGGAGCAATCAAACACCACAGTCGTATTCTTTGGAAAATCATCACACAGCATCAATGCACCAAATCTTGGCATTAACCATAGTGGTACATGCGTACAACCAGGAATGGTTAACAGATTTTGCTCTTCAGTTAACATGGCATCGGAAATCAGATATTCAGAAGACATCATGGTTGAGTTTTTTTTTTTCAGAAATTCACGATTCAGAGAGGTTTCTGACATGGTTGAGCACACATCCACCAGCTCCGGAGCTGTACAAAATTCATCCACTGGGCCCCGACGCTGGTGCAGCACTAGCCTTCACCACAACAGCAGCGGTGGAAAGGAGCTGCAGGGCGGCGAATGGCGGAGCTCAACTTGGCAGTAAAAAACTCAAGTGGAGAATCGGGCGGTGACCGGCGAGCTTGAGCCAGCGGCCTTCGTGGACAAAGACGGCCGAGCGAGTGAAGCGAAGGCAGAAGGTCTGGCGGGAATGGGAGTAGCGGTGCCCGGTGGTGCTCTCGTGGCAGAGAGGCCCGGCACCATGGACGTAAGAATCTTCTGCTGATACCGATGTGGGCCAGCCCCACGCTGCCGCGTAGCACATCTCTCCAATTCTAGGAGCTTGATGATCTTTAGAGATACGAGGCTGTTTGCTTAAGTGGCTATCTTCTGGATGACAAGAGATTTTTATTTTTTTAATGGTTATCCAATGTTTAGTTTTAAGGGTGGAGGGGATATGGATAATTATTTTGGCTCAAAACGGTGGTTAACTATATCCCACAAAAAGAGCTAGACGAGCTCAACCACTTTTGGATAGCTCCTCCGAAGTGTTTTCTTGTTCGTTTACCCGTCCTCCTTAAAGAAAATAACCATCCCGTGACTCTAGAACGAGGCAACGAAGGGCTTGACCAGGGATTGGGATGGTATGGGATCCTTGATGGAGATAGCCTAGAGCGGCCAGGGAGGGGCCAGCCGATGCGCACGCGGGCGCAGGCCGCCGTCCCGCTGTCGGGTAGAGTGGGCTTCGGCGGGCGGGTGCGCCACCGGGCAGAGCGGGTACGGGCGGGCAGAGGGGGCGTGGGTAGGCAGGGGCGAAAGGGCGGCGCTCGTGGTGGGCGGGCTGCTCGTTGTCGGGTAGAGCGGGCTTCGACGGGCGGGTGCGCCACCGAGCAGAGCGGGCGCGGGCAGAGGGGGCATGGGCAGGCTTCCGATGCTCGTGGCGGGTGGGTTGCCGACGCTCGTGACCGTTGCTTGGGAAATTGTGAGGCGGAGGAAGAAGACAAGAAGAAAAGGTGAAAATGAAAAAAAAAAGACACTGCTGGGCCTGTAGATTTTGAGTGGCTATCTCTAACCACTTTTTATTCCACTTAGCTACATGAAAAAAAGCTACCCCTAACTAGCTGTTTAGGATATCCTCATCTGTTTGGGATATCCTCATCCCCTAAATCAAACAGCCCCTAATAATATGGATTCCCAACCGCGAAAAGCATTTCATAGCATAAAACGAACTGTATAGTTCAACGGAATACTGGGATCAAAAGAGACATTCTTAACTTTAGTTCTGAACACAACACGATATCTGGGCGTCGTTCAAGCTTTCGCCTTGCCATAACAAGGAAAGGCCGAGTTGTCTGCTGTTGCAAATAGAGTCCATAGATTGTTAGACATAAATAACTAAAATGTGAAATCGGAATATGCATTCTCTTCGCACTGAACCTCCAGCTGGTAGGTTTCATCCAGTATGGAAAAGAAAGATAGCATCTCTTTGCGGCTTTGCACTCTACATGCGTCTGAACAAGAGCAGCTGCAACATTTTGATGTTTAATCAGCACAAGGAAACATCTGTGTCTGAAACATAGAACAGCAATAGCAGTGTCCTAGTTGCATTGCATAATAAGTCAGTAGCGCACTCATTCAATAAAATTAGTTCAGTGGTAATATGTTCCCCTATTAGAACGGAGAGACATAAGAACGCACCACCTCAAGATCAAACAAGAAAGACTGATATGGGTGAGCACTTCAGTAAACAGAATGTACAGAGTGAACACAAAGCAACAGGCCTTAAGCGAATTAGCTTGGTAAACAAATGCGTAGCTTGTGATGAGATTACAATTTCATGAGAATTGAGATCATACACTAATCATCTAAGTTATTTTGTTCATCACAGGACAGCATCTTCTAGAGCACCTCTGAAGCTCAATGGTTCCAAGCATATTCTGCATGTGAACTGTGCTACATATACCTTTCATCCAGAAAACATGAGAGAGTAATCACGAGACATGAAATACACTGAACAATCTTTTTATGAAAAATTTAAAAACATGACATGACAAAGTCTGTTTTCAATAACAGCAGATGATGTTCCAGTAAGTACTGGCACACCATTAAGAATGAATGACAGTATCATAGGAAACAAATGAGACGTGCAGCGAGAGATGACATTCACACTGCAGTGAAAATGTCATGCTAATAGAAGGCCGACTTATTTTGCAATTTTATTCTATGATACATCTGAAGATCAACTCAATGTTTAATGGAGTAAACAGTTTCACATAATTTATGGACAGTAAGGTGAACTAGACAGAAACAATCCAGTATAGATATATCATTTACAACAGACCTAAGCTGCTACTGACATACATAGGGCAACTAAAACATATAGTATAGTATGTGAGCATGGCATGCACATCCAAATTACAAACATGCTGAATTTCTGGTAGGTGGTTACCAGCCATCACTGCAACAGCAAAACATGGTGCAAATATGGCTCTATGGAACCATTGGCCATCGGGTGCTGGTAGTCGCAGGCATATATGACTTGGTTTCCACCAAAGGAACCATATCATGAATAGATATTGGTGCTGAGAAAATACATCATATTTCAGTACCCAAATAATTCGGCCTCTCGACCACCTAAACAAGCAGACAAATAAAAAAACATTCAGTAATGGCCCTGACAAGTGAATAGACATATAAGTAGAACTGAGGGATGCCTTACATCTGCAAATCTTATTTGACGTGGCCTGGGGGGCTTAAGACCATTCTCCTTTGAATGCGCCGAAGCCCAGGGGGCTTGTTTCTTCGGCTGTACTTGGATTCCGAGAAAAGATGGAGCAGGTGGTTTATTCTTCACAGATGGCAAATTGCGAGAAAGCCAGGAATCTGAAGGTGATTTTGGGACAGGCAACGGCAGTAGATACTGCAAAGGACTACTTTCCTTCTTGACAGAAATATTCTCTTTCGGACGCAGTGGAACATACTGACTAGTATCATGAGTTGAAGTTTTTCTATCATCCAATTTCACCGATCCTGCATTTCGAGAAGGCACTAACACAGCGGGCTCTGGCACCACGGTCATCTTTTCTGTCGATGGATCATTGTCTTGAACTTCCACTATACTGTCACTTCTAACTACAGGTCCCCCTCCAAGTTGAACATCATCTCCTGAATTCAAAGATGTCCTTGGATCCAGCAGCAGAGTCAGGTGGCTAGTTTCTGAATCAATACCTGCACGGTGATCCATTGAGTCTTCGTGCAATGATTTATCCACCCCCGAGCTCATGGAGCTTGATCCCTTGAAAGTACTGTGATCTGATCCAACCAATGAGCCATGATCATGGTCTATTCCAAGTGAGCTAGAGCCATTGCTTGTACTCATTTTCTCATCTCTTTCTCTTATTTCAAATGATCCACTTTCTTTACGTGACGGCGACAAGGCAACATCGCGACGATATGGAAATGCACCACCACCTATGGAGTGGTGGAATGGTGAAAAGCCATCCGCAGTCTGGGAGTCACTCCAAAATGTCAGGTGGTTCGACTCACTCGTCATCTTGCTCCTCTTATCCTCTCCTTGGTGAATATACTTCTGTTCCAACTTGTGCTTGTACACTTCCTCCCAGTATCGCTGCAATATAACATAAGATTGAGTTGATTAGAATGGCCGTTCTTCAAACTATGAAAATGCAACATAGCTCTGAATTGTATTATGAAGCATCTTGCGTGCGAATTTGCTTACCCCATTCGAATCGCAACCAAGATTCTTGTTCTGTGAGGTCCGGGCAAGAGGGCTGGGTGCATTCTGGCCCCTGCCTTTGGATGGCAACCCTCTGTCTCTCCCTCTCCCACGCGCCTTGCCATTCTTCATTGCAGGCACTGGATTCAGCAGCAGCAAGGATGTTTTGACACACAAACCAGGGAGCAGACCACACCCCTTGGATGCGAAACCCCGGGTACTCTGCACATCGCAGTCGTCATCATCATCCTCCTCTTCGTCCTCCTCCACACCCTCGTGACGTCTCGGATAGTTACAGGACAGATAATTGGGAGGCAGATGCTGGTAGGGGAGCTGGACAGGCGTCCTCCTGGCGCGATCGTCGTCCCCGCCCGCTCTCCAACTGGGCGCGTGCGCGTGCTCGCGAGCAGAGCTGCCGGTGGCAGTGGCGCCGGCCTTGCGGAAGGTGTACTGCGGCGAGCCCACGGCCACCGCCTGCGCGGCCGGCAGGAAGCGGTCCATCATGAAGCCGCGCGCGTCTGGCCCGGTAGCGGCGGCGGGGGCGGCCGAGGCGGCGGGGCGGTCCGGCACGCCGCTGAGGCCGCTGACGCTGCAGTTCACGGTGAAGGACTCCGTGCGCGACAGCGTGTCCTGCGCGTCCGAGAACCTCTCCTCGTCGTCGCCGGCGTCCTCTTCTTTGTCCCGTAGCACATCGGCGACGGACAGCACCTCTGCCGGCACCTTGGGTTCGATCTTCGGCTCCGCCTCCTCCCACTGAACCTTACGCCCCGCGGCCCCGTTCCGAGGCACGGCGGCGGCGACGGGGTTGTAAAGCGGCGCGGGATCGCGGTCCCCCAGGGCGTCGTGGTAAGGGGTTGCGCCGCCGGCACCTTCGTCCTCCGAGGGGCGCGGGTGGTGGTGGGAGGAAGGGGCGGGCGAGGGCGGAGCCGGGCGGCGGGTGCGGACGCTCTTGGGGCGGCCGGGGCTCTGCTCCCAGACGAAGGGCACGGCGCCGGGGTGGCGGATGGGGCCGGACTTGAGGTCGGAGTTGTGGCAGGGCAGGCGCACCGCCGAGCGCAGCGGCGCTCCGAGGTCGATCCGCTTGCCCCCCTCCGCTGCCATCACGCGATCCGCGCGCATCACGCCGGCGCCGAGGCGTAAATGCCCGGAGAATCGCTGAAAGTTTTGGTTTTGCTTGCTTCGGCCGCCGCGCGCGAACCGGCGAGGCGGTGGAGGGGAAGGAAGAGTGGGATCTGCGGTTTAGGTGCGGGTTTACCGGCTACTACTCCACTACAGGGTGCGAGGCAGGCCCGCCGCCAGCCAAGCTCTCCACTCCACCAGTGCGACGAGTGCGGGGTGACCCGGCGTGCGCCGTGGGGCGGCGGTGCGGCGTGGTATTTGCTAGTACTGGAGTAGAGGTGCGCTTGGCTAATGCTGCGCGTGCGGCGCGGGATGGTGACACGGGTGCTCGCGTCAAACGGTGGAGTGGGGACTTGGGAGAGAAAGTCTGCGCGATCTGCCTAAAAAGGCGATGACACCATCGGCAACAGCACCCGATGGCTACTCTACTCGGCGAATGCACCTCGATCCATGGCGTTGTTTATGCGAGAATTCTCCTACTCCGTATGTGAGCACATCTGCGTTCGCACGGTGGGATCAGCAGCACTGCAGCAGGCACGGGTTGCCATTCCGGATGGATGGACGCCTACGTGTGTGCGAATTGAGGTCGAATCTGGTCGGGTCTGCCGCTAGGTTTGTTTACTCGGTTGGAGCAGGGATCATGTCCCCTAATAATCTGCGATGTTTTCAGCAATTCCTACGGTTTACGGTACTTCCTCGACGCCGATTTAGCAGCCGTCGTGCTCCTCCCGACTCCTCGCCGAAGGTAGCGACCGGCGGCACTCCTCTTCGGCTGGGACGACCAGCCGCACACAACCTGTTCGAGGTAATGCTCGACTTGCATTTTCGTCTTCAAATGTTGTTGCAATGTACTCTCTTCGTTCTAAAATATAAGATGTTTTAGTCCATCATTACCATGCATGTATACAGACATAAGTAGGTTGCTTCATGTGAATTTATATTGTATGTATATGGTTGTGTTCGACTTTTCCTCGTCGGATAAGGAGTTTGATATGGAGGAAGAGGAGGAGATTGCAATGGTTTTACTTATGCACAAGAATAAGAAGCCGAAGCATGGTGGTTTGGTTTTTGGCCGTGCGTACATTCAAAGGATGAAGATTGATACGGATAACAAGCTTATGCGCAACTACTTTGTTGAGAACGCCATGTTTCGCGAGAAGTATGTTCGATGTCGGTTCCGAATATCCACTGATTTATTCAAGCACATAGAGAATGTGTGAAGCTTCATGATCCATTCTTTGAATAGAGGAGGAGTTGCGTCGGAGTGCTCGAGCATAGCACCTACCAAAAGGTGACTGCTGCATTGCGACTGATGGCATATATATGGCATTCCTGCATATCTTGTTGATGATGGCTTGGCAATGAGTGAAATCCCAATCAAGTGTGTCAAGCGCTTTGAAGTGGCGATGGTTGAGGCGTTTGGGCCTGAGTATTTGAGAGAACCTAATGCTCAAGAAACAACCCGGCTGTTGGAGAACAACGCCGCAAATGGCTTTCCAGTTATTCTAGGCTCCATTGATTGCATGCATTGGAGATGGAAGAACTGTCTGACAGCTTGCCATGAAGAGTTTAGAGGGCACAAGAAGGATTTCGCCATCATTCTCGAGACCATGGATGATAAGTATACATGGATTTGGAATTCTTTTTTTGAGATGCCTGATTCTTGCAATGACATCAATGTTCTCCAACGGTCTCCCCCTTCTCCAAGCTAGCTAATGGTGAGTCCATACCAGTGAAGTTCAAAGCCAAATGTCACACATACAACATGGTCTACTATCTTGTGGATGGCATCTATCCGAAGTGGACAACATTTGTGAAGCCACTCCGTGCACCCGGAGGTAAGAAACAACTCCAATTCTATAATGCTCAAGCGGCAGCTAGGAAAGATGCGAAGAGAGCATACAATCTAATTTGCTATTATGAGAGAGCCAGCTAGGTTTTGGAGGCAAGAGATCCTTTTGTATATTATGAATGCGTGTGTGATCATAGAAAATGAATGTGGGGAGAATGAGGAATATGGATCACCCCATGCGATCGCTGTGAGGTGGAGACCGCATGTGGCACGCTTTCTTCAAGCATACCATGTTACTTAAGATTCTGATGTTCATGATGAGATTCAAAATAATCTCATCGAGGAGTGGTAGACTTGGAATGACCAATAATAGAAATTACACAAAAGTCCCTACATTTTGCAAAGAGGTCCTTGGGGGTTTTCCTACAAACGCAATCAAGGACACAAGCTCCAACTCTACCGCACACGGCGTCGCCGAGGACAAAATCACTTGGGGTGGTGATGAGGGGGCCAAATGCAAAGACGCAAGCAAGCCTCCAGAACGACATCATGATCTGGAAGTTGAAGAAAAACCCGAGGAATGGCTGGAGCACACTGTCCCGACGCTATTGGCGAGAGTTGCTACCCTATAGCCCTTGATATCGACAGGTCAACTGCTACCGGTCGTCAAAAGAGTGTCTAAGAACTCCTCACGAGCAGGAGCAGTTGCTGACAGCTTCAGATGTCGACAACGACTGGGTCATTGAGATTTGGCTCAAACTAGGTGCAGCGCGAGCACCCCCTTGTACCCGAGCTCTGCAGGGAGTGGAGCAGCCACTCTTCATCCCCTCTCCACACGACCGACCGGAAGAAGAGGAGTACCTCTAACCTTGTAGATTTGATGAACTCCATGCCAGAGCACCGCATCAGAGCAAATCGCGATGGCCCGCGCCCCCCCTGACCGCCAAGGCCAGCCAGAGGGTGCCCATCCGCAACTCCGCTGCACCACAGACTAAGGCAAGCAGAGCTGGCTTTATGCGAACAAGCGGTTGAAAGGACGAGATGTCGCCTAGAGGGGGGGTGAATAGGCGTTTTAAAAACAATTACGGAATTGGCTTGAAGGAATGCGGAATTAAACTAACGTTTATTTTCTTCAAGCACAAGACCTAAATATGCTAGGCTCAACTAAGTGCAACAACAACAACTAGATATAAGCAAGATAGCACAAGATATAATTCACAAGTGATAAACAAGATATAAGTACTTCAAGCACGATGGCTATCACAAGGAAATAAACTCGGGTATAGAGATAACCGAGGCACGCGGAGACGAAGATGTATCCCGATGTTCACTTACATAAAGTAAGCTAATCACCGTTGGAGAGATGCGGGTAACCACGAAGGCCCCCGAACGCCACGAAGGCTCACCTTCTTCTCCGAGTCCCCCACGAAGCTAGGGACCCCTTCTTATGGTTAGCTTTTCCTCCACTCCGGAGATGGCAAGCTCCACAACCACTTCACAACTCCCACGAAGGGGAAGCCCGGGCCTCTTCACAATCTTCCACGAAGAGGTCACCGAGGCACCAACCGCGAAGCCAACTAGGAGGTCACCCTCCAAGAGTAACAAGCTCACGGTCTCTCACTCGAACAAATCGTAATGGAGAGCTCAACACTATGCAAGGATGCAAAGCAAGAACACAAGGGAAAGTGCTCAAATCCTTCTCTCTCAAATCCCACCAAAGCAACAAATGCTATGGAGGAGTTAGAGAGGAAGAACAAGGGTGGAGGTCAACCAATGACTCCAAGATCTAGATCCAATGGGTTCCCCTCACTTAGAGGAGGAATTGATTGGTGGAGTTGTAGATCTAGATCTCCTCTTTCAAATCTCTCAAAAATATGCAAGAATCATTGGAGGGAAGAGAGAGGGAGCAAGCTCAAGAGGGGCAACAATGGAGGTGAGAGAAAAGCTCAAGAACACTTTAGAACACACATACAACCGTTGGGGAAGAAGCCCCCTTTTATAGGGCAACAAAACTGCCCGTTACAGAGATTTTTCGGTCATCCCGGAGCAGCCCGGAGCAGAGCCCGGAGCAGCTCCGGCCGATACTCCGGGGCGAGCACCCGGCCACTGCTCAGCCCGGAGCAGCTCCGGATTTCACTCCGGATTTGCAAAACAGCAAAACCACTCATACGAAAAACGCGATAACTTTTGCATTCGAACTCCGTTTTTAGCAAACTTGGACTTTTTGAAAAGCTTAGAAAAAGTACTACAACTTTATGCAGAGAAACACCAAGAAATGTCAAGAGTAAAAATACCAAATGTGGAGAGGTGTGAAACCTTCCAAAGTGAAGAACCGGTAAAACTCTTCAACTCGAAAACGCAATAGACGATGCATTTGGATTCCGTTTTCGATGAACTTGGGATTGTTGGAAAGCTAGAAACAAGCTCAAGAACCTCACATGGAGAAACACCAAGAAGCAACAAACTAGGAAGATGCAAAGTATGCAAAGGATTGAGCTCCCTATGACGATGTGATCAAGTTACCCAACCGAAAGCCCCTCTTGATAGTGCGGCTATCTATCCTATAACCCGGTCTCCCAACAAACACCTTGAGACCGGTAAAAGGAAAACCTAGCAAGGACATACCTTTGCCTTGAGCATCCCGCTTGATCTTGATGATGATGCTTCATGCTCTCATCAAGCCGGAATGCTACACTTGATCATTGTTGCTTCGTGAAGACTTTAATTTGCTCCCCCATAAACCATTATGGGATAGTTTTGTTAACACTCATCTTCACAAGTCCATTATCACCAAATGGACGACAAGCTTCAAACGTATGATCTTCTTGAGATGCTTATCTTGAACTTTCACAACTCAACCTTGATAAAGAACATCATTTGATTTCATTCTCCCATGGGCCATATTGAATCCTTCTTTTGATGTAAGCCCATGGGAAGATACTTGATTCCACTATTCTCTCTTCATCTTGGTCAACCTTGTATCTACTCATGCTCTATCGAATCTCTCTTAAGATGCATAGGGAATTCTTCATTTGATTGCATGCTCTAAGTCTTGGTCAACCATGGCTCAACTCATGAGACCATCGTGACCTCAACATAGAGCCATAACTTGAATTCTTCTCATATAACCAAACTCTCAAGATCTTGAGACTCCTTGGCTTAGCACATAAGCTAGAGCATGGATAACTTGAGTTCTTCATGGCATCCAAGCCTTGAATCCAACACATGGACTTCAAGCAATTCCTATGAACAATTCCTTCACAAAAAGCTCAATGAAAACATTAGTCCATAGGGATTGTCATTAATTACCAAAAACACACTTAGGGGCAATTTACCCTTACAGCGGTGGTCCTCTCCTCCATCTCCAACTTTGGCTAGAGGAGCGAGAAAGAGTGGAAAAGGAACCCTTAGGCCAAGATCCAGCTAGAGGGAGTTTAACCTTCACTCCTACCTACGTGTTATAAATGTGATAGGCAATACGAAGAATGAAAAGAAATCACAGCGGGAGACACAAGAATTTAAGGTGGAAAACCTCTTCAACAAAGAGAGGAAAAAACCACGTTAAAATCTTGAGTCTCCCACTGTGATTTCTTTTCGTTTTTTGTTATTGCCTATCGCGTTTATAACAAGTGGTATCAGAGCCCGTGTTTCATTTTGATCTAGGGTTTGCGGCATGACCTCATTCGATCTAGCACAGCTAGACTATACCACAAGGTTCTCTCTGTGGCAAGTAAAGACGAGGGCGATCATTGCCCAAACTTCTGATATGGATGATGCGCTCGATGAATTTGGAAACAAAGCGGCATCGACATGGACAGATGAGGACAAGCAGAAGGACCGTAAGGCTATGTCGTTGATTCGACTTCATCTATCCAAGCAAGAGAAAACGGCCTTGTGGTTAAAACTGGATGCAATCTGCATGTCAAAGGATCTAATCAATAAGATGCGCGTGAAGATCCCTCTACTTATTGAACTATTTATATTGTGATATAATATTTGAAGTACTATTTATTTATTATTTGTTTAGATTTATTTGAAATCAAGTTTCAAATATTTATTTGCAATTGTTTATGCAAAATTAGGTGTGTTCGGCGGCCCGTGCCCTAAAATGCATCAGTGAGTGTGGCAAGTGTGTCCTATTTTACATCATCTTGTAAAGCACAAAGTGTGTTGGTGATGTATAAATTTTAGAACACCTCTTTTTGGTGGCCTATTATACTTTACCTATTAGAGTTGCTCTAATATTGGCTCATAGGACTAGATGCACCTATTATGAAAAATGCATTTTAAATCCATTTCAAAATGTCAAAAAAATTAGAAAAAAATTTCTTAGTGTACATCTCAACAATTTATGTTCACCCACAAAGTTTTGCGGTGAAAAGACATTTTTTGTGGCACATATAAGAAAGACAAAAAATAGTCATGTAAATAGCAATGTTGGAGCACCTAAATTTGTCTTTTTTACATAGGCAACAAAAAATATCCTTTGCTCACGAAACTTCGTGAATGAACTTAAAATGTCTAGATGTATATCAAGATATTTTTTTCAAAATTTTCAAACATTTTGAAATATGTTTTTTTGGTAATGGGTGCATCTACACCCGTCACCCGTGAGCCAAAGTGGATTTCCCCTCTAATAGTACATTTTCACTGGCAATGTTTTCTATACATTCGTGTTCGAGAAAAACAATGCCCTCTTGGAGTCCAAGCATTCATTCTAAAATGGGTCAGATTCGTAAAAACATGAGACGGCGGTTGCATCGGAGTCTACAGAAGTCTACTCCATTGCTGTGGTGCTGGCGCCACATGCATGGGACCTGGGGTAGTTGGGCACGAGACAAGCATACAGACATGCCTCCGCTGAGCACTGCAGTACACTCCGCACGCCTAGGTGCGGTGGAGAAGGGATGAGAACTCATACTGTTTGGAGATGGCTCTCATGCCATTACTGTTGACATTACTGCATGGGAACCACTTTACAGGTGTGACTGATTTTCTGATTATCAATGGGACAATCAGTCAGTAGCTACAGTGTCGTCGTCGACTCGTCGTCCTGTTAATCAGCCCATGCGGATCGCGTCAAAGGGAGTCGCTCTCACCGACAGTTAGCTGGGCCGGAGCGACAACGAAAGGGAAAGGGTGGCCGCCAGGAGTCCTGCGGCGAGGACACACTGACAGTACTGCCACTGAAACAAGTGAAGAAATGTGATTAGCAATTGACAGCGAGGAGTGGTGGCAACAGCTCCAGACTCCAGACGCCTTGCATAGTGAGCAGCCAGAGGGATTAGGCTGTCCGTTTAATAGGGTTGACCAGTGACCATGCGCGTATTTGCTGAGAGGTCTGATGATGTATTTGCTGAGATGTGTGAATGAAGGAGAACTCACGTTCACGTGGGCATCTTCTCAACTTGGCAACCACCGGCAGTTACTAGCAACGGTACTGCATGTGATCGATGGCGCAGATGGAATGCACCTGCCCCCGGTCATGGTGTCGATCGGCGCAGAAACGACTGAGCTCGCGGTCGCGGGTACCAATTTTTTTTTCTGATAAAGAGGGTTTTATTACTTACGAGTTTTAAGTTTATATTTTGTCTCTATATAACTGAGATACACACAATTATAATTCAGTTGAGCCACAAGTGAATGAAAAGCGAAATTACATATCATAGTAAGCAATTGTAATAACGCCTAAGACTAAGATCCAAGACGGTGACTATGTGGCCACCTATGTTAGAAAAAATATATCTCTCGCCATGCACAACCCTTCATAAACAGGTCTTGATTCACCATCTGATATAGAGACGATCATAAATGGAGAGTATTGATACACCAATAGATAACTTGCAAAATAGAAGAGTTTTTTTATCGTCGAACACTTTATCATTTCTACATAGCCATAACGACCAAATAAAAGCAATTGCTTCCACCCTAATATGCTTTTTAAACCTATGGTCAATATCATTGAGCTAGTTCCAAAATATATTAGTAATGCTCTCTAGTAGATATAAGGTTAAAGCTACTTGGAAAACCGACCATATAGATCTGGCAAAATGATACTGGAAGAACCACATTTCTTACTCCCATGCCATGTACGCTTTGCAAGATTATTTACGGTGAGAATAACTCCTTTACGGAGGTACCAACAAAATACCTTTATCCGTAATTTGTAAAGGAATCTTCAGTTTCCAAAGCTTGTTATTATATTTTTTATCGATTGGCACATCCAGTTGGATTAACGCATTTTACATGAAGGCTACTGAAAATTTACTATTTTCATGAAGATTCTAACAAAATTTGTCATGACCAGTTTGTAAATGGAAATTTGCCAAAGGTTGGAGCAAGGCATTCCAAGATACAAGCCTCTGTCCAGATAAATCTCATCTGAACTTCACATTTGGCGGACAAGTCTCCATAACCTTAGCAATGATATCGCTTTTTGTGACGAACAATGTTATACAACGCAGGATACTATTTACGAAGGGTGGTATTACCAGCCACCTATCTTCCCAGAACCGAATATCTAAACCATACTTAATGGCAATGGAACCAAGGCAAAAGAAAAATTTCTTTGTTGACATCAGACCAGCTCAGAAATGCGAATGACTACTTTCCAAAGAACCTGTGATAAAGCTTTTGAGCTAACATATTTCCTTTTTAAAATGGTTTGCTAGGTCCCATCCTCGTAGCTTAAAAAGTTACTTACCTAGTAGAGCCGTACTTTTGACCTCAAGATCGTGGATACCAAGCCCACCATGATCTTTAGGACAACAAACACCACTCCATTTTGCTAATCTATACTTCTTTTTCTCACTATCCACTTGCCAAAAGAATCTAGACCAGTAGCAATCCAGTTTATGCAAGACTCCTTTTGGCAATAAGAAGAAAGATATCATATGCAATATCATGTTGGATAGCACTGAATTTACAAGTTTTTTTTTAAATGGGGACAAAAAACTTTGCCCCAATCTATTAATTAAGAAGAAGAGAATGCCCAGTTAATTAATGGAAAACCGGGTGAAAACCGTTACAACAACACCACATGCAGACTACCCAAAGTCTGCAACTCTCTAATCGCCTAGGAAGATCAACCAACTCTCTCTCCCAACCGATACAACGGCAAACTCTCGGCCACTCAAACCACACACACATAAAACCCCACTAAAAGCACAAGAGCAAAGATCTCAAACACACCAACTCGAAAAGATGAAAATCATCCATCAAGTAGTTGTAGACACCTTCCTTGTGGCGACACCCCTCTTGCATTTGCTCCCTAGATAATCCTACACCTTCTTGATTTTATCTCTTGTATCCTTCTCCGATAGGAGACATGCAATCTCTTTACTAGTTCCAGGACAAGCTGTCTCCAACCTGGCAAGAAGATCACAAAGCTCCTTTTCAAAGAGAATCAGTTGACTGGGCTCCGAAGATGATCGCATAGAAGCCACATTCGAAGGCCCAAGCGAGTCCACCTCCAAATGCACCATAGACAGGGGAGGAGCCAACTCCCCATGCAACTCCTGCAGCTTAGGCATCACCAACATCACCGGAGCCACGATCTCACTCTCGGAGGAATCCGCCACATGGGGTTGCGTCAGCTCGCAGGGCATGGCACGGGGGGAGAAACCTCAATAGAGGCCTTCTTTAACAACGTCAGCTGAACCAACCATGAGCTCGGCAGGAAAAGAGGCTTGAGGCGCAATATCGAATGTGCCAAGAGCAACCCTTGCACTCACCAAAAAGCTCTCAACCCTCGCGAGGCAACCGTGAAGCTCGGAGCGAAGCAACATGGCTTGCTCAACAAGGGTAGCCTGCATAGCCAGGGAAGACGAAGTGGTAGGACATCAAAGCGGTGAAGGATGGTCGGCGAACTGGCTGGCGATGACAGGCTGCAATTGCATAACGGTCGGTTGGCAAGGTTGATCCGGCTGCACCAGTGGACGAGGAGGGGATCGCTGCCATGGACGAGGACGGACAGCTGCGGCTGCTTGCTCAGCGAACTTGAACCTTCACAGAGCATCCCCAGAGACGTCGACAGCTGGATGGCAGAGATGCCGGCGATGGGAGCGGATGCAGAGGGCGACGGGGCCAGAGCGCCCGCCTTCGTGGCCATGGGCGAGCGCTTCACCAGCACCCTCCCACGAATCGCAGGGTCTGACCTTCGAGAGGCCAGAGCTGCTGTGCCAAGCGCGGCTGCGGTGGGCGCCGAGGCCAAGGACGCCGCCGTCGCGGCCATGGGAGGTATGGAGGAAGCTCCTGGGGCGGCCGCGTGGTCAGCAGACCAAGCCCCTACATATCTGGCGGAGGGGTGGAGAGAGGGTGTCGAGGGGAGGCCGGATCCGGCGCGTAGCTCGAAGAGGACGCTGGAGGAGGGAGATCAAGCCGGCGGCGGCAGCAGCGCGGCCATGGATGCTGGTCGCGAGAGCGCACTAGCTGATTTCAGTATCCATGGTAGGGTAATTGAATTTACAAGTATCAATCTCCCTGCGATGGATAGTAATTTATATTTCTAACTACTAAAGCGCTTTTGTAGTGTTTTCTTGACGAGCTTCCGTTGAAATCCCCAAATATCTTATTGGAAACTGGCACTGTCCACACCCAAACAAGTCGCGGGTACCAAATAGCAGTAGCTATGTATCTTAGTGTCAAAATTCATCACGAAGGAGTACCGAAGATCAGGGGCGGACCTAGAGTAGAACTGACCCGATGTCACTATATGAGTTATACATAATTTTTCACAAGATTTAGGGGTGTCACACACTAAAAATTGATCAAATATATGAAGAAAATCAAATTAGACCCGGTGTCCAGTGACATCTGCTGCCCTAACGTGGGTACGCCCCTGCCGAAGATGGCGCTATACGCTGATCCTGATGTTTCTGTTCAGTTGTACCATGGACGCTGGTCCAAGTATACTGCATCATGGAAGTAAATTCTAGGAGCGCCCAGGGTATTCGATCGGCTTTGTATCGTACAGTCAAATTTGATGTACTCCTACTGAAGATGGAGCTAGACGCCAGGGCTGATGTTTCTGTTCAGTGGTACCATGGACGCTGGCTGGTCCAAGTGTACTACTACAGGGGAGTAAATTCTTGCAGCGCCCAGGGTATTCAAAAGGGCTGCAGCTAGCGTATGGACGAATTCAACTAAATTCGATTCAAGGCGTTTGCTCGGTCGGGCATGGATCGCATGAAAACAAGAGGTGGTGCTACGTACGCGGTCGTCACTCGCTCGCTCCTGTCGGCCGGGCGCGCGCGGTCCCGGCCAAGTCATCATGTGATATGCCGACGTAGTTAGGTATCGGTGCTCCCGTGACCGTGAGCCCCCACTCTGTCTCTTGGCTCCCTCTTGTCCTCGCAGGTTCATGCTTCCATCATTAATCCTCACCGTTGGTTGTTTCACGCTCATGTGTCTGCATTGGTCCATCACCACGTACTAGTACGTCCGTAGCTTGTCCGAAGAAGAATAGCTTGTGACTTGTCGTACAAATACTGTCGAGCAAAGCTACAGCCGTGCATGCTAATTTGTACGCTGTCGCACGACAAGTACTACGCGGAATCGCACAAACGTAGATTTCACTCAATTGACAGCTCTGGCAAACCACGCCGGTCCACCCTAGTTTCATCGCCATCTCAAGCCATCACTGGATTCATTACCGCACAGTTCAACTTGCCTCCTTGGCGTCGCAAATGGTTGATCAGGCGCGTGCATGCGTCCATGCTCCAGCTAGGCTTCACTTCCTTCCGTTCTTGCGCAAGAGGGTTGCTGCGAATCTCGAGGAGCGTATCATGCTACGGCTAGCTAGCGTCGCTTTCGCTTCGGGTCGAAGCCAACATGAGGACCGCGCGGCCATGTACCAGTGCGCCAGGCTGTGAGCGTGCTCCAGTTAAGCTATCTCATATTTCCCAGCAATTAGTTCGAGGATAGCACTACATCGCCTCCAGCCCAAGAGCAGCCCATGACAAGGCCCAGGACCAACAGCAAGTTCGTGGGCGATGAACCAGCAAGGCTCGACTCAATTTCAGGTTTCAGTGGATTGATATATACAAGTACACCCTTATTTTTTTTCCTAGTCGACTTAACCTTTATTAAAGATTTTTTGAAGATACCATTGAATGTCTAAGTGGCAAAATTAAATTGCAAAGGGGTGTAATTGCAATGGACAATGCAAGATATTATAAACCTGGATATTAGTTTCCCATCAAAACGAGTGATGGTATGTAGGCAAACATGGCCCATAGCCAGGAGTAATACTCCTTTTCGGAAAGGAATGAGTCAATTCACGTTTTACTCTCTAGTTGTGCATTCGTGACACGAGTTACCCCCTTCTAGTGAAATATTGTCTACATTACACCTTTTAGAGACTTTTGACTCACTTTTTTTTGATACGTATCCGTTGAGAAAAATGTGATGTGATTGAGGTTCAAAATTATCCGAAAAAACTACGGGAATATAACAGATGATCAAGAACATGGAGGACATGATTATCGATAACGACGGGAATATAACAGATGGTGAACAACATACGTATAATGCTAAAATGCAGCAAAACTTTCTCGATACAACATGTGGGTATAATTTTTTACTAAATAGAATAATATGTGTCATAACTGTGGGGTAAAAAAGTGAAATTCACTCAAAAGGAAATACCACATACTAGAATTCAGCGGTTCACACAAGAAAGATGCCACTCCAAGGAAAACAACTCAACAATCAACGTCTACATTCTCTATTCTTGTTCTTGTTGCCGGTAAGAATGCATCTCGATGTAATTCTTTATGTAGTTGGGCCTGCACAAAAACATATTCCTGTTGCTAAGTGGAAGTGAGGTGGATGGTTTTTGTATTACTTATGTTGTCGAAAGACACAATTGGGTTTCTGATTCTTTACTATTATTAGTATTTTTGGATTTATTTTTATTACTTCATAAGTACATAAATATTTTTCTAAATACATGAACATATCTATTGTTATGTAAGAACATTTCTGGCCACATACATAGCCATAACTTCAAGATACATGAACATTAGCTTTTATCATACATGACCAATAATTTTGTTTATTATTATTATTATTTGAATCTTTTGGTGTAATTTTGTATCCAATATAAGTTTCCTTTAACACACCGTGATATTCTTTTTCAGACGTAAACTCATTTATTGGTAAAAATGAAAAATATTCTTTTGCAACAAATGAACATTAATTGTTTATCTATGCGAACATTTTTGGTTTGCAAGACATAAACGTTTGAGATATTAAACTGATAGTATTAAACTTGTAGAAAGTATATGAGTTTTAGTAAGTACAAAACTTATATAAAGAATACTTTATATCAAGAAGAAGGTCTCCGTTTACAAAGATCTATTTCGCTTTCTCTCTAACTATGACATGTGGAACGTGACACGTCTAACAAGTGTCGCAATGGTAGAGTTTTGTTGCGATATCTTCTAAGAATGCGCAAGGACGTGGGGATGTTTTACGTGCATTTGATTTCAAGATTCAAAATTTTAAAATGAAATATCTTTAGAACATTATGTCCTAATTACGATCCATTTTTACCCTTGTGTTCCTCGCGCTGAGATCTTTGAAACTATGTCCCATGTTGGAGTTCAATAATTTATTTTTAATTCTAAAAGTAATTGTACATTGATTTTTATTATATTTGTACTCCGGTTTTCTATGTACTTGCACTGGGTTTCTGGTGTACTAATTCCCCCATGGTGTGATTATGGAGGTAGGTGAGAAAAACTCATAGGTATTCCCAGGTTTTGCGATTGATGGAGGCACGGTACACAAATTTCCCTTTCATTCTTCCAACAACACCTACGAGCGCGCGATGGATACCGATGTGCTGCCAGAAAAAAATGTCAGGTCTACACAATTCATAATGCAGTTATCCCTGACGGCTTTTAAGTGCAAGATAAGCGTGAACTCGGAGTTTAAAATCATCAGGGCTGCCTATTCCATCCTAGTGTATATCGTGAAGGAAGTGTGCAGAACCGCTCTCATGACCCACGCTCTCGCTCTCGCGACCCACACGCTCTCCTCATCGCTGCGCTCCACGCCCGCCCACTCCCCGGATCTCGCCGTCGTAGGCCACCGTGATAGTCAAGCACGGTCTGCACGGGTGCGGATCTCGCCTCGCGTGCCTTCTGAGGTGGTGGAGGCGCTTGCGGCGAGGTTCACGGAGGAGGATGGAGAGTTCGTGCTACTACCAGTTCCCGTCGCCGGTGAGAT
Source organism: Dactylis glomerata (assembly GCA_007115705.1). Taxonomy (NCBI): domain Eukaryota; kingdom Viridiplantae; phylum Streptophyta; class Magnoliopsida; order Poales; family Poaceae; genus Dactylis; species Dactylis glomerata. The sequence continues at coordinate 6,600,050 of QXEO01000220.1, read as the reverse complement.
TGGAGGCAGATCATGGCGCGGCAGCGCTGCTGGAGCTAGCTGCGTCGGCGGCCACTCCCTCTGCTTCAAATCCCGAGGCGGTGGCAGGGGCGCTGGCGCTGATTGGAGAGGATTCGGGCGCGCCAGTGGAGATGGCGGCCCAGATCTCGACAATGCCCAGAACTCCTTCGGAGCTCTGGGGCTTGTCGGTGGAAGCGAGAAGGCGAGGGGCGGTGTTGGTGGTTAAGAGGAACGAGCAGTTCCGGATCGTCAGGTTGCTCAAGATCAGAGAATCGACCGCACTGCGGTTGCTGGAGCGGGCGAGAAGCTCTGGCGAGCCGGGGCTGCAGAAGCGGTGGTGATTCGGGTCTGGGCAGATCCGGCCGAGGAGCGGGGTTTGCGCGTGCTGGCGGTGCCAAACGCGGAGGTGATGCGCATGTCACTGCTGGACCTGGCAAATCCTCCGTCACTGTGCCTCTGTGCGCGAGCTCATCCTGGAGCTCAATAGTGGTGTCCCCGGTCAGGCCTACTCCTGGGTGGAGGCGGGCTGGGTGGTGGTGGATGAGCCGGTGTTGAAGATGGTGCGGCCAGTGACTGCAATTTTGCCGGTGAGGGAGATGCCATCGTCGCCGGCGAGGATGGACTTGGTGATGATTCGAAGGAGGCTTGACACACCGTCACCCAGGAGCGCTGATCACCGATGTGCGACACCTGTCGAGATCGGAGCGGTTGGGGTGAGGGCGGGTAACGGGAAGGCGCCTTCGAACGGGACAATGAGGATAAGAGAGAGGAGAACGCTTTCTAGATCGATCCAGCAGTTTCCCCCACCATCGAGAGCTCCGCCATGGAGACCGAAGCAGCCAGCTAGGGTTTCCTCTGGACGACTGGTGTGGGTTAAGAAGGATCTGGTCCAGAGTAGAGCATTCTCGCAGGAGGATTGTTTTCCAGTAGGGAGAGAGAGACTTCCAACACCAACTGAGATCAGTTTCTCCAGAGATTTGTGGAGTGAAAAGACTGGAAGGGCCTCCTTCGTTGACACCGTGAAGATGGCTGGCGGTGGAAGAGGGGGTGGTCGAGGTGGTGCGGGACAAGGAGTTGGGAAAGCTATCTCGACTCAGGGACAGAAGCAAGGGCAGCCTGCAGTGGTCACGCAAGCTCAAGGTCAAGGTCAAGCATCATCTCTGAATCAGGTATTCCCTGCTGCTGAGAATCCGAGTGGAAATTTTCTTTCACAAGCGGGTATGACGCAGCAAGGGATGTTCCCCATGGTTCCTCCTGGGCTGTGGAATGTTCCTTTAGGACAGTGGCAGCAATTCTTTGCTCAACCTGGAATGGGTCAGATGATGCAGTTGCCTCAAGGGTTTGGTGGAAGTGCTCAAACTGGGACTGCCAGCAACAGTAGTTCTGGGGTACCTGTGACTTCTCAGCAAGCTCAGCAGCAGCCTGCAAAAAATTCAAAGAAGAAGCAGCAGGCTTCAGGTGGTGATGCTAGTAAGAAGACAATAGAGAAATCTGATGGTAACTCTCTTCCACCTTTGGATCCTAAATTCAAAGATGTGGTGTGCTTTAACTGTGGTGAACTAGGCCACTATGTGGGTCTCTGTTCTAGATTGAAGAGATGTTTCATGTGTGGAAAAGTTGGCCACTACATGGATGCTTGTCCCCTGTGGTATGGATCCATGCCTACAGCGCAGTTCTGGGGGAGTGCAAATTCTGGGTTGGGTTTCTTCCATGTTGAGGTTGAAGGTCCAGCTGCTGTTCAATGGTTGAACATGGATAATATGGGGATAGTGGTGGTCAATGAGGGAGAGATTTCTGAGAAGGAGCTAGAACAGAATTTCAATGAGATGTGGAAGGTGAAGTGGTTTTGGCAAATAAGGAAGTTGTCAGATAAAAAGTTCCTTGTCAGATTTCCTCCCAACAAAAGAATCAAGGACCTGGTGGAGTATCCATCTGTTAACCTCAAGAAGAAGGGTGTGAATGTTTCTTTCATCAACTAGGAAGGTGAGGCGGAACCCTTTGAGGAGTTTAGAGAGGTCTGGGTCAATGTTGAAGGCATCCCTTGTAAGTATTTGACCTGGAGGGTAATTGCCCAGGTAGCTTCTGCTATTGGAGTGCTTGTTGATGTTGACTAGCCTGTCATCTTCAAGAGTTTATACAAGAAAATCAGAATTAAGGTGTCTCCCAGGGATAGTGAGAAGATTCCACCAAACAAACTGTTTGAGTTTGAACAATGTTTCTTCCTTATCTCTTTTGATGTGGAGGAAGAGCCAGCTTGAGATGAAAACAATGGCAATGATGATGATGCTGGTAATGATACAGTTGCTATGGATGAGGATGATGATGCAGAGGTTTACTTTCAGAAGGAAGTTGAAAAGTTTAGCAAGTCTGAAGCAACTGTCATGGACACTGATGCTGGTGATGATGCTCGTATAACAAGTGGTGGAAAAAAATGTGATGAGTGCCAAGACAATGGACAATCCAGTGCTTGAGAGAAGTGTCAGAGCCAAGGTGCTGGAGGAGAGAATGCCTGACAATGATGTTGGGGTGTCTGCAGTAGTGAGAGCTGTGGAGGATAATGTTGGAAGGCACTTACTTGAAGAATTTGAAGAAGATTCTGAGGAGGAAGAGAATGTGGTACTGAATACTCAAATTGTGAAGCCTCCCAGTATTCCCATTGTTCAAGAAAAGAAGAAAGTGTGGGGACCAGTGATGGCTACTAGAATGAGTAGCAGGATTGCAAGAGATGGGAAATCTGCTATTGAAAAAGCTCAAGCTCTCAAGAAAGCCAAAAACTTGGAAATCCCACAAGGTAAAAAAGTTCATGGCTCCTCTAATTCCTTTGCTGCTTTAGATGATGATGATTTAACAGACAAAGCAAGTGCTGCAGGCATTAGCCTGGGTTCTTCTCAAATTTCTGTTAAAGAAAACATTCATTGTCTGAAAAACATAGAATTAGGAAGGCTAGACAAATTTCATCATGATCACCCTGATATGTTCCTTCCACAAGACATTAGTCTTTTAGTGGAAGAGCTAGTTGGTTCTGCTGATAATAATCAGTTTGAAGATGATGAAACTCACATTAGTGAGGAGAATGATTATGAGGAACCTTGGACTAAAGTTTCCTACAAGAATAGGAGCAGGAAGAAATTAGTCTTTAAATAAAAATCATGGTAGTTGCTCTTATTTGGAACTCCAGAGGTCTGAATAGACCTGATAAGCTTGTTAGGGTGCATGATCTCATTAGAGAGACATGTCCAGATATTATAGGCTTCTCTGAAACCAAGGAAGAGGAGTTTACTTTTATTCAACTACAGCAGCTAGATCCAAGTGGAAAATATAGCTGGAACTGGCTGCCTGCTAAAGGTACTGCTGGTGGAATTCTAGTAGGAATTAATAAAGACTTGTTTGACATTGTTAGATGTGACATACATACATTTTCAGTTGTTGTTTTAATTAAAAATAAGGCTGATAATGTGACCTGGAGGTTTATTTCAGTTTATGGTTCAGCCTATGAGGAACATAAACTGGAATTTATCAATGAATTGCATAACATATATGCTAGTTGGAATGGCCCTACTTTAGTAGGTGGAGATTTTAATCTTATTCGAGATAGTAAAGAAAAGAATAATGGTAATATTAACCAACATTGGGCTAATATGTTTAATGATTGGATTAATAAGTTTGCTTTAATTGAGATTAAATGCTCTAGTAGACAATTTACCTGGGGGAATAATCAAGATAATTTGATTATGGCCTTGCTTGATAGGGTTTTTGTCTCTATTTGTTGGGAGAAGATGTTCCCTGCTTGCAATGTAATAACTAAGGCAAGATTAGGGAGTGATCATACTCCTCTGGTTTTAGATACTGGTGCTTTTAAAGCTCCTAGTAATAAGCAATTTCGTTTTGAGAAATGGTGGTTGCAAGTTGAGGGTTTTGATCAAATGGTTATGGAAACCTGGTCAACTCCTTTTAACTGTGTGAAGGCCATTGATAGATGGCAGTTCAAGATTAGGAATTTAAGGAAAAAACTTAAAGGTTGGAATGCTAATCTTGAATCTGAGCAAAGAAAGAAAAAGCAACATTTAGTTGTTGAATATGATATGCTAGATATTATTTCTGAATCACAGTCTTTGTCTCCCATTTCTAAGAATAGAATGAAACAAATTTCCTCTGAGTTAACTACTATTTGGAAAAAATGAGGAGATTAAAGCAAGACAAAGATCTAGGGAAAAAACAATTTTAGAAGGTGATCGTAATACTGCTTATTTTCATGCTGTAGCCAATCAGAGGAGGAGGAAGAAGCAGATTATGAAGCTGGAAGGAGATAATGGACCTGTGGAAGACACCAGAGGTATGTTGGCTTTAGCTGTGGAATATTATAAGAGCTTGTTTGGTTTTGATGAAAAGTTAGATATTAGTCTAACTAATGACTTCTGGAATGAATCTGAGAAGGTAACTGATGCTCAAAATAGAATGTTGGATGAAATTTTTTCTGGGCAGGAGGTTAAGGATGCAGTCTTTGGCTCTTATGCTGAAGGTGCACCAGGCCCAGATGGCTTCCCTTTTCTGTTCTATCAACATTTTTGGAACCTAATTAAACAAGATTTACTGCTGATGTTTGATGACTGGAACAATGATGATTTGGATTTGTTTAGGCTAAACTTTTCCTTATTGACTTTGATCCCAAAAGAGGCTGATGCTGTAACTATACAGAAATTCAGACCTATTGCCCTAACAAACTGCAGTTTCAAAATTTTCTCAAAGTGTGCAACCAATAGGTTGGGCTTTGTTAGTGAGGAATTGATTGCTCCAAATCAGACTGCTTTTATAAAAGGAAGGTACATTTTGGAAAGTGTGGTGGCTGCTCATGAGATTATTCATGATGTAGCTCATAGTGCTCAGTCTGGTTTCATTTTTTAATTGGACTATGAGAAAGCCTATGACAAAGTGAACATAGAGTTTATGTTTGCAATGCTGGAGAGTAGGGGCTTTAGCTCCAAATGGATAAAAACCCTTAAATCTCTACTGAATAAAGGTTCTGTGGGTGTTAGGATTAATGATGTGAATAGTGATTTCTTCTTAACTGGTAAAGGGGCCAGGCAAGGAGATCCCATCTCTCCTATCCTTTTTAATTTTATGGCTGATGTCTTTACCAGAATGCTTATTAAAGCTGCTAATCATGGGCACATTAGTGGTCTCATGCAGAGCATGACAAGTACTAGAGTGATTAGTTTGCAGTATGCAGATGATACTTTGCTTTTCCTTAAAAATGATTTGTCTTCTGCTACAAATTTAAAGTGGTTGTTGTCCGGTTTTGAACAAATGTCTGGTATGAGAATCAACTTTCATAAGTGTGATCTCATTGCCATTAATGTTGAAGAGCAGGATGCTCAACTGGTCTCTCAGTCTCTCTGTTGTAAATTAGGGCAGCTCCCCTTGAAATATCTTGGGGTTCCTTTGCACTATACAAAGTTGAGAAAGGAGGATGTGCAACCTATTGTAGATAAGTTGTTGAAAAAAGCTGCTGGCTGGAGAGGCAGATTATTAAATCATGCTGCCAGACTAGAGCTGGTTAGAAGTGTGTTAGCTAGCATTCCTCTTTATTTGCTGAGTGTTATTAAATTTCCCAAATGGGCTATTACCTTGATTAATTCCCAGATGGCTCATTGTCTATGGGATGATTATGAGGGACATCATAGATATCACTTAGCTAATTGGGGTTTGGTTTCACAAAAGAAAGATTTTGGGGGGCTAGGGATACCTAATCTAGCTGATATGAATATGTGTTTACTTGCTTCTTGGATTAAGAGATATCATTTGAATGACAATAAACTATGGAAACAAATTATTGACCACAAATATAATGTTAATGAACCAAATATCTTCTCCTGCTCTCCTGCTGGTGCTTCTCCTTTTTGGAAAGGAGTTCTTTGGGCTGCTAAAGCTGCAAAGATTGGGTATCAGTGGAAAGTGGGGGATGGTAAAAGGGTTAAATTCTGGGAGGACCAATGGTTTGGAACTTCCAGTTTTGCCATTCAATATTGGGAAGTGTACTGTCTTGCCAATGAACAAAACTGCTCCATTTCTGAACTTTGGGATGGTACTAACCTAAAAATTACGTTCAGAAGATGTTTTGATCATAAATTGATGTTGCAATGGTTGGAAATTCTACAAATTGCTCAAACTTTACAGCTTTCCTCTGAAAGTGATACTTTGGTTTGGAAATTTGAGCCTAATGGAGTGTTTACTGTGAGATCTATGTATGCTATAATCAACTTTAGAGGGATTATCCCAATACATGTGCACTCTGTTTGGAAGCTTAAACTTCCTCCAAAAATCCATTTCTTTCTTTGGTTACTGGTTCATAACAAGACTCTCACTAGAGACAATTTAGTTAAAAGACAAACAGTAGATGATTTGACTTGTGCTTTTTGTAATGAAATTGAAACATGTAATCATCTGTTCTTCGATTGTGTTGTTGCTAAGGCTGCTTGGTCTGAGCTTAAGCTCTGTACTGAGAATATATCAACAGTAGTTGACATCAGCTCTCTTGCTATGTTTTGGAATATGAAGAGTGACTGTAGTGCTCTTAATATGCTCCATGCTGGCTTGCTTTGGGTGATCTAGCTAACCAGAAATGACATGTATTTCAAACGAGATAACTGGTCTAGAATGCAGGTAATCTGGAGGAGATTAGCCTACACCCTTGCTCTGTGGGGCATTTTGCTCACAGGGGCAGAAAAGAGAGGCTGGATCGCTGGGTGAAATATCTAGATGGGGTGGTGCGTGCCCCTCCGCCACTGTTGTGGCCGGATCCTGGCTAACTCCGGAGAAGAAAGCGAGGACAGAACAGGAGGTGATCCTCCACAATCAGATGGAAGGTGCTGAGTTGAAGATCACAGCTGGAGACTTAGCGAGGACCCTGGTGGTCAATGGCTTGCTGCTGATTGGCGATGGGGAGAGCTTCAAGGTGATCAAGTCCTGATGCTGCGTTCATCTATCAGTTTTCATGGGTTGTGGGCGGCATGTAGGCTGTGTTCTGTGCCTGGAGATGTTTAAGTTGGGTGAAAATTGTAATAAGTGGTGCTTGGAACCTGTGACTGAGGCTGCACTTTTGCATGCTCTCCGTGATCTGTAAAGACTTTGTGTTGTGGTGGTTTCTTTAATGGAACCGGGGCGAGGCCCTCTTTATCTAAAAAAAGTGTATATCATGAATTAACAATGCTTTGATCACTATATGGAGTCTAAATTTTCTAGAACGGAGTAATACACGGGCATTCTAAAACCTAAAGGCGCTAGCTTACCCGCCATTCTAGGCTATCTCCGCATTCAGCGTGCAGCTTGTTCGTTGGATGGAGCCACACAGTAAATTCTCCAGCCCACTTTTCACCCCAGCCGTCGGATCCAGTCAATTTTTTCTCACTTGTTGATCTTCTAAATGAGTCGATGACATACGGGACCATACAGGTGCAGGGCCGGCGGTGGGAGGCAGCGATGTGCGCTCGTTCATGTCACCTTCATTTCCTCCATTTGCACTGTGCAGTAAAAACCTAGATCGAGGACTACACCCCCAATCAGCTACCCCATCTTCTCCCCAATCCCCGTCTCCTCTCCAGTCTCCTCCTCCCCCAAACCTAGATCGACACCGGCGGCTGGACATTGATGCGGGAGCTGACGTCGGGGAGCGGTTGGACACGGTGGCGGCCGTTGCCGGTGGTTGGAGGGCTGGACGCGGGAGCCGGCGGCGGCTGACGCGGGAGCCAGCGGAGAGGAGCGGATGGACGCGGTGGCGGCGGTTGGACACGGTGGCGCCGGCAACGGCTGGACGCGGGAGCCGGCGGTGGCTGCCATGGGAGCCAGCGGCGAGGAGCGGATGGACGCGGTTGGACGCGGTGGCGCCGGCCGTTGCCAGCAGTTGGAGGGATGGACGCGGGAGCCAGCGGCGGAGAACGGATGGACGCGGTGGCGGCGGTTGACGCGATGGCGGCCGTTGTCGGCGGTTGGTGGCAGCACGCTCCACTGGACGCGGCAGCGGAGGCGGCAAGGAGGGCATGGCCGAGCAGAGGCATCATCGCCTCTGCACATCCACGGTGTGGCGACCGTCGAGCCGCCCCGGATCCGCCGCCTTGTCGCCTCTACACCGGCACGGACGGTCCGCCTCCACCTTGACACCCTCCTCCAACTCGATGCCTCTGCTGCGCCGTCTCCGTCCTCCACTCCTCTGCACCACAGTACATGGCGCCTTCTTCACCCCCACACCAATGGAAGCTGCCTAGCGACCATCAGCATAGGTATGAGGTCTGTTGCAACAAGTGAATCTAGCGGTGAGCTCTAGGTGTATTCTCTTTTTGCTCTCTGATGTGAAGTTATAAGGTCCCGAATCCACCTTTAATCGCCCCTCCCATTTGTGCTTGTATGCAGGAAAAGAAGCAGCACATCAGCAAAAGAATGGTCATGCAAAATGTGGGTATTTGATGATCCTGCACCTGGTTCATGCACAATATTGCATATGTGTCAGTTTATTGATTGGTTGAGATCTTTTTGCTGAAATTTTTCAGCTACCTCAGAGAAATGTTGTGATTATTCAAGATATCAAAATCATCAATATGCTGGTAACCGCTTTTCCTTTCATGTTGACATCACTTATTGCTTTGTGTGCAAGATATTCTTTGTTGTATAATTGTTTCCTTGGTTGTATAATTGTTTCATTGGTTGAGTTATTGGAATGTGCTTAACTTTTGCAGAGGCAAGCTCCAGGTGATGTTTTGAGTATAGATATGAATATGAGAAAAGCAAGATAGGTTGGTAGATATTGAGGTAATGAGTGATCCAATAACTGCCTGGTTAGTGTTTTCTTGATTGACTACCCGTGGTTAATTTGAGGTAATGAGTGATCAAGAAGTGATGCGTACCGCTGCCTGCTAATTGGATTTATTTGGTGGGGGGTACTGGCAACTGCCTGATTGACTACCCGTGGTCAGGTTTTAGAAGCCTGCTGCTTTTTGTTATCATACACACATAGTACTGATGGACTTGGGTGATGATTCTTTCATGTCACTATGTCCGAGGGGCTAGAGTGATAATACTTCATAAGTGTATAGTCCAATGGCACTTAAAGAGTTCCTCTGGTTAAAATTTCTATTTTTGTTTCTGATGTTTGGGCCAATGATGTCATGATTTGCTGCTTGTTGATAGAAAATGGAGCAAATTTGGGCGTGTATGCTCTATTTGGAAATTTTTATTTCTTTTTGGGTTGTGATATGTAGGCTTGCTTTCTAGGTATAGAACTAAATGAAGCTTTGCTGTTGCAGATTGTTTTCTTGCCTTTTCCCGTAGAAGATTATATTTGTTAGCGCGTGAGCTGATTCTTTTGTGATTTGTACCTCGGCTGACCTAGGGTGTCAAGGCCACTGTAGCCTTGGCTGAAACTTTCCTCTCACCAGCCATAATTTGCACATTATATACAATCACACGCTAGCAGCAGGCTTAATTTGGGGAGACGGAGAATTTGTTCAGATTGGTTGGGGAGAGGAGATAGATTAGTGGGAAAGATCTCTCGCTAGCAGCTTATGTGACTGCTCTGTCTTGGAGATTATCCCTGTGAAACTGCTCCTATCCAATGATGGTGAAACTGTGAAAACTCATGAGTTAAATTGACAATATGCACCATGTGATTAGTAAAGTAGCTTGTGATTAGAAGAAGAAAGATATTGCTAGCCACATGTATGTTAATTATTGTTTTAACATAGAAATAAAAGTCTGTCAAATATTTTGAACAGGTAATTTCTAAACGCGCTTCCTTTGGTAAACTGTGATTGCTTCATTTATCAATAGCTTAGTTTGCAATAAACTATATTCACTTAATCTACAATAAATGATGTAAGAAAGGTGAATATTTTCTCTGCCATTTTTGTTATAAATAAATCGAGTTACTATGACTGCAGTACCACATGATGTAAGCAATGCCACTCCGTAAGTGGTTCTAGCCTGCGTTCATCAGGCGCCAACTGACACAACTATGCTTGAGCTGACCAACCTTGACCCTTTCGATGACATGCTGAATTCTTTGTTTTCACAGGGTTTGGGAAGCAACGCTCATTGAGCGACGACGAGCACGGGTAATTTCAAGACACCAAGGTGAGCTTATCCCAAATCCCAATCCCAATACATTGTTCGGTAGCAGAAGTGTTGAAACTCATTTTGACTGAATTAGTGCAGACATTCATGGATAATTTTGGGTGCTCGGATAATGTCTCTTTTTGTTTATTTGGCTCTTGATTTTCATGGGGAATCAAAACTAAGTGCAGAGGTTGAGGGTTGCTATGGGAGAAGATATTTCGTCACATGTTCGTGGTAAGTAAAGAACTGTTAACAAAATGCAGATTTATCCATCTCTGAACCCTGCGCTTATGTTCTTTGCATTTATTTCTATTCGACAGTTCACAAAGACGCAGAAGAACAAAGCCGCTGCTCACCATCTTCGTCTTCTGAAGGTGATCTGAAGCCTTATCTATTTTATTTCAGTCAACTGGAATCTATTCCATTGTATAGCATGCTATCGTCTATAATCCTAAGAAGCGGCTTATCTTGCCTTACTTCTTTAAAAATGGCCTCAGGAGCGACATGGTTTTGGTGTGCCGGCCGACGGCAGGAGCGGCATGGAGTCGCAGGATGCAGGAAAGACCTGGAGCTATAGAATCCACATCGAAGCTGTGGGTCCCCGGTTATTTCTGAATTAACCTTGGCAATTGGGAGATGAGAGGTTTGTTTGGGATCTAAAGGTCCGAGGAGGACGGGAGTTGGAGGTGGATCGTGGCCGACAGCCGGGAATAGGCGCTGCTTGGGTAGTTAGATGGCGAGTATGGCCGATGCAGATGATGCCAAGTTGAGGCTTCTCCCAAACCCTTCTTCAGTTATTCCCCTCCCAAACCCTTCTTCAGTTATTCCCCTCCGCTCATGATCTCAACCATTGTTTCAATTTTGGGCTCTCTATCAGGGATACCATTCTGAATTTGAGTCCTACTTCCATTACTGTCTCTCACCGTGTTTTGGTGATGGTCTAGACTAGAAATACCTCAAGAGATTGTTTAGAGACATTTTTTATTCCAGAGGGTTGGTTTTCTATTTATAAGTTACACAATAAAATTTTGCTCATGGTTTATTGTTGTGACCATCTCCCAGGAATTTATAGGAACAATGGTTATCTGATGGTCTCTTGCAATGATGCTCCTAAACTAATGCGAGCTAATGTAAGATATTAAATCTCTGTTCATATTTTTTAAGAAGTGTGCTTAACTGCCCCGACCTCAAGCATTCCGACTTAATTGCTAATTGATGTTTTTTTGCTGTGTGCAGGTCCAAGGAAGAAGAGCTGGTGGTACTGATTCTGAAAATGGTAGTGTCCAGAATGAAGATTTCAATCAATTAAATGAAAGAAGCCATATCTTGAAGTGAGCACAGCAGGTTGATGGTGCAGCAGGGAGTAGCCAACACTTCTTGATTATGATTACTTTTTGACGATATAGCAGCAGATTTGTTGATAATCTATTAATAAGCAAGATGGTATATGGTATCTTGCAAGCATACTTTGACTGTTCATTATATTTTGTCACACTCACCTTGTTAGATTCTACTTTTATTCTTAGAGAAGAAGTTCACTGTCCAAAGAAAGAGTACTTGGTTGTTATTAGTCATAGTCATGCAGATTAGTAAGCATATTGTAGTTGAGAAAATATTAAAACTCGGAAGTGTTCTCTTTGTAAACCTACTCAAAAGATAGTATCTAGAGCGTATCCAAATTGTTTGTCTTCAGCAAACTGCCATTCTTGATTCTTCCATTTATCTCAGAATTCATACTATTTGTTGTTAATCTGATCTAATATAAACATTTGTTTTTAACCCATGAGGAAATACATATATGTCATAAAATGGCCGAGTTCTTGAATTAAACCGCTGGCTGCAATTTTAGAGAAGACATTTAAAATAAACTCTGCTTTACTCCGAAGTCATTTTACACAATTTCTGATGCAATGCTTTAGTTTGTTTTGATGCACCCATTCTCTGTTAATTTATGTATTTCATGGTTTTGAATGCAGAGGTTTATTTGATAGTTATGAACGCCAAATTTATTTTCCAAGAGACATATTTGCCCCAGTTTTCTTTTTCCTTGGAAAGAATATGTTTTGGTGTGTAGACCTTTCTGCCAAGGAACCTATTATTTAATTCTCAATGTATGCAGACCAATTCATTTTGAATTGCTGATATTTATGTTTGTAAGTGATAAGTTTTCCTGAAGAGCACATGAGAATAGTCAAATGTAATTAGTTATGTATAAGATACCAAGTTCATTTGTGGTTCTTAATAAGAGGGGTCAATTTATTTGTCAAGAAGCTGAATTTATGGACCCTATTTTGCAAGAATAACTATGGTCTTTTGTGCTCGAGAAAAATGGCCCTTTTTGTTATGGTGGTGCACGTTGCAGCTGATCTATTTATGTTTTCTTACCATACCTTAGGTTGTACTTATGAAGTGCGTACATGACTTTGCTGTTATGCGTTTGCTGATACACCGCTGTTAATTTTTTTTACTGTTTGTGCTTTTCCAAAGTCAGGGAAACAGTTCTGACAGTGTGATGTTCAACTATTGTTGCGTACATGTTTATATTGTTGTTTTCAGAGTCAGGGTTTTTCTCTTTAGAGTGTATATCCTTGCAATGTTTGTTTATTCACATCTTAATCGGGTCAGGATTTTGAGAGATTCAGTGAGACAAACAATGCAACAACTTAGCTGTGCTAATTGTACTTATGTTTATTTAGAATCATTTTTAAGGAGGATGCACGAATTAAAGGCAAACTGGCAGAGTTTGCAGATATCTGTTTATGATTCTCAGGAACCTAGGTAAGCAATCGTCTTCCTCCCCTAGCCTTTATAAACCTTGCACGAATTGGATTTTTTGGTGCTTAATGATGTCCTTTTATCATATTCTCTTGCCTCCATTACATGTATATAGGGAGTGGAGAACACAATTTAAGCCATTTAACAATATGTTGCTTACTGTCCTTGTTTTCTTTACCTCTAGGTGATCCCTGCCATTATTATGCGTTGTCCGCAGCATTTTGCTCCGGCTATCTACATTTGCTCAGTATGCTAAAATGGATTACTGTTAAAGGATGAGAGGATACAAATCTGTCATAAATTGAATAATCCTTGCCAAATGACGGATAACAATCATATTCTGTTTTTGCTGAAAAAACTCAAGGGTAATCTTACAGCAGCTGGACAGAGGTAATCAGTTTTCAAACCTTAGGTACTTATAGACTCTATTGGTTAGGATGGAGATCATTTTAACAGATCTCATCTTTGTCATACTTATTTCACTGATCTTCAAACTATATTCACAATTACTAATCATTTATCAAAGATGTTTCTGAGCTTTTAAAAACTTCAAGTCTTAGTGCCTGAAAGAGCTTACATACTTTATAATTGATCATTTAGTCAGTGGCACAACTGCTTGTTAGCAATGTCAAATAAAGTAGCCTGGGCGTCTATACTTCATAGTAAAATTATTTATGGTTAGACTCCATCTGGTACTGCCAGCATCAAGTACAAATTGATTTTTTTTTGCACAGCTGATCCACGCTCGATTCTGAACCACATGGACCGGTCTACTTTTGCAAGCACAACTGCACAACCGATCCGTGCTTGATTCTAAATTAAGGGTACTATTCAAATGATTTATCTTTATTTGTTAAAACTTTTGCTTCCCTCAAGGTATTTTCATAGAGATGAGCAGTTCCAGCGACCCTTTGCACATAATGTATGATTTTTGTACGAGTGACTAATGTAAGAAGTAGATTGTAATAGTTTCTTTGTTGCCATACTTGGGTACAATGTGCGTTATGAAAATATCCTTCACGTGGAAAAACTTCCGTTATGATTCCGAAACTTGTTGTTCGACAATATATCTCTATTTGTCAAATGCTCTTTAAACATGTGCCTTTATTATAATACATAATATTCGTGTAGTCAATATATTCTTGCTGCATTATCTGTGTCTTGTTTCTATGGCTTTTATTCAGCTCTGTAGTACTACATAGCATATTGTCTAATTTCTTAAAATTCATAACTAAGACATTGTTGAGTGTGTTCTCGGTTAACAGTGCAGGTCAAACTATTGGTCAATAAATTGTCAACGAAAGTCCTTTTTGCTTAATCATATATGAATCTTAAGGATTACTGGCTATCATACACTTTGCGCCGGTGGATTCAGTTAAGCACACTTAGATTCTCAGTTACTTTCTTAATGGCTGAATAAAAACCCGGACTTTGCGCCGGTGGATTCAGTTAAGCACACTTAGATTCTTAGTTACTTTCTTAATGGCTGAATAAAAACCCGTTGGACGGATTGAGGTGCTTGGACCTGCATCTAAAAACTTAAATAACATTAGATTGTTAAGACTATTTTTTTATTTGAATTAGAACAATTTACTTTTTTTGGTGCCAGTGCCGCTTCGGATTTGCCTTTGCGCCAGTGGCGTAACTCGGAAGAGAAGGAGGCGTACCCAATCTACATACTTTGCTATGCAGTTTTTTTTCTCTCACACGCATCAGAGCAGCACGAAGCGAACGAAGGACGGACGTGCAAGATTTTTATACAAGAACTGCTATATGTATGATAATTTCGGTACAATGCGATGTGCAGATCCATTTTTTTTAGAATAACAGGGATCACCTCCCCGGCTTCATTACTAAGAATGAAACCAAAGTGTTCAACACCATCCAGGCCCAGCCTAAGCTCCAGGGCACAAAACACAACGCCACCACACCACACACCACAACCCTGAGATGCGTCCAACGACGAAACCACCCCAGGGTTTTTTAAATCCTAAACCCAAGTCTATTACAAGATAAAGGCATAGCATCCAAAGTCTAAAATAACAGCTATCCTACTGACAGGTAGATCGTCTCTATGGAGAGCCTGCGACAGAACAACGTTCAGCCTGTCACCACATGAACTGCTTCATCAGTGTAGAGTAGCCCTCCCTCCATCATATGCTCCAGGAGCTGACGAGCTCCAGGAACTGATCTAGTCAAACGACTTGCAGATCAGTCCGGCTTCAGCTTCAATGGCTGTTTGAGCTTTCTGATCAGCAGCTCTGAGAATTGATCCACCATCGACCACACTTTGTCCTAGAATGGGAGCTTCCATCTTCTCAGATAAGCCAGAACCATATGCCAAACCTGTTTCATATTGATTCAAGTTTTCCTGTTAAACACAATACTATTCCTATTGTTCCAAATACTCCACAAAATAGCAGATGAAACAACATTGAATTGCAGAAATCTAATGTTACAAAGCCATTTGGATGCAATGCTAAGAAAGTCTGTCACCCTAATTTGAAAAACTTCAAAGACATCATCCCACAAATGCTTTGAAATAATGCAATCAAAGAATAGGTGTTTAACAATTTCTATTTCCTTACAGAGTCAGAGACTACACTCAAGAGGTTTTGGAATTCCTCTTCTTCTCAGATTGTCCCTTGTCATGACTTTATTCTGAGAGAAAAGCCAAAGAAACACCTGCACCCTAGGGGGGATCTTAAGCTTCCAGACAGCAGGCAGGTGAAGAGTAAACTCCATTAGACTCATACTGCGAGATAAGTGGTCTTCAGTTTCAGTCAACATCAACTAGGTGAGAAAAGCATCCCAGCCCGCTCGATTGATGTCGTATGCCCATTGGACACTTTTTTTTAGGAAATAAAGCTCCTGGTTCATCGATCCAATTACAACCAATATTAGACATAAAACAACTCCTAGCTAGTTCATGAGCTACTTTATTTGTATCTCTCCCACATATTTTGATACAAAGCATCAGGGTAGGTCAGATCGATCAGGTAACAGTATAGATTTTTGGGCAGAAATACTTGGCTAATGTTGGATATGGAAAAAGTGTTCTACCGTGTTCGATTCGACATATTGCAATTCGAATCGGTTACATAGGTACGTTTCCATATATATACATGTACTCTCTATGTAAATATATATCGCGCGATAGATCTAGGAGGATAGATCGATCTCATCTCTCGCCCGTGATATAATCCGGAGTCGATAGGAAGCTCTTTCGTCATCGAATCTTTTGGTCATGGCTGATCCGGCGGCGGTGGCGCAGGAGCAGCTCCTCCCCGAAAACGAAAAGGTTCTGCTGCCTCTCGTGGCGGACGCGACACTCTCCTCCGACGAGTTCATCGACCAAGACCTCGCCGCTCGCGGCAAGCTTAGGCTGGGCTATGACGACCTCATGCAGTACTTGGTCCTCCAGTGTTGCGATGGACGCGGCGAGATCTCCGAGGAGAGCAAGATCTGCAACGAGGGGGCCAGCGAGATCTCCGAGCAGAACTTGAACAGCGGAGCCACCAAGGAGAAAGAAGAGGTCGACTGGAGAGAAGAGTACCGCACCAAAGGCTACGTGGAGGTAGACGCAGACTACTACATCCGTAGGGCCGAGATGCAGGCGATGCTCGCGGAAGAGTGGGCAAAGATCGACTTCAGCGGGTTGACGTTTGCCGACTCCGACGACGAGATGCTCAAAGCATGCACCGTTCCTCTCGGCGCTCTCCATCCTCGGTTCCGACAACCGTTAATGGAAGAAGAAGAAAGTCCCTCCTCGGGCTCCTTGGGAGACCAAGGGGAAACACAAGGATGCACCAAAGTCGTGCCGATCGGTGATCGCGAGAAGACGGAGGAGGAGGTCGACCAAGAAATCATAGCTTTCCTGAGAACACTGGTGGAAAAAGGGGCTTCCATTCGATCCGTTTGTCTCGAACCAAATTCGATCCGCGACCAAAGGGTTCATCAGTCTCGGTTCATTTGAAAATGTGGGCCAGGGAGCATTAGTCCCGGTTCAAAAGGGACCTTCAGTCCCGGTTTCACCTAACAGCCGGGACTAATGCCCCGTGGACCTTTAGTCCCGGCTCATAGCACCAACCGGGACTAAAGGTGCCCTTTAGTCCCGGTTGGTGCCACGAGCCGGGACCAATCACCCGTTCAAACGAACCGCCCACTTCGCGCCAGTTATCCTCGACGACATTAACGACGACGCTTCGTATATCGTCGTGCTGATCGGGAACCGCCGGCGATGCGCGTTGGAACTCGATCTGCATTCACATATCGCCGGCGTGTGCTCTCTCATCTTCTCCCTCTTTCACTATATAAATCACTCAACATTTGATCATCTTCTTCCCCAAAACATCCCTCTTCTTCTTCCCCAAAACCTCTCTCACACATCACCATACCGCCGGCGCCCGCGAGCTCTCCCTCGGCGACAATGGAGGAGCAACATTGGCCCCGGTCTCGGGTCTACTACGTGGTCATCGAAGAGATGAACTTCACCATCACGGAGACCCTCCGTGCTTCGAGGGTGGAGAAGTGGATCGGCAAGGTCAAGCGCCGGTTCCTCGACGACGCACCGGTCAAGTGCGTGGGCTTGGATTGTGAGTTCACCACTCACGAGGTCCCGCAGCGTGCCGCCGTCCTTCAACTCTCGGTGGCGTCCGAGATATTGATCTTCCAAATTTGTAAGGCCAATGCCGTGCCGCAACTCCTCAAGGACTTCTTGAAGGACACCACCATCAAGTTTGTTGGTGCCGCCATCGACAATGATCTGCGCAAGCTAAGCCCATACGGAATTGTTATTCCGTCCGCATATGATCTTCAACAAGTTGTCCCAAACCCCACTAGCAAGCCAACGCCGAGTCTCTATGATTTGGCCAATGCTATTATTGGGACACATCTTGAGAAGAAGAAGAGGGACAACAAGAAGAAGAAGGACAAGAAGAAGAAGGGAGAAGAAGAAGAAGAAGAAGAAAAAAAGAAAAGAAAAGAAGAAGATGATCTAATTTTTGGTTGGGAAAAAGTTCCATTGAGCATGAACCAACTAAAATATGCCGCTTTAGATGCTCGCCTAGGCTTTGAGATAGCTAGGAGATTCTGGAAGCTAAAGGGCTACAATAGCAATGTTGATCGTCTTAACCTTAATAATTAGGTGGATGATTATATATATGTATGGAAAAATGTTGGATGAGCAATTAGAAAAATGTTGGATGAGCCATATTGGATGAGTATGTTTGAAAAAATGTACTCCCTTTGTTTCGGTTAACAAAGTCAATTAATTTTCGAATTTGTGATTTTTCAAGTATTTTTGCTTTTTTGAATATTTTAATCATCCAAAAATTAATAATTAAATTATATATAAAGAATATTTGAAATTCATTGGTGCTTATTATTCGTAATCATTGTTTCTTATTTTGTGAATTTATTTGGAATTTAAAAAAGTAATATTATATATTACCAAAGTGTATAGGTTAATAGAATAGGTACCATACCATTATCAAGAAGTCGCGAGCGCAGTCTTGGAAGCTAGTAGGAAAGGAATGGAGAAGTTAAGCGTGCTAAGGGTGGAGCAGTGTGAGGATGGGTGACCGACCGGGAAGTGAGGACCACGAGTACTTGTAATTTGATATGTGATATGGAGTGAGAGCCATAAGTATCTAATTCTATATGAGAATAGAGATGATTAGATAATAGAGAAATAAAGAAAAATAGAGAAATAAAGAAAATACAGGAATTCTGAAACAGAAAATACAATTTTATACCGAATGGACCTATAGTCCCGGTCCGTGTTAGGAACCGGGACCAAAGGTCCTCAAGCCGCAACACATGCCCAGGGCCACGTGGCGGACCATTGGTCCCGGTTCATAAACGACCGGGACTAAAGGCTGAAGCCTTTAGTCGCGCTTTGTTAGTCCCGGTTGCGGAAACCGGGATTAATGGTCTTTACAAACCGGGATTGAAGGCCTTTTTTCCACCAGTGGAAGATTGCTCGGTATGGACCCAAAGCCGGAGGTAATTCATCAAACGTTTTTATTTTCGCAGATACTTAATTACTAGCTGGTTAATTCGTTATTACTCCCTCCATCCCGGTTTTAAGGGCATAATTTGCAAATCTCTTGGCCCTAGGTGATCTATGATTGGTGGTGAGATTTGGCTATTTCTCTCATTTAAAGACCCATTAATTAATAAAAAAGCGCATGCATTGGTTGTTTGGTCTTGGAAATGCAAAAATTGCTCATGCAAAGCTGCTAATTAAGCACCTTAAATGCTAATATGTGTAAAAGATGAGGGTATTTTGGGATTGCATGATTTATAAATTATGCCCTTAAAACTGGGATGGAGGGAGTAGCTACTCTTGCATGTAGATTGTATCCACTCACCATCTATTTGCATGCAAACGTATGTTGCAGTTTTTGAAGGAGCTTAATACATACCACTACCCATTCCCAAGGCCTGCTGATCAAGAGTCTGATTCTGAGGATGAGCTTATTGGCCAAGGAGACAACTTGGACTTGTGCGATGGGGAGGCCAACATCGAAGATTCTTCCGCCGACTCTTAAATCCAAATTTAGTCCTATACCATATGATATGTCACCGATGCAACTGCCTATGCAAAGCTCTGCCTTAATTGGTGTCATATTGCTATTAGTTGCAGCAAATTTAAGTTGCTTTTTATCCGCCCTACTATATGTTAACTAGACATACTCCATTTGTACGAACTATGTGTTAGTTGGTGTCTTTTTACATTGTGCTTTCTTGTTTGTTATTCTTTCGTTGATTTGTGATTAACGCCATTTGTGTGTATGTTCCACATAATTTAATTGAAAGTGCTGATACCTCCCTACTCGCGAGCTTAGGGTTTAGGATTTATGAACCGAGGCTTAGCCCCGATGGTTGGAAGGTACCGATACCTCCCTACCTGTGAGATCTTGAGTTCGAGCGCCAACACCCGCTCTCTCGCTGTACACACCCAAAAAAATTCTATTGAATGGCTTCAAGGACCGTCTAAACCTCCAAGTTGCATTGTTTTTTCATGGAGCCGCAAGCAATAGCTGGTGAGGGTGATGGGATTATCTTGTCAAGTGGAAGGCTTGGTAAGCAACCACAACAAGAAACAAAAAAGGGCGATGGGATCATTCAACATGATCCCCCATATACCACAATTTTAAAAAGTAATTTTGCATCCGAGGCTGATATAGATGTGAAAAAGTCATGCACAAGACTGGCGACAGAAGAAGCCAGACAAAATTTATAGGAAGAACGACTGATGCATCTCCATCATGTACCTTTTTTTAGAACAACCTGCTAGGCTTTTATTGATCAATAATAATGTTTACAGGGATATTGTCAGAGTAGGGAATACCAAGCCAGAAACGACGTCCTACTCCACAAGAAATAACATGCCTCATGGGTAAATCTACACTCGTGGAACTGTGTAGTTTGAAACCTAATCTCTGGGATAATCAACCCATAACTTCCCACTGTTCCTTCCTGAATGTTGGACACCGCTGCTTTGCAATCAGAAGCTTATTTAACGCCAGATCCTCGACGAGTGCAAGAGCTTCGCGACATGCTAGTACTTCCAAAGTGGCAGGATCGTTGATACCATAAAAAACCACAGAAGAGGCACCCAAGTAATTACCATTATGATCTCTGCAAAATGCAGCTGCATCTCTATCACGTACCTAGTATATATACAAAATAAGATGGCGATGGGTTGAGGACTGTGGGCCTTTGCCACGAGTAGTAGAAGCTAGAACTTGATTCCAAATCCAAATGGGCCGTAAACCTGTATCCCATTCCTTCTTTGCCTTGGGCCCGGGAAGCTTCAACATGCAATGCCTCGAACCGATCTATTGCAAAGCCCAGATATTCTATTCCTAACAGAACTTATCATGTTTGAAATAAACAAAATTGTACAGGTCCGCAAGATGCAAAATCAACTATTGAGATGCATCTAACTTGTTCCCTTTGCTCAGTGTCCTTACTCATAATCATATGCTCTCTTTAGGCTGTCAGGTGAGATCCCACCTATATCCTACTTGTAGTGTATATTGGATTTTTTAGTGTAAAATTTAAGATAAAAATGTATAACAAAGACAAAATAAACTATAAGTGGAATTTAGATGGGCTTCCACTTGACACCTTAGCTCTCTTTTCGGCGAGACTGTTAAGTCGCATCTGACAGGAGACACAGAGAGAACACCTATGGAATCTCCCTACTCAGCAGCTCAGAAAAGGAAGAGCAATTCAAAGGCCGGACATAAATAACTGATTATTCTTGCGAGAATAAAAAAAAATCTTTGACCTCAAGATGGCGCAGGTGTGTGGTCATCTAGTTCCGCAGCTGTGCACACTAGCAAGTACATGTCTACATATGCTCGCAAGTCGCAAAGATGAGCATACGGGAAGAACCCAAAAGTAGGGATGGAAACGGAGCGGAAACGAACGGAACTAAGTGGTGCCACATTTGTTTTCATATTTTTATGCGGAAGCAGAAACGAATACAAAAATACCGGAAACAAATATGAAAATGGATACTTCCGGAAACGGATATGGAACGAATACAGTGTGAATACGAATGAAAAGCGGATGATTATCGGAATCAAAAGACCACCTAAATCATGCAGCAAAACTCAAGCAAACCAAGTAAATCGAAAAACTTGTTCCCGAAACCTGTCAAGATTACTCAGTGTAAATGGGGGAGTAGGGATGGATTGCTTTGATAGTTCAATATGACAAGGTCACATATTAGGCCTGCCAGATTGGCTATGCAAAACAACCATAAAATGGAAATTCCGTATTAGCCGGAAACGGAAACTTCCGTTTCCGCATCTGTTCCGCCGGAAAACGCTGTTCCATTTCCGTTTCCACTTCCGCCAAAAAAAAATCCGTTTCCATTTCCGTTCCGCAGATTTCCGTTTCTGTTTTCACATTTTCATTCTGTTTCCGTTTTTCCGCAAAAAAGTTGGAAAATTTTCGCTCCACTTTCATCCCTACCCAAAAGTATATACACCAAACATCCTGCGGGAAACACCTCACTACAGCACGTAGTTAAGATGTTAACGGCCAGTGGCTGTTGGCACAAACATGACGTCGACACCTCGCCGTCGGTCTAGGTGGGATCGGCACAGGCTAGATTACCGTCGGCGTAGAAATATCGTGTCAAATCAATTATTTCTAGTTAGACTTCCCGATCGGCCACTCATCCTCAAACTACTTCCGTTCCAACACGCTTAACTTCTTTGTTCCTTCATAATAAACTTCCAAGAAAGAAGTTATACTTTGTTAATAATAGTATCGTATCAATTCTATTAACCCTTCGGCCATGATGTCATACGCCTTTATATTTTGAATTCCAAACAATTATTTAAGTAAAACAAAAATGAATAATTAATAATAATTGTGAAGTCAAATAACAGTAAATAAATTTTAATTTATTTTCTTGTTTCATTTAATATTGAATAATTTATATTTACAAATCTGTAAATTGGAATTTGATAAATAATATGTCTAAATTGATCAAAAAAATGAGAGCAATCTAAATATGACATCCATATCATCATTTGCAGCATGCATTATGTCTTTTTAATAGTGTACTGCAAGGTTTTTCAAATAAAATATGTCAAACCATAGAAAATAAAAGCATTAATTTGAAAAAAAGGAAATAGTGTACATCAATGTCTTTTTAATAGTGTACCACATTTTAGTAGTTGAAAGTAAAAGTATGATTCAACAAAAAAATGCAAATACAACAAAGTCATAGAAAATAAAAACATTAATTCGAAAAAAACAGCTATGCCGACGGTATTGTCATCGGCATAGCTTAGCCTACCTACGTCGATGGCCAGATAGAGGCTATGCTGATGGTCCTATCTACCCCGATGACCAAAAGGAGGCTATGCCGACGGCCCTATCTACACCGACGGCTGCCGTCGGCCCAGCGTGTCTTACGCCGACGGCTAAACTTGGCCGACGACCTCGTCGGTGGGCTGCCTAGCTCGTGGCCTGCGCCGACGGCCCCGATAAAAAGCCATCGGTACAGAATTTTGCCGTCGGCACCTTGTGGCGTTCCCGTAGTGCCTGAAAAGTGACACTTCAGACATAGCATATGAATATATTTCTTGTGTAGCGAGGAAGCAGTTCATGAGGGAGTTTCTAAGCAAGAGTTTTAGCACCCGATGCTACTATATTGCCTTTTACATTCGGGATACGATCATACGAAGCGGATACAATGCTTGCCTCTTACATTTGTGATACCATGTCTTGACCTTGTGTGATTTATCCTGTTCACATGCATGGCTGAGGCACATACCAAGAGTAAATGATATCTGCGGTCTCATAACTTGTAACATGTGTGCACTTAAGTCACATAAGTTGTAACCGGTTACTCAACTTGTCAATTGTGTGCATGCCTGGTCACAAAATGGTTTAAAGACGGGTTTTCATAAAAACCGATCAATTGCATGGCACGTGAGGTAAGTGCTGACAAATATCTTGTAGAAATCCCCAGACCCACACGTCAGTAGGGAAGAAATAATTAAAATTCAGTGCGCGGTGTAGGGATTCGAACTCAGGACTGACATCTAATTCTAAAACCATCACGTGATTGCCACTACACCTAACTAAATATTAAGCTCTTTGCTGGACGTTTCTATTTTATACCATTATAAATGAATAGATGTCCGACCTCATGGACATGCCATGCGCACGTCCAGGCTCCACAACATCGTTAGATAAGCATAGGTAACGATATGTAATGCATCCGTACGCATATTCTTGATTGTTGATGTTATGAGTGTGGATTTTTATAGCTCGAGCTATATATAGCTTATATTTGAGGCTCCACAAAAATAACAAATCTGACATACGTAGTAGTGACAGCCAATATAATAAAGTATTTTAAGTTAAAATTTTGCACATTTGTAGACCTCAACATTGTTCATACCTGGAATTAATTTGAGATTTTTTGGAAACTTAAAATGTGTTTTTTTAATTTTTCAAAAATCAAACTATATGTAGCTCGAGCTACATTTGTAATTTTTGTTGATGTCATATACTACTTAGGATGTACCTATGTACCTAGAAGGAACATTATTACTAGAAATATATTTGCTCAGTTGGCAAGCACGCGTGTGCACCAGCTTCAGGTCGCGTGTTTGAAATCTCAAAATCATCCACTAATTATTGTTGTTTATTCACTACTGACAGGTGGACCTGCTTGTAAGGCAGGGAGTGAACTGGAAAAAAAAACAGCCCCCAACTCCCCATCCACGTTAGGGTTTTTTTTTTTTGACAAAAATTGGCATCAGACCATTTTGTGACTAGATATGCACACGATTGACAAGTTGAGTGACCGGTTAATCTGTTTTACAAATTATGTGACTTAAGTGCACCCACGTTACAAGTTGTGAGACCGCAGGTGCTATTTACTCCCAGAAAATCGAAGTTCTATCCTTGTGAACAGTGAAAGGTGACAAAGCCTACATTACCGGTCCATCACCATCGCTGGTGACTAAGTAAAGTTAATATCCAGGTATAGGCAGACACCAAGGACAACCCAGCAACGAAATGGTACCAATGATCGGACCTGTAAATCGACCGGATACAATGCCGAGTGTGCCTTTAGGCGGAAACTGACGGGTCGATTTGCAACTTGATAAGAACCGGAAATGGAGAAAGAAAGATGCTGGTGGGGTGGAGAAAAGGGAGATAACATGCAGATGCAGGGGCCTGCCTGACTGACGATCGAGATGATCTTCAGGGGGTCATGACGTGGGAGCAAATACCCGATCAAAAACTTTACAAAGGCGCACGGACATATTCCTCTCATCAGGGGAAATTATTCGGATCGAACACTGTTCATCCCAGTGGGTGCAGGCACGCACTAGCTATATTACCGTGGAATTAAACTTTTACAAGCATATAGTTGCACACACATGACACATGACATGATATGATTAGAGGCTTGGATGGAACGTATCATGGCAATGCAAGATGACACACTCGTACAGGGACATCTAACAGATCCCCGATGTGTACTCCCTCCGTTCGGAAATATAAGATGTTTTAGCTTTGTGAAATGAGTGTATCTAGACATGTTTTAGTGTATAAATTCGCTTAAATCTATACACTAAAACATGTCTAGATACACTCACTTCACAAAGCTAAAACATCTAATATTTCTAAACGGAGGGAGTACTTAACAGGGCGTGCGGTGTGCCTGCCCCACACCCCCTCTATCTCCTGCTGATCGAACGGCTCGTCCTGCTGTACATCGCTGAACCAGACGTTGTATAGGCCCCATGCACGGGCCATGCTGCCCACATCAGAATCTGAAAGCCGAAACTCCCGCTGCTAAACTGAAAGTCTGAACGTCTATCAGGGTAGCCACACGCCGACGCGCACGCACGTACGCCCCCACCATGATCCTGGCATGTATCGGTGAGTGTGAAATTACCTGCAGACTTTACATTCGATAGAAAGCCGACCGCACTATCTAAATCTGGATACCGGAAAGATGAGAAAAGGTGGACGGGGGGAGAGAAGTAAGCTGTATCAGCAGCAGCAGCAGCTTGAGAAGTTGAGTTCCATCACTCACTCCCCGGGGAAAGCAGCGAGCAAAGAGGTGATCGAAAGTAAAACTCCCCTTCTCGATCCTAAAAAGGAGACGCACATCGATGCTTGCTAGGAGTAGCTCCTTGTAGCCTTGTAGGCCACATTAGCATTCTCCATTACATTTTATCCATGGAGTCTGATATATATAGTATATGAATATGATCATGCATGCATGCATGCATTCAGCAATCAGCACTGTGCCAGAGTGAGTGAGCGAGTGAAGTGGACCTTGAGTGAGTTGATGTAAAGGCGGCATCGCATCGTGTTCATCGCTTTTGGTGGATCGCGTGCGGCCGGATGATGCCTGGATCGCAGAATTTGACTGTGACGTGGGAGCACTAACTCGGTATGTAAAGTTTGGCCATTGTTTAGTCATTGACTTTTGTCGGGGCAATCCGTCCCCCATGATCGATGGCACTCGCAAAGCTAGCTGGTACATTGCATCTCTGTGTAGTGTAGCCGCATATATGCGGAGCGCGAAGCTGCTCGATCTCTCCCAGATGGGTGCCAAAAGGTGGGGATAAGATGAGGTCGATCATGTGGGTTCTGACCGGGCGGGGTATATGGATTCCATAATTGGCGTAAACCGAGCTCGAGAGTCGTGAGTGGTCGTCGTGCTCGTGCGCACGCACACTCTGGTGGGCGCGCGTGGCGTCGCTCGCTCGCGGTGATCGCCTCCAGCGTTTTGGCGAAAGCGACGGCCGGCGCAGCTGGGCGTCATCCAGCACGGGGAAATTGGGGAATCGAATCGACCGGGGTCCGTCGAATTATTGGTTCTGGCGTCTGGGGGCGTACGTACTGTACGTACGCGTTCCGTGTTGTTAAAACAAAGACGCTGTGCCGCTGAGTCGCCATGTCGCCGGCGTGACAAGCTGCGATCACGTCGGCATGTCCTGTGCCGTTCCATCGCTCTGGGTAGCTTGTCTGCTTTTCTGCAATAATACCGCCATGACCTGGAGTAGAAGCAGGGATTTATTTCTTCTTCTTTTGCGTCAGATGTACGACCCATTTTTCATCATACATCAATACTCGAAACATCTCTTAATCGCAGAAAAAGGAGCGAAGATAGATAGAAAGAGGAGGCACCCATCGTCTGACTTGGATTTCCGGTTCAAGTGGATAATCTTGCTGCTTTTGTGTTAGACTGCTACTCTTCGGAGAACCTTTGAGGGGTAAGAATATTTCACGCTTTCGTCGACGTCAGGGAAAAGGAGCAAACCATATCCAGGCGGAAAGGATGAAGAGGTCTTATATTAGTGAGTCGTCTCCACCTAAGAGCCAGCTTAACACTCATGAGTTAACAGGGACGTCTCGCCACACGCCCAAAGCTTGAGCCAGTCTCCTTGGGATTTCCATGGTCAAGTGATATGAACCAACGGGCTCCGGTGTCCTGTTGCAGGCACATGCATCAGCTGATCGACTGGCAAGCTAGCTTAGGTTAGCTCGATCGACATGATGGAAGACAGCTTATCGTATTGTAGCCATGCTTAGCTGATCGGTCGATTGAATGCAACTAATCTAATCTGTCTGCCTAGAAGTTGGACCTGTGACCACAGACACCTAACTGGCTGATTGAGCCAACACTAATACTTGGTCCCCTGTCAAGGGCAAGGATGCACTGTAACGCCTGAATCCAACACAGTAGCCGCTAATTAAGCGACGAACAAACTCTTAATTATATTTTCATGCATATTGATAAAGCATCATTTTGCAAGCTAGAGAGCATTATCATGGATGCTCCAATGATCTACGGATGACCAGTCTATCAAGACATTGACAACACACTGGATGGCACACACGTATTCATGGGTTGAAGGGCAGGAGTTTCCTACTAATAATAGAGCTTTGTTTTGATACTACTTAGAAGGATTGATAATAGGCATGAAACAAGGTTGCCCACTTGCAATAGCAAAGAAGAAAGAAGAAGACCACAAGTCCAGAGTGAGGACAAATAACATCAGCTTTCATCAATCAACAGTTCAATCAGTTGCTGTTAACCATATCCTGGCCGCACTCTTTTTCCTTCTTTTAAACATCTATCACGAAATGCCTGCTTTAAAGAAAGGTACATTTTGTGGAGCCGTTTATCTCATACTATTCCACAAGAAGTGACCTAACGTATGTAGATCTGATGTTTTTCTTATCATCAGGCTTTAGAGTCGGGGTTTTCTCTTACGGAGTCTTTAGAGTTGGAGTTTTTTCCCAAGGATCGCTAAAAGCATGATTTTGTGCAATTATGCTACTTGTTATCTTTACAACATGCATACAATGTTGCTACCATATCATGTATTCGATGTGCTAGGAGGTAGAGAAGATAACATGGATCAAACGGATGTAGCGACCGAAGATGGGGGAGGGAGGAGAGGGGTTTGCTATCTATGGAAGCCGAGTGCTAAATATTGGGACTCCCAGTTGTCCCTAAGTTCCCAAAATATAAGCTGGGTAATTCCAATTGAGGACATGAACATTAATGAAAAACTCATTTTTTTTCCCTTCATATGACCAAATTCCATATTTTAGACAGTTAGATCTTCATTTATTGGCGCAGGTTTCACTCCATGACACACATAATCACCTTGTTCCCCCCTTCACGGCTCCACTTCATGTTATCTTTTGCAACTTTTTTTCTTAATTGCCGTCATGAGGTGAACTAGGGTTTCTAAATAAAACCTAAGTGTCATAGAATAAAAAAAATCAACTGACTGTTTGCTAATTTTTACTAGCGCATTTTGTTATATTCAATTAGACCATTGGAGAGAATAGATGAAAGATTTTATTTGTTAACAAAGTTTAGCAACCAACGCCTATATCTGCTTATTGGTGCGTCTTCCCATGTACTCCCTTTGTTCATAAATATAAGACGTTTTAGACACTTTAAAGTGAACTACATATATGAATCTACATACTAAAAGTAGACTAGATACATATCAAAATAGATAAATATACAAACAGCTAAAACATTTTATATTAATAAACGGAGAAATTACTAAATCAACATAGTACAATCAACGATAAGTCCGTTGAGTCCACCTGACAAATCACGATTAGCACGCCACGCCGCTTTGGTCATATGCCCTTGCCACGCGTTGACGGACCATCCCTTTGCAATATCGTGTTCAACCTACCAGCTTTGTTAGTTTGTTTTAGCTACCCATGATGCTTTTATATATTAGTCTCATGTAAAATTCGACTCCAACACCTAACCCCTCCGCATAATCCAAATCTAAGTATTGCCGTATACACATATATACTTGACACAATTACAACACATTCTATCGTGTTGTGCTTTACCGTTTGTAAAACAAGTATGGTCTGGACTGGATATGCCTTTCCGATTGAAACTACCAGGCCAGTACTATCCAATGTGGGAAGTATGGCATAGTGCTGTTGGAGAGTTGCGGTTCGCCACGGCACATCTAGGATCTATAAAAAGGGCAGATCAGATCATGCACACGAAAGAAAAGAAAAGATGGTACCAGTTCGGATCATGTCATCTCAGCTTTGCGCGCGTTGATCTTCTTTTCACGGGAGAACTTTGTCTCTATCCTACATTCAAAAAAGGCCTTGTCTCGATTTTCCACGGCTATTAATGAAGCGATGATCTGATAGTACTTCTATTTAACGGCTCGTACATGCATCTATATCTATACTTCTATACTACTTATAAATTAAAGAGCAAACTTGAATTATTCTATGTCCACCAATCTTATGTGTACACGAAACAATCAGCACCGTTAGATTATTTCCATTTGATAAAACCTGACCGCTATAATGATATTGATCGGCTAGGATTTATTTGTTCTGCTAGGCGGACGATGTTCCGCTGAAGTTAAATTCCTCCACGTCCCTCGTTAATCAGATCCCGTAGTCTTTGTATTGTTATTTTCCTCTTAATGACTCATTAATTGCCCTGCCGCATAGACCTCCATCGTTGCCATCAATGCCTGCCCATGCGCCTTTGAGGAGGAGGACCCCCGTCGATTGTCGCCGCGCTCCACCCCCTAGGCATCGAACTCACCTTCCCCAACTCCCGCAACGCTCCTGCGCCTCAGTCGCGCACCGCATGGTAAAATAGACAAATGATAAAGAGTCTTAAACTATGCTATCCAAGTTAAGAGATACGTGTGACCGTGTGTGCAGAACCATTGAATGAAGATCGGAATAAGTTAAGAGTCTGGAATACTTATAGTCATACTTCTCTAACTTTAACTATTGATGTATAAACATATTAACGAATATGCCTAGAAGAAACTAATTAATCTTTAGCATTATATTTATATAAAAAATAAAGCCAAAGTCTCACAACGTTAATGATTCTACAATGTTGCGCATTGTGACATGGAGTGGGTAAAAACCAAAGGAAGAAACATCATAATAGAATAATTCTCACCGTTTAATGTGACATGCTTACTCCCTTCCATATTATTTGTTGCTAATTTAGTAAAAAGTTGTACTAATTTTGGGACAACTAATATGGAATGAAGAGAGTACCTATTAAGGAGGATAGACCCTTTTTTAAATTAGCAGTACTACAGATGTGGGAAGCATACATGGCATAGTGGTGTTGGAGAGTTGCGGTTCGCCACGGCACATCTATAAGAAGCTAGAAAGGGTAGATCAGATCATGCAGACGAAAGAAAAGAAAAGATGGCACCATTTCGGATCATGTCGTCTCAACTTTTTGGCCGACATTTACGACGTTCAGTTGAGGCCCGGAGGATTTTACAAGCGCGGCGATCGATGCCGATTTGTTCTCTTGTCGTGGTTGGCCGCAATTCGAACTGTTCCGCGTGTTCGGCGGACGGCATTGGTCGTCCTAGGCTAGATGTGCGATCAGCCGATCACCATCACGATGATCTTGGCGGTGATTCGATCTGGAGGATCGGCATTAGCTAGTCTGTGTACAGCCATTTTCCAGATATATTTTCGCGAACCTGCAGGTGCGTTTGGTACTGTACGGTACAGTACTACAGATCGATGGCTCACTGTCACTGAATGTGCGCGTGCTGATCGACCGGTTTGGAAAAGCACAATAATCGTATTGTCAACCTAACGTGGTCCTCTGGCATGATCGTGTCGACGAGGACGACGGCCGGTGCGGTCGGCGGACCCACTTTTCTTTCTAGTACCGGTATCCGCATTGCAGGATGCAGAGGTTCAGTGCACCGCGCACAGCGAAATATTCATGGATCATGCATCTATGCTTACGGTGCTTGCTATTCGCTAATGTGGTCTGCTCGATGTTGGCTTCCTTCATCTGGCCGTCGATGAGTTTCGGTCTTTGAGTTGGAGATCTCCGATGATTGGTCCATGACATCGCTGGTACCTAGATTGAAATTGATTCGGTCGTGCGTGCCCTTATCTTCTACCAATGAGGCTTCATGAGTACGTGGCGCGAAGCTTCGCTGTCTTGTCGGCGTCAGGTGACATATCTAAGTACAGATTTTTCATAATATTAATAGAGGTATCGATGTCGGAGTTTTACGGTGGCAGAGAGGTGTGTTGCGACGAAGACTTGTTGCATAGGTTCTTCCGATGTGTCGGATGTTTGGTAATTTGCACCGACGGGCTTAGCAAGATGGGGTGGCAACGTAGGTGAACAACATTTT
The DNA here is from genome assembly GCA_007115705.1 of Dactylis glomerata. Taxonomy (NCBI): domain Eukaryota; kingdom Viridiplantae; phylum Streptophyta; class Magnoliopsida; order Poales; family Poaceae; genus Dactylis; species Dactylis glomerata. The sequence goes on along the minus strand of QXEO01000220.1, from coordinate 6,568,953 downwards.
TGGCGGTGCTCTTCGAGTACTGACTCACGATTTCTAGGATGAAAGCTCGGCCTTCATTGGTTTTACCTGGCAATGACCTTACAGAAGATATTATTTTGTGAAATTGTACTTTCTTCATGATAAAAATCTAAAATCATCAAACTGGCGATGACAACGTTTATGCATTGTTTTCCTCTTAGAGGCGCTGCTTTTGAAGAATCAATTTTATAGGCCAAGTATTCTATTTAGTGGTGGTTCGTATGTGCTGCATTTGTTTCATCACCGCGACGGGTCTTTGTTTTCTTTTCTCTCCTTTTTATTTTTTTCTTAGCTATGCGCATCTTTGATGTCTTTGAACACCTTGTTGGTGCCGAGGGTAGATATAATTAGCATCTTCAAAATATTAATAAATTTCCTTTATTAAAAAATCTCTAACATAGTATCTAACATGGATCGACTGGGCGCGGCCGCACGGGGAAATAGGCGATAGTTGCAAGGATGCTTCACCGCGCCGTGTGCTTTGAGCTGAACCACCTATATTTTGAACACTGGATCTTGATTATTCTTCGGGTCTAGTACACAGTCGGTGCTCCTTTTTTTTTTAGAACGAAGGCACTCCATGCCCGATTTTATATTAATAAAGCCACAACACTTAAGGTTTTACAAAACGAGAATACTGTTCGCAGACATGCAAATTCGACCATAATCCCACCACAGCAGGCCACACTAGCCAAGCCAACACGAGATAGAAAAAGTCTACAACATGGGGGATACACGGCACGTAGGCCGGAATTAGCTAGGGACAGAGGGAGCGGCGGCAGTTGAAGGAGGAGGCTGAGATCTAGCGAAGAAGCTCCTTACCATGGCCACCAACTCGTCCATGAACACTTGCTCCTTAAGGTTTTCAAGGGGCCGACACAGCTGCAAAGAGATAATCAATTTAAAGATAACATTAGCTGGATGGCAGGGAAATTTCCTTTCAACAGTCGGTGCTCCTCTCCCATTTTTGGCTGTTCGTCTCGTGCCATGTCAAACAAGTGTCATCCTGTCCTCGAATGGAAATATTCCCTCGAAATTATTAAAGCTCGGCTACACGTCCGATTTCGGAAAACGGTGGATGGATATTCTCTCTCTCGCTCGGGCGCTCTCACGCGTCGCACAAGCGACTGGGCGGGGCCATGGCGGCGAGCCACCTGGTGATCCCCGTGAGCGCACAGTGGTGCCCGTGAGCCCACGAGAGGAGATATACAAGCCCGTGCTCCTTCTCCATGGAGGCGCTCAGGTACCTTCTCGAACTCCCGATCTGGATCCACTCGTAGGAATTTGTGATGGAGGGAGAGAGGAGATCGGCGCAGGAGCTCCTGGAGGAGGCGAATCGGGAGGTGAGGCGCTTGGAGTGGCTGGCGGAGAGGGAGCGGCCCCCGTCTCGGGTGGTCATGGCGTTGGGAGCTCCTCGGCCCCAGATGCCTCCACCCGTCCCGTACCCGCGTTGGGGAGTCAGACCGGAGGATCAATTGGTGAGATTCAATCGTCGGATCGATCCGATGCAGCGAATCCTACCAGCTCCGGTTCAAGACGTCACGGCGGCGGCGATGCTGGCGAGACTTCGACATGATGCGGAATTAGAGGCGGAGGGCCAGCTTCAGATTCTGGCGGAGGTAGGGGATCACTGCTACAGGCGAGAGGAGGAGGGGTGGAACCACCGCCATGGAAATGGTCGGTGACATACACCACTTCTCTCGAATGTGCGGTGAAACAAATATACTCCGGTGAGATTTGGTTGCGAAGATGGGCGCAGAGGTTGGTGTTGTTCAACGATTCCGGCGGGGTGGTTGATGCTCGTTGTCTTCGGGAAGGAGAGGAGATGAGTGACATGATTTCGGTTGATTTTCCTTGTCATTCGGCGAGAATCCGGTGCAGAATTGAGCCGTATCACCTCATGATGGCTTCGATGCCTCAAATGGAGACGATGCGAACGCCGGCGAACTGGTGGTTGTACAAATCGCCAGCAGAAGCAGATGTTCTGAAGTTTTCTGATAGACAGTTTCAGAAATCAAGTGTCACCGGTTCGTCAGAGGTAGTGGCTATTGGGCCGGCCCAGCCCGAGAAGGGTGGGGATAAAAGGGGGGGTACCGATTCGTGTTTCCCAAACCCTAACCTACCCCGAACCACTAGAAGCGGCGGCGGAGAGGCGGCGATCTTACAAGGAGGTGCTTCTGACGCCGGGGAAGGAGGCGCCTGTTGGGAAGAAGAAGAAGAGGTGGAAGACTAGACGCAAGATGGCATATAGGAGCCATGAGAGAGCTGGTGAGGAGAGATTTAGGCGTGATGACAGAGCAGATCGAGAGAGGAATTGGGATACGCGCAGAGATACTGCTGGAGGAGGGATGTCTAGAGGTATTATCAATCCTGCGAGATCCTCTCCTCCACCTCCGCTCCCAAGGCAACAGATGCAGTGGCAGCGTAAATCCTCTTCATCAACAACTCAGAGCTCTGGGCAATCGTCTGCGCTGAAGGTAACATCACAAATTTCTTCCTCCCAAGGTGCACCCAAGCCAGCTTCTACTCCAAATAAGAATGTGGTGTGCTACAAATGTGATGTTGAAGGGCATAACTCCAAGGAATGTTCACTACAAGTCACCTGCTTGGTCTGTGAGAAAGATACTCACAAAACAAGAAGATGTGTGTGGCCTAACCAGCCCAAACCAATAATGCCGGCAGTTGGCCTGGCTGATCCTGATTTGGGCTTCTTCTCTGCTCAGCAAGTTCGAGTGGAGAAGAAAAATGCTAAGGAGTCTGCCCTTGGTTTGATCCAGGTGGTGAGTGGCTACTTGACTGCTACTACTCTATATAGTGGCTTGATTGAATAGTTCCAATGGCAATGGACACGGAAAGTGGTGGAGAAAGGAAAAGATTTTGTTGTTCAGTTTCCAAGTGTAGAAAAGCTAAAAATGATGATGGAATTTGATGAGTTCAAACTGAAAGGCACTGGAGCTTATATCAAAGTTTCCTCTGTGTCCAAAAAAGTGGTTCCAGTTGGCAGGCTGTATTCAGTTTGGGCTAGGGCAGAAGGTGTTCCAGATGAAGTCAAACATTACAACGGAATTTGTGAAGTGGGATCTTTGATTGGTGCTGTAGATGATGTGGATATGCAGATTCTGGCTGATCTGGATGTGGTGAGGTTTCATGTTGATGTAAGAAGCATAAAGAAATTTCCAATGGTGAAGCAATTTGCTGTTACACCTTGGATGTATAACATCACTTTCTCCATTGAGAGAATCCTTGAAGAAGGTACTTTGGATGAGGTGATTTTTGTGGCAAGTGAGGAGCAGAAGTCCAGTGAGGTGCAAGTGGTGGATGAAGAAGAACAGGCTAGGGCAGCTAAAAAACTCAAGGCCTCAGCTGTTGAGCCCAAGATAGACAACAAAGTTGCTGAGATAGATAATAGTGAGATGAATAAGGAGGAAGGAATGTTGGTAGACAAGGATAGCCAAACACAGGATTCTGGTGAGAAACTGAAGGGAAAAGAGGAACTGCTCAATAAAGTGGAATCTGAAAAAAAAATCAAAAGAAATCAGTGGAAGCAGAGAAGGAAGAAGAAGAAAGGGAGGAGGAACTTGTTGATTTTGAAGATAGCCAAGATAAGCTGGGAGATCAAGAAGAAGAAGATGTGTTTGAATCTCAAGAGTCATTCACGACGAAAGTGAATAAAATTACTGCTGCTGCCAAGACAAATGAGGAGCTAATTGCTGTTAAGCTAGAGCATGAGAAATCCAAGAACAAAGATGTAGTGGAGGAGCCCAGAAGATGCTCAAGGCTGAAAGAACAGGAAGATGCTGATAGGACTGAGCTGGCTATGAAGAGGGCTGCAAAGAAGAATGAGATCTCAGGTAATTCTGCTCTGACTGTCCTAAATTCCTCTGATGAAGTTCTTCTTGATATGAATAGTAAGCTTGGAGTAGTCTCTAGTAAATATGATGATGATTATTCTATTATTTCTGTTATTAAAAATCTTGAGAACACTAGGAAAATCATTTATGATGAGAGTTTGAAAAATAAGGAGTTAGTTCCACCTGTAAATCTAGACACGTTTACTCAAGTAACAGAACTGGTTGATGAAATGGATGAGGATAGTAATGATGAGTTGGAAATGCATACTAGTCCTAGAAAGACTCAGTTAAGCATACCAGCTAATAAAGTGGTTAAACTGTGCTCCCCTATTTTCAGGGTTGAGCTAGTTAAAAAAAGAAGGGGTAGACCCCCAAAAGGGATTAAATGACAGGGTGCTTTGTGAATATCAGGGGAGTGGAACACCCTGACAAACAAAGGTTCCTGAGGGAAACAATTAGGGAAGAGGGAGTTTGTTTTATTGGTTTATGTGAAACCATAAAAAGCAGCTTTACTCCTAATTGGCTCAAAAAGATTTCTGGTAATAGAAATTTTGTTTGGGAAAGTATACCTCCAGTTGGAAGATCTGGTGGGTTATTACTTGGAGTGGATTCTGACTTACATGAGGTGAGGGATACTGAGACTGGTAAACATTTTATCAGGATGCAGTTGTCTGACAGAGTGTCTAGACTAGACTGGCACTTGATAGTTGTTTATGGGCCAGCTCAGGTGGAGCATAAAGATGATTTCCTTGCAGAATTTGCACAGATGTGTAATAAATGCTCAGGGGCTGCAGTTATTGGTGGTGATTTTAATATCATCAGGAAAACTTCTGAGAAAAACAAACCATGTGTTCTACCCAGGTGGAGTCACATCTTTAATTCCATCATTGAGGTGAATGGATTGAAAGAGATTAAACTTCTGGGTAGGCAATATACATGGGCAAATAATTTACCTGACCCAACTTTTGAGAAGCTAGACAGAGTTCTAGTTACTTCTAAGTGGGACCAAGCTTTTCCATTAGCAGTGGTCACAGGTATGAATAGGGATATTTCAGACCATGTGCCTTTGTTGCTAAAATATGGAGCTACACCTCCTCACAGCAAATCATTTCGATATGAAAACTGCTGGATGGAGAGAGAAGGATTTGAGGAAATTGTAAAGGAAAGCTGGACTGCAAATACTTATCATAATTTTGATATTGATAAGTGGCAGGAAAAAATGAGAAGGTTGAGAAGACACATCAAAGGCTGGCATATTAATGTGGAAGGAGCATACAGAAAAGAGAAGAAAATGCTGTTAGAGAAGATGGATTTGTTGGATAAGAAAGAAGAACACACTTCTCTTAGTGTGCAGGAGAAAGAGATGCAAATGGATATGCACAAAAGAATAAAGAAGCTCTTGAGAGATGAAGAGATAAAATGGAGACAGAGAGCAAAGGAGAAAGATTTGAAAGAAGGAGATGGTAATTCAAAATATTTTCATCTAAAAGCAAGTGGTAGGAAGAAGAAGAATCATATTTCAGTTCTCCATCACAATGGAGAGGAGATCATAGGGGAGACTGAGTTAATTAAACATGTCACAGAATTTTATAAAAAACTCTTTGGCCCTTCACCTGTTACCTCTCTGAGAATGGATGGGGTTGTTTGCAATCAACTGAATGAAGAAGATAGACAGAGTTTGATTAAGCCTTTTTCTTTGGAGGAGATTAAAGAAATTGTGGATGACCTGAAACATGATAAAGCAGCTGGGCCTGATGGTTTTCCAGCTGAGTTTTATCAGAAATTCTGGGATTATATCAAGTATGATTTGAAGGAGATGTTGGATAAATTTCATTATGGACAATTGAATATTGAGAGATTGAACCATGGGGTGATTTCTCTCATTCCGAAAGTACCTGATGCAGATGTGCAGAAGTTCAGACCAATCTGTCTGCTGAATGTTAGTTACAAAATACTAACAAAAATTTTGGCAGTCAGGTTGGGTCTAATAATTCACAAAGTAATTGCTGATACTCAGACAGCTTTTATTAGAGATAGATTCATTATGGAAGGGATTGTGATTCTTCATGAAACAATTCATGAGATTCATCACAAAAAAATGTCTGGTGTTCTTTTCAAAATAGATTTTGAGAAGGCTTATGATAAAGTGAACTGGGCTTTTCTTTACCAAATGATGCAACTGAAAGGTTTTGGAGATACTTTCTGTGATTGGGTAATGAAAGTGGTTAAAGGTGGAAGAGTGGCGATCAGAGTGAACAATGAAATTGGACCTTATTTTCCTACTTTTGCTGGTGTCAGGCAAGGTGACCCTCTATCTCCACTACTTTTTGATGTGGTTGGAGATGGGCTTGCTTTGCTTATGAAGAAAGGACAAGAGGAAGGTTTGGTCAAAGGGCTGGTTCCTCATTTGATTGATGGGGGTATATCTATTCTGCAGTATGCAGATGATACAATTTTGCTGTTGGAGGATAATTTGGAAAATGCTAGAAATGTTAAATATATCTTGTGCCTTTTTGAGCAAATCTCAGGACTTAAGATCAATTTTCACAAAAGTGAAATATTCTGTTTGGGAGATGCTAATGAAAGAGCACAAAGGTACAGTGAGATTTTCACTTGTCCTACTGCTGAGCTACCCATGAAATACTTGGGAATGCCTGTAGATGAGAAAAAGCTTGCTGTATCTCAATGGGTCCCAATTGAGGAGAAGTTTGCTAAGAAAATTGCTGGTTGGAAGGGTAATATGTTATCAATTGGTGATAGAGTTACTTTGGTTAATGCATGCCTGACTAGTATTTGCCTTTATATGCTTTCCTTTCTGGAAGCTCCAAAAGGTTTCATACATAGAGCAGATATACACAGAAAAAGGATGGTCTGGCAGGAAATTGATGGTAGGAAGAGATATCACTTAGTTAACTGGCATACTGTGTGTTTACCCAAAGACTGTGGTGGCTTAGGTGTGTTGGATCTATCTACAATGAATAAGAGTTTGTTATGCAAATGGCTTTGGAAGCTTGAGAATACAGAAGGAACTTGGCAAACAATGCTGAGTAGGAAATACTTGGCTAATCAGGTGTTGTCTCAGGCTAAAATGGGCCCTGGGTGTTCTCATTTTTGGCAAAGTTTGCTTTCTGTGAATGATATATTTCAGCAATTCAGTGAGAGGGTGATGGTTGATGGAGAAAAAACCCTTTTCTGGGAAGACAATTGGGTGAATAATGCACCACTTGCTGTGCAATTTCCCAGATTATATCAGTTGTCTTTCCAGAAAGATTTTACTGTGAAGAATTTGAAACATCAAGGCTGGGACATGATTCAGTTCAGGAGAACTTTGCTTGGTGATACTTTGCAACAGTGGAACTCCTTGAAAAATATGGTGGATGAAATCCAGTTGTCTGAAGGCAAAGATAGGGTAAAATGGAAAATTGGAACTTCTGGCATTTTCAGAGTGAAGGACCTGTATCTACAATTGAGAGCTGAAGGAAGTTTTCCACAAAAATTTATGTGGAAGATAAAAATTCCCATGAAGGTCAGAATTTTCCTCTGGCTAATGATAAAGTGTAGTGTGTTGACGAAAGATAACTTGCTGAGAAGAGGTTGGACTGGAGACTCTCATTGTCATTTCTGTAGTAAGAATGAAAGCATTGATCACCTTTTATTCACTTGTGCTTTGGCCAAGCTGATATGGCAGGTGATCATGTGTGCTTTCCAATTAGTGAGGCCCCCAGAAAATACTTCGGATTTATTTGGGATTTGGATAAAATCCTTTCCCAAAGACCAGAGACATCTGGTCATGTGCGGAGCATCAGCTGTTTGCTGGGTGCTCTGGAAAACGCGAAATGATGTATGCTTCAACAGAGCTAGTGTTGGTGACCCGGCAAACGTGGTTTACAGACTCTGTAATGTTCTTAACAGCTGGGCATTATTGCAGAAAAGCCAAGATCGAGGAAAGGTTGAGGAAGGCGTGTTAAAGCTTAAGATGGTGATCAGGGAAGCATATGCCAGGACACACGGATGGGCGCCGACGGTGGCTAGAATTTGCTGATCATCTGCTTCTACTTGTCTTTCCTTTTCATCTTCTGTTTAGATGCTGGGCTGTTAAAAAGTCTATGGTTGCTGGGTTGTAATTAAAATTATGCTCTGTGTGTAGAGTGCTGGGAACTATCTGTGGGTGATCTGTCGATTTGCTTCCTAGTTTGCTGTAGGTAGTTTCCTAGGTAAGTTGGAAGCATTTTGAAGATCACTTTCTTTTTATAATAACTGTGGCGGTTTCTTTACTGGAAATCGACGGGGAGCCCGTTGGCTCAAAAAAAAAAAACACGTCCGATTTCGAATTTCGGAAGGAGAAAAGTCTCTCGCGGCTAGCTACACAGTTGTTGGCATCGTGAGATGACATGTTTTACATTGCACTGGCCATCCACTAGCTGCCCACTGTAGCGTCGACAGCGCAATCGTCACGACGCTAAAGACAAGTGACATTTTTGGAGAAAGAAGAAGGGACATCGAGTTTATCTATCAGCTACCCAAGGTCTCTCTCTCACGCATCGCCATCGCCCGCTACCGCGAGGCACATGCGAGCGCACAGTCAAATGCACAGTGTCTGTCTATTCATCGGTCACACCCCTTTCCTCCTAGCTAAGGCTAAATTAAGTAGGCTCGATTAGCACAAACGGTGGCGCTAGGAGACGAGAATGGCCTCAGTTTTTCGCAAGTCCCAACGCCGAGATCCACGCGCGCGACTCCCTCGTCGCAATCTTGTCTTTCTTGCCGACCGCGCCCCGGCGCGGCTCAAGCGATGCACCGCCGTCCCCTTTCAACGACACGCTGCTAACGACGCATGTTCATTTGCACATTTGGTCTTTCCCAACGTGCCACGTCGCTATGCACGGAGACAAATCCTAGCATGCCACGTGTCCTAATGAATTAGTGCTTGTTTAGTTCCCGACCATAATTTGCCAAGCCAAAGTTCGACAGCCACAATTTATTTGACATATATTTGGTTTTTTCTACCTTATAGTTTCGCACATTTCATTATTAATATATCCTATTTATTATGGAGTTAATTTGTTTTCAATTTTAATGACAGTTTGGCTTGCAGTTTCTTAGCCGTACTTTTGTAGCTGCCACACCTTATCAAATGTTAGCTTAATGAATTGTAGCTAGGAACCAAAAAAATACTTTACTCTCTTTTTTGTAAGGCTATCACCTCAAACATAAAATGGAGGCCGAGCTACACATAGGTTTATATTTTTAAAAAGTTTCAATTTAAAGTTTCAATTTTTTTGAAAGAAGATCTAGAGGCAGCCAGTGATAAATACTATAAATGTGCAAAATATCAGTACAAACTATTTTGTGTTTTAGGCTACACAAAAATAATAAAATCTGACAAATTTATGCTATCTCCGTTTTAAGGAATAAGACGCACATGTGTTTCATGGCGAACTTCGACCGAAATATTCGAGCAACTAAAATCTTGAATACATTGTACGTGATTAGCATCACTGGATTCATATTAAAAAACACTTCCCAATTATGCTAATTTTATACAAACAATCTTTATATATATGGAGTAACTTTTGGTAAAAAAATACAGAAAACGAGTGTGCCTTATTCATTGAAATGGATGGAGTAGTGAATAAATTATATTTCAACATTATATAATTTGTCAAATTATCCTTTTTGTGTAGCCTAGAATATAAAGTAGCTCATATCGAGATTTTACAAGTTTATAGCATTCATCTTTTGCTACCTCTAGAATTTTGTTTAATTTTTTTGAAACTTTAAAATACAAATTTGAAATATTTGAAATTAAAGTGCTACATCTAACTCGATCTTCGTTTATCCACTCTTAGGCTACCACCTACTGCTTTGCCAAATAATTAGATCTGTGTGAGTAACTACATTCCCTCAAAATTTCTGTAAATGCTACTAATTTTTCATCGCATTGAGATATCGACAAAGCTGACGAATAACGACAGATCCATCACCTTTGGATCATCTTCTTTGCTCCAGAGCATCCACCTATCCCTGGACGCTGACGCCTTTCTAGGTAATTACTAACGCTAGCAAAACAAGTAAAAAAAACATATCCTGCCAGATTAGAAAAATGGCGACACGGTGCCATCAACTCCAAGACGATGTTGTGAATGTTGCCATCAAATGCCATGGTGGACTTGAGATAGGTTTGTTCGCCTGAGCATCGGTCCCATCACCTAACTGACGCACCACAATAGGCAAGCTTTAAACCAAACTACAGAACGGAGGAACGACCACCCACCTTCTAACGCTGGAGCGTCAAGTGGAGGGAGAGGAGACCAACGCCCTGGCTAGTGAAGATCAGAAGGAGTCCCGTCGCGGCGCCGCCACCCCTCTCGCACGAGATGAGTGGAAGAGGCGAAGCGTTTTTTGGTTCATCTATTATCAGCTGTAGTTGTGAAGTACTCCCTCTGATCCATATTACTCTTTGTTGATACGGATGTATCTATCATTAAAATACGTTTAGATACATCTGCATTTGCGAAAAGTATTATGGATTGGAGGGAGTAGCAATTCTGTTAGAAAACTAGTGTTATTTGGATGACGTGAGCTTGGCACCATAGAAGCCGTAGAACCGCCCATGTGTGTTTGTAGACATCGTATTGTGGAGTCTTTCGTCAGTTTAGGGTATCGTCGTGAAAGCCGGTGGACTGGACCATGCATGTTCCGGCGGCACAGTACGTACTTCCCCGGTGTATTCCAGGCATCTTCCAGGTAAGGGCTTGTTTAGTTGCAGCCTTTCCCTAGGGGTTCCGCTCCTTTTCCCTGGCCCAAACAACCCCGGGCCGAATTGGCACGGGCCAACTTACCGCACCGTTTGGTTGCCGACGAGGTGAAGAAACCCGGCCCTTCCGCGTCCTTTCCCTGGGCAACCATTCCACGAGTCGAGGGGTGGGGATCGGATTCCGCGACTGGCTCTCGCGACAGGAGAGGCGGCGACGCTGGGCTCGTCCTCTGGCGGCGACGCTGGGCTCATCCTCCGGCGGCGACCGGATGAGGCGTTGGACCGCGAGTCCTCGTCCTCCTCTTCGCCTCTCCTTCTCCCACCTCTCCCATCTCCCCTCTCTGTCGGTCGGCCTAAATTCTCCAAGATCTGGACCTGGTCAGCTCAATCTCCTGCCCCTCCGGTGGTCCGACTACGGCGATGGTGGTCATCCTCCGACAACAAGGTACCCTGAAGCTGTTGCATAGTTCTTGTTGCTTTTTCACTTCAAGATCTGGTCGCCGGTCGGCCTCAATCTCCTCTCCTTTCTTCAAGAGTACTGCTCCGGATCATGCAGCACTTCCTCGAGTTCGTTCACCCAGCTCAGGATCTTGCAGCGCCTCTTTGAGTTTATTCAGAAATCTCCAGATTTTGCAGCGCCTCCTCGAGTTCATTCAGGTACTCAGCTTTGTTTGCATTTGGAGAACCATTTTTAATCTGTTGATATAATTCTGAGTATAGATTTCTATAGCAATAATGTAAAATGCTTAGGTAAGTGGTTATCATATGTGTATGACAGTCATGCCCAACTGAATTTCTTGTGTAGTTGTGCACGTCTATATACTTTCTTGCTGATGCAGTGATGTATCGTATTTATAGCACTGAAACAATTGAGAATTGTTTGTAGGTACAAGTTCTTTGTAAGATTGCATAAATTAGAAGTATTGCAAAAACTAAATAACAAATTTACAGGTGCATGCTTCACTATTGGAAGAATTAAGATAAAAAAATTGGTGTCCTAGAAATCATCCTTACGGCATATGAGTAGTACTCAGATGGCTTATACATATTAGTAGTACTTAGATGGCTTATACTCAGCATCTGTTATTATGCCGTGCTTCTCATTGCAATGCATATGAGTAGTACTCAGATGGCTTATACATATGAGTGCTTCCTTACGGCAGGACAGGACAGTTCCATTCAGGATTTCACGTTCCGTACCCTCAGCCTAACAACTTGGCCGCAAAGCATTATCTGATGATTAAACAAGTACAGTAACTGATTGTTTTTAATGTTGCCGATGCATGCCGATCGTTTGTTTGTGGCATCGAGATTAGTTTCTAATTGTCCTGACTATAGGAGTTAACTGGAGGTTTAATTACTTGCGGTTATTAGCCTCCACTGTAGTATCCTGCACATAACCTGGACCCTTGTTCAGACTTGAGACTTCCGAATTCAGACAGCTTTACTTACTCGTTTCATGTGCATATTATCTGTACATATTTGTGAGTTGGCAGTAAGCAGTGCTGATGTGTTTCCTATTCATGTACAGCTCCACCCTCTTTGGTATTTCTGCTTCAGCAACAAGGAAGCTGTCGGGTGAACTGGACTGGAATTGATCATTGATCTTGATATCTGTGAAGGTATGGGTGAACTTTGTCTTTTTTATGCTTTGTTAGCTGCATTTCTTAATTTTTCTGATAATTGTTAATATCTGATTGTTGTCATCTCTGGTTAGATGCAAGCTATGTTAGATATATTTGCTTCATAGTAGTAGTTTGTTCGTTTGTATGTGTGGATGGTACTTCCATTCTCTGTTATTAATTTTTTTTCTTGTTTTAAATGATAGTGATGGATTCTAGAATGGATAAAATTAGGAAATTCATGTTGCAAGAAGAGGAAGATGATGATGAGTTGTTCTTAGTTTTGCTTCCTGCTATATACTCTTCTCTTTATGAGGAAAAACGTCCTGTCCACACATCATCTTTACCTGGTGCTAAGTTGGTTAAGGAGATATTAGAAGGACATGAGAGTTGGTCTAGGGTCGAATTTCGGATGGAGCCTGAGATTTTCAGATCAATCTCTAATTATCTTAAAAGAGAGAAACTATTGGAAGGCACAACGAGGGTAGGTGTTGATGAGCAGCTAGGCATGTTCATGTATATGATCTCACACAATGCTACCAATCAAGATTTGCAAAAAATTCCAGCATAGCGCTGAAACAGTTCATAGGAAGATGAACGAGATTTTCAACTTGATTCCAACCCTAGTCCAAAGATTTGTAAAGGTTCCAACTTCTCTCCAGCCTCACCCCAAGATCATGTCAAACCCTCGCTTTTGGCCTTATTTTCAGGTGAACCACTACTTCATCAAACCTATACAAACGTATCCATACCTAGTTGGACATGATCGTTTCTGTAATTTATGTTCTTCTTGTTGAACCTTTGGATGTAAACTCTTGTTTGAACCTTTCATTGTGTTATACAAAGACCATATTGTTATTATTTGTGTGTTATTTGATTGTGTTGCACCATTTGCTTGTTGAATATTGTAGCTATGGTAAGAGAAACATCACGTGCGTGTTGAAGCCACTTGTATGAGAAAGGTTTAGCTGAGATTTTAGTAGAGCACAATGTTCCAATCTATAGAGGTCAGAATGGGTGGGTAGCAGAAGGATGGAAGAGCATAACAGCTAAATTCAATCTGAAGTTTCCACTTGCTCAGTTCACAAAACAGCAAATCCAAGAGAAGGAAAAGGATATGAAAGCTAACTACAAGGCTGTTCGAGATGCTCGAAAACAGAGCAGAACAGGCTGGGATGATTCACATCATATGATCATTGCTGAGCCAATAATCTGGGAAAAACTAAAGAAGGTAAAACCATTGCTTTCCAATGCAAATTTTGCTTTTATGCAACATATCGATGCTAACCATACTTGTATTCAATAGGACTATCCAAGGGTAAAGAGATATGAAGGAAAGCCATTTTTGATGTTCCCTATATTGGCTTCACTCTATGAAGGTATGTTTAATGTCTTCTTTTCTTTTTAGTTTCGCTACTTTAATACATTAACTAGCACTGTTGAATCTCATGTAATATGTTCTCTATTTCATCTTTTGGAGCAGGTAGTATTGCTACAGGAGATCTGAACTTTGTATCTATTCCTCATGTCGACCTTACAAGTGACATTGTTTCTCCCACCGACTCATCTAACAATCAACATGTCACCACAAATCCCTTCTCTACCACTCATGATGGTGGCCAGTCCTCAAATGTGCATGGTCAAGAGACTGAACCAGCAACAAGTGCTAGTTCTGGACAGAAAGGAGATGAGCCTGTGAAAAAGAGGAAACAGAGTCAGATTGCTCTAGTGCTTGAAGACTACGTGGACTTCAAAAAGAAGCAAACTCAGCAATTCGTCGAAGAGATGAAAGAACCAAAGCAAACTGACCAGTTCTTGATTGGCAATTGTGTAGCTGTACTAGAAAGCATGGAAGGCCTCACACTTGAAGAGCAATCAAAGTCACTATGGCTTTTCAAATGCCCGCTTAATCGCGAGATTTTCCTCAACACCAAAAATCCAATGCTTCGAATGTGTTGGTTGAAAGACGAAATTGCTGCCATGTAGAAAAGCAAAGGTGAGTACTATAGAACTACACCTCTGTACTTGTTTTATGTGTGCATGGAAATAATGGTGATCTGCTATACTTGTATTTTATTATTGTTGTTTTGCTTGATCTGGTATACTTGAACTTTACTTGTTTGGGAAAGCTTGAATTTCATCATAGTTCTAACAGATTTTTTAACTCGTTGTACTCTTGTCTTAGGATATATTAGAATGTAGTTGTTTGCCTTTTTACTGCAGCTTCATGTTTTATTTTCAGAAGTTTATTTCTCATACATACTTGATGGCCGATTGGCTGTTCCCAGCCAGCCATGTTTACAAACATATTATCCTGAGTTGTTGTGCTCACCAATTCCTCTCTGGTTCTATATTATTTTGTTTACTGAAGTAGTGAAAATATACTGGTAGTAGTAATGTGTTACCTCATCTGGCGCCAACATCTGTATTCAGTATTGGTTGCCTGAGGCAGTATGTTTATTCAAGAGATAGTTACATATAGTATGTGCAAAATCAATTCTCTAGAATATGCATAACGTTTCCTAGTTCTTGCCCCACGCCTACAACTTTAGCATGAATATGTACTTCAGATACTTATATACATTTGGTGTCTCGTACGTAGGAAGTACTTGTTGCTCACATATTTGTTGCTTCTGGTAATAGTCTCTTGACAGGTTCTACTGTTGTTTACCAACTACTGTCCCCTTTGATCATACATTTTATATTTATTCCTTTTCATTTTGATGAAAACTGCGTTTATTGCTCTGTCAATAATGACATAGCTTTGTAACTAACACATACTTCACTTGCAGAACCGCCATTGGAATCTGGAGAGTTTGGAGTGAAGGGCATCAAAATCAGAAATCAAAATGAACTTGTGGTGTTTCTGTTCAGAAATCAGAAATCCTTTTTGATACTGATACTTATTCGCATGCTATGATAATCTGTGAGACATTGTCCTACCCTTGCATTGATGTATTACTTGTTACTATCCGCCGCTTGTATTGACCATATTTGCATGGGTTATTATTTAGGTGCCCTGCAGATTGTATTTTTGTTTGCATGTGAAACTAATGGTGATGTGGAATCGTTGAGTGCTACTGCCAATTTTTATGTTTCTCATCTATTTGTAATTACTTATCCTGATTGCATGCAAGAGAGTCTACAGTTCAGCGTGTACTATATTGAAAAAAAAAAAAGTGATAGCTAAAGTTTTCTGTCGTTGTCTCTCAAATCGCGTAGCTTATTACAGACCAGCAGCTGAGAAGAAAATTATTTGCCAGGGATTCCTCTCCCCGGCCTCTGGCTACCAAATGGTAACAGCGGAATGGGCAGAGTTTCCCCTGTCAGAGGGGAACCCGTGCGTCCCTCAAATTTCCCTAGCGGGACTTGCTTCCCTGGTTTTTCCTCCCCTAGCTACCAAACAAGCCCTAAGGGTGTAAGTGGGACCACCTGTAGGCGTCCCGCAAAATACCGTCAGAGTCCACATAGTTTAATTGGGATTATGCGGGTAGCCCACATAATTAAGCGGGCAACTGCGGCGTCCGCATTGCCCATATAATCTACTACTATAGATTTAATATAAACTGACATTGAGCTAGTTTCACATATTTTCCGCATATCCCTACAATGAAATAGCGGGATGTTCGCTTACACCCGTATAGCAATAGCGTATATGGAGAAATTCAATGGTTTGCTAGCCAATCATTTTTCTATACCACTCTAGCGTTTGTTCCCTTCCTCTCATATGTTGTCTGGTAGGCTAGAAACCAACCTCTCAATTGCTTGGGATATGTGGGATGCTCCAAAGTAAATATACATCAATTATTTCATGACTTATGCGGGATATGTGAGCTTAGTGGGAAATTCATAAAATCCCACTTAATTTCTTCTACAATATACGGGTGTCCGCTTAAGCTTTTATGTGGAGCGGGCTTTGCGGCACCGCAGAGATCCCGCTCCCTCCAGGACGATATCTTTCTCCAAAGGACCCCACGCAGCCAATCCACCCCAGGGCCAGGGACGCGTCATGCTCTGATCCTGTAGCACGGGCGCGAGGAACCTTACGACACGTCGCGAGTCTATTGTGCATCGTAGCCCATCTCGTAGCCCCCCACACGTCCAACCACTCTCCTTGCTCTACGTGTAGCCCGCTCTCTCACACACTCTCTACCAAACTGATCCGTACGTACGCCGTACGCGCACTGTTGATCGCCCCATTTTTTCGTCAGAAAAGTACGTGAGGACGCAAGCAGTACCATGGAGAAGAATCACATTTCATTTCACTCACACACACACGCACACGACGACTCCTTTTCTTTTGGCACGCACACACGCACGACACGATCGCACGTGTACTAGTTGCGAGGAATCAGCTGAACCAATTGTACCTTTTCTTTTGGCACGCACACACACACGACACGATCGCACATGAGATCGTTGATAGGACATTGTCTGTCCTTGCTCAAATTGTACTCCCTCCATCTCATGTTAATTCACTCATGTCGTAGCGCAATCTCACGCACACACGCGCACACGAGTACTCTACTCCTTTTCTTCTGGCATGCAGACACAAATGACTCGATCGCACATGTACTAACTCCGAGGAGGCTGCTGAACCCATTGTACATTTGTACGGCCAATGACAACTCCTAGTCGTCACCATTGATATATAGTCGATTGTAGCGATGTTAAGGCCTTGGTTAACTTGGTAACTTTTTTCTGGAAATCTAGAGAATATCTTCTTTCCTTGAGCAACTCCACGGGACTACCACTAACCCTACGAAAAAAGAAACAATACATGACTTCTAGGCAAGCCTTTGAGAATGGATCATCGCATGTGACGAGTTCAACCAAAAGCTGAGATTTTCATCTTTATAGATGCTTAGAGTCACCATCTTTAGCAATGGGAACGACGCGGTTGTGCGTTGACATTGTCTAATCAGTGATCTAGTGTTTCCAGGAGAGTGTGCAAACTAGCTGTTGAAGCCGCATCTGTCATCATCTATCGTGTGGCTAGCCACACCTCACTTGTCGGATGTCGCTGGAGGAGATACTGGAAGCTGGTTACAACCCTTACCACCATACTTCCGGTCATGTCACGCCACCTTCTATCGAGCAACAATAGTTATGACTTGATGCCTACGAAAGAGTAGTCGTGCTTAGCACCAGCCAGGAACATGCATGACTTAACGCCTCCGCATGAGGCGTCGTACATAGAAATTGCGGCCTAGACATGACTTGGCGCCTTCTCAAAAGACACCGTGTGTATGTAGCACCTGCCAAGTCGGATCAAACCAGATATCAAAATAGAGGGGGCGTCTCCTAACATCGTGTGCCTCGAAGCTCCGCGGTCTGAGAAGAAAGCATCCCATACTCTCATCAACCTTACCGAGGCCATCGCCATGAAAACCACGCCATCTAAATGACCATAGTGTCTACACCGCCGATGAGGCAGATCGACTACCCAGATTCCAAATCTTGGGCGCCGCCAACATATTAGGGTATCTGTTGCCACAACATGCCCCTATGTTGACACATGGATTAATGTACGGTCCCTATGTTGATTATTATATAAAGTATCTTACTTATCAATACATATTAAGGAGAAATTAATTAGTACAATTAGGATTTACTACTATCAAGGTAAACAGTAATTGTACTCATTTTGTTTCTTCATAAATTCAATCATAATTATGTTTATTTGGTTATGCTTCTAACCAAAGCCCATGCCTTGTGATAATTCCATGAACAATTCCTTTCATAGAAAGATATATTTGTACATCATGTTTTGCATTGTTGCAAATACAATGCACATCATGCAACATTTGTCAACCCTCTACTCTTGTCGGATGATGGTATGCATAAATTTTCCTAGACGCGGGCGCATTCGTTTTGGTTCAGCTAAAAACATTGAGATACGTAGTGCCATTGAAGTTGTGAGACACAGTTTCTTCCCCGATGGTATTTGTCCCCCAATTGAATGCGTATGTGTCCACCGCAGGTCTCTAAATAAGAAACATATCAAGCTGCCTTCAATCATAACAACAGTGACGGCCGACGATCATGTACGCTATGCGGTCCATGCCCCCGAATCACCACGCTCTTATCTGTTTTTCCAGATTAAATTGCATGGAGAACATATACATTTTTTCATCCTATTTCAGAACCCCCACAAGGCACAAGCCAGGTGTGCACCAAACTGAAATCTTACAGACGATCGTCCACTCTCACATGATGAGCCCATGAAAACCCAGTCCCCCTAGCCTTTGCCAAAGTACAAGGTTGAGGACAGGAGTACCAATGATTTAGCCAAGGGGTCCCATCCCACTCCAAGGCCAAAAGGATAATAGAAAAAGAAATGAAATATAAAGTAGTACAGTAGACGAATTCACACATTCTCAATCCTGCTTTATTATCTATACACATCGATCCCTGGTGTTCATTCCCTCTATAAATTAAGCCAGCAATTGGGTAGTAGCAATGTGGTAGATAATGATCAGGAGGGGCACTAGCACTGTTGAGAAGCTAGCTCACACAGATAAACCCGAAAGAACAGGAACTAGTTGCTCCATACACCATTGCTGTACAATATACACGAGTCTATATCCCTAAGCTAAGCCAAGCCAGAATCCTACGGTACCACTATATAAATGCTCGAACATACCCGCACCAAAAAGACCAGGGTGAGGGTTCGCTCGCTCGCTCACTCGCTGGTATAGTGTGCACATCATCCAGCCCTTCCTATCGTAGCTGGCTTCCTTATGAGCTAGCTCTCGCCAGCTCGGCGCAGTGCGGCCGACGCCCGACGGGGAGCGGGAGAGATCGATAGAGGAGTTAGAGGGAGAGAGCTAGAGAGGTTGACCGATCGGTGAGTTCAGTCATGGAGACGATCCGGTGCTGCATCGCGTGCATCCTGCCCTGCGGCGCCCTGGACGTGGTGCGGATCGTGCACTCCAACGGCCGGGTGGAGGAGATCAGCGAGCCCGTGCTCGCCGGCGAGATCATGAAGGCCTACCCCAAGCACGTCCTCCGGAAGCCGCCGTCCACCTGCCCCGCCGACGGCGGCGGCGGCATCGTCGTCCAGAAGCCCGTGATCCTGCCGCCCAATGCCGAGCTGCAGAAGGGCAAGATCTACTTCCTCATGCCGGTGATGACCCCGGCGCCGGAGAAAGCCGCGGCGAAACCAAAGGCGTCCGCGCCCACGCCTGCTCCCGCGGCGAGGAGGCGTCGGAGGAGGAAAGAATCCAGCGGCGAGGCTCCCGGCGGCAGCGCGCCAGCGTCGGCGTCCCAGGGCGCGGAGGGCGAGAAGGAGCGGCTGCTGGCCAACGAGAGGTACCTGTCGGAGATCATGAAGGAGAAGGCCTCGACGGCCAGGGACCGGCGGCGCGGGCGCGTGGCCGTGTGGCGACCGCACCTGGAGAGCATCACCGAGGATGACTTGTAATCAAGCAAGGTGTTTGTTTTTCACACCATTTCTTTCTTTCTTCTTCTTCTTCGTTCATTTTTCTAGTTTCTTTACTTCCTCTTCTGTTAATTCCTCCTGTTTGCGCCGTGGCCTCTTTGTTTTTGCCCATCTTTCCCCGGCCCGTCTCCTTTAGAGCATCATCCTCTCACCGCTGCTCCCTTTACAGGGTGAATGATGCCTTTGTGAAGAAAAAGATACAATTTTTGCTACTACTATGCAGTCTACCTTCCTCTTTACAGTTTTCCTAGTTAGCTGTTCGATTAAACTAGCTGCTAGCTACATGATGCCGCTTACATGCTGATCGTGTTCAAACACCTCTAGAGGAGATGTGCAAATCGCACCAACAGATTGATGGATGGATCTTACCCTACTTTTCTGGTACACATGCCATGTTTTTTTTAATGGAAGGTACACATGCCATGCTCACACTAGCTAAGAACCCCACTAATTTCTCTTTCTTAGTTTCTCTCTCGTCTTCTTCCAGCTGAAAAGTGTAGTACTCCACTTAGCAACTAACAAGTGGGACATTGATATTGGTGATCGAGGACTCGTAAATTCCTCAGAAAAGTTTTAGTATTCGGTGCAGCGGCCTACATTCCATATTTCACTCTCCCTTTTGCCCTTGAACATGGCAGAGAGTGTGTGCTTGAGAGAAAGTGAGCAGAGAGTTGCATGTTGATCATGAGTACATGAAAGTTCTGAAGCGCTAGCCAGTAATCAATGAGTAGACCAATGATTGCCAGCAAGGCCCCATTCCCCCTCCACTAGCAGAGCTCCTCCAGCTTTAAGCCGTGGTGCCATGGACGCATACTCGCCACCCAACAACCGTTGCAACCACTGCTAAAAACTAAAGCAACAAAGACTGCCTTCTGAACCGGCCGGGAAGAAGATTATTTGGGATAAACCCAAGCCGGCCTCTATCTAATGGAGCTTATGATCACTTCACCTTTTCCTTTTATGATTTGATTTCTGTATGGGTTACTTGTACATATGGTTGTTGCTATCCTGGCTGCTGGCGTTATGGATTTGACGTGAAGATGGGCACGTACAATGTCTTCCTTCTCTTTCTTTCTTTCTTTCTTTCTTTCTTTCCTTCCATCAAATTCAAGCAAGACCAC
Source organism: Dactylis glomerata (assembly GCA_007115705.1). Taxonomy (NCBI): domain Eukaryota; kingdom Viridiplantae; phylum Streptophyta; class Magnoliopsida; order Poales; family Poaceae; genus Dactylis; species Dactylis glomerata. The sequence continues at coordinate 6,548,140 of QXEO01000220.1, read as the reverse complement.
TCACTCACTCACTCCCTTATCTATGGATGTCTTATTTGCTCCTCCCACGAATCGGCGAGGAGCACGTGGAGGGTTGAACATATCATTGGCAGGAGCAACTATCTTCTTTAATTTGCTCATCTGTTAAATAGCAGTACTATTAAGCTCTGTGACCTGGAGTGTAGTGTATATATGATGCTGACTGATGACCGTACAGTACACACCAGTACTAGCCAGTACGCTCGATCGTATCAATACACACATGGGCAGATACATTAGGCATATCCTCCACTACTATACCAGTCCTGCATGAACTTCAAACTGGGTCTGTTTGTTTTATGTTGCTGGGGATGTGTCCACTACATGATCATCTTTCAACCATCTCCCACGCACTCCGTTTTGTTTAATCGTTCTTCCCCATGAGAATGCTGCCTGGGATTTTCCTAGCAGATTTCTAAGCTAAACTGTAGCCTCAACGGGGCGCATCATCAGTGCTAGTTTAGCCCCTCCAGAAAAACTTAGCCGTCAACCGGCGCGCGCCGCTAGCTAGCCCCCCATGCACTATAGAATGTAAAAAAGACACAAATGCAGAAATCCCGCGGAATCATTGCTTCAGAATTCGCAGAATGATTGCGCAATTATAATAAGCTCGATCGATCGGCTCGTTCGGAAGCTGCCTTTAGTTTGCTGTAGCACAAAGGGAAGTCCACATTGATTTCTTCATGTAGTCAGGTATGCTCTCTTTTCTATTGTCCAGATAACTCTGAAAAAACAAGCTAGTTCGATTAGCACCTTACTTGCATCACACTCATGGAGCATGCATGCTAAAACCATGTACCATATGCATGATGAGCAAGACATGCAGCATGCAATTTTCATAATGACTTGGGTAAATTTTGCTGGCTCCATGTGTCGCATCTAGCTAAATATCCAAGCTTGTGGAGTTTTGTGGTGTCTGAATTTCCAATGCCAAGTGGTGTGGTGTGGTAGAGCTAGCTTGGTGTAGGTGAAAGAGACCTTTAAGCATATGCCAAGGCCGGAAACAATATAAATCGCGCTGCATGTGTCCCTAAGCTCTTTTGAAGGGGTACAAGGAGATGTTTATCACGAATAGTACGCGCCTTTTAGTTGTGCACCAGTACTACTATACCTCTCCCTCCCCACGACAGGTACCGGAACGTGAAGGTGTCGACCGAATTTGTTTCGAGAGATCTTGAGGGAGGCTAATCAAAGAAGCTTTAGCTTTGCTGCCAACTTAAAAGCTACTGTGATCGTGTGGAGATAGGTGCTAGGCAAGAGCGGAGGAGGGCGGTGTTGTGAGTGTGTCTGCGGGCCGTGTGGCTGCAGGACCCCAAGAAAGTACTGTTGATCTAGGCTTTGCGTGGGCCAAAATGTTTCTTTTATGTGAGCCGAGATGGACCACAGGCAGCATCATGGCGATCTTCCATTAAGCACAAGCTCTCATTCATACACAAGTTAATACTAGTACTAATCTTATTCTCTCTCTCACACTCTCGTGGTCACCTCTTGGTGTCAATTCTCAAATGGAGGTCATGTGCTCCGGATGGCCTTTTGGCCAAAAGCTCGAGGGCTCAACTGCTTCTAGGTTAAAGTGTTCACCAAACCAATCTCAAAAGAGCGACTCGACGAGCCTACGACCTACTAACTTCAGTTAAATGACATGACAGTGCTTGTAATTAGCGTATGTATGCCTCGACCCATTTTTTTTGGTACATCAATGATGTTTGGATCAGTTCTTGGCATTATCTTCTTGATATTAATATATTTTCATTATCAAAAAAATGTCAGTGTATAATTCACCTGAGTATTCCTAGATTTTGTATTCACTAAACAATTGTCTCAATACCTATTGCAATACAATCATAATAACATTTTTTACAAAACATTACAATGGACTTGTTAAGTTTTAGCGCAATTTTATCCACTTGTAGCATATACGGGTGAACCAGCTTATTAAGGAAATAAAAGCCCAACTTTCCTTTTTTTTCGGGCGAGCTAGACATGCATGGTTTATGGGTGGACCAATCAAATTACGTCTGAATATACTCTCTTAAATTTGAATAAATTTGAATTAGGGAAATCCTAATTGACGCCCCTTGCGTCGGTTATAGGTGGGGCGGGCGCGGCGCACCCAACACACAACTAGCTAGGTCGGCCCACCAAGGCCGGAGACGGCGATGAGCTCCTTGAATGTCAGGTGGTGCTTCCTTGTCTCTAATCAGCTGCTGACTCATCGTCGCAACCAACGAACTCTACCTCCAGTGTTGCTCGACACTCTGTGACTCTAGCATCACCTTTTTTCTTGTTGCACTAGCTTATGTGCCATCCGTTTCAGGAATCGGTCTCCACATTCTTCTCTGATGCCTCCCACTTCCGTTGCTCCTCCTTCGCCCTCTCCAATACGAGCAGCGGCGGTGGCATAGGACAAGATGTCTGGACGCGCAGGAGGATGGACATCGGTGACGTCGAAAGCTGTGATATGTGCAAGGGGAGGAAAGAATATGGTTTTGGTGTGCATCATTGACGTGTGAGCCTAGTTGGGCAAACATACCTACATGGCAGGGCTTGTCCAACACCCCTAGCCGATCGCCAAAGGTAGGGGCAGGCAAGGGGATGTCAGACACTTGTTGGCGGCCTCCAAACTGAAGGGATGCCCTTGGGAGACATTTTCTACGTCCGGATCACGTTTGAGCCGATGGGTAGAGGGGCTATTGGAGGCGCCGGTGGTGGTGCTCCTACGTTGTTTTTTGTCCAACTTTATATTTAATTCATGGTTTTAACTAATCACTCGGGTTATGATCAGAAATGCACATTTGATTTAGAGTGCATATGCTCCTTTTAATGAAAAAACACATTTCAAAATTTGAAAAAACAATTATGCACAAAAATTCCGCGCGTACATCTCGATGTTCTATGTGCGCACGACAAAGTTTTTTTTAAACTATTATTTTTAGTATTCTTTATAAGAAGACAAAATCATGTCACATGTAAACCCTGATTTTAGCACCAATTTTTGCATTTTTAACATAGCCCACATGAAAAGTCAGTTTTTCATGAAACAATATGATTCACGATAGGTTTTGAAGATGCACATGCAACATATTTTTATTTTTATTTTTCATAATAAGTTTAAACTGTATTTTAAATAAGGGATACATATACGCCCTAGAGCCAAAACGCCGTGTCCAGTTATAAGACACTATTCACGTAAGAAGTGTCTTAATTACATATTGCACCGCTGTTATAATGGTTTTTTTGTGGGAATAGATATGTGAATGTTAACTTTTAGCAGAATTGTGTCCATCTGTAGCACATACGAGCGTACCAAATTTTCATTTTGTGAGACCAGCTAGACAAACATGAGTGATTAACAAATCTCAAGTTTAGAAAGATCTGGATCGGTTACTTTGAACAAATCTTGTGAAATATATCCAAGAATCACCTATACTTGGGCAATTGGGGTTAGAAGAAACTATCAAGGTTGCAGCGTGGTGATGCGGCGCGGTGTTGATAGTTTTTCACCGTCCAGTTGGGAACCCCAAGAGGAAGATATGATGAGCACAGTGATGGCGCGGTGATGATGGTGTGAAAGCTTCTTCTTTAATACACGACAACGGCGACAGAAACTTCTGCGACCATGTTGACATGGGAATGTGTAGTAAATGACCGGCCAGTTGGAAAACCCCAAGAGAAGGTTTTGATGAAGATAGCAGCAAGTTTTCCCTCAGTTATGAAACCAAGGTTTAATCGTCCAGGTGGAGGATGTCAATACGACTGAAGGTGATGCCCACTAGCTGCGTGATGCTCTAACAAGGGCGCCGCTAATGGTAACTTGTTAGCACGTCTTCAACCAGTAGCAACGTGGAACCTGCACACAACACAACCAAATACTTTGTTCCCAACTTACGATGAGGTTGTCAATCTCACCGGTTTGCTTGAAACAAAGGGTATGAGCGTATCGAGTGGAAAGTGATGATAGTATGCGAGTAAAGTAAACAATGCGAGTAAAGTAAACAGTGCGAGTAAAGTAAACAGGTGATAGCAATATAAAGGAAATAGGACCGGGGTCCACAGTTCACTAGTGCTGTCTCTCCATAAGATAAAATAAAACATGCTGGGTAAACAAATTACAGTTGGGCAATTGATAGAATAAAGACAATGTGCATATGTCGAGAGGATCACTATAAGATTTACTCTGGGCATTACAATAAGATACATAGACCGCCATCCAACTGCATCTATGACTAATAATCCACTTGTGGCGAATCAATCCGAGAACTCCAAAAGTATTAAGTTGCGAACAACAGATAATTGCATTAAGCAAAGTGTGTAATGTAAATAAAGCATATGCCCTCGAGCATATGAATGTTATTTTCCCCCTAGTAGCAACAGCACATCTACAACCTTAGAGGTTTCTGTCACTTCCCCAGATTAAATAGAGGCATGAACCCACTATCGAGCATAAATAGCCCCTCTTGGAGTCACTAGCAACTACTTGGCCAAGATAGCTACTAACAACGGAGAGCATGCAAGATCATAAACAACATAGAGATAACATAAGATAAAATTTAGTACATCAACTCAATCATAACACCAATATTCATCGGATCCCAACAAACACAACATGTAGAATTACATAACGGTGATCTCGATCATGTAAGGCAGCTCACGAGATCTAAACATGAAGCACATGGTGGAGAAGACAACCATCTAGCTACTGCTATGGACCCATAGTCTAAGGTAGACTACTCACTCATCGCGCCGGAGGCAAGCATGGCGATGAAGAAGACCTCCGGTGGTGATTCCCCTCTCCGGCAGGGTGCCGGGAAGAGCTTCTGGACCCTCCCGATCTTCGGGTCGATAGCGGCGGTGGATCGCGATGTGTTCTGGAAAAGTGATCGGGTATTTAGGTTTTTCCCGTCGGGGGGTCTTTATAGGCGAAGAGCGGCGTCAGAAGTGGACCAGGGGGCCCACACCACCAGGGGGCGGGCCAGCCCCAGGCCGCGCCACCCTATGGTGTGGCCGTCCTCTGGTCCGGCTCCGTCTCCTCTTCGGTGTTCTGGAAGCTCCGTGAAATATCTGGACGACTGATTTTGGTTTCGTCCAATTCCGAGAATATTTCCTGTGTAACTTTTTTGAAACACAAAAATAGTAGAAAACAGGGAACTGGCACTGTGGCATCTCGTTAATAGGTTAGTTCCGGAAAATGCATAAAAATGCCACGAAGTGTAACGAAACACTAAACAAATGGTGTAAAAACAAGCATGGAGCATCAAAAATTATGGATACGTTGGAGACGCATCAGCATCCCCAAGCTTAACTCCTGCTCGTCCTCGAGTAGGTAAGTGATAACAAAAGAAATAATTTTTGAGGTGACATGCACCTACACAATCTTGATCATCTATGTAAGCATTGTGCGCTGGGATCAAAAGAACTTAAAACATGGGCATGAAAGATATAATCTTGATAGAAGAAACTTAGCAACCATGTTATAACATGAAAATGAACACAAATGAAAGATCATGAAAATGAAACATTGAAAGTCAAACGTGTGTTCAAATCATAAGGAAAAACATATAAATGGTTTTCAGCTTGTCCTTCATGGAGTAGCAAAACATAAATGCATAGGACACCTTCAAGTTTAAGAGGGCGACTAGATACAAATAATCTGAGAACAACTGAAACCAACAATATGAATCAATCAATGAAAACTTTGGGACAATGCACATTATACTCAGAATGACAACTATGCTCTCCTAATGATTGCAAGTTTTATAAACCTTCAAAAATTATGGTACTTACCGGCTTTGAGCTCTCATTGCCCCCATCATAAGCATCTTGAATGGTTAAAGTTAATGCGAGAACACTTATGCTGCATATGCTTGACAAATCATAAGTTGAAAACCTCGTGTCCCATGAAATACGAATACCCAAACCTCATGCTACTTTACTTAGAGTCCCAAGCAAGCTCTTGTCATTGTAAGTATACATGTATCATCGAGAACCGCCAACGGGGTACCTCCGTGCCCGATGACATGGAACAAGCCCACATCAAAATGACAGGGCAAACAGACAATGAACACCTTGGCATCTCTTTTATTTACCATTGGTATAGCTTTTTATTGCAAGATGCATCGTCGAATGTTTACTATGGGCAGGCTGTAAATTTCCACCATGAATTATGCATGGCTTAGATTAGCGGCCCAGGCGTTTCTCTAACACGTATACAAACTCCATGATCCCGTAAGATTCCCAATTCATTTCACACCGCGAGTATCCATAAACAAAAGATCACGATATCAACTCAAATGAAAGATAGTGCAATGTTGAAAGCTTGTCCCATGACGGCATGGCTGGGCTAATCCCCAACTTACAACTTGCAAGCATAACAACTAAACATAAGAGACCACAATGTCAAAATTTTAAAACGAGAAAAGTAAAGTGTGCCATCCAGTTCGTGAGAGCTTTACTGACCAATTTTTGCATAACACCAAAAAGAGTTTAATTTGAAGGATAGATAAAAAGCAAGTCAAATGTACTTTGGAATAGCAAATTGCTAATAGGTATGTATGGTGGACATAATGGCAAACTTGGTTTTTAGGAGTTGGATGCACGAGTAGAGCTCATACTTAGTACAAAATGAGGGCTAGCAAAAGACTAGGAGCGACCAACTAAGAGAGCAATAACGGCCATAATCATGCATAGCGACAAAGCGACATTAAAAGAAGCATAAGATGGCATCAAAAGTCAAAAACTAAATGATCATAGAGGCTTATGGCGACTTTGTATGAGTCTACCATGTGTGAGCATGCGCCAAGTCAACCCAAATAAAGCATCAAAGGAGAAAACCAAAATAATGCTTCCAAATAATTAAAACAACGCATGATTTTTTCAAAGGCTCATTAAGCAATCTCAGTCATTTGAGACAAGTCATGCTACAGCAAAACCACTAAGCATACTATCAAAAATACATCAAGCACGACATGCAAAAGCCTATGCCGCAGTCTACATAAGCTCCTTCTTGTACCACTTTTTTGCATAAAGCTTTTTCTCTTTTCCAACACCATTTGAACTTTTTATAACCAACTCTTTTGATGAAAACCAACATGGACCAGAGGTCGAAATACACCTTGATGAAAAGATATAACAATATCTGAACACAAATCAAGGTGAAAATCGAAAGCTAAACGCAGTTCTAGAAAAAGAGAACACTCGTTGAAATTATAAGAATGAAAAACGGAGTGTTCTTAGCAAATGAAAAGCAAGGCAACTTCTCCAAAAGGAATTTGTTGGGGTCCAACCATTTATTACAGCAAACAAAACTAAACAAAACTGAAAACTAAAAATAACTGACACTCCAAGAAAAACGCATAATGCATGAAGCAATAAAAATATAGTGTGTTGAAAGGTGACCTGATTTTTGCCGATGAAGAAGGGGTGCCTCGGGGGCATCCCCAAGCTTTGACGCTTATACTTCTTGGATATTTCTTGGGGTACCGGGCATCCCCAATCTTGAGCTTTTGTCCATTCTTCAACTCATCTCATCATTCTCCAATCCCTACACTTGAAAACTTCCTTCATACAAAACTAAACACAAATCTATTAGCAACATTAGTGTACGAATAACATTGAATCAACCCCTTTTTGCTTCAGGTTTCAACTCAAAACCACCAAATATAAAGCATATACTACTGTAGCAACTTCCCCAAAAGTTCCGTGATCAAAAGAACTCAAAAAGAAAGCGATAAAGCGGCAAACACAAATATTGGCAGAAATCTATCAAAACAGAACATCTGACAAAGGTCAAATTTTTAGAGGGTTTTATATTGCTCAAATCAAAAAGTGTTCAACTAATGAAAGTTTGTATATAACCTGGGGCATATGCACAAGAAATCGCAGGTCCAAAAGATATACAGAGAATTTTCACGAATTTTTACGGTGCAACACTAAAAACTGTTTTAGGATAGCAACATCCCCAAATCTTACCTCGCTCAAATTAGAGGCTTCTCTTGGCACAAAAATGAAATAAAAATGATAAAGAGAGGTTATTACAGTAGTAATAACTTCCAAGACTCAAATAAAAGAAAAACAACTAAATGTAAAACATTGGGTTATCTCTCAAGAGTGCTTTTCTTTAACGCCTTTGAGCTAGGCGCGGAAAGTTCGAATCAAGTAACATCAAGAGAGGCATTAAGATTCACTATAGGAGTCTTTTCAACAATGAATTGAATTGTGTCCAAATGAGTTTTTGAATACCCTTTATGATCACTCTTTGGTACACTACTTTCATCAAAAAAGTTTTTAGGACAAATCCAACTAAAATTCTTTTCCAAAGCATCATGAATCCCTGCAAGTTTACAAGGTATTGGCACTCTAAAATCTTCATTGGGTGTACCAACAACTTCAACAGGCGAGCCAAGCTTATTAAATTTCTTAAAAACTTCCCTAGCCTTAATAGCAACATCTCTAAATTCTATGCGTAAAGTTTCCAAGATAAAAGCTTTCTTTTCGGGATCCTCAATATCATAAAGCTTAAGAAACATGTATTGCATAAAAGGATTAAGGCTAGCAAACCTAGCTTCTAACATGTGAATTAAATAAGCAGAAGCAACTTCATAACTAGGAGCAAGCTCAGCCAAAGACTTTTTCTCAACATCTTTATGCATACTAATATGATTAAAGAACTCCTCGATGTTACTTTCTCCAATAATTGAACCACTACCTACTGAGAGGTCCTCCAAAACGTACTTAGGGAACAACATAATGAACTAAAGTAAAGAAATAACAACTATAAAGGAAACTAATTTTTTTGGGTTTTTGATAAAATGATGCAAGTAAAAATAAAGTAAACCAAAACTTAAAACAAAGTAAAGGATGTGCGTGCGAAACTCCCCTTGCAGAAGTCTTCTTCCTCCCCGGCAACGGCGCCAGAAAACTTATTGATGGCGCGGTGATGATGGTGTGAAAGCTTCTTCTTTAATACACGGCAACGGCGACAGAAACTTCTGCGACCATGTTGACGTGGGAATATGTAGTAAATGACCGACCAGTTGGAAAACCCCAAGAGAAGGTTTTGATGAAGATAGCAGCAAGTTTTCCCTCAGTTACGAAACCAAGGTTTAATCGTCCAGGAGGAGGATGTCAATATGACTGAAGGTGATGCCCACTAGCTGTGTGATGCTCTAACAAGGGCGCCGTTAATGATAACTTGTTAGCGCGTCTTCAACCAGTAGCAACGTGGAACCTGCACACAACACAACCAAATACTTTGTTCCCAACTTACGATGAGGTTGTCAATCTCATCGGTTTGCTTGAAACAAAGGGTATGAGCGTATCGAGTGGAAAGTGATGATAGTATGTGACGAGGCTTAACTCGACAAATGTCCTAGATGAAGGACTTAGGATCAGGGAGATAGGGCGTCGGATGAACTCGAAGGTAAAGTTAGTCGAAATAGGTATGCGTCAAAAGTAAACTTGGGTGTTTAACCTGGCTTGCTTTCAATCTGGCCTACACCGTCCCCTCCTGGCCCCTTTATATAGGTGGCCAGGTCTCGAGAATCGGGTAGGGTCCGATACAGATTACAATATTGACATACGGTAGGAACTCGTATTCGACTATCATTACAATTGGGCCTAGCTATACGGGCCTTAGGGGTACTCAACTAACGGGCTCTATTAACTATACCCTTGTCAGTAGCCCCTGAGATTCTACCAGAATTGCAGATTCGGGTTGAATCTCTAATCTTTAAATCTTCGACTTGATCAATTCTTCGACTTCTTCTTATCTTCAAATCTTCAACTTGGTCTTTTGACTTATTTTCATGATATTATTTCGCAAGGGGTTTTGATGAACAAGTCTGACAACTCTGACGGATCAAGAGGTCAGTTAACTGCCGGAACAGATACTTGTCACCTACTTCAAATTCAATCCCCTTGGACTTGAATTCGGGATACCAGTCAAACCCACTCTTTTGCCGCATTTAGGACTTACAAAGAATGAATCCCAGTGATTCTCAGGGTACCCAGTGCGTCCACCAGGATTTTCTTCGCGTCGTAGACACGGATACATACCAGCAGAGCGCATCCATATGCGTATACCAGGCCACACAGGACGGATCCCGGGGTCTTACCTTCGTGACAAGTCACGGCATTCGAGTTGCGTTGCGATAATGCAACTCGAGAATCTCATGTCGCAGTCAAATTTTGACTGAAAATATTCGGGTTTCTACAACCATAAAACTCGCTCCCGATGGGAGTAACACTCCTGCCCTTCTCCAACTCTAATGCTTTACCAAGAAATATCGTCGGGTGCGCGCTCAGCGCTCCCGATGGGAGTAGCCCCCGAGGCTATAGTCGAAAAAGACTTTTTCGAGTATAGGCTCAAAATATAGTGTAGTCCATCATACTTCAACTCGAGATACTTTAAGAACATCTTGTCATCGAATACTAGTCCACCACTTCAGAGAGAAGTTGTATTCACCATTCTTGAAAATAGTAGCCCCCACGGCTATAATCGAAACTCCTTCGTATACAGTCTTGTGCACCTATTTTGCACTTGTCGGCGCCATCTTTCTTCTTTCTTATATTATCTTCTTTATGACATCAATGAGTACGTCACTCTGTACCATTGCGAACCGGTGCGTGGGTAGTACTGTAAATTTCTTAATTTTTTACCGTTAGTGGGCTTACCGTTTCCGATCTTTGCGCCACGTCTCAGCCCACGATCCTTCTCTCAGAAGATATATAAGGGGGATCGTGGGGAATTTTACTGTTTACCAGCTCTTTCTCTCCGCCACCGCCACCATTGTCGATCTTGCCTCCTTCTCCTTTCGTGCATAGCCCCCAGGCACATATTTGATAGATGCGCGTGAAGCACCTAGCGAGCAAGAACGCCATGGCCAAGGGAAAATCGAACGCCGCGACCAGCTGGGTGACCTCTGCCATCATGAAGAAGGAGGTGGAGAAGGCCCGGACGGACGACCTCATCTCCGCCCAAGATTCGATCAAGTTTCCAAGCACAGAGCGGATCCCGGAGCCCCCGAGTGGTCATCGGGTAATGTTCCTCGCTTTCCTCCTCCGTGGTCTTTCTCTTCCTGCCCACGAGTTCCTTCGTGGGCTTCTCTTTGTTTACGGTGTGCAGCTTCACCAACTCACACCTAACTCTCTTCTGCACATTGCGTGTTTCGTGACTCTTTGCGAGTCATTCTTGGGCATTGAGCCCCACTTTCTTCTCTAGAGGTCAATCTTTCGGCTCCGCCCCAATGTTGCTTTGGTTGGAAACCCGAACTGGGCGGAACCGTCATTTCTGTGCGCCCTGAAGCACAATACCTTGAATTTTCCATGACCGCATCTGTCCAAGGGTGGAGGACAAAGTGGTTCTATATCAAGGACCGCAAATCCTCTCCTGGAGATGAATACGGCCTACCTCCTTTTGATGCTTCCCAGGAGGTAAAGAAATTGGCGTCGTGGGATACGCTCCCCTCAGATGCGGAAGTAGAACAAATTCTTCCTCTTCTGTCTCGCATCAAGGCTTTAAAAGGAGGTCAAGGAGGCGCTTTGTCGGGTATTCAACTCATGGCTTTTTTTATTCAACGTCGAGTTCAACCCCTACAACACCGCCTTACCAAATTTTGGAGTTACTCCGGCTTGGAAGATCCTACCCGCGTCTCTGAAGATCTGATATCGAAAGAAGATGTCGACAAGCGAGTCAGGAGTCTCACCAAGCTCACCAAGGATCATGCAGTTGCTGATTTGACCGCTGATTTCTTCGACTCCGTGCACCCTCTTCCTGAGGTATATATCTGCTTACTTCTTGGCTTCTTGTTATTGATTTTCGTGTTTCTCAAACTATGTTTTCCTTTTCCTTATTTACTCTAGTAACGCGTTCGCGTGCAGGGGCACCAATTTCTCCTCTCGCGCCCCCCTCTTCCAGAGGCAGGGCCCCTTCCGGCTGATCTGGCCATGTCTGTATCTGAAGCCCCCGAGGCTGATGATAATCAGGACGGAGATGATGCCGAAGAATCAGAACAGGATACTAGTTCATCGACATCGTCTCCTCCTGTGCAGCCTGAAGACACTGGCTTGGACAAGAAGAGAAAATGAGTCGACGAATTTGCTTCTTCGAGTTCCTCTTTGCAACAAGCAGTTGCGGAGAAATCCCCTGTATTGACAGAAGATATGGAATTCTTCGACCTCCTGGCATCGTAAGTGTTTTATTTGAGTTCTCCACTTGCATCTTTCTTGTCTTGTTTTTGTAGTATGGCATATAACGTATTTTCTTCTTTATAGAGATGATGAAGATCCGCCAAAAGATGATACAACTGCTCCTTCGATGTCGCCAGTGACCGCTGCCGAGCCCACTGAGCCAGTTGCCGCACCGAGGGTCACCAGGGCTTCTGTCAAGAAGGTTCCGGAAACTCGAAGCAACAAACGCTCAAAGAAGGCCAAAGAACCCGACGTTTCTCTTGAGGCCCATGTATCGACGGGTTCTCCCGACGATGTGAGCAACTTCTTTTGCTTTTCCTTTTCTTGTCTTTCCTTTGCATATACTTGTGCTCTTACACGCCCTTTCTCTTAGGCATTATTGAAGAGATTTGTCGCCTTAGGCACGGAATGTGCTGGATACCTGAGGGTTGCGAAAGCTTCCGAAGGTACACTTTTGACGTCCAGTCACAACTTTTTCCTTGTAATTATCCTTTGCTATTTATCTGACACGCTTGCGTCTTCTTCTGTAGCTGCTCTGGCAACGGCCAACGCTCGAATTGCGTCGCTGGAGGCGGAGCTCCGTGCTTCACAGAAAGCTTATGATGCTGCGGCCACTGCCAAAGCAAACGCTGAGAAGTCGCAGAAATCCACGCTTGGTAAGTGTGACGACCTCAAATTTGATACAAATTCGAAGTGCCCGTTATGTATTCCACCGCAATCCCAGAACCATTGTTGCGATATACATAACGTAGTTGGTAACCAGTTCCATAGACATTACAATACGATGGTTCAAATACAATGGTCATAAAGACCAAGATCATATTACAACACAACATAGCAGCGGAAATAACGTCTTCGGGTCCATGCCTTCACCCTACAGGCAATGGCGACTCTTGGAGACGAGCTTAGTTCTGGTACTCTTCTTCATACCCTTCCTCCTGGTATTCTTCCCCATAGTCTGGCCAAGTTGATAACCAGGGACACAGCCATGAGTACATTGGATGCACTCGCAAACCATCTTATAAATGAAATGAGGAAATAGGTATGCAAGTTTGGCATAGTGGACTAAGCACTAAGTTTCTTTGCAAAAGCTAGTTTTATTTCCCAAGAATGTTCATTTGTAGAAAAGAAGTTTAGTTCTCTAAGTTCCATCTAAAGAGGACTTCAAGTGTGTCAACAACATTGTCAAGTCAAGTCACTCCCCAAGTTCATCATTTTCACTTTTAGTCCTGACAAAAGTCAAGTACAGCTTGCCAACTGTCCATAACCGCGGACTCGGCTATTCGAATAGTTTGAAAACCTCTACAGAGGGGTACACTTTACCCACAAGATTCGATACATCTGCCGGGAGAAATCCATGGATCGTCATACACAAGTATGCGGGGTTCAGATAATCAAACAAACTCTTTCACTTGCTCACCCTAGTATAGGATCCTTCCCTAGAGCCCGGGATACGGAATCCCCGCTTCGGTGCCTCTAGTTCTGGCCATCCCGGAGTGCCGGGTTAGTGGAAATCCACCTGGTTCAGAAGTAGCCGCGCACGGTGTCCTTCCATAACTATTTGATACAAGGCCTCCCATACTAAGATAAACAAGCTACGAACTAAGCCCCTTCCCATATAGGGGTAATGTGGTCGTACGGTATGGTTGGCTCCCATGGTACATCACTCGTTGTCATTGAGAAATACATTTCATAGTTCTTAGTCAAGATTGATTTCTTTCATAAAACCATTACGTAGGAGCAATCTCCAGTTCAAGTTTCAAGTTCAAGTCACCGCTTTTCAAATGGGGTTCCTCCAGAGATAGCACCAACTTTTATTAGCGACTAAGCAACTACATTGAGTGATGATACTACTAAATAGGGTTGGATAAACTCAGCTTGATGCTCTTGATAAACAAGACTTCACTACACTTCTATCATTCTACTCTAGCAATTCAATCATGCAATTTACTTAAAACAAGTAGAATGCAATATTAAAACTAGGCATTGGGAGTATGAATCAAAAGATGGCTTGCCTTGGTTGGCAAAGTGTCCGGTGTATTCTTCTTCTTCTTGATAATAATCCCCTCCAATATCCTCCTCGGCAACACTAGCATCTAATAACGAATAAACACAAAGCACACAATCACTACACAATGCTAACAACACACCAAGCACACATCTTTGTTTGCTAACAATAGCATTTATGTTGCATTTTATGGTGTTGGATGGTAAGTTTTTCTTCTAAGTTTTCTTCAAGTGTGCAAGTTAGATTCTCTACGAAGTGTCATATGTTGTTCACTTTCTAGGCCTTGGTATTGGTTTAGGGGGTACTAAGACTAGTTCAAGTGGGGAGGTACTAGTTAAGTGAATTGGTAAAGATGGCAACCTAATTCTAAGTGCAGGATAGGGATCTATCATTTTATGTGACTAACTAAAGTTGGGTTAGGGTCTAATTGATCACACTAGCAGGGTTTGGAGGGGATTAGGGTTGACTAACAGTAGGGCATGTCATTGGTGAGTTCACATTTTAATTTTCATGATTTTAGGAGGCTTAAATTATTTTCTAGAAATCTTCTAAGATTAATAAAGCTATGGTCACACTATTCATATCTAATTAAATTCCTAACTTATTTTGAATTCTAACCAGTTCTACTGTGTAGAGTATTTTACAAGCTTTCCAACGCCTATTTATTTGCTGGAAAAGGATTTGTAAATCTCTTGGAAATTTGATTTGAAAAACATATCTGAAACAGTTTTGAACTAATTCGAAAAGGCGGGAAATTAAATAAAAAGGAAACGGACCGAATCTAAACTAGCTGGGCCTCATTCAAACGAAACCCGAACGGGCCGGCCCAGAAAACGGTTCGCTTCGGCGGGAAAGAATAAAAATGAATCCTGACAGCTGGGGTCCACGCGTCAGATCTAATTAGAATCCCGAATCGGTATGCTAGCGTTGGATCAAGATCGAACGGCTGCTACGCGTCGTCTTCCTCAGTCAGGGCGGAGCTCACCGGCGTTGCAGTGAAGAGTGTTCGACGGCGAGGGAGTGACGTAGAGGATGCAGAACTTGACGGCGACGTGCGGAATCGGCTGCGGCGTGACTCCTCCTCCGATTCCCAGCGGCGGCTTGCTCCCAGGTGGTCGAACGCGGCGGCGCTCCTCGCGTCCAGTACCTCGCCGGCGTTGCAGGCGTCGACGAACCAGAGCGAGAGGGAGGGAGAGGTGGTGTCTGGGCGGTAGCTGGGAGTGGGGTGCGTCTCCTCGTTTGATCGGAGGGGCCTTTTATAGGCCGGAGCGTCGAGGGCAGGGCTGTCCAGAAGCTCGCCGGCTCGGGGGCCCTGGCAGCGTTTGAAGGTCTCTCCGGGCACGGCGGCCTCGGGGGCGTGCTGGGATGGTGCTGGCTCGGCTGCGGGAGGCTGTGGGTCGGCTCTGGCGCCTCCAGGGCGGTCGGTAACGAGCAAGGAGAAGATGGTCTGGGAGGGGGCCCTGGGCGCACATCTCTTCTTCCCTCCGCTTCTCCTGGCTTGGGTCGGGGCTGGGGGCGCTGGGCTTGACCGCGGCGTCTCCCAGGAGCATGGCTACAGGCCAGAGGCGAACCAGAACAGTGCAGCCACAGTAAACTCGATTTGGTTTGATTTCTCTCTGCCAGTGTTCGACAAAATGCCCGCAAGAGTTTGAAATTCGAATTTTTGAAATTTTCCACTTTGGGTGATCAACATATTGGCCAAGGTTTCTAGTCATATTTTTGTTCTGGAGAAATAACAGGTTTTGCAAAAATTTATATTTGAAAATGGGGTATGGCCACTGTTTCAGATTCAAAGTTTGATTGATGTTTGAGTCAAGTTCTAGTTTGAATTTTGGGTAGCAACTTCTTGGTTGAGTTTGTCTGTGACCTGGTGAAGCTCAACTAGCTGGCCAAACACTGATTTGAGTTGCAGATTTCTTAATCCAAGGGCTCAAAGTAGGGTAGTCAAACAGATTTCTTAGATCATCTTTTTCTTCTCTTTTTCTTTAACATTTTGATTTCTGGTTTCTTTGGTTCCTAATATTCTTCTCAATTGATTCTGTTGGTTCACTTAGAATTAACTAACCAATGCACAATCTAAAATAACACACATGAAATCATAGAATACATATAGTAGAGAATACATGTATGCATGAAATAATAAAAAAAGTTTTATCTTGGTCCAAAATTTGGTACTTTATTTAATAAGAAGTGGATTACAATTTCTGAGTTGTTACAATCTTCCCCCCTTAAAAAGAATCTCGTCCCCGAGATTCACTAGTTAAGAGCTGAAAAGATTAGGAAACTCTTTCTGAAGGTAATCTTCTCATTCCCAAGTGGCTTCATCTTCGGTGTGATTACTCCACTGAACTTTCAGAAATTTGATGCTTCGGGTTCGAGTGGTTCTATAGGCTTCCTCGAGGATACGAGTAGGCATTTCACGATAGGTCAAGTCCTTGTTGATATCCACCGAACGGTGATCAATATTCTTGAAGATTTCGGGCTTCTCCGGGACTTCAAGACATTTCCGAAGTAAAGACACGTGAAAGACATCGTGTACCTCGGACAGTTCAGGGGGCATTTCCAACTGATAAGACACTTCTCCTCTGCGGTCTAGTATCTTGAAGGGTCCAATATACCTTGGTGCAAGCTTTCCTTTCACTTGGAATCTCTGCATTCCCTTGAGAGGTGATACTCTGAGGTAAACAAAATCTCCAATCTGGAAGGTCAGTTCTCGACGTCTCTTGTCGGCATAACTCTTCTGTCTTGACTGGGCTGCCTTGAGGTAGTCACGAATCATGCGAACCTTCTCCTCGGCTTCTTGCAGAATGTCAGGTCCAAATATCTGACTGTCTCCGGTTTCTGACCAATTCAGAGGGGTACGACACTTTCTTCCATACAAAGCTTCAAATGGGGCCATTTGCAAACTGGCTTGATAACTGTTGTTGTAGGAAAACTCCGCGAAAGGCAGACAATCTTCCCACTTAGCTACATAAGCTAGAACACAGGCTCTCAACATATCTTCAAGTATTTGATTCACTCTTTCAGTCTGTCCATCAGTCTGAGGGTGGCAAGCGGTGCTAAAGGCTAATTTGGTTCCCAAGGCTTGATGTAAGCTTTTCCAAAATCTGGAGGTGAATTGGGTTCCTCGATCGGAAACTATGGTTTTAGGGACTCCATGCAAACTAACAATTCTGGATAGATACAGATCTGCTAGCTGTCCCGAGTTATAAGTGGTCTTGACAGGAATAAAGTGGGCAACTTTGGTCAGTCTATCCACAATGACCCAGATAGAGTCATTTCCACGGCTAGACCTTGGAAATCCAGTGATGAAATCCATTCCAACAGATTCCCACTTCCATTCCGGAACTTGCAAAGGTTGCAGCAGTCCAGCAGGACGTTGATGTTCAGCCTTGACTCTTTGGCAGATGTCACACTTGGAGATGAACGATGCAATCTCACGCTTCATTCCATGCCACCAAAATTGTTCCTTCAAATCTTGATACATCTTAGTTCCACCGGGGTGGATGGAGTAAGGTGTCTCATGAGCTTCCTTCATAATCATTTCCTTCAATTCTGAATCAGCAGGCACACAAATACGTCCTTTATACCAAAGAACTCCTTGATCATCTTCCTCAAATCCTGGCACCTTGCCGGAACTAATTCGGCGCTTAATTCCGTCGATACTCTTATTTCCCTTCTGGGCTTCTTTGATTTGGCTCATCAAGGTGGGTTGAAACTCAAGGTTGGCTAGGAATCCTTGACTGACTAGTTCCAATCCAAAAATTTCAAACTCTTGGTGCAGCATAGGTTGCTCTTCCTTGATCATCATATTCAACGAGCACGGCTTTCTACTCAATGCATCGGCCACTACATTGGCCTTACCGGGGTGATAGTGAATTTCCAGATCATAATCCTTAATCAGCTCTATCCATCTTCTTTGCCTCATGTTCAACTCCTTCTGGGTGAAAATATACTTCAAACTCTTGTGATCAGTGTAGATCTCACAACGGTTGCCCATCAGATAGTGCCTCCAGGTCTTCAGAGCTAGCACTATGGCTGCTAACTCCAGATCATGGGTCGGATAATTTTCTTCATGAGGTCGAAGCTACCGAGAGAGGTAAGCTATGACCTTGCCTTCTTGCATCAATACACAACCAAGTCCAAGTTTGGAAGCGTCGCAATAGACATCAAAGTTTTTGGTGATATCGGGCATGGTTAGGACGGGGGCGGTCACCAATCGCTTCTTGAGCTCTTGAAAACTCTCTTCACACTTAGAGGTCCATTCAAACTTCTTGTCTTTCTTCAACAGTTGGGTCATCGGTCGGGCAATGCTCGAAAACCCTTCAACAAATTTGCGGTAATATCCCGCTAATCCGAGAAAACCTCTAACTTCAGTTTGAGTGGTAGGGGCTTCCCATTCCATGACTGATTTGATCTTCTTGGGGTCTACAGATATTCCTCCCGCTGATAATACATGGCCTAAGAATCCAACTTCCTTCAACCAGAACTCACATTTACTGAACTTGGCATACAGCTGATGCTCTCTTAAGGTTTCTAAGATTAATCTCAAATGGGTTGCATGCTCTTCTTCGGACTTGGAGTAGATAAGAATGTCATCAATGAAGACAACAACAAACTTATCCAAGAACTCCATAAAAACCTTATTCATGAGGTTCATGAAATAAGCAGGGGCATTGGTTAATCCAAATGACATTACGGTGTACTCATACAATCCGTATCGGGTAGTGAAGGCTGTTTTGGGGATATCCGTTGCACGGATCTTCAGTTGGTGGTATCCAGTTCTAAGATCTATCTTTGAGAAGACTCTAGCTCCAGTCAATTGGTCAAACAAATCTTCAATCTTTGGGAGAGGATACTTATTCTTGACGGTCACGTCGTTGAGCTTGCGGTAATCGGTGCACAGTCGGCTAGAACCGTCACTTTTATCCACAAACAGAACGGGTGATCTCCAAGCAGAAGAACTTGGCTGAATCAATCCTTTACTTAAAAGGTCATCCAATTGCTTCTTCAACTCTACTAGTTCAGCTGGGTTCATGCGATAGGGTCGTTGGGCTATAGATCCAGTTCCGGGGATAAGCTCAATGATAAACTCGATATCCCGATCCGGTGGCATTCCGGGTAGCTCATCGGGAAAAACATCCGGGTATTCACAGACGATGGGAACTTCCTTTATGGTTGGCCCGGAGATACTCTTATGACATCGGGTGGTTTGGGGTGGTTTTACGGATACATGCTTGACTATGATTCCAGTTCTACTCTTCATGGTGATGGTCTTCTTGGCACAATCTATTACTCCTTGATGGAAAGACATCCAATTCATACCAAGAACTACTTCCAAACCCTTGGTTCCCAACACTATCAAATTGGCTAAGAAAGCTATTCCATGAATTTCTATGGGCACTGCCAAGCAGGTACAACTGGCTTTGGTTACTGACCCGGGAATTTGCACACACATGACATCTTTCAAGGGTGTGGGTTGAAGTCCACTTTTATGAACGAATAATTGGGTAACAAATGAGTGTGAAGCTCCAGAATCAAACAGAACTCTTGCAAGAACTGAGTTAACAGGGAACATACCAAGCACAACGTCGGTTGCTTCCTGAGCTTCTTCAACATTCATGTGATTCAGACGGCCTCTAGAGTGAGGCTGGTTCCTTGGTGGATAAGTCTTGCCATTTCCAACATGGCGCTGTTGCTGAGCAGGAGCGGTGGTCTTGGATGCATCATTCAGCTTCTTGGGGCACTCATTGGAGTAGTGCCCTTTGAGTCCGCACTCATAACAGGTAACTCCAGACTTGTCACCAGGCTTGGGTAACACAGGGGCGCCATTTGGCCTTGGAGTATTGGTGTTGAAGTTGTTGCCACTAGGTCTTGGAGGTGCACGGCTGAAGTTGTTGCCGGGCGGACGGTTGGGATAGTTGGGACGTGGAACAGGTGCAGACGGCCTCATAGGTCTAGGGGCGAAAACCATAGGTGCATTTCCCCTTGGCTTCTGCGAGTTGCTCGAGTGGCCTTGATACATCATACGGCGCTTGCGGTTCTCTGCAGCTTGCTTGAGTTTGCCTTCCATCTGAATAGCAGAATCAACCAATGACTCCAGGTCGGCAAAGGGGATGCTGACCAGGACACATTGCATTTCATCATGAAGTCCATCCAGAAACCTTTCTTGCTTCTTCTCCGTGGTGTCGGTGTCATCTGGGGCATACCTAGACAAGGTCAGGAACTTGTCACGGTAATCCATCACAGATAGGGAACCTTGCTTTAGATTTCTGAACTCATCTCTCATCCTTTTAACCAATCCCAAAGGAACATGGGCCTTGCTAAATTTGCTCTTGAACTCCTCCCAAGGCATCACATACCCTGGGGCTTGCATTGCACGGGTGCTATCCCACCAAGCTCTTGCTGCTCTAGCAAGATAGTGGGTGGTATACAGAACCTTCTCATTTTCACCCACTTCGGCGACTGCCAAATTGTTTTCCATAGTGCGAAGCCAGTCATCGGCATCTAAGGGCTCTTCAGACTTAGTGAACATAGGAGGGTTGGTGTTTTGGAAATTCCTTAACTTGGATCGGTGATCACCATTGCCATTGTTTTCTCCTTCACCATTGCCATTGCCATTGTTGTGGTTCATTGCCATCTGGGTTATCTGCTGAAGAGTGGCCAAGTTAGCTTGGCGCTCAGCTCGGGCTGCTTCACGATCTTCCATGATCAACCTTAGTAGTTCGGCCATTTCCGGGTTCGGGGGTGGTGGGGCTCGCGGCATCTGAAGATAAGGTGTGTAAGACAAGAGGGAAAAGCTAATTGTTGCTAAGATTTAAAGGTACATGGATGATGCAATTTGGGTTTTACTAAGGCCTTAAGGGCCAAATTCATATTTCATTCAACACTCATCAAACATATCATACATACGAGTTCACACATTACAAATGGTTTACATCAAACCATTGCGACTCGTCTACTAGAGAGGGGGATACAACTCACACCTACACGAAGTGAAAATAAAGTGGAACTCATAACTAGATAACACGTGGATCTCTGATCTAAACAGCGGGCTCCTCGGGGTCTTCCTCCTCATCACTCACAATGAATCCATTATGCCCACCATCTTCCGGATCATCAAGGTCCTCCATGAAGTCATCCTCATCACTAATGAGGGCATTATCCTCCTTACGGAGATCAATGCCTTCCTCCTCACCAAGGTGATCCTCTAGGCTCTCAATGTACTCAGTCAGCTCAGCCACATTGGCCTTCAACTCCTCAAGGTCCTGCTCCTTCTCATCGCGCTGGCGACGAAGACTCTTGCGCTCCTTCGCAAGAATCCTGATAGTGCTCCTCGCCTCCACCAGTGCGAAGTGCTCAAGGTTGGCCTTGGTACGGGCACGATCGGCCTCCTGCTGAGTGGAGTACAGCAAGAAGTCCATGTGATCGATGTAGGTACTCGGCTCATTCTGCCCGGGCATGTTTGCGGGACGTCCATCCGCATCACGCCGAGCAAGGTTCCTAAAGTGCTCTCCCTGAACCTCCTCAACATGCAGTCCGCACAAGCGGGCGTGCATCTCCTGCATCGCTCGGACCAAACCATCGGCCCAAGTGTTCTCCACAAGCTCAAACTTGACCCTTGGAGAAATCAAATTCCCCTTCTTGCCACGGCAACTGGCCCTGATAAGCCACCGTAGCTCTCCATCCGGGTGCTCATTGAGCACGGCTCCCTTGAATTCCGGATACAAACGATCCAGGAACAAGGTCAGGGTGGTGAGGTCGCGCTCGAAACAAAGGCTGCCACCATGGCCCAACTGGTAGTGCTCAACGAATACCGGGGCCATCTACAAAATTTTAGATTAGATTAAGTTAGTGATCAACTCAAGTGTGCAAAATTTTAAGTAGACAAAAACTGAATCATGTATGAGGCTTTGTAAATAGAGAGGAAAAGACTTAAGCAATTTTGCAACCATTACTTATATCTTTGCTTTTATCAAGGTTTCATTTAACGCCCATTCTAACGAAGGTCTCCTAAGGTCAGCCTAGGCTCTGATACCAACTTGTGACGACCTCAAATTTGATACAAATTCGAAGTGCCCGTTATGTATTCCACCGCAATCCCAGAACCATTGTTGCGATATACATAACGTAGTTGGTAACCAGTTCCATAGACATTACAATACGATGGTTCAAATACAATGGTCATAAAGACCAAGATCATATTACAACACAACATAGCAGCGGAAATAACGTCTTCGGGTCCATGCCTTCACCCTATAGGCAATGGCGACTCTTGCAGACGAGCTTAGTTCTGGTACTCTTCTTCATACCCTTCCTCCTGGTATTCTTCCCCATAGTCTGGCCAAGTTGATAGCCAGGGACACAGCCATGAGTACATTGGATGCACTCGCAAACCATCTTATAAATGAAATGAGGAAATAGGTATGCAAGTTTGGCATAGTGGACTAAGCACTAAGTTTCTTTGCAAAAGCTAGTTTTATTTCCCAAGAATGTTCATTTGTAGAAAAGAAGTTTAGTTCTCTAAGTTCCATCTAAAGAGGACTTCAAGTGTGTCAACAACATTGTCAAGTCAAGTCACTCCCCAAGTTCATCATTTTCACTTTTAGTCCTGACAAAAGTCAAGTACAGCTTGCCAACTGTCCATAACCGCGGACTTGGCTATTCGAATAGTTTGAAAACCTCTGCAGAGGGGTACACTTTACCCACAAGATTCGATACATCTGCCGGGAGAAATCCACGGATCGTCATACACAAGTATGCGGGGTTCAGATAATCAAACAAACTCTTTCACTTGCTCACCCTAGTATAGGATCCTTCCCTAGAGCCCGGGATACGGAATCCCCGCTCCGGTGCCTCTAGTTCTAGCCATCCCGGAGTGCCGGGTTAGTGGAAATCCACCTGGTTTAGAAGTAGCCGCGCACGGTGTCCTTCCATAACTATTTGATACAAGGCCTCCCATACTAAGATAAACAAGCTACGGACTAAGCCCCTTCCCATATAGGGGTAATGTGGTCGTACGGTATGGTTGGCTCCCATGGTACATCACTCGTTGTCATTGAGAAATACATTTCATAGTTCTTAGTCAAGATTGATTTCTTTCATAAAACCATTACGTAGGAGCAATCTCCAGTTCAAGTTTCAAGTTCAAGTCACCGCTTTTCAAATGGGGTTCCTCCAGAGATAGCACCAACTTTTATTAGCGACTAAGCAACTACATTGAGTGATGATACTACTAAATAGGGTTGGATAAACTCAGCTTGATGCTCTTGATAAATAAGACTTCACTACACTTCTATCATTCTACTCTAGCAATTCAATCATGCAATTTACTTAAAACAAGTAGAATGCAATATTAAAACTAGGCATTGGGAGTATGAATCAAAAGATGGCTTGTCTTGGTTGGCAAAGTGTCCGGTGTATTCTTCTTCTTCTTGATAATAATCCCCTCCAATATCCTCCTCGGCAACACTAGCGTCTAATAACGAATAAACACAAAGCACACAATCACTACACAATGCTAACAACACACCAAGCACACATCTTTGTTTGCTAACAATAGCATTTATGTTGCATTTTATGGTGTTGGATGGTAAGTTTTTCTTCTAAGTTTTCTTCAAGTGTGCAAGTTAGATTCTCTACGAAGTGTCATATGTTGTTCACTTTCTAGGCCTTGGTATTGGTTTAGGGGGTACTAAGACTAGTTCAAGTGGGGAGGTACTAGTTAAGTGAATTGGTAAAGATGGCAACCTAATTCTAAGTGCAGGATAGGGATCTATCATTTTATGTGACTAACTAAAGTTGGGTTAGGGTCTAATTGATCACACTAGCAGGGTTTGGAGGGGATTAGGGTTGACTAACAGTAGGGCATGTCATTGGTGAGTTCACATTTTAATTTTCATGATTTTAGGAGGCTTAAATTATTTTCTAGAAATCTTCTAAGATTAATAAAGCTATGGTCACACTATTCATATCTAATTAAATTCCTAACTTATTTTGAATTCTAACCAGTTCTACTGTGTAGAGTATTTTACAAGCTTTCCAACGCCTATTTATTTGCTGGAAAAGGATTTGTAAATCTCTTGGAAATTTGATTTGAAAAACATATCTGAAACAATTTTGAACTAATTCGAAAAGGCGGGAAATTAAATAAAAAGGAAACGGACCGAATCTAAACTAGCTGGGCCTCATTCAAATGAAACCCGAACGGGCCGGCCCAGAAAACGGTTCGCTTCGGCGGGAAAGAATAAAAACAAATCCTGACAGCTGGGGTCCACGCGTCAGATCTAATTAGAATCCCGAATCGGTATGCTAGCGTTGGATCAAGATCGAACGGCTGCTACACGTCGTCTTCCTCAGTCAGGGCGGAGCTCACCGGCGTTGCAGTGAAGAGTGTTCGACGGCGAGGGAGTGACGTAGAGGATGCAAAACTTGACGGCGACGTGCGGAATCGGCTGCGGCGTGACTCCTCCTCCGATTCCCAGCGGCGGCTTGCTCCCAGGTGGTCGAACGCGGCGGCGCTCCTCGCGTCCAGTACCTCGCCGGCGTTGCAGGCGTCGACAAACCAGAGCGAGAGGGAGGGAGAGGTGGTGTCTGGGCGGTAGCTGGGAGTGGGGTGCGTCTCCTCGTTTGATCGGAGGGGCCTTTTATAGGCCAGAGCGTCGAGGGCAGGGCTGTCCAGAAGCTCGCCGGCTCGGGGGCCCTGGCAGCGTTTGAAGGTCTCTCCGGGCACGGCGGCCTCGGGGGCGTGCTGGGATGGTGCTGGCTCGGCTGCGGGAGGCTGTGTGTCGGCTCTGGCGCCTACAGGGCGGTCGGTAACGAGCAGGGAGAAGATGGTCTGGGAGGGGGCCCTGGGCGCACATCTCTTCTTCCCTCCGCTTCTCCTGGCTTGGGTCGGGGCTGGGGGCGCTGGGCTCGACCGCGGCGTCTCCCAGGAGCATGGCTACAGGCCAGAGGCGAACCAGAACAGTGCAGCCACAGTAAACTCGATTTGGTTTGATTTCTCTCTGCCAGTGTTCGATGAAATGCCCGCAAGAGTTTGAAATTCGAATTTTTGAAATTTTCCACTTTGGGTGATCAACATATTGGCCAAGGTTTCTATTCATATTTTTGTTCTGGAGAAATAACAGGTTTTGCAAAAATTTATATTTGAAAATGGGGTATGGCCACTGTTTCAGATTCAAAGTTTGATTGATGTTTGAGTCAAGTTCTAGTTTGAATTTTGGGTAGCAACTTCTTGGTTGAGTTTGTCTGTGACCTGGTGAAGCTCAACTAGCTGGCCAAACACTGATTTGAGTTGCAGATTTCTTAATCCAAGGGCTCAAAGTAGGGTAGTCAAACAGATTTCTTAGATCATCTTTTTCTTCTCTTTTTCTTTAACATTTTGATTTCTGGTTTCTTTGGTTCCTAATATTCTTCTCAATTGATTCTGTTGGTTCACTTAGAATTAACTAACCAATGCACAATCTAAAATAACACACATGAAATCATAGAATACATATAGTAGAGAATACATGTATGCATGAAATAATAATAAAAAGTTTTATCTTGGTCCAAAATTTGGTACTTTATTTAATAAGAAGTGGATTACAATTTCTGAGTTGTTACAGTAAGGCGAAGAAAGCTGAAAAAGCTTTAGCTGATGCCAACAAGGATCATGCCCAGCGAGAGCAAGCCGTGGCAGAGCGTCTTCACACAATGTCTACTGCTGCTGAAAATGAGTGTTTCGCCTTGTCTTATATTTTCAACTTCTGTTGCACTGTTGTACTTGCTGACATTTTCCTCTTCTTTTTCTCTTCTATCTGCTTTGTGTCGTGCAGGATTTACCGGGGTATCTCCGTCGTCCCTGCCACCGGACGATGATCCTCTGATGACTGCGGTTAACCTACTCGAGGAAAACTGGATATCTATCCAGGAGACTTTTGAGTTAGTTAACCGCGTTCTATCACGACTGTTTGTCGGGTTGTGGCCGAAGAAAAGGGCAGCAGTTCCGAAGGACAACTTGAGTAATCTTGCCAAGTCCTTCGATACAACTGAAGATCCCACCCTCCAGCTGAAAGGGCTTTCTATAAAGCGCGGCGTCGAGGGTGCTATTGCACTGTCTCTTGCGCATGGTACGGACTTCGACTGGGAGAGGGTGAGCTCTCCTCATGGCCGCACCCGCAACGAGATGAAGGCTTTTTTTGAGAAGGCGAAGAAGTTGGCGCCTGCATTGGTGACAATTATTTCCTCCTCGGCATCCTCTGCGGCATCTACTGCGCCACCTCTAACGGCGGAAGATCCAGTGCCGCCGTCGACTTCTGGCGAGGAATTTGTCGTACCCTCTTCTGCCACGGAGCAAAATGCTGAGGTGGCGTAGGCTCGGCTTCTTTGTAGCTTTTAGTTTTCTCCTTTTGAATGTAAAAAACTTTAGTTGCGTGCAACCCGAGAACCTTAGTCATAGGGTTGTGCTCTTATGTAAATACATCTTCTTATGAATTCCAGTGTTGCCTTTCTGAAATGTTTCTTCTTCCTTTTCTTTGGCTTTTAGTTGATGCATATCGACGACCCTTTGGCTTGCGGGCCTGCTCCTTTCTCTGCCAGTACGTTCAACTCGAGGATTCCGTCGCCTCCCAGTCGATGCGATCAATGCGCAGAATATTCTGCAAGGATTTCTGATCTTGAGGTTCGCTTGACTTCAGCCAAACGCCAAGCTCAGATGGCGTTTGATAAAGCTAGCAAAACTTCTGTCCTGACGAAGAAGGTATCAATTCTTGGTGATGAAGTGTCCAGCTTGACAGCAAAGATTTTGCATCACGAAGAATGCAATTCTTTTATTCTTGGTATCATCGAATCTGCCTGTGAAATGTTGCGATGTGAGTTTCCTCTCGACTTATTTTTTCCTTTTTGCTCCACTGCTACTTTTATGATATCCTTTGCCCTTATAGGCACTTGCTTGGATTTCGCTACTGAAGATCGTCGGGTTACCGAGCGAAGTGTGGCTCTAGAAAAAATGTCCGCAGGTGTTGAAAATTTATGGTCTGATCCTCGACGCCGGAGTGCTGTTGTATTGGTTCAGGACCGTGCCCAGCACATTGGCGAGGCAGTGGATGGCTGCAGGAGAGCTCTCGTAACTATGCACTGGGTCATGCTTCCTCGCAATCCACTGCCTGCTACTTTTCCATTGCTTCTTGATGTTTTCAGATCCAGCCAGCGAATCCATCGGTTGATAGAACTGAACTTAGTGGCAGGTGCCAATTTTGCTCTTGGGTGGATACGCAAGTGGCAGCCAAGACTCAATTATAGTTCTATGTCGCTGAGCTATCCTCCAGGTGGGGCAAGCCTTCGAGTACACTTAGAGAGTACCTTGCAGCCTGCCCGACGAATTATAGCCAGGCTGTTGCAAGAGGACTCCGCGTTTTCCGCGAGTTTCACTACTTAGACCCTTTAGGTGTAGATGATTCTGACAACCCGATGTTGTAAGACGTACGTGGAACGCGAGAGTTTCTTTATTTCACGACTGGATGTCTGAAACTTATTCTCAGAGCGTTTTTTGTATGAGTCGTGCGTTCGCCGCATTTTCCCTTTGAAAGACTCGTAAACTCGAATATGAGGAACGCTTTGTCTTTATTATATCTGTAATGTAGGATACATGGGGTAACCCAATAAATCCGGCCTATGACCTGTGTTCTGGATCTAGAGGGCATTGCCCCTGGTATAACTCGTGGCTTTTACAGCCTTATTCTTCTACTCTATTTTATTATTCTTTGATGCTTATGCCGTCATGGCTTTCTCTTCTTCTCCTGTATTTTTGTCTTCTCCTGATGCTCCTACTCGTGGTTTCTTCATCTCGGGCTCCGCAATGTGTCCTTCGAGTAGCTTGACGCCCTCTGTAGTCATGCTTTTCGCCTTCTCTGCGTAGTTGGCTATCATGCCGAAGTTTTGCGCCATCTTGTGGAACTCCCTGTCGCAGAGATCTGAAACTTCAAAACTTCCTTTTACTGTAATTATTCCTCTTGGTCCTGGCATTTTAAGTAGGCACTGCCATGAATCGCGAAAACGCGGGTCGTCCGAGGATCGCGTGATATTGAGATGGCCAGTCCATGACTTCAAAGTCTAGCTTCTCCCTTCTGTAGTTTTGTCGGTTGCTGAAGCAAACATTGAGTGCTACTCGACCCAGTGGGTAATTGGCACTTCCTGGCACGATCCCGTGGAAGGAACAATCTGTTGGTTTTAGGAACTCTAATGATATATGCATTGCTCGAAGCGTTTTTGCGTATATCAAGTTAATTCCACTCCCTGCGTCCATGAATATTCTGTCAACATCATATGCACCGATTTGAGCTTTGAGTACCAAAGGCGCGTTTCCCGGCCGAGGTACTGTTATAGGGTGGTCTTCTCTGTTGAACTCGATTGGTTATTCTGACCAGTGCAGGTACTCCGTTGTGGCTGGAGGTGAGATGGCTGCTAGGTTGACTTGTCGAGTTATACTCTTCTCTTCTTTGTTCGACTTGGGCACAGGTTGTATCATGGCTGTGATGTGTCCTTTTGATGGAACGTACCCTTCGTCGTCGTCGTGTCCCTGGTTTTGCTGGTCTTGTCCTTGAGGAGCTCCGTTGTTTCCTTGCTGTTTTGCCGGAGGATTGTTGCTTCCTTCAAATCCTTGTCGCCTTGCTTCGGTTTGCTTGTTTAGCGCTGCCTCTTGTAGTTTTAAGAATGTTGTACAATCTTTCATTGCGTGTCTTGATACTCGCTTCCCATCGACGAATGCTGAGTGTATATGACAAGGTCCGTTGAGCATATCTTCTGCCGACGGGTTGTACTCTCTGGGTTCTCTTGCGGGAAACTTTTTATAATCCTCCTTTCCATAGCTTTGGTATCCCGAACTTCTGCGCTCGCCTCCTTGATAACTGTTGTCTTTGTATCCTGCGGCGACTTGGCTATGGGAGCCGTAGTTGTCGTGATTTCGGGACCATCTCCTTTGACTTCCATATCTATTTCTTCTATCGTCCTCTGGGGATCGCGTTCGCTTGTTGTTGCATGCGTCTTCTCCATCTGCGAATCTGTTTGCTACGTCCATGAGGTCTGACACTGTTTTTGGCTTGATTCTACCCATCTCTTCGACTAGGTCTCTTCGCCTTAATCCAATGATGAATGCATCTATTGCTCTTTCATCTGAAACTTCGACTGCCGAATTTTTGATAAGGCTCCATCTTTGGATGTATGCCCGCAGTGCTTCGTCGCATTGTTGCACGCACGCTTTGACTTCTTCTATTGATGCTGGCCGCTTGTATGTCGACCTGAAGTTGCCTGTAAATTGCTTTGTGAGGTCTTCCCAGCTTCCAATAGTTTCTTTCTCTAGTTTGCTCAACCATGACCTTGCTGCTCCGGTGAGATGTAGTTGCAAATTTTGCATTGCTGTTTCTTTGGTTCCTCCTAATATTTGCACTGCTTGTAGATAATCTGATAGCCATGATTGTGGTTCCTGTGATCCGTCGTACTTTTGCTGATCATGAGGTAACTTGAATCCCTTAGGAACTGGAGTGGTGCGAACCCTGCGGGTAAAGCACGATGCCCCCATCTCTTTTTTGTCATCTTCATAGTCGCGTCTTTCATTTGGGGATAGCGATCTTCGGGTTCCACCATGCTGTTTTGGTGATGGCGATCGAGATCGTTGCTTGCTGCTTCTGCGCCGAGGACTGCTGTGACGGCGAGGTGACCTTGCTTTGTGCACTTCCTTATGGTGGTATGCTTCTTCTCCTTTTGCTGATAGCTTGTGGCCCACCATGTTGAGTCCGTTCAATGCTGCTCTATGCATATGCTCTCTAGGATCTCCTGGACTTGGTCGAGTTGTAAGTAGATATGCTTGCGCTGCTACTAGTGCTGCTTCACGGGTTTTCGGTAGGATGTTCCCCTGCTCGTCGACCGATAGGAAGGACGAGTTGAGGTTTTTGGAAATACTTTGCCTGTCGGAGTACTCGAGGTTGTCGTACCTTGAACCGTGTCGACGATTTTTCCTTGTGTTACTATATGATGCGTCGCTTCGTGCTTTTCGAGCAGCTTCGCTAGCTGCAATGGCTGAATCTTTTCTTCTTTGTATCTCTATTTTATCATTTGCTAATTGCTTTGCCTGCTGCCTTAGGGCATAATGATACCCCAAAAGCATGTCTTTGCTAGAATTTGATGGTATCGGCGTGCCGTTTTCTACGGCTTCTCTTATTATCCTCCATTCGTCGACTGATAGTCGAATTTTTTCCCTGGCTGTGAGGGATTCTGCTGTTTGCCCTTCTGCTAGGTGATTTGCTCCTCTGTCGATATTTGCTGGGTTTAGCACTGGGTTGTTATTTTCATCGAATTCTTCTGAGTTGTCTCCCACAATGGCGAGCACCTGGCATTGTTTGCCGATGTTACTGTTGAAGCTGGAGAAGGTCGAGTCGTCATCTTCAGAAAGCTCTACCCCTGTCTTCCATGTGTCTGTTGATTTGTCTGAGATATCGTCGAGGCGGATTATGAGATCGTCGAGTTGGACTCTTGCGTCGAGGTTTTTCTTTGCTTTGTTGTGCGCCTGACACGCTCTTTCTTCTGAGTCGAAATTTTCCCGAATTTTGTCGCCTTCTGCGATTGGTGCTTTTTCGAAGCTGACCGGCGAGTTTACCTCGCTGGAAGAGTCTTCTGATGATTCCAACGTTTCCTCTGCTTCAGGCTTGTTTGCCGACGGATCTGGTTTCGTCGGATCCGAGAGGCGGGATGAACCCGATGGCCCGATAATGATGCTCAAACTTCCAATGGTTAACTCCATCTCTTGATTTCCGTCGAGTTCTGAACTGCTGTTGGCTAAAAGCGAAAAAGCCGTCGAATTCATGATTCCAACGCCCAATTCCCCACGGTCGGCGCCAATTGACGAGGGTTAACTCAACAAATGTCCTAGATGAAGGACTTAGGATCGGGGAGATAGGGCGTCGGATGAACTCGAAGGTAAAGTTAGTCGAAATAGGTATGCGTCGAAAGTAAACTTGGGTGTTTAACCTGGCTTGCTTTCAATCTGGCCAACACCGTCCCCTCCTGGCCCCTTTATATAGGTGGCCAGGTCTTGAGGATCGAGTAGGGTCCGATACAGATTACAATATCGACATACGGTAGGAACTCGTATTCGACTATCATTACAATTGGGCCTAGCTATACGGGCCTTAGGGGTACTCAACTAACGGGCTCTATTAACTATACCCTTGTCAGTATGCGAGTAAAGTAAACAGTGCGAGTAAAGTAAACAGGTGATAGCAATATAAAGGAAATAGGACCGGGGTCCACAGTTCACTAGTGGTGTCTCTCCATAAGATAAAATAAAACATGCTGGGTAAACAAATTACAGTTGGGCAATTGATAGAATAAAGACAACGTGCATATGTCGAGAGGATCACTATGAGATTTACTCTGGGCATTACAACAAGATACATAGACCGCCATCCAACTGCATCTATGACTACAAATCCACTTGTGGCGAATCAATCCGAGAACTCCACAAGTATTAAGTTGCGAACAACAGATAATTGCATTAAGCAAAGTGTGTAATATAAACAAAGCATATGCCCTCGAGCATATGAATGTTGTTTTCCCCTAGTAGCAACAACACATCTACAACCTTAGAGGTTTCTGTCACTCCCCCAGATTAAATAGAGGCATGAACCCACTATCAAGCATAAATAGCACCTCTTGGAGTCACTAGCAACTACTTGGCCAAGATAGCTACTAACAACGGAGAGCATGCAAGATCATAAACAACATAGAGATAACATAAGATAAAATTCAGTACATCAACTCAATCATAACACCAATATTCATCGGATCCCAACAAACACAACATGTAGAATTACATAACGGTGATCTCGATCATGTAAGGCAGCTCACGAGATCTAAACATGAAGCACATGGTGGAGAAGACAACCATCTAGCTACTGCTATGGACCCATAGTCCAAGGTAGACTACTCACTCATCGCGCCGGAGGCAAGCATGGTGATGAAGAAGACCTCAGGTGGCGATTCCCCTCTCCGGCAGGGTGTCGTGAAGAGCTTCTGGACCCTCCCGATCTTCGGGTCGACGGCGGCGGTGGATCGCGATGTGTTCTGGAAAAGTGATCGGGTATTTAGGTTTTTCCCATCGGGGGGTCTTTATAGGCGAAGAGGCGGCGTCAGAAGTGGACCAGGGGGCCCACACCACCAGGGGGCGTGGGCCAGCCCTAGGCTGCGCCACCATATGGTGTGGCCACCCTTTGGTCCGGCTCCGTCTCCTCTTCGGTGTTCTGGAAGCTCCGTGAAATATCTGGACGACTGGCTTTAGTTTCGTCCAATTCCGAGAATATTTCCTGTGTAACTTTTCTGAAACACAAAAATAGTAGAAAACAGGGAACTGGCACTGTGGCATCTCGTTAATAGGTTAGTTCCGGAAAATGCATAAAAATGCCACGAAGTGTAACAAAACACTAAACAAATGGTGTAAAAACAAGCATGGAGCATCAAAAATTATGGATACGTTGGAGACGTATCACACAGCAGCAAGTTTTTCCCTCAGTAAGAAACCAAGGTTTGTCAGTCCAGGAAAAAGCCAAACTCCAGAAGGTGATGCTTGCTAGCCTACTAACACTCCAACAAGGGCACCGTTAACGACACTTGTTGACACGTCTTCAACTAGTAGCAACGCGGAACCTGCACACAACACAACCAAATACTTTGCTCCCAACTTACGATGAGGTTGTCAATCTCACCTGTTTGCTTGAAACAAAGGGTATGAGCGTATCGAGTGGAAAGCAATAGTAATATGCAAGTAAAGTAAACAGTGCGAGTAAATTAAACAGGTGATAGCAATATAATGGAAATAGGACCGGGGTCCACAGTTCACTAGTGGTATCTCTCCATAAGATAAAATAACACATGCTGGGTAAACAAATTATAGTTGGGCAATTGATAGAATAAAGACAACATGCTTGTCGAGAGGATCACTATGAGATTTACTCTGTGCATTACAACAAGATACATAGACCGCCATCCAACTGCATCTATGACTAATAATCCACTTGTGGCGAATCAATCCGAGAACTCCACAAATATTAAGTTGCGAACAACTGATAACGGCATTAAGCAAAGTGTGTAATGTAAACAAAGCATATGCCCTTGAGCATATGAATGTTGTTTTCTCCCTAGTAGCAACAGCACATCTACAACCTTAGAGGTTTCTGTCACTGACGAGGGGTTAACTCGACAAATGTCCTAGATGAAGGACTTAGGATCGGGGAGATAGGACGTCGGATGAACTCGAAGGTAAGGTTAGTCGAAATAGGTGTATATCGAAAGTAAACTTGGGTGTTCAACCTGGCTTGCTTTTAATCTGGCCTACACCGTCCCCTCCTGGCCCCTATATATAGGTGGCCAGGTCTCGAGGATCGGGTAGGGTCCGATACAGATTACAATATCGACATACGGTAAGAACTCGTATCTCGACTATCATTACAATTGGGCCTAGCCTAACGGGCCTCAGGGGTACTCAACTAATGGGCTCTATTAACTATACCCTTGTCAGTATCCCCTGAGATTCTACCAGAATTGCAGATTCGGATTGAATCTCTAATCTTTAAATCTTTAACTTGATCAATTCTTCGACTTCTTCATATCTTCAAATCTTCGACTTGGTCTTTCGACTTATTTTTATGATAATATTTCGCAAGGGGTTTTGATGAACAAGCCTGACAACTCTGACGGATCAAGAGGTCAGTTAACTGCCGGAACAGATACTTGTCACCTACTTCAAATTCAATCCCCTTGGACTTGAATTTGGGATACCGGTCAAATCCATTCTTTTGCCGCATTTAGGACTTACAAAGAATGAATCCCAGTGATTCTCAGGGTACCCGGTGCGTCCACCAGGATTTTCTTTGCGTCGTAGACATGGATATATACCAGCAGAGCGCATCCATGTGCGTATACTAGGCCACACAGGACGGATCCCGGGGTCTTACCTTCGTGATAAATCACGGCATTCGAGTTTCGTTGCGATAACGCAACTCGAGAATCTCATATCGCAGTCAAATTTTGACTAAAAATATTCGGGTTATACAACCATAAAAACTCGCTCCCGATGGGAGTAACAATGTTCCACAACATACTCCTTCACTTCCCATGCTCTAGTTCTTGTCAATAAATATCGTCGGGTGCGCGCTCAGCGCTCCCGATGGGAGTTGCCCCCGAGGCTATAGTCGAACAAAACTTTTTTTGAGTATAGGCTCAAATAAAGTGTAACCCATCATCATACTTCAACTCGAAATAATTTAGTGATAACTTTCGTCGGGTGCGCGTTCAGCGCTCCCGATGGTAGTAGCCCCTGAGGCTATAGTCGAATGTTCTTCGGGTATAGTCTCATCAACTGATTTTTTCATTGTCGGCACCAATTCTTATGTCTTTCATGATGTCGACCTTTATTCGGAAATCATCATATATCATTACTCGTCGAATATATGCACCTGTCCAATTTTATCTTTCTCATGTCGCCTTCTTCATGACGTCAGTTGGCAATTTTGATTATACATCACTCTGTGTGAGTGCGAACCGTTTTGTGGGCAGCGCGGTAATTTTGCAGTTTTTTGCCCATTAGTGGGCTGCCATTTCCGCTCTTTGTGCCACGTCTCAGCCCACGTTCCTTCTCTGAGAAGGTATATAAGGGGATAGTGGGGGATTTTTACTGTTTACAAGCTCTTTCTCTCCGCCGCCGCCATTGTCGATCTCTGCTTCTGCTCCTTTCGTGCATAGCCCCCAAGCGCGGATTGATAGATGCGCGTGAAGCACCTGGCGACCAAGAACACCATGGCCAAGGGAAAGGCGACCTCTGCGACTAGCTGGGTGGCTTCTGCCATCACGAAGAAGGAGGTGGAGAAGGCCAGGACGGACGACCTCATCTCCGGCAGCGACTCCGTCAAATTCCCCAGCACCGAACGGATCCCGCAGCCCCCGAGCGGTTATCGGGTAATGTTCCTTGCCTTCCTCCTCCGCGGCCTTTCTCTTCCTGCCCACGAATTTCTTCATGGGCTTCTCTTTGTTTATGGTGTGCAGCTTCACCATCTCACACCTAACTCCATCCTCCATATTGCTTGCTTTGTGACTCTTTGCGAGTCATTCCTGGGCATTGAGCCCCATTTTCTTCTCTGGAGGTCAATCTTCCGGCTCCGCCCCAACGTTGCTTTGTCCAGAAAACCCGAACTGGGCGGAGCCGTTGTTTCTGTGTGCCCTGAGGCGCAATATCTCGAATTTTCCATGGCTGCATCTGTCCAAGGGTGGAGGACAAAATGGTTCTATGTCAAAGACCGCAAGGCCTCTCCTGAAGACGAATATGGTCTAGCCCCCTTCGACGCCTCCAAGGAAGTGAAGAAATTGGCATCGTGGGATTCACTTCCCTCAGATGCGGAAATAGAACAGATTGTTCCTCTGCTATCTCGCATTCAAGCTCTGAAAGGAGGCAAAGGAGGCGCATTGTCGGGTATTCAACTCATGGTGTTCTTTATGCAACGTCGAGTTCAACCCCTGCAGCATCGCCTTACCAAGCTTTGGAGCTACTCTGCCTTGGAAGATCCTGCTCGCATCTCTGAAGATCTGATAGAGAAGCAAGATGTCGACAAGCGAGTCAGGAGCCTCACCAAGCTCACCAAGGACCATGCGGTTGCTGAATTGGCCGCTGGTTACTTCAACTCCGTGCACCCCCTACCCGAGGTACATATCCGTTTGTTTTTGTTCACTTGTTGTCGAATTTTGTTTGTTTCGAGCTGTGTTTTTCTTTGCCTTTGTTACTCTACTGACTTGTTCGTGTGCAGGAGCACCAATTCCTTGTTTCGCGCCCTCCTCTTCCAGAGGCAGGGCCTCTTCCGGATGATCTGCCCTCTTCTGTATCTGAAGCCCCCGAGGCTGAAGAAAATCAGGATGGAGATGATGCCGAAGAATAAGAAGAAGACACCAGTTCGATGACATCGCCTCCTCCTATACTCTCTGAGGACACTGGTGTGGACAAGAAGAGGAAGCATGTCGACGAATTTGCTTCTTTGAGTTCCTCTCTACAGAGAACGGCAGCTGATAAAGCCCCTGTTCTCGTAGAAGATATTGAATACTTCGACCTCCTGGCATCGTAAGTGTTTCTTCGAGTTCTACAATTGCACCGTACTTGCCTTCTTTCTATTGTGCTATAACTTGTTTTCTTCTTGTAGTGATGACGAGGAGCCGCCAAAAGATACTATGGCTGCTCCTTCGACTCCACCTGCTGATGAGCCTGCTGAGCAAGAAATTGCGCCGAGGGTCACCAGGGCTTCTGTCAAGAAGATTCCTGCGACCCGAAGCCTCAAACGCTCAAAGAAGGCCAAAGAAGCCGACATTTCCCTTGAAGCCCATGCATCTGCGGTTTCCCCCGATGATGTGAGTAACTCTCTTTGACTTGTTTTCCTTGCATACACTACGCTCTTACACGACTTCTCTCCCAGGCATTGTTGAAGAGATTCGTCGCCTTGGGCACTGAATGTGCTGAGTACCTAAAGGTTGCGGAAGCTTCCGAAGGTATGATCGACATCCTGTCGCTACTTTTCTTCTATGCTTATCTCTTGTTGTTTATTTGACTTCCTTTCTTCTTTTGCTGTAGCTGCTCTAGCAACGGCCAATGCCCGTATTGCATCGCTGGAAGCCAAGCTTAGTGCTTCGCAGAAGGCCTATGATGTTGCGACCGCCGCCAAAGCAAGCGCTGAGAAATCGCAGAAGTCAGCGCTTGGTAAGGCGAAGAAAGCTGAAAAAGCTTTGGCCGATGCCAACAAGGAACATTCTCAGCGAGAGCAAGCCGTGACAGAGCGTCTTCGCACGATGTCTGCTGCTGCTGAAGGTAAATACTCGCCTTGTCTTCCGTTTCGACTTCTGTTGCGTTGTTGTACTTGCTAACGCTTTTCTTTCCTTTTTTCCTTTGTCCTCTTTGTTGTGCAGGATTTACCGGGGTGACTTCGTCAACTTTGCAACTGGGTGATGATTCTCTGATGACCGCGGTCAACCTACTCGAAGCAAACTGGATATCTATCCAGGAGATCTTCGAGTTGGTGAGCCACGTTCTGACGCGGTTGTTCGTCGGGTTGTGGCCGAAGAAGAAGGCGGAGATTCCGAAGGATAACTTGGAGAAACTTGCCAAGGCCTTCGATACAACTGAAGACCCCACCCTCCAGCTGAAGGGGCTCTCTTTGAAGCGTGGTGCTGAGGGTGCTATTGCACTTTCTTATGCACATGGTGCGGATTTCGACTGGGAGAAGGTGAGCTCTCCCCATGGCCGCACCCGCGCTGAGTTGAAGGCTTTCTTCGAGAAGGTGAAGAAGTTGGCGCCCGCACTGGCGGTGATTATTTCTCCTTTGGCGGCCTCCGCGGCATCTACTGCGCCACCTCCAGCGGCGGAAGAACCTGCGCCTCCGTCAACTGTTGGCGAGGAATTTATCATGCCTTCTTCTGCCACGGAGCAAAATGCTGAGGTGGCATAGACTCGGCTTCTTTGTAGATTTTAATTTATGCTTTTGATGTAAAAACCTTTAGCCGCGTGCAACCCGAGAACCTTAATCAAAGGGTTTGCACTAATGTAAATATGTTTCCTTTTTATGAAATGTTGTGCTTATCTTTCTAAAATGTTTCTCCTTTCTTTTCCTTTGACTTCTAGTCGATGCACATCAATGATCCTTTGAATCGCGGCCATGCTCCTTCCTCTGCCCGTACGTTTGGCTCTAAGATTTCGTCGCATCCTCGTCGATGCAGCCAATGCGCGGAGTATTCTTCAAGGATTTCTTATCTTGAGGCTCGCTTGACTTTGGCCAAACGCCAAGCACAGATGGCTGTGGGAAAAGCTAGCAAAGCTTGTGGTTTGACGAAGCAAATATCCATTCTTGATGACAAGGTGTCTAGCTTGATGGCGAGGATTATGCATCATGAGGAATGCAACTCTTTTGTCCTTGGCATCATCGAGTCTGCCTGCGAGATGTTGCGATGTAAGTTTCCTTTCGACTTATCTTTTTCCCTTCTTGCTCCACTGCTATTTTTGTGATATCATTTGCCATCGTAGGCACTTGTTTGGATTTCGCTGCTGAAGATCGTCGGGTTACCGAACGAAATGCGGCTCTAGAAAAAATGTCTGCGGGTGTTGAAACTTTGTGGTTTGATCCTCGACGTCGAAGTGCTATTGTACTCCTTCAGGACCGCGCCCAGCACATTGGCGAGTCAGTTGATGGTTGCAGAAGAGCTCTCGTAACTATGCACTCTGTTATGCTTCCTCGCAATCCTCTGCCTGCAACTTTCCCACTGCTTCTTGATACTTTTAGATCCAGCCAGCGTATTCATAGATTGATAGAACTGAACTTAGTGGCAGGTGCCAATTTTGCTCTTGGGTGGATATGCAAGTGGCACCCAAGACTTAATTATAGCTCTATGTCCCTGAGTTTGGCTCCAGGTGGAGCAAGTCTACGCGTACACATGGAGAATATGTTGCAACCTGCTCGGAGGCTTGTAGCTAGGCTGCTGCAAGCAGATGCCGCATTTTTCCGCGAGTATCACTATTTAGATCCCTTAGGCGTAGATGACTCTGATAACCCGCTATTGTAATACTTATGTACATGTGGAACGCGAGAGTTTCTGATTTCGCGACTTTATGTCTAAAATTTGTTCTCAAAGCGTTTTTGTATGATTCGTGCGTTTGCCGCATTTTCCTTTTGAAAGACTCGTAGACTCAAATATGAGGAACGTTTTGTCTTTATTATACTTGTAATGTAAGATACATGGGGTGACCCAAGAGATCCGGCCTATGACCTGTGTTCTGGATCTAGAGGGCATTGCCCCTAGTATAACTTATGGCTTTTACAGC
This sequence comes from Dactylis glomerata, assembly GCA_007115705.1. NCBI lineage: Eukaryota > Viridiplantae > Streptophyta > Magnoliopsida > Poales > Poaceae > Dactylis > Dactylis glomerata. The sequence continues at coordinate 6,509,051 of QXEO01000220.1, read as the reverse complement.
CTTATTCTTCTACTCTACTTTACTTGTCCTTAATACTTATGCCGTCGTGGCCTTTTTTTCTTCTTCTGTAACTTTGTCTTCTGCTGATGCTTCTACTCATAGTTTCTTCATCTCTGGCTCCGTGGCGCGTCCTTTGAGTAGCTTGACGCCTTCCATAGTCGTGCTTTTCACCTTTTCTACATAGTTGGCTATCATGCCAAAGTTTTGCGCCATCTTGTGGAACTCCTTGTCGCAGAGATCTGAGACTTCGAAGCTTCCCTTTACTGTGATTATTCCCTTTGGTCCTGGCATTTTGAGTACTAGATACGTATAGTGAGGCACTGCCATGAATCGCGAAAACGCGGGTCGTCCGAGGATCGCATGATAGTGAGATGGCCAGTCCATGACCTCGAAGTCTAGCTTTTCTCTTATGTAGTTTTGCCGGTTGCCGAAGCAGACGTTGAGTGCTATCCGACCTAGTGGATAATTGGCACTTCCTGGTACGATCCCATGAAAGGAACAGTCTGTTGGCTTCAAGAACTCTAGTGATATATGCATTGCTCTGAGTGTTTTCGCATATATCAAATTGATTCCACTTCCCGCGTCCATGAATATTCTGTCGACATCATATGCGCCGATTTGAGCTTTGAGTACCAAAGGCGCGTTTCCCGGCCGAGGCACTGTTATAGGGTGATCTTCCCTGTTGAACTCGATTGGTTGCTCTGACCAGTGTAGATATTCTGTTGTAGCTGGAGGTGAAGTAACTGCTAGATTGACTTGTCCAGTAATGCTCTTTTCCTCTTTGTTCGACTTGGGCACGGGTTGTATCATTGCTGTGATGTGTCCCTTAGATGGAACGTACCCTTCGTCGTCATCGTGTCCCTGGTTTGGCTGGTCTTGTCCTTGAGGAGCTCCATTGTTCCCTTGCTGATTTGCGGGGGGTTTGTTACTTCCTTCGTATCCTTGTCGCCTTGCTTTGGTTTGTTTGTTTAGTGCTGCCTCTTGTAGCTTCAAGAATGTGGTGCAATCTTTCATTGCATGCCTGGATACTCGCTTCCCATCGACGAACGCTGAGTGTATATGACAAGGTCCATTGAGCATGTCTTCTGGCGACGGGTTATACTCTCTGGATTCTCTTGCGGGAAACTTTTTATAGTCCGCTTTTTCGTAGCTTCGATATCCTGAGCTTCTGCGATCACTTCCTTGATAGTTGTTGTCCTTATATCCCGCGGCTACTTGGCTATGAGAGCCATAGTTGTCGTAATTGCGAGACCGTCTTCTTTGACTTCCATATATATTTCTTCTATCGTCCTCTGGGGATCGTGTCCGCTTGTTGTTGCATGCGTCTTCTCCGTCTCCGAATCTCTTTGCTATGTGCATGAGGTCTGACACTATTTTCGGCTTAATTCTGCCCATCTCTTCGACTAGGTCTCTTCGCCTTAATCCAACTATGAATGCGTCTATTGCTCTTTCGTCTGAAACTTCGACTGCTGAGTTTTTGATTAGACTCCATCTTTGGATGTATGCCCGTAATGTTTCGTCGCGTTGTTGCACACACGCTTTGACTTCTTCTATTGATGCCGGCCGCTTGTATGTCGACCTGAAGTTGCTTGTGGATTGCTTTGTGAGGTCTTCCCAGCTTCCGATAGTTTCTTTCTCTAGTTTGCTCAACCATGACCTTGCTGCGCCGGTGAGGTGTAGTTGCAAACTTTGCATTGCTGTTTCTTTGGTTCCTCCCAATATTTGTACTGCTTGCAGATAGTCTGAGAGCCATGACTGTGGTTCCTGTGATCCATCGTACTTTTGTTAATCATGAGGTAATTTGAACCCCTTGGGCACTGGTGTGGTGCGAACCCTGCGGGTAAAGCATGATACCCCCATCTCCTTTTCGTCGTCTTCATAGTCGCGCTTTCCGTTTGGAGATGGAGATCTTTGGGTTCCTCCATGTTGTCTTGGTGATGGCAATCGAGATCGTTGATTACTACTTCTGTGCCGAGGACTATTGTGACAGCGAGGTGACCTTGGTTTATGCGCTTCTTTGTTGTGATGTGTTTCCTCTCCTTTTGCTGATAGCTTGTGGCCCACCATATTTAGTCCGTTCAATGCTGCTCTATGCATATGTTCCCTAGGATCCCCTGGGCTTGGTCGAGTTGTAAGCAGATATGCTTGTGCTGCCACTAGTGCTGCTTCAGGGGTTTTTGGTACGATGTTCCCCTGCTCGTCGACCGATAGGAAAGACGAGTCGAGGTTTCTGGAGATGCCTTGCCTTTCTGAGTACTCGAGGTTTTCGTACCTTGAACCGTGTCGACGATTTCTTCTTGCGTTAGTATGTGACGCATCGCTTTGTGCTCTACGGGCGGCGTTGCTGGCTGCGATGGCTGAGTCTTTCCTTTTCTGTATCTCTATTTTGTCCTTCGCTAGTTGCTTTGCCTGCTGCCTTAGGGCATAATGATACCCCAAGAGTATGTCTTTGCTGGAATTGGATGGTATTGATGTGCCATTTTCCACAGCTTCCCTTATTATTCTCCATTCGTTGGCTGATAGTCGAATTTTTTCCCTTGTTGTGAGGGATTCTGTTGTTTGCCCCTCTGCTAGATGATTTGCTCCTCTGTCGATATTTTCTGGGTTTAGCACTGGATTGTTGTTTTCGTCAAATTCTTCTGAATTGTCTCCTACGATGGCGAGCACCTGGCATTGTTTGCCGATGTTGCTATTAAAGCTTGAGAAGATCGAGTCACCATCTTCAGAAAGCTCTAGTCCGGTCTTCCATGTATCTGTTGACTTGTCTGAGATATCGTCGAGGCAGATCGTGAGATCTTCGAGTTGGACCCCGACGTCGAAATTTTCCATTGTTTCATCGTCTTCTGCGATTTTTCCTTTTTGCACTTCTCCTAAGCTGACCGGCGAGTTTACCTCGCTAGAAGAGCCTTCGGAATACTCCATTGCTACTGTTTCGGGCTCGCTTGCCGACGGATCTTGTTTCGTCGGATCTGAAAGGCAAGATGAACCCGATGGCCCGATGAGGATGCTCAAACTTCCGATTGTTAACTCCATCTCTTGATTTTCATCGAATTCTGCACTGCTGTTGGCTAAAAGTGAAAAAGCCGTCGAATTCATGATTCCAACGCCCAGAGTCCCCACGGTCGGCGCCAATTGACGAGGGGTTAACTCGACAAATGTCCTAGATGAAGGACTTAGGATCGGGGAGATAGGGCGTTGGATGAACTCGAAGGTAAGGTTAGTCAAAATAGGTGTATATCGAAAGTAAACTTGGGTGTTCAACCTGGCTTGCTTTTAATCTGGCCTACACCGTCCCCTCCTGGCCCCTATATATAGGTGGCCAGGTCTCAAGGATCGGGTAGGGTCCGATACAGATTACAATATCGACATACGGTAAGAACTCGTATCTCGACTATCATTACAATTGGGCCTAGCTTAACGGGCCTCAGGGGTACTAACCTAACGGGCTCTATTAACTATACCCTTGTCAGTCACTCCACCAGATTAAATAGAGGCATGAACCCACTATCAAGCATAAATACCCCCTCTTGGAGTCACTAGCAACTACTCGGCCAAGATAGCTACTAACAACGGAGAGCATGCAAGATCATAAACAACATAGAGATAACATAAGATAATATTCAGCACATCAACTCAATCATAACACCAATATTCATCGGATCCCAACAAACACAACATGTAGAATTACATAACGGTGATCTCGATCATGTAAGGTAGCTCACGAGATCTAAACATGAAGCACATGGTGGAGAAGTGATGCTTCGGGTGAATGTGGCAACAGACAGTCCTTGTGCGTGGTGAATGACCAGCCCGTTGGGAACCCCAAGAGGAAGGTATGATGAGTGCAGCGGCTAGTTTTCCCTCAGTTAAGAAACCAAGGTTTAATGTCGATCTTGAAGAAGAGAGACGGTGACGACTGAAGGTGTTTGTGGAACCTGCACACACACAAACAAATACTTTGTCCCCAACTTGCGATGAGGTTGTCAATCTCACCGGTTTGCTTGAAACAATGGTTATGAGTGTATCGAGTGGAAAACAGTAGTAATATGCGAGCAAAGTAAACAGTGCGGGAAAAGTAAACAGGTGATTGCAATATGATTAAAATAGGACCGGGGTCCACAGTTCACTAGTGGTGTCTCTCCATAGATAAATAACATGCTGGGTAAACAAATTACAGTTGGGCAATTGATAGAATAAAGATAACGTGATATGTTAAGAAGATCACTATGAGATTTACTCTGGGCATTACAACAAAATACATAGACCGCCATCCAACTGCATCTATGACTAATAATCCACCCTCGGGGATATCATCCGAACACCCCAAAAGTATTAAGTTGCGAACAACAGATAATTGCATTAAGCAAAGTGTGTAATGTAAACAAAGCATATGCCCTTGAGCATATGAATGTTGTTTTCTCCCTAGTAGCAACAGCACATCTACCACCTTAGAGGTTTCTGTCACTCCCCCAGGTGAAATAGAGGCATGAACCCACTATCGAGCATAAATACCCCCTCTTGGAGTCACTAGCAACTACTCGGCCAAGATAGCTACTAACAACGGAGAGCATGCAAGATCATAAACAACATAGAGATAACAAAAGATAAAATTCAGTACAGCAACTTAATCATAAACACCAATATTCATCGGATCCCAACAAACCAACATCATAGAATTACATAACGGTGATCTCAATCATGTAGGGCAGCTCATGAGATCTAAACATGAAGCACATGGTGGAGAAGACAACCATCTATCTACTGCTATGGACCCATAGTCCAAGGTAGACTACTCACTCATCGCTCCGGAGGCAAGCATGGCGATGAAGAAGACCTCCGGTGGCGATTCCCCTCTCCGGCAGGGTGCCGGGAAGAGCTTCTGGACCCTCCCGATCTTCGGGTCGACGGTGGCGGCGGATCGCGATGTGTTCTGGAAATCTGATCGGGTCCTTAGGTTTTTCTCGTCAGGGGGTATATATAGGCGAAAGTACGATGTCAGAGGAGGGACCACGGCCCCTCACGCGGGCCCGGCGCGGCCAGGGGGGTGGCCGCGCCGCCCCTGTGTGTGGGGGCCACGTGGCCCCCCTCCGTCAGGTCTTCGGATGTTTGGGAGCTTCCCCGTGAAATATGACTTCAGGAACTTGTTTCGTCCAATTCCGAGAATATTTCCTGTGTATCACTTCTGAAACACAAAAACAGCAGAAAACAGGAAACTGGCACTGTGGCACTTCGTTAATAGGTTAGTTCCGGAAAATGTATAAAAGTACCACTAAGTGTAACGAAACAATATACAAATGGTGTAAAAACAAGCATGGAGCATCAAAAATTATAGATACGTTTGAGACGTATCAAGCATCCCCAAGCTTAACTCCTGCTCGTCCTCGAGTAGGTAAGTGATAACAAAAGAATAATTTTTGAGGTGACATGCACCTACACAATCTTGATCATATATGTAAGCATTGATGAGCTGGGATCAATAGAACTTAAAACATGGGCATGAAAGATATAATCATGACAATAAGAACTTAGCAACCATGTTGTAAACATGCAAATGAACACAAACAAAAGATCATGAAAATGAAACAATGAAAGTCAAACGTGTGTTCAAATCATAAGGAAAAACATACAAATGGTTTTCAGCTTGTCCTTCAAAGAGAGCAAAACATAAATGCATAGGACACCTCAAAGTTTTAAGAGGGCGACTAGATACAAATAATTTAAGAACAAGTGAAACCAACAATATGAGTCAATCAATGAACTTTGGGACAATGCATATCACACTAAGAATGACAACTATGCTCTCTTAATGGTGCATAAAGAAAGAAGGTGGTGACTCAACATAAAAGTAAAAGAAAGGCCCTTCGCAGAGGGAAGCAGTGATTTAAACATGTGCTAGAGCTTTTCATTTGTAAAACAGAGATAAAACTTGATTTTGAGAGGTGGTTGTCTTTGTCAACGACTGGCAATGGGGTTCTTACTATCTTCCATACAAAAATAAAGCAAGTTTTTGAGAGAGAGATTGGCACTTCGTGCTCTTTTTATAAAACTTGGCACTCCTCCCCACCTTTTCCTTTCACATACCATGGCTAACCGATTCCATCGGGTGCCCACCAACATTCACATTCTTTGGAGGAGTGCCTTTTTTTCTTTCTTTTTTCCCCTTTTTTTCTTTTTGGAATAAGCAATATGGAAGATAGCAAATCCGACCACTACGTCCCCATGAGCTGAAAACAGTGTCACAAAACGAGAAGTATTTTGAAGGTTTTTGAAAGGTAGCACACAAAAATTTTACTTTGGAATGGCTTACAAATACCATGCATAGGAATTTATAGTGGACACAATGGCAAACTTGGCTTTTAGGAGTTGGATGCACGAGTAGAGCTCATACTCAGTACAAGGCGAGGGCTAGCAAAAGACTGGGAGCGACCAACTAAGAGAGCAATAATGGCCATAATCATGCAAAGCGACAAAGCGACATTAAAAGAAGCATACGATGGCATCAAAAGTCAAAAACTAAATGATCATGAAGGCTAATGGCGACTTTGGAAGAGTCTAACATGTGTGAGCATGCGCCAAGTCAACCCAAATAAAGCATCAAGGAGAAAACCAAAATAATGCTTCCATACAATAAAAACAACGCATGATTTTTTCAAAGGCTCATTAAGCAATCTCAGTTATTTGAGACAAGTCATGCTACAGCAAAACCACTAAGCATACTATCAAAAAGACATCAAGCATGACATGAAAAAGCCTAAGCCGCAGTCTACACAAGCTCCTTCTTGTACCACTATTTTGCACAAAGCTTTTTCTCTTTTCCAACACCATTTGAAATTTTTATAAATACCTCTTTTGATGAAAACCAATGAAGATCAGAGGCAAAAATGCACCTTGATGAAAAGATATGACAAGATCTGAACGCATATCAAGGCGAAAACGAAAACCAAAAGCAGTAGCAGAAAAAGTAGAACGCTCGATTTTTAATAAGAGTGAAAACTAGAGCATTCTTTGCAAATGGAAACGAGTACATCTCCTCCAAAGGAAATTTGTTGGGGTCCAACCATTTATTGCAGCAAACAAACAAACTAAACACACTAAGAAAACTAAAACAACTGACGCTCCAAGAAAAACACATAGTGCATGAAGCAATAAAAATATAGTGTTTTGAAAGGTGACCTGATTTTTGCCGATGAAGAAGGGGTGCCTCGGGGGCATCCCCAAGCTTTGACGCTTGTACTTCTTGGATATTTCTTGGGGTGATGCATGGGCATCCCCAAGCTTGAGCTTTTGTCCATTCTTCAACTCATCTCATCATTCTCCAATCCCTACAGTTGAAAACTTCCTTCATACAAAACTAAACACAATTCTATTAGCAACATTAGTGTAAGCATAAAATATATTCAACCTCTTCTAGCTTCAGGTTTCAACTCAAAACCACCACATATAAAGTATATACTACTGTAGCAACTTCCACAAGAGTTCCATGATCAAAAAGAACTAAAAAAGGAAGCGATAAAGTGGCAAAAACAAATATTGGCAGAAATCTGTCAAAACTGAACAGCTGATAATGGACGAATTTTTGAGGGATTTTCTGTTGCTCAAATCAAAAAGTGTTCAACTAAGAAAAGTTTGGATATAACCTGGGGCATATGCACAAGAAATCTCAGGTCCAAAAGATAAACAGAGAATTTTCACGAATTTTTACGGTGCAGCACCGAAAACAGTTTCAGGACAGCAATAACCCCAAATCTTTACCTCGCTCAAATTAGAGGCTTCTCTTGGCACAAAAACGAAATAAACAAGATAAGGAGCGGTCATTACAGTAGTAATGACTTCCAAGACTCAAATAAAAGAAAAAGTACTGAAAAGTAAACAATGGGTTATCTCCCAAGAGTGCTTTTCTTTAACGCCTTTGAGCTAGGCGCAGAAAAGTGCGAATCAAGTATTTTTAGAAGAAGCATCAAGATCAACAGCAGAGGTCTTATCAATAAGACATTGTATTTCATCCACATGAGTTTTAGAAGACTCTTTGTGATCATTCTTTGGCACACTATTCTCATCAAAAAGATTTTCAGGACAAATCCAGTCAAAATTATTTTCAAAAGCTTCACTCAATCCCAAAAGCTTGCAAGGAATAGGTATTTCGGGCTCTTTATCATCTGTACTAATAACATTTATAGGAGAACCGAGTTTATTAAAATGTTTAAGAACCTTCCTAGCTTCAACAATGACATCCTTAAATTCTACGCGCAGAGTTTCCAAGATAAAAGCTTTCTTTTCGGGATCCTCAATTTCATGAAGCTTGAGGAACATGTATTGCATATAGGGATTAAGAGTAGCAAACCTAGTTTCCAACATATCAATTAAACAAACAGAAGCAACTTCAATACTAGAAGCAAGCTCAATCCAAGACTTTTCCTCAACTTCCTCATGCATACTAATGTGATTAAAGAACTCCTCAATGTTTCTATTTCCAATAATTGAACCACTACCTACTGAGAGGTCCTCCAGAACGAACTTAGGAAACAGCATGATAAACTAAAGTAAAGTAGAAACAACTACCAAGGATTCTAATTTTTTTGGATTTTTGATAAAAAGCAATGCAGGTAAAATAAAATAAAGTAAAGCAAAACAAATAACAAAGTAAAGAATGTGTGTGCGAAGAACTCCCCTCGCAGAAGTCTTCTCTCTTCCCCGGCAACGGCGCCAGAAAAGTAGCTGATGCTTCAGGTGAATGTGGCAACAGACAGTCCTTGTGCGTGGTGAATGACCAGCCCGTTGGGAACCCCAAGAGGAAGGTATGATGAGTGCAGCGGCTAGTTTTCCCTCAGTTAAGAAACCAAGGTTTAATGTCGATCTTGAAGAAGAGAGACGGTGACGACTGAAGGTGTTTGTGGAACCTGCACACACACAAACAAATACTTTGTCCCCAACTTGCGATGGGGTTGTCAATCTCACCGGTTTGCTTGAAACAAAGGTTATGAGTGTATCGAGTGGAAAACAGTAGTAATATGCGAGCAAAGTAAACAGTGCGGGAAAAGTAAACAGGTGATTGCAATATGATTAAAATAGGACCGGGGTCCACAGTTCACTAGTGGTGTCTCTCCATAGATAAATAACATGCTGGGTAAACAAATTACAGTTGGGCAATTGATAGAATAAAGATAACGTGATATGTTAAGAAGATCACTATGAGATTTACTCTGGGCATTACAACAAAATACATAGACCGCCATCCAACTGCATCTATGACTAATAATCCACCCTCGGGGATATCATCCGAACACCCCAAAAGTATTAAGTTGCGAACAACAGATAATTGCATTAAGCAAAGTGTGTAATGTAAACAAAGCATATGCCCTTGAGCATATGAATGTTGTTTTCTCCCTAGTAGCAACAGCACATCTACCACCTTAGAGGTTTCTGTCACTCCCCCAGGTGAAATAGAGGCATGAACCCACTATCGAGCATAAATACCCCCTCTTGGAGTCACTAGCAACTACTCGGCCAAGATAGCTACTAACAACGGAGAGCATGCAAGATCATAAACAACATAGAGATAACAAAAGATAAAATTCAGTACAGCAACTTAATCATAAACACCAATATTCATCGGATCCCAACAAACCAACATCATAGAATTACATAACGGTGATCTCAATCATGTAGGGCAGCTCATGAGATCTAAACATGAAGCACATGGTGGATAAGACAACCATCTAGCTACTGCTATGGACCCATAGTCCAAGGGAGACTACTCACTCATCGCTCCGGAGGCAAGCATGGCGATGAAGAAGACCTCCGGTGGCGATTCCCCTCTCCGGCAGGGTGCCGGGAAGAGCTTCTGGACCCTCCCGATCTTCGGGTCGACAGTGGCGGCGGATCGCGATGTGTTCTGGAAATCTGATCGGGTCCTTAGGTTTTTCTCGTCAGGGGGTATATATAGGCGAAAGTACGATGTCAGAGGAGGGACCACGGCCCCTCACGCGGGCCCGGCGCGGCCAGGGGGGTGGCCACGCCGCCCCTGTGTGTGGGGGCCACGTGGCCCCCCTCCGTCAGGTCTTCGGATGTTTGGGAGCTTCCCCGTGAAATATGACTTCAGGAACTTGTTTCGTCCAATTCCGAGAATATTTCCTGTGTATCACTTCTGAAACACGAAAACAGCAGAAAACAGGAAACTGGCACTGTGGCACTTCGTTAATAGGTTAGTTCCGGAAAATGTATAAAAGTACCACTAAGTGTAACGAAACAATATACAAATGGTGTAAAAACAAGCATGGAGCATCAAAAATTATAGATACGTTTGAGACGTATCAAGAAGACAACCATCTAGCTACTGCTATGGACCCATAGTCCAAGGTAGACTACTCACTCATCGCGCCGGAGGCAAGCATGGCGATGAAGAAGACCTCCGGTGGCAATTCCCCTCTCCAGCAGGGTGCCGAGAAGAGCTTCTGGACCCTCCCGATCTCGGGTCAACGGCGGCGGCGGATCGCAATGTATTCTGGAAAAGTGATTGGGTATTTAGGTTTTTCCTGTCGGAGGGTCTTTATAGGCGAAGGGGCGGCGTCAGAGGTGGGCCAGGGTGGCCTCACCACCAGGGGCGCGGGCCAGGGGTAGGCCGCGCCGCCCTGTGGTGTGGCTACCCTGTGGCCCCTCTCCGTCTCCTCTTCGGTTCTCTGGAAGCTTCGGTAAATTTCTGGACATTCGGCTTTTGTTTCGTCCAATTCCGAGAATATTTCCTGTGTAACTTTTCTGAAACACAAAAATAGCAGAAAACAGGGAACTGGCACTGTGGCATCTCGTTAATAGGTTAGTTCCAGAAAATGCATAAAAATGCCATGAAGTGTAACGAAACACTAAGCAAATGGTATAAAACAAGCATGGAGCATCAAAAATTATAGATACATTTGAGACGTATCAGCATCCCCAAGCTTAACTCCTGCTCGTCCTCGAGTAGGTAAGTGATAACAAAAGAAATAATTTTTGAGGTGACATGCACCTACACAATCTTGATCATCTATGTAAGCGTTGTGCGCTAGGATCAAAAGAACTTAAAACATGGGCATGAAAGATATAATCTTGATAGAAGAAACTTAGCAACCATGTTATAACATGAAAAAGAACACAAACGAAAGATCATGAAAATGAAACAATGAAAGTCAAACATGTGTTCAAATCATATGGAAAAACCTACAAATGGTTTTCAGCTTGTCCCTCATGGAGTAGCAAAACATAAATGCATAGGACACCTTCAAGTTTAAGAGGGAGACTAGATACAAATAATTTAAGAACAAGAGAAACCAACAATATGAATCAATCAATGAAAACTTTGGGACAATGCACATTAAACTCAGAATGACAACTATGCTCTCTTAGACGGTGCATAAAGGTAGAAGGTGGAGACTCAACATAAAAGTAAAAGAAAGGCCCTTCGCGAAGGGAAGTAGTGATTAAACATGTGCTCGAGCTTTTCATTTGTAAAACAGAGATAAAAATTGGGTTTTGAGAGGTGGTTGTTTCATGTCAACGACTAGCAATGGGGTCTTACTATCTTCCATAATAAACAAGTGAGAGCGGTTCCGAGTTCTTTGAAAATTTGGCACATTGGTGCTCTTTTATAAAGCTTTGGCACTCCTCCCCATCTTTTTTTCCTTTCTCAAACCATGGCTAACCGATTCCATCGGGTGCCCACCAACATTCACATACCATGGAGGAGTGCCTTTTTTATTTTTAAAACAAAAATTAGATTGCAATGGTCTGACCAGCTCTCATGCAAAATTAATGACGAGCAGATGAAGCTGCCTAGTCGAGGGGTACTTAATTTAATATGGAAGATAGCAATTCCAACCACTACGTCCCCATGAGCTAAAAAGAGTGGCACAAAATGAGAAGTAGTTGAAAGTTTTGAAAGGTAGCACATGAAAATTTACTTGGAATGGCTTACAAATACCATGCATAGGAATTTATAGTGGACACAATGGCAAACTTGGTTTTTAGGAGTTAGATGCATGAGTAGAGGTCATACTCAGTACAAAATGAGGGCTAGCAAAAGACTGGGAGCGACCAACTAAGAGAGCAATAACGGCCATAATTATGCATAGCGACAAAGCGTCATTAAAAGAAGCATAAGATAGCATCAAAAGTCAAAAACTAAATGATCATAGAGGCAATGGCGACTTTGTATGAGTCTAAGATGTGTGAGCATGCGCTAAGTCAACCCAAATAAAGCATCAAAGGAGAAAACCAAAATAATGCATCCAAATAATTAAAACAACGCATGATTTTTTCAAAGGCTCATTAAGCAATCTCAGTCATTTGAGACAAGTCATGCTACAACAAAACCACTAAGCATACTATCAAAAAGACATCAAGCACGACATGCAAAAGCCTAGTCTGCAGTCTACACAAGCTCCTTCGTGTACCACTTTTTTGCATAAAGCTTTTTCTCTTTTCCAACACCATTCGAACTTTTTATAAACAACTCTTTTGATGAAAACCAACATGGACCAGAGGTCAAAATACACCTTGATGCAAAGATATAACAATATCTGAACAAAAATCAAGGCGAAAGCTAAACGCAGTTCTAGAAAAAGAAGAACACTCATTGAAACGATAAGAGTGAAAAACGGAGTGTTCTTGGCAAATAAAAAGCAAGGCAACTTCTCTAAAAGGAATTTGTTGGGGTCCAACCATTTATTGCAGCAAACAAAACTAAACAAAACTGAAAACTAAAACAACTGACGCTCCAAGAAAAACGCATAGTGCATGAAGCAATAAAGATATAGTGTTTTGAAAGGTGACCTGATTTTTGCCGATGAAGAAGGGGTGCCTCGGGGGCATCCCCAAGCTTTGACGCTTGTACCTCTTGGATATTTCTTGGGGTGACATGGGCATCCCCAAGCTTGATCTTTTGTCCATTCTTCAACTCATCTCATCATTCTCCAATCCCTACACTTGAAAACTTACTTCATACAAAACTAAACACAAATCTATTAGCAACATTAGTGTAAGCATAACATTGAATCAACCCTTTTTGCGTCAGGTTTCAACTCAATACCACTACATATAAAGCATATACTACTGTAGCAACTTCCCCAAAAGTTCCGTGATCAAAAGAACTCAAAAAGAGAGCGATAAAGCGGCAAACACAAATATGGGCAGAAATCTGTCAAAACAGAACAGCTGACAAAGGTCGAATTTTTAGAGGGTTTTCTGTTGCTCAAATCAAAAAGTGTTCAACTAATGAAAATTTGGATATAACTTGGGGCATATGCACAAGAAATCGCAGGTCCAAAAGATATACAGATAATTTTCACGAATTTTTACGGTGCAGCACCAAAAATAGTTTCAGGACAGCAACATCCCCAAATCTTACCTCACTCAAATTAGAGGCTTCTCTTGGCACAAAAACGAAATAAAAAGGATAAGGAGAGGTTATTACAGTAGTAATAACTTCTAAGGCTCAAATAAAAGAAAAAGTAATGAAAGTAAAAAACATTGGGTTATCTCCCAAGAGTGATTTTTTTAACGCCTTTGAGCTAGGCGCAGAAAATACGAATCAAGTAATATCGAAATAGGCATTAAGATCAATTGTAGGAGTCTTTTCAACAATAAATTGAACTGTGTCCAAATGAGTTTTTGAAGATCCTTTATGATCACACTTTGGTACACTACTTTCATCAAAAGGATTTTCATGACAAATCCAACTAAAATTCTTTTCCAAAGTATCATGAATTCCTACAAGTTTACAAGGTATTGGCACTCTAAAATCTTCATTGGGTGTACCAACAACCTCTACAGGTGAGCCAAGCTTATTAAATTTCTTAAAAACTTCCCTAGCCTCAATGGCAACATCTCTAAATTCTATGCGCAAAGTTTCCAAGATAAAAGCTTTCTTTCGAGGTCCTCAATATCATGAAGCTTAAGAAACATGTATTGCATAAAAGGATTAAGGCTAGCAAACCTAGCTTCTAACATGTGAATTAAATAATCAGAAGCAACTTCATAACTAGGAGCAAGCTCAGCCAAAGACTTTTCCTCAACATCTTTATGCACACTAATATGGTTAAAGAACTCCTCAATGTTACTTTTTCCAATAATTGAACCACTACCTACTGAGAGGTCCTCCAAAACGTACTTAGGGAACAACATAACGAACTAAAAGTGATAAAGTAATCAACTATAAAGGATACTAATTTTTTGTGTTTTTGATAAAATGATGCAAGTAAAAATAAAGTAAAAGCAAAACTAAAACAAAGTAAAGGATGTGCGTGCGAAACTCCCCTTGCAGAAGTCTTCTTTTTCCCCGGCAACGGCGCCAGAAAAATGTCCTGATGCGGCACGGTGTTGATAGTTTTTCACCGTCCAGTCGGGAACCCCAAGAGGAAGGTATGATGAGCACAGCAGCAAGTTTTTCCCTCAGTAAGAAACCAAGGTTTGTCAGTCCAGGAAAAAGACAAACTCCAGAAGGTGATGCTTGCTAGCCTACTAACATTCCAACAAGTGCGCCGTTAATGACACTTGTTGACACGTCTTCAACAAGTAGCAACGCGGAACCTGCACACAACACAACCAAATACTTTGCTCCCAACTTACAATGAGGTTGTCAATCTCACCAGTTTGCTTAAAACAAAGGGTATGAGCGTATCGAGTGGAAAGCAATAGTAATATGCAAGTAAAGTAAACAGTGCGAGTAAAGTAAATAGGTGATAGCAATATAATGGAAATAGGACCGGGGTCCACAGTTCACTAGTGGTGTCTCTCCATAAGATAAAATAACACATGCTGGGTAAACAAATTACAGTTGGGCAATTGATAGAATAAAGACAACGTGCATGTCGAGAGGATCACTATGACATTTACTCTGGGCATTACAACAAGATACATAGACCGCCATCCAACTGCATCTATGACTAATAATCCACTTGTGGCGAATCAATCCGAGAACTCCACAAGTATTAAGTTGCGAACAACAGATAACTGCATTAAGCAAAGTGTGTAATGTAAACAAAGCATATGCCCTTGAGCATATGAATGTTGTTTTCTCCCTAGTAGCAACAGCACATCTACAACCTTAGAGGTTTCTGTCACTTCCCCATATTAAATAGAGGCATGAACCCACTATCGAGCATAAATACCCCCTCTTGGAGTCACTAGCAACTACTCGGCCAAGATAACTACTAACAACAGAGAGCATGCAAGATCATAAACAACATAGAGATAACATAAGATAATATTCAGCACATCAACTCAATCATAACACCAATATTCATCGGATCCCAACAAACACAACATGTAGAATTACATAACGGTGATCTCGATCATGTAAGGCAGCTCACGAGATCTAAACATGAAGCACATGGTGGAGAAGACAACCATCTAGCTACTGCTATGGACCCATAGTCCAAGGTAGACTACTCACTCATCGCGCCAGAGGCAAGCATGGCGATGAAGAAGACATCCGGTGGCGATTCCCCTCTCCGGCAGGGTGCCGGGAAGAGCTTTTGGACCCTCCCGATCTCGGGTCGATGGCGACGGCGGATCACGATGTATTTTGGAAAAGTGATCGGGTATTTAGGTTTTTCCTGTCGGGGGGTCTTTATAGGCGAAGGGGCGGCGTCAGAGGTGGGCCAGGGTGGCCTCACCACCAGGGGGCGCGGGCTAGGGGCAGGCCGCGCCGCCCTGTGGTGTGGCTTCCCTATGACCCCTCTCCATCTCCTCTTCGGTTCTCTGGAAGCTTCGGTAAATTTATGGACGTTCGGCTTTTGTTTCGTCCAATTCCGAGAATATTTCCTGTTTAACTTTTCTGAAACACAAAAATAGCAGAAAACAGGGAACTGGCACTGTGGCATCTCGTTAATAGGTTAGTTTTAGAAAATGCATAAAAATGTGAAGTGTAACGAAACACTAAGCAAATGGTGTAAAAACAAGCATGGAGCATCAAAAATTATAAATACGTTTGAGATGTATCACGTGGTACATTACATATGGTGGCACATGTAGGATTGCATCATGATTTGTTTTAGCCACGAGTTGCAACATGTTCTACAATTAAGATTTTCCCACTTTCACATAGAGTTGCAACGAAAAAATGCCCTAAATTGTTGGATTGCTTGGTGATTCATGGTAGTCAACGAGTTGCAACATGTGTTGCAAGTAATAGAAATGCCCTGAAATGTTGGATTAATTCATGATCCGTGGTAGTCATGAGTTGCAACATTGGTTGAAACTGCGATTGGATGGCATCACCTAATTGAGAATGAATTTAATTTTCTGTCGACTTAGAATTAGTCACTTCTATGAATAAGAGGAGCCTTTGTTGATATTTTGTCAAAATATGTCTGTAATTAAATTCTCCCTTAAATTTGAACAAAGTTACATCAAGCAAATCCCATTTAATGCTCGTTGTGTCAGTTATTGCTATGATGCCCAAGCACCCAACACAAACTAGGCCCACCCACCCGATTGGAGATGGTGGCGGTGGATTTCACTGTAGATGTGGAAAACACAACTGAGATTAGGGTTTGGGAAAGGGGAAGTTCTAGCGCCAAAGACTGGTGATTTTGGAATGAGGGTTGGGGTGGTGGTGAATGGATGTCCTTATTTGACACTACCTTGAAAATTGGCTTCCCTATTTTGCCCTACAACAGTAATTCTTCCCAATTTGAAATCTTAAATTCATTTATTTCCTAGAATGACACCCTAGAGCATTTTGAGGACTAAGGATGCTAAACAAGACGGTGAATAGTATCTTTTGCCCCTCATAAATTATGTGACCAAAAATATCCATTGAACCACCACCACTACCGTGCCACCATTTTCAGGTACACCACCATGTCGTCGGCCCACCCACTGGAGGCCGTCTCCACTCCTAAAGAGTGTGGCTTCCTCCAGCTCCTCGCTGCAACCGAGGTTGTGGTCCATCCTGAAGTAAATCCTGGGGGTGTTCTTGGAGCACCATGTTGAAGGTCCCCGTGACATCCTGGCCAGGGCTTAATAGGATTGATAGGATACTCATATCAATGAGGTATACCTTCTTTTCTAGAAGCTCATCTGAAAAGAACTCTAGGTTAAGCGTGCTTGGCCTGGAGAAATTTGAGGATGGGTGACCGACCGGGAAGTTGTTCCCGGGTGCGCAAAAAAGACTAGTGTTGGTCTGTGGGAAAGTCTCGAGATCCTAGAGAGCTGCCAGATGTAACAGGCCCGGACACGGGGTGGTCCGGGTGTTACATTTGGTATCAGAGCCGACCCTTTGCGGTAACATGGGCGTGTGCGGGTCAAGTGTGCGGACATGTGGCCCGTCGTGGCACATGGGTCGGCACTCGGCACTGGATGCATGGACGTGTCCAAGAGGGAAAGTTTCTGGACTGGGGTTGACCGACGAGGACGTCGGTCTTCTAAGGGGGTGAGTGTGTGACATCCTGGCCAGGGCTTAATAGGATTGATAGGATACTCATATCAACAAGGTATACCTTCTTTCGGAAGCTCATCTGAAAAGAACTCCAGGTTAAGCGTGATTGGTCTGGAGCAATTTGAGGATGGGTGACCGACCGGGAAGTTGTTCCCGGGTGCGCACGAGTGAGGGCAAAGTGCGCAGAAAAGACTAGTGTTTATCTGTGGGGACAGTCTAGAGATCCTAGAGAACTGTCAGGCGTAACAGGCCCAACCACGGGGGTGGTCGGGGTGTTACAGTCCCCGATGCCTCCCCTCAATACCTCTCCGAGGCTGCACATGCGCCAAGGCTCAGTCGCCCTTGTGACACGGGTAGGCTTCATCAACCACCCGTGGCCCTTGCGGTAACATGGGCGTGTGCGGGTCAAGTGTGCGGACATGTGGCCCATCGTGGCACATGGGTCGGCACTCGACACTGGACGCATGGACGTGTCCAAGAGGGGAAGTTTCTGGACTGGGGTTGACCGACGAGGACGTCGGTCTTCTAAGGGGGTGAGTGTGTGACATCCTGGCCAGGGCTTAATAGGATTGATAGGATACTCATATCAACAAGGTATACCTTCTTTCGGAAGCTCATCTGAAAAGAACTCCAGGTTAAGCGTGATTGGTCTGGAGCAATTTGAGGATGGGTGACCGACCGGGAAGTTGTTCCCGGGTGCGCACGAGTGAGGACAAAGTGCGCAGAAAAGACTAGTGTTGATCTGTGGGGACAGTCTAGAGATCCTAGAGAACTGTCAGGCGTAATAGGCCCGACCATGGGGGTGGTCGGGGTGTTACAGTCCCCGATGCCTCCCCTCAATACCTCTCCGAGGCTGCACATGCGCCAAGGCTCAGTCGCCCTTGTGACACGGGTAGGCTTCATCAACCACCCGTGCTCGCAACGAGCTTCGGGAGCTAGGCTGACTCGTGGCGTTGTGCACATGGGGGCGGTGGCCTACTATGTGCCCCGATGAAAGGCGAGGACGGTCCAAGTGCTCCACGTCCATCACCCATTGACGCATCTGGGCCGCAGTGCTCAAAGACAACAACCATGGCAGATCAACCCTGTCGAAATATCATGTCGCGATCCCATGACCGAGCTTGCTAAAGGAAGCTCTAGGGAGGGACCTTGGCCTCCGTCCACAACCACGCCATGGCCCGCCCTCCACCTTCACGGCCCCTACCACTACGAGCCACCGCTCGGGTTATAGAGGACTTGGGAAATAAAGGGTGTGTTGGGTTCTATTATGGATCAGCTCTATCGATTTGGAGTGGTATTTTGGTCCAAGAAAAAACAACACACAGAAAAACCAACCGCGATAAACGGTACTGTCATTTTAGGCAAAAAAAAATCAAGTTAGGTGTTAAATTAGGAAAAAAAATGTAGGGCTAAATAGGGAAGCCAACTTTAAGATAGTTTTAGATAGTGTCAAATAAGGGCACGTACAACAGGGTGACGCTATCCTTCCCTTACAACTATCACGTCATATTTTTTACTTAGTTAGAGAAGAGAGAACACAAAAAACAAAATTGCCTTCCCTTAACTAAGGGATGATCTCTTATTAAATAAGAGAAAGCTATCTTAGCAGTGTACCATATATCTTTCCTTAGCTAATTAATTTCTTACTAAAATTAATTAATTATATTTATTATAAGGAATGATAATAATAGATAATATGGTGTACTAATTATATCTACTGTAATATTTTTCTAAATAGTGTGGAGGGCTAAAAGAAGATGCGACTTCTCTATGTCCTAAGAAATTCTCTATTTACCGATACTAGCTAAATGCCCGCGCGTTGCAGCGGATTCATATAATTTTTTCCGTTTTGCTTACTATCTAACTCTCGTATTAATTCTCCGTCGTGTCGTCCTGTGCGCCCAGGTCCACGGCCGGCCCTGCATGTTCAGCTTCCTCCTCAAGCTCTCCGGGGCGCACTAACCTCACTATGGACCGCATTGTACACGCCCAGCTCTTCGCAAGCGGGCTCGTGTCAGTGGCCCTCATGGTGACGGTGCACCTTGAGGTGGAGCGGACGTCCTCAACCTATCCAATCTAGGCACCGAGGTGCTGGCGCAGGGAGCGCCTCGTAGTCAGGCGAGATGAACGCTCGGAGGGGATTTCATCAAGAAGGATTTGGAGATGGCGACGAGGTCCTAGAGGCGTTGCTACAGGATGATTCTAAATAATTTGTATCAGAGAGTATGCTCTAAGTTTTATAAGTATATGTCGACTAATTGTGATGAAATTGTATGCCCAAAAACATATAACCTGAGCGAGAGTTGAATTGTTTTGATGGGAGAGAAGAGTCTCTCAAACTATGATGCGTGTTGTTGTTATAACAAACTAGCATGGTGACCCTAGCATTTATGCGTTAACATTTTGTATATGTTACTATAGACAAAATTATAGTCATACTACCAGATGTGAAAACTCTTACGGTAATGCTTTCAGTAAGTTACTTTGCCCAATCCAAAATTGTATTAAGTTTTCCAATATAACTCATGAGAGATGACTTTGTCCCGTGCACGGGATCTTGCTTGCATGAAATCACTTTTTTTCGTTCTGTTTCATTATATTTCAGATACATGAAACATGATAAGAATAAATGACACCTGATAGCACAAATGACGAAGCAAAGAAAAGGGTGAATCCAACGGCAACAAATGGATGGAGATTGCCGTGTTAATAAACTTATATTATTTTGCGTCCATGTGTCATTCAGAAAATATGGTAGCCAATATTTACATCATTAGGAAATGTTATTGGACTTTGGTTAATTTGTTCATTTGGGGCATTAGGTTCTCACTAACCGATTTAGTAACGTATTTTGTATTTGACATAGAAACCGAATCATTGGACTGTATATCTCATCAAGCCAAACTATGGATTTTCTCATTATTTTAGAATTCTAGTTATCTTTTATGCTTATAAGTTTTCTATATGTTTTTTCCACAGTTTCTATAAGCTTTCCCATAAAAATTAAAATTAACGGTAGTGTTTAATGCCTACATTGTATTTTCCTTTTCCACCGATCTCATCATTACCGGAATGATCTTGTGTACTATCGTATCGAGGTCTTGAAATGGTTCCAAACATTGCTACTTAGCCTTCAAAGATGACATTATTCTGTATTGATAAAGCTAAAATAGCCTCATCCTCTAGATCTTAACATAGTTGTAATTGACAAAATAGCTAAATAATATATGTATCCAGCAATCGTCTATTTAGTAAATCATTGGTTGGCATTGTTATTATTTATCATGTCATGTGTATAGTCATCTTGCGCGGTCCTTTCAGTTTCTTTGATATTTGTATTCGTTGGTTTCATCAATTAATTATATATGTGTATATGCTCTCTTTATGAGAAAATGTGTAGTCTGATGCAATGATGCATCGAAAGAATTTGTAGTAGTATGTACATCTCCATTACTGCGGTTTTGAAGTCATTCGTATTCAATTACTATTTTTAACTTCACAAGTTTCTTTTTTATTTCTACCCAAGTTTTTAATGTTTCTGTAACACGTAATTGTAAGTTGTGAATATAATGGTCGCCGCATTTAAATTAGCCATAAACAATTTGATTGACCAAATAACTTTGCCTATTTTTCCTTTATAAGACCTCATTTTGAGTCGTTACATATGTTGTCTCATGTGCTTGTCCTGATCGCAAGAACGACTCCAGACCAATCGATGCCTTCAGGCTGTTCTTTTTTTTTTGCGTGTAGCCTTTCGACTATTCTTGTCGATGTGTTGTTTCAAGCTATGTATCCTTTTATCTTGGATGCTTCTGATTGGGTACTTCTAAAAATCAAGTACAAGTAATATGAATCGTAATAGGGTTTTTGTACGAGTCTTACTCCTTCCGTCCTAAAAAATGTCAAAGATTTTTGAAAATTTAGATGCGTCTATATGCAATTTATTACAAAGATACATATAAATTTATATAAAATTTTAACATCCTTTTAAAATGGGAAAGTAGAATATTACTCTAGCTAGCTTCTTTCATCGCAACTGTCTTTTGTTCTTCAGAACACAATACGTTGGTGCCTGGTTTCTATGCGCATATACTATAGAGTCCTACACCTCCACGTCTTAATTTTTTTTTTCACATCTTATCTTTAGAGTAGTTCATATTTGGTATATATCTCCAATATAAAACATGTGTTTAAGAAAAAACGTAAAAAGTGTCGAGCCAAATTACATAGTGTTATGTAACAGTTAAATCTTATTTTAAATCTTAGCCATATATTTTAGATCTAACTGTCAAAATAATTAGGATGATGTGGATTAACATGGTGGCTCTATTTTAGACCTCCGTATTGTGCTTTTAGTATATAGTAGATAGAATTTAGCCTTGGGGTGTACGAAAAATGGGTGACAATATTACAATTTACATGGTTTTTCAAAATCATCCGATCTGCAGTGCTCCTAAAGAACTCTGCAAGCTGAGGTGTCAACCGATGTCTGAAGAAGATTTCTAGCGTCCGAAACACTAATATGGAGCTGCAAGGATCAGGCCAGAATCTTCAACTTGAAGTAAATCGTTGTATCTGTAATGCTTACTTGTTGTGATGCGTTGATTGCAGTACCATATATAACAAAGATGATTCAGATGCTCAGATGCAATTCCTGTCATATCGATCACCAAGTCTGTATTAGGGCCATACATTACCGAGCAGTCATAGAAAACTCGTTGCCCGTGCCTTCTTTCACAGATGTCTTAGGCACTGTATGTAATGAAAAACTCTAGATGCAATCGACAACTGGATTGATTTGGAAGCCAAAATGATTTCAAAAGCTGATGCTAAAGATTTTCATACCTGTTTCAAAATGCAGTTACGACTGTCGTAGCATCTTCTTCGCATGGACAGAAAATACGCCTACTTGGAGTATCAATCCACCACTCCAGCTTGCCGCTGCAGACCTTCAGGGACAGGCCATCGTGTCCAGGAGTTCCGCCTCGCCCTCGGTCGATCCGGGATGCAGTCGATCCGGGATGCACAGAATCGAGTGAATCATCGCCACCTCCGACCAGTGCCGCCGCCGTCGATTCCCTCGTCCTCTCACTTGCCCGACGCAACTGAGCATCCTCCTTTCATACAGGTGAGCCGACGCACCTACAGCATCCCTTCTCTCTCCCTGGCCCTATGTGTCGTCGCCCTGCCAACATCTGCCACTACAGTCGGCCGCCAACTCTTTTGGATCGAGGGCTGCTCGCGGGGAGCCAACGGGGATAGCGCGGGGATTTAGGGGCAACGTCATTCCGTTTCACCAGACGGAGGAAGGACTGCCTCCAAGTGGGAAATTTTCCCCGCGGGCCTCGTGGCTGCCGACGGCCTACAAGGTGTGCCGGTGAGCCCGCCTCCTATCCCCGGTGTCCACGATTCCTCTCCGAGCCGCCAATTTTCTCCTGGATCCGGCGACTGCGGCCACCATCAGCAACCCAACCATGAGCAACATGCTCCCGCGTCGCAGCTGGGGACGGAGGCGACGGTTTCGGGCCGATGAGATGCAGAGGAGTGGCATGACCTCGCCATGGAGAGCTGGGAGGCGGCGGGTGAGCTCCCGCTGTCCAGGATGTCGCGGCGGACCAAGTCCTGGCCGCCTCCACCACATAAGCGCAGCCTACAACGAGGTGTGAGGAGAGAGGAAAGGGGACGGGGGATGGGAACTTGGGCGGAGGGAGCAATTCGCTAGGCCTTGATAGCACATTCGGTATCTGTGAGAAAAGGATGCGGAACGATCGTACTATCACGACTTTAATTAGCTACATTTGACATTTGACATTAATTATCCTGATTAACTGCCGTGCATAACCTTCCTCCTCCTAAAAACCCTCCCAGCCGCATACTAATTCTCATGATTTTCTCTCTTTCAGTTTCCAACCCCCTGCGTGGAATCCTTAATCTATTCTCTCTTTCAAAATTCCTGTGATTTCGGTGATTTCTTAATTGCGTGCGGGGGTGGTCTAGGCTTTAATATGCCCAGTCTTATAGAGATATTTTCGTCACTCAAATGATATATATCGAGTGGGTGACTTCACCACCAACTCGAATCTTATAGGTAAGAAAGATAAGATAAGATAAGAAGAAGAAGATATGATCCATTGGTCCCGTGTCATCCTTTAGCAGGCCCGCCCGCTGTGCTCCAGCCCAAGTGTCCAGGCCGCAGTTCGAAAGATTCGTTTATTCCTTAAACCGCTTGGGCCTAATCTGTTACCTGCTTGGGCTTTCAAAGACCTAATCCGACTAGGTTCTCCATCTCTAAAGATTAAAGAACGTCTTCTTCCCCTGCCCAACGCGTTCAATCTCGAAATCAAGGCGCAGATGGCGAGTTCGTCGGAGAGAGGAAAGGGGAGGGCGGCTGAATCGGCGCCGGCTGATCTGCGAGAGCAAGGTAAACCTAGGGTCATGACTACGGCGGGCGGCGAGACGAAGACGAAGAAGAAGGTGAGGATGACGCAGGAAGAGATCGACAGCTACATCAGGTACAAAAACGTGCACATCCCCGAGGACATTGTTCCCAAGGTGAGCAAGGAGAGGTTAGCCTGCACAAACCTGGAGGACCTGGGCGGGCTCCCCGTGCCCATGGACCAGGTGGATGACTATGTTCTCAAGATTATTCGGCGAATAAATAAGATCTCATCAGACTTCCTCGAGCAGCGAGATGAGATCCTCAGTGGGTACTATGCCAAGGGGTACGCGGAACGCGAGGTCAGTGACGACGAAGCTGAACATGGAGGGAGCAGAACACCTTGTCCCGGACGGAGGCGGTTTCGGAAAGGAATTGCCAAGCAGGCAGGTAGCGTGAGGAAGCTAAATTAAGCCTGTTAAGTGCAGATTATGCCTAATCTCCATCGATCTAGCTGTAATAGTTCTGAATAAATTATCAGACTGATGTTGTAGACAGTATGTTTTTACTCAATCAGACAATCAGTGAATGGCAGTGCTGCTATTGCTAATAAACCGGAAAGCTCCCCTTTGCAGCATATTGTCATCCTTCAACAGATCTGCTATTCCATGTTTTTGGAGTGTGTTATAGAGCTAGAATTAAGGTCTCCATCCAAGATTCGTCTCGTCAAACCTCAAGCCTCGTAGTATGTTTCACGACATCCCTAGTGGACAGTTGACAGAAGAAGAACCAGATGGTTAAATTTAGCTATTTGCAATCACCATTGGCATATGTATATGTTGCTTGCCAGTTTGCCATTGATGTGCTATGTATAGGTAGTTTTGCTGGTTATAAGTTTAAATGTTTATATGTACTCTCTATTTCTCAACTTCATCTAATGATTGCAAATATTTGCTTCTAGTTGTTGGCTTGGACCTTGAGCAAGTTACATGTTTTTGCCGGTTTTGATTAGGTTGAGAATAGAAGAGACTATCCAAGTTCCTAACCAATAGATATGTGGTTGCTATATTAGCTGATTATCCTTCTTTACTAGTCAAACTTAGTACTGATAGGTAATAGGTACGGAGTAGCTATTATGTGCTTGCTTCCAGGCAGGGCGTGTCCCGAGACAAGTGTGGCATGGTGTCCAGATGCAGTACTGTGTGCAGAGGTGCCAAACTGCAAATGGACTCCAGTGTGGCTTCATTTGCAGCTTCAGATGCTGCTCGGTCAATGGTTTGGTTTTAGAACAGGAAGTTTAAGATATCAAGGGCGGATGGATCGATGGCACTGAAGGTTGCTGCAGGGATTGAGGAGTGAGAGAAAGAGAATGGCAGGATGAAGAGGAGGCTGCCATTGCTGGATTGGACACTGTGCCTGAATATCTGATGTGTTTGATGGAAATTAAGCATGGTTTCTTCAGGGCAGAGGAGTATTACTTGTTGGCAGCGAGTGGAGTGGAGAAAGAAAGTTGGCTAGCTCCCTGTAGTGGTGAATGCTCGTTTAAGCTTATAGGCCTAGGAGCGGGTCAAAATTATTAATCGGTAATCTCGACAAAAATAATATTGGTCTGTATTGAATATTGATCGATAAGTTCCGCAGAGGGCTCCTGTGTCTTCAGCCTCACAAAAACCTCACTACATTTAATGGTTACAAGAAAGGCTCTTCAGCATACTCTGAATCCCTCACAAAGAACTCAACTAAAAATTCTATATTGATACTGAAATTTCTGATGAACACGATGCATGTACTTTTAACACCACGAAAAGATGTTGCTGCTACAAAAAAGTCCATCTCTGGTTTTCATTGTCTTAGAACAAGTATAGCATGTAAGGAGTCGACAGAGTCACAGCACGGTATAATATGAACTTTTCTCAATGCAATGAGGAACAAAGTTCTATCCCCAAAGGGTTCAACAAGTTACTTGTACGACCAATTCTTTAATGTAAAAATTCCTTGAAACCAGCAAATTCATATGAATTCTATGGATAATCGAAGCTAATTACTTTATTTCAAATGTCTTTATAGGAGATTCTAGGGTCACATTCCTTCACCAACTAAAAATTCCTAGCAAAAAATGAAGAACTGAATAATTGTTTGTTGTCAACAGAAAATGCATCTACTTACATAGTGTTCCCATGATTTAGTGCAAGGATGTTCGTGTATTAATAGACTGTATAAGGTTCCATACACAATAGTTCGATAACAGCTATTTGTTGAGTTAAGGAACAACAAATATAAGCGGGGTTTAGTTCATCAACAAAAGAACTTTCAAAACATTTGTTCGCTGAAGATTTTATCAGCACTTCACTTGAAAAACACCCATCCGAACCTGAAGTAGAAGTTATTTGCAGAACACCCACTAGAAGTTCAACCACATGCCACATGCAGAACACCAATCAGAACTTAAGGTAGAAGTGCTTTGAAGAACAGAGACCAGAAGTTCAAGCAGATATCACATGCAGAACACCAATCAGAACTTGAAGTGGAAGTCCTTTGCAGAAGGACCGACTAGAAGTTCAAGTAGATGCCACATGCAGAACGTGAATTAGAATTCCTTTGCAGAACACCGTTCAGAACTTGAAGTAGAAGTTCGACGGCACAATCGGAGCTTGATATCCAAAGTCTTCCTCACACTTCTGGCAGATCTTCTCCACCAAAGCAAGTACACGGTCATGTTCTCCCCATATATCCTTTGTTTTCTTCTGGTAATCGCTGCTGGTTGTGAGCACAGCAGCTCTTGCAAGGAGAACAAGCCGGATCTTGGTGATCAAGTTGAAGAAACGAGTGATTCTTGCAACTTCGGTGTCAACCTCATGTCTCCCAGTGAGTTCAGGCGTATGGAAAGCATCATCAGGAAACTACAATAGAAGGCAGAGATTAACAACATCTTCACTTCGCAACAATAATACAGTAACAGTTAGAACAACATGAAACATACGTATACCAAAGCAACAAAGCAGTTGTCAGAACAAATACCCAGTTAGAAAACTATTTTGATAATTCATTGCTTGTTCATTTTGAGGAAGCGGTGTCTCATTTCCCGCGAAGATTATCTTCCTATGTTTGTAATACATACAACAACTACCTACACCCACTAGTGGAAAACCGGCCTAATATTCCAGGGCATTAGTTCCGGTTGCAATATGAACCGGGACTGATGCCCTGGGCCCCACTGCTTTTTCGGTTGCAGGACCCCAGAAACCATTAGTCCCGGTTCATTTTGAACCTTTAGTCCCGGTTCGTATTACGAACCGGGACTAAAGGCTCTGGGGTCGAATCCGACCGTTGCCAGACTCATTAGTCCCGGCTGGTAACACCAACCGGGACTAAAGACCAACCCTTTAGTCCTGGTTGGTAATACCAACCGGGACTAATGACTTCCCTATATAAAACAGCTCCTTCTTCCTCCCCGAGCCAGCCACTCCCCCTCTCCACTCTCAAGTGTTCTTCATGCAACAAACCTAGCTCGAGTTCATCCTCTTTGACCACCATTTTTTGTCACAAATTGATGTCCCCACTTCAATCTAAGTGGACTAAAAGGTGAGGAACTTTGTGCTTTTGTCTTTCATTGGTAATTTAGCTCATTTAATGCTCTAGAAGTAGAGAGATTTGTGTTTTTTTATTGGGAGCAATTATTTAGATGTTCATTTGATTATGTGTAGAAGTAGGTGAAGATAGAGGTAAAAATAGAGGTAGAGATAGAGATATAGATAGAAATAGAAAATAGAAAATTAAAATAAAGATAGAGAGATAGAGATAAAAATAAAAATAAAAATAGAAGTAGACATAACTAACATAGAAATAGAGATAGAGATAGAAATAGAAAAATAGAAATAGCAATAGAAATAGAGATAGATGCCGTAGGGCGGAGCTTCCGAAGATGCCGTAGGGCGTGAGCACCGACGACATCTTTGAGAAGCTCCGCCACGGGAGATTTCCCAATCCTTTATCCAACACTGTTAGAGGAGATGGAGTCTTTCACGGGCTTGCAGGGAAATTTTTCCGAGGCAGAGCTTCCGAAGATGCCGTAGGGCGTGAGCACCAACGACATCTTCGAGAAGCTCCGCCACGGGAGATTTCCCAACCCTTTCCTCCATAACTGTTAGAGGAGATGGAGTCTTTCACGGGCTTGCAGGGAAATTTTCCGAGGCGGAGCTTCTGAAGATGCCATAGGGCGTGAGCACCAACGACATCTTCGAGAAGCTCCGCCACGGGAGATTTCCCAACCCTTTCCTCCATAACTGTTAGAGGAGATGGAGTCTTTCACGGGCTTGCAGGGAAATTTTTCCGAGGCGGAGCTTCCGAAGATGTCGTAGGGCGTGAGCACCAACGACATCTTCGAGAAGCTCTGCCACGGGAGATTTCCCAACCCTTTCCTCCATCCATGGGGATGAAACTCTCCCTGCCTTCGAGCTGTGCTTGCCATGGCGTATCGATGCTCCTTTTATAGGCACGGCGCCGCTTCTACTTTTGTCTTGTTTCTCCGACAGGGGCGTCGTGCGCTACATGCTTTATCTCATCGAGCAGTGCATCCACCCACGCATCCTTATCCTGCCAACAGCTTTAGTCTCGGTTGCACCCACCAGCCGGGACTAAAGGTTACCCACACGTCCTTATCCCACTGACAGTTTTGTTAGATGACACAAAACCACCTTTAGTCCCGGTTGTACCCACCAGCCGGGACTAAAGGTTACCCACACGTCCTTGATGCTTCAGGTGAATGTGGCAACAGACAGTCCTTGTGCGTGGTGAATGACCAGCCCGTTGGGAACCCCAAGAGGAAGGTATGATGAGTGCAGCGGCTAGTTTTCCCTCAGTTAAGAAACCAAGGTTTAATATCGTTCTTGAAGAAGAGAGACGGTGACGACTGAAGGTGTTTGTGGAACCTGCACACACACAAACAAATACTTTGTCCCCAACTTGCGATGAGGTTGTCAATCTCACCGGTTTGCTTGAAACAAAGGTTATGAGTGTATCGAGTGGAAAACAGTAGTAATATGCGAGTAAAATAAACAGTGCGGGAAAAGTAAACAGGTGATTGCAATATGATTAAAATAGGACCGGGGTCCACAGTTCACTAGTGGTGTCTCTCCATAGATAAATAACATGCTGGGTAAACAAATTACAGTTGGGCAATTGATAGAATAAAGATAACGTGATATGTCAAGAAGATCACTATGAGATTTACTCTGGGCATTACAACAAAATACATAGACCGCCATCCAACTGCATCTATGACTAATAATCCACCCTCGGGGATATCATCCGAACACCCCAAAAGTATTAAGTTGCGAACAACAGATAATTGCATTAAGCAAAGTGTGTAATGTAAACAAAGCATATGCCCTTGAGCATATGAATGTTGTTTTCTCCCTAGTAGCAACAGCACATCTACCACCTTAGAGGTTTCTGTCACTCCCCCAGGTGAAATAGAGGCACGAACCTACTATCGAGCATAAATACCCCCTCTTGGAGTCACTAGCAACTACTCGGCCAAGATAGCTACTAACAACGGAGAGCATGCAAGATCATAAACAACATAGAGATAACAAAAGATATAATTCAGTACAGCAACTTAATCATAAACACCAATATTCATCGGATCCCAACAAACCAACATCATAGAATTACATAACGGTGATCTCAATAATGTAGGGCAGCTCATGAGATCTAAACATGAAGCACATGGTGGAGAAGATAACCATCTAGCTACTGCTATGGACCCATAGTCCAAGGTAGACTACTCACTCATCGCTCCGGAGGCAAGCATGGCGATGAAGAAGACCTCCGGTGGCGATTCCCCTCTCCGATAGGGTGCCGGGAAGAGCTTCTGGACCCTCCCGATCTTCGGGTCGACGGCGGCGGCGGATCGCGATATATTCTGGAAAACTGATCGGGCCTTAGGTTTTTCTCGTCAGGGGGTATATATAGACGAAAGTACGATGTCAGAGGAGGGACCACGGCCCCTCACGCGGGCCCGGCACGGCCAGGGGGGTGGCCGCGCCGCCCCTGTGTGTGGGGGCCACGTGGCCCCCCTCCGTCAGGTCTTCGGATGTTTGGGAGCTTCCCCGTGAAATATGACTTCAGGAACTTGTTTCGTCCAATTCCGAGAATATTTCCTGTATATCACTTCTGAAACACAAAAACAGCAGAAAACAGGAAACTGGCACTGTGGCACTTCGTTAATAGGTTAGTTCCGGAAAATGTATAAAAGTACCACTAAGTGTAACGAAACAATATACAAATGGTGTAAAAACAAGCATGGAGCATCAAAAATTATAGATACGTTTGAGACGTATCAAGCATCCCCAAGCTTAACTCCTGCTCGTCCTCGAGTAGGTAAGTGATAACAAAAGAATAATTTTTGAGGTGACATGCACCTACACAATCTTGATCATATATGTAAGCATTGATGAGCTGGGATCAATAGAACTTAAAACATGGGCATGAAAGATATAATCATGACAATAAGAACTTAGCAACCATGTTGTAAACATGCAAATGAACACAAACAAAAGATCATGATAATGAAACAATGAAAGTCAAACGTTAGTTCAAATCATAAGGAAAAACATACAAATGGTTTTCAGCTTGTCCTTCAAAGAGAGCAAAACATAAATGCATAGGACACCTCAAAGTTTAAGAGGGCGACTAGATACAAATAATTTAAGAACAAGTGAAACCAACAATATGAGTCAATCAATGAACTTTGGGACAATGCATATCACACTAAGAATGACAACTATGCTCTCTTAATGGTGCATAAAGAAAGAAGGTGGTGACTCAACATAAAAGTAAAAGAAAGGCCCTTCGCAGAGGGAAGCAGTGATTGCAAGTTTTATAACCTTCAAAAATTATGGTGCTTACCGGCTTTGAGCTCTCATTGCCCCCATCATAAGCATCTTGAATGGTTAAAGTTAATGCGAGAATAGTTATGATGCATATGCTTGACAAATCATAAGTTGAAAACCTCGTGTCCCGTGAATACGAGTACCCTAACTATGCTAATTTACTTAGAGTCCCAAGCAAGGCTCTTGTCATTGTAAGTATATGCATATCATTGAGAACCGCCAATGGGGTACCTCCATGCCCGATGACATGGAACAAGCCCACACCAAAATGACAGGACAAGCAGACAATGAACACCTCGACATCTCTTTTATTTGCTATATTGTTTAGCTTTTTATTGTGAGATGCGTCGTCGAATGTTCACCATGGGTATGCTGCAAATTTCCACCATGAATTATGCATGGCTTAGATTGGCGGCCCGGCGTTTCCCTAACACATATAAAAACTCCATGATCCTCACAAGATTCCCAATTCATTTCACACAGCGGGCATCCATAAACAAAAGATCACGATATCAACTCAAATAAGAAGTGCAATGTTGAAAGCTTGCCCCATGACAGCATGGCTGGGCTAGAATCTAACTTACAACTTGCAAGCATAACAACTCAGCATAAAAGACCACAATGTCAAATTTTTAAGAACAGGAAAAAGTAAAGTGTGCCTTCCGGTTCGTGAGAGCTTTACTGACCGAATTTTGCATAACACTGGTAAGAGTTTAATTTGAAGAGAAAATAAAAGCAAGTCAAATTTACTTGGAATAGCAAATTGCTAATAGGTATGTATGGTGGACACAATGGAAAACTTTGGCTTTTAGGAGTTGGATGCACGAGTAGAGCTCATACTCAGTACAAGGCGAGGCTAGCAAAAGACTGGGAGCGACCAACTAAGAGAGCAATAATAGCCATAATCATGCAAAGCGACAAAGCGACATTAAAAGAAGCATATAATGGCATCAAAAGTCAAAAACTAAATGATCATGAAGGCTAATGGCGACTTTGGAAGAGTCTAACATGTGTGAGCATGCGCCAAGTCAACCCAAATAAAGCATCAAGGAGAAAAACCAAAATAATGCTTCCATACGATAAAAACAACGCATGATTTTTTCAAAGGCTCATTAAGCAATCTCAGTTATTTGAGACAAGTCATGCTACAGCAAAACCACTAAGCATACTATCAAAAAGACATCAAGCATGACATGAAAAAGCCTAAGCCGCAGTCTACACAAGCTCCTTCTTGTACCACTATTTTGCACAAAGCTTTTTCTCTTTTCCAACACCATTTGAAATTTTTATAAACACCTCTTTTGATGAAAACCAATGAAGATCAGAGGCAAAAATACACCTTGATGAAAAGATATGACAAGATCTGAACGCAAATCAAGGCGAAAACGAAAACCAAAAGCAGTAGCAGAAAAAGTAGAACGCTCGATTTTTAATAAGAGTGAAAACTAGAGCATTCTTTGCAAATGAAAACGAGTACATCTCCTCCAAAGAAAATTTGTTGGGGTCCAACCATTTATTGCAGCAAACAAACAAACTAAACACACTAAGTAAACTAAAACAACTGACGCTCCAAGAAAAACACATAGTGCATGAAGCAATAAAAATATAGTGTTTTGAAAGGTGACCTAATTTTTGCCGATGAAGAAGGGGTGCCTCGGGGGCATCCCCAAGCTTTGACGCTTGTACTTCTTGGATATTTCTTGGGGTGATGCATGAGCATCCCCAAGCTTGAGCTTTTGTCCATTCTTCAACTCATCTCATCATTCTCCAATCCCTGCACTTGAAAACTTCCTTCATACAAAACTAAACACAATTCTATTAGCAACATTAGTGTAAGCATAAAATATATTCAACCTCTTTTAGCTTCAGGTTTCAACTCAAAACCACCACATATAAAGTATATACTACTGTAGCAACTTCCACAAGAGTTCCATGATAAAAAAGAACTCAAAAGAAAGCGATAAAGTGGCAAAAACAAATATTGGCAGAAATCTGTCAAAACTGGACAGCTGATAATGGACGAATTTTTGAGGGATTTTCTGTTGCTCAAATCAAAAAGTGTTCAACTAAGAAAAGTTTGGATATAACCTGGGACATATGCACAAGAAATCGCAGGTCCAAAAGATAAACAGAGAATTTTCACGAATTTTTACGGTGCAGCACCGAAAACAGTTTCAGGACAGCAATAACCCCAAATCTTTACCTCACTCAAATTAGAGGCTTCTCTTGGCACAAAAATGAAATAAACAAGATAAGGAGCGGTCATTACAGTAGTAATGACTTCCAAAACTCAAATAAAAGAAAAAGTACTGAAAAGAAAACAATGGGTTATCTCCCAAGAGTGCTTTTCTTTAACGCCTTTGAGCTAGGCGCAGAAAAGTGCGAAGATGCTCACATAAGAAATATGAATGGAAGCCAAAAAGAGCATCAAGGAGCAAATATAAAACACATTTAAGTCTAACCCACTTCCTATGCATAGGAATCTTGTAATAAAATAAATCAAAGAAGCACATAGTAGCAAGTATGGGTAGATAAAACAAGAGCAACTTTGAAACTTTCAATATAGAGAGAGGTGTTTTAGTAACATGAGAATTCCAACAACCATATTTTTCTCTCTCATAATAATTTTCAGTAGCATCATGAACAAACTCAACAATAGAAATATCACACTCATCCTCCTTTGTTAAGCATGGAGGGCTATCAAATAAGGTATTAGTTAAAGAGTTACTCTTATTGGGAGGTAGACATGGGTTGCTCCATTCTTCCTCCTCTTGATCATCACTCTCCTCCTCTTTTTCATCCAATGAGCTTCCAATTTCTTCTTCCATAGGCTCCTTCAAGGCATTAGTCTCTTCCGTTGGAGAGCATATATTAAGATATTTAAGAATATAGCCATTTCCTTCCTTGTAATTATCAAAGCAAAATGTGAGTATATCATAAACCTCATATTTATAAGGTGCATCATCAATATTTTCAAGCAAATAAGCAAGTTCGAATGCACCCTTCCAAGCAATAAATTCTTCAATTTGTTCCACATCATAAAAGTCATAATTTCCATTAATATAAGAAGATATGGTAACATCATCATTATACTCACATTGAAAAGGGAGGTGTTTATACCTCCTCCAGCAACAAGATTCATCAAAGCAATAAGTAACATTATAAGTAGAGCACACATTTCTAGCAATGATATATAATCTATTGATTTGTTCCCATAAGTGTTTCCCTTTTTGTGACAAGCGGTGTTCATCATAATAATTTTGCTGCTCTTCCGTGAACCCACCTTGCCAAAAAGATTTAGTTTCAAAGAAACCAACCATTGAAAGAAAGCATGATAAAGCAAGACAGTAACAGACCAACAAAAATAACAACTACCACGGATTCTAATTTTTTTTGGGTTTTTGATATAAAATGATGCAGGTAAAATAAATAAAGTAAAGCAAAACAATAAAACAAAGTAAAGAATGTGTGTGCGAAGAACTCCCCTCGCAGAAGTCTTCTCTCTTCCCCGGCAACGGCGCCAGAAAAGTAGCTGATGCTTCAGGTGAATGTGGCAACAGACAGTCCTTGTGCGTGGTGAATGACCAGCCCGTTGGGAACCCCAAGAGGAAGGTATGATGAGTGCAGCGGCTAGTTTTCCCTCAGTTAAGAAACCAAGGTTTAATATCGTTCTTGAAGAAGAGAGACGGTGACGACTGAAGGTGTTTGTGGAACCTGCACACACACAAACAAATACTTTGTCCCCAACTTGCGATGAGGTTGTCAATCTCACCGGTTTGCTTGAAACAAAGGTTATGAGTGTATCGAGTGGAAAACAGTAGTAATATGCGAGTAAAATAAACAGTGCGGGAAAAGTAAACAGGTGATTGCAATATGATTAAAATAGGACCGGGGTCCACAGTTCACTAGTGGTGTCTCTCCATAGATAAATAACATGCTGGGTAAACAAATTACAGTTGGGCAATTGATAGAATAAAGATAACGTGATATGTCAAGAAGATCACTATGAGATTTACTCTGGGCATTACAACAAAATACATAGACCGCCATCCAACTGCATCTATGACTAACAATCCACCCTCGGGGATATCATCCGAACACCCCAAAAGTATTAAGTTGCGAACAACAGATAATTGCATTAAGCAAAGTGTGTAATGTAAACAAAGCATATGCCCTTGAGCATATGAATGTTGTTTTCTCCCTAGTAGCAACAGCACATCTACCACCTTAGAGGTTTCTGTCACTCCCCCAGGTGAAATAGAGGCATGAACCCACTATCGAGCATAAATACCCCCTCTTGGAGTCACTAGCAACTACTCGGCCAAGATAGCTACTAACAACGGAGAGCATGCAAGATCATAAACAACATAGAGATAACAAAAGATATAATTCAGTACAGCAACTTAATCATAAACACCAATATTCATCGGATCCCAACAAACCAACATCATAGAATTACATAACGGTGATCTCAATCATGTAGGGCAGCTCATGAGATCTAAACATGAAGCACATGGTGGAGAAGACAACCATCTAGCTACTGCTATGGACCCATAGTCCAAGGTAGACTACTCACTCATCGCTCCGGAGGCAAGCATGGCGATGAAGAAGACCTCCGGTGGCGATTCCCCTCTCCGGCAGGGTGCCGGGAAGAGCTTCTGGACCCTCCCGATCTTCGGGTCGACGGCGGCGGCGGATCGCGATGTATTCTGGAAAACTGATCGGGCCTTAGGTTTTTCTCGTCAGGGGGTATATATAGACGAAAGTACGATGTCAGAGGAGGGACCACGGCCCCTCACGCGGGCCCGGCGCGGCCAGGGGGGTGGCCGCGCCGCCCCTGTGTGTGGGGGCCACGTGGCCCCCCTCTGTCAGGTCTTCGGATGTTTGGGAGCTTCCCCGTGAAATATGACTTCAGGAACTTGTTTCGTCCAATTCCGAGAATATTTCCTGTGTATCACTTCTGAAACACAAAAATAGCAGAAAACAGGAAACTGGCACTGTGGCACTTCGTTAATAGGTTAGTTCCGGAAAATGTATAAAAGTACCACTAAGTGTAACGAAACAATATACAAATGGTGTAAAAACAAGCATGGAGCATCAAAAATTATAGATACGTTTGAGACGTATCAGTCCTTATCCCACCGACGGTTTTGTTAGATGACACAAAAACCACCGAGGGAATGGAGGAGGAGCAGCCGCATGAATCGGAAAATGATGATTGCGAGGACGGCTCACAAGGGACTAGATGTGACTTAATAACACGATCCGGCGAGGTATATATATATGAAGACTAGCTCTATTCATGAATCAGTATATGACGATGCATTATGTGGTATATATATTAATGAGTGTTTTCTTATTTTAGACCTCTGAATCTTCTAGAAAGAAGCGAGGCCCGGCCAAACGGCTGTCATCGAATCAACATTACACGATTGGGCGTCTCTAAAATGAAGGCGAACCGTTGGAACCCAAGAGTGTCGCAAATGCGTTCACACATCAATGTGGATGTCTTGTCAGAGACATGGTGCCGATAAGCATTCAATATTGGTATAAGCCCAAGGCGGCAAAGGGAGAGCTAGCACAGCCAGAGCCAAAAGAGGGTGCAGCAGTCAATTATGTCACCAAGGTCTTGAAAGACAGACTTTGGGAATCCCTCATTCCATATTTCAATCTGCCGGTCACCGAGTCCCTGGAAGACGCAGAGAAACAGAAGGAGAAAGTCAGGGAGTGGGCTCTCAAGAAGACGGCTGCACAGTTCAATAACCACAAGAAGAGGTTATGGAACGCCTATGTCAACGCCGATCGACAAGCTCCAGAATTTACTGGCCCCAATGAGTTCCTGCGGGATCACTGGGACGCATTTGTGGAGTACAAGGAGTCCGAGCTGGGTAAGCTAAGGAGTCAGAAAAATCAGTTAAATGCCGCAAAAAAGAAATATCACCATAAGTTGGGTCCAGGTGGCTACAAAAGGGCCGAGCCTAAGTGGGATATGCAAGAGTCCGCCCTACGAGAAAAAGGCATCAAACCAGAAACAGAACAATGGCCCAGAAGGTCAACAAATTGGGCACTTGCCCATGGGGCTGTCTATGATGAGAGAACAGGGAAATTAGTCGAAATGAAGAAACAAATTGCTGAACCCCTGGGAGCACTTGTCAAGACAATCGTCGAGGTTCAAGAGGGGACGTTCAAGCCGGACAGAGAGAACGACGAGCTGACAAAGGCCCTCGGGAACAAAGAACACACATGACGAACACGGGGTCTGGGTTCTGCCATTCCGTGGAGGTCTGGGTTCGCCGAAGAGAGCCAGACTTATAGAAGCCAAGAGAGAGCGAAGAAGCGAAAGGCGCAGGAGGAGGCCACATGGATAGAGAGCATAGAAAGGCAACAGGCTGAGTCGAGAGAGTTGTATTTACTGCAGCAGAAGGCACTGGAGGAATTAAAGTCGCAAGGGGCAACTCAGCATCAGCAACACCTAGAACATGCATCAGGCGACCGATCTCAGCGGAGAAGCAGTGTGGCTTCCACGGAGGTACCGATGGATCACTGATGTCTATGCACTTCTATTCTTGTAGACACTTGTTGGGCCTCCAAGTGCAGAGGTTTGTAGAGCAGCAGCAAGTTTCCCTTAAGTGGATCACCCAAGGTTTATCGAACTCGGGGAGGAAGAGGTCAAAGCTATCCCTCTCAAACAACCCTGCAATTACGATACAGAAAGTCTCTTGTGTCCCCAACACACCCAATACACTTGTCAGATGTATAGGTGCACTAGTTCGGCGAAGAGATAGTGAAATACAAGTGGTATAGATGATTATAAGTAGTAACTGTGATATGAAATAAGTATCGCTGCGAGCAAACATGTAACAAAACAGGAAGTAAACGGTGTGCAATGCTTGGAAACAAGGCCTAGGGATCATACTTTCACTAGTGGACACACTCCCAACAAATATAACATAATTGAACAAATAAACAACTTCTCTTCACTATGGTACTCTGAATTACTCTCCTATTGAACAACACTAATCATTGCGTAGGGCTACGAAGCACTCCTTAAAGTTCATCAAGTACTTGACAAACACCACTCATAGAGATATTCAAATCAGATCACAACTCAAGATAGATATTATTGCAACTTAGACCAAGTACTAACACGGTGCACACACTGTCAACATTACACCATGAAAGGAGGAATAGATCACTTCAATACTATCATAGCGGTAATTATTCTCATAATCCATAAGAGATCACAATCGTAGCCTAGACCAAGTACCACCATGATGCACGCACTGTCACCGTTACACCATGGCAGGAGGAATAGATTACTTTAATAACACCACTAGAGTACACATAATATCTGAATAATAACATCTACTTGTTCAACATGATACAAAGCTCACGATCACATAAAGATCACATCATGGGAGAGAGAGGTGAACCACATAGCTACCGGTAGAGCCCTCAGCCCCGGGGATGAACTACCCCCTCCTCATCATAGGAGACAGCAAGGTTGATGGAGATGGCGGTGAGGTCGATGGAGACGGCGGAGATGGCGATGGAGACCGATGGAGATGGCTCCGGGGGCACTTCCCCGTCCCAGCAGGGTGCCGGAACAGAGACTTCTGTCCCCCAAAATTCGTCGGTGGCGGCGGCGGAACTGCGGAACTCTTTCTGGAAAATTGCCGACTCTCTTAGGGTTTTCCGTCCTGAGACTTTATATAGGCGAAGGGGCGTCGTCAGGGGGCAGCCAGGGGCTCCTCACACCAGGGTGGCGCTGCCAGGGCCTGGGCCGCACCACCTATGTGTGAGGGCGGCCTCTGGCCCCCCTCCGGCTCTCTTTCGGTCTTCGGGAAGCTTCCGGGAAAAATAAGACTTCTGGAACTTGTTTCGTCCAATTCCGAGAATATTTCCTGTGTAGCTTTTTTGAAACACAAAAATAGCAGAAAACAGGGAACTGGCACTGTGGCGACTTGTTAATAGGTTAGTTCCGGAAAATGCATAAAAGTGCCACAAAGTGTAACGAAACACAAGGCAAATGGTGTAAAAACAAGCATGGAGCATCAAAAATTATAGATACGTTTGAGACGTATCAATCACTACCCTGTGGATGATATCACCAAGAAGACAAACTGTGAGCTGCATGTTCCCATGAAGAACATATCGATGAAGGTGGCGGTTGGCTATGTGTTACCATCTGGACCTGGACAAACCTGGCATGGCCGTGAGATTCGAGCTGGCTATGCTAAGGTCGGGGTGGATGCAATTGAAAGGGGGTATGAGTCCCTCGATCTTGACGTCGCTGGACCTAAAGAGGAGGCAACACTTGGAGAAGTATTGGGTGGTATCATTCTTTGGGATAAGAAACACATCGTGTTTCCAGGCTCGGCGCCAAGGCGGCCACCCTCTCCTCCGAGTCCTCGCAATTCACCACCTCCCGACGACGACAGGGACGACTACCACCATACCCCGAGTCCACATCGATCTCCGCCTCAATGTCAGCCGCCTCCGCCACCTCTGCCGCCTATGCCCACTCGTAAGTCCCAGAGTTATGGCAAGTCTGCTGCTATGTCCACTAGCAATGTCTCCGAAGAAACGGGCCAAGAAAGTTAAGGCGGTGCCGCCTCCTCCTGTCGAGAAGACTGCTGAAGAAATTGAGGCGGAGGACAGAGCCAAAGTGAAAAGAAAGCTCGCAGCGCTACGCCCGACCCCTACACCAAAGCAGGTATATACTCTGGAACAGAAGGAGTGGGCCTTTGATATGCTTACCCAACCTTCGCAATATGAATTGCGTAAGCCAGATGACTACAAGCGTTGTTTGGATAAGCAGGTAGATGCAAAACAAGAAGCTAATAAGACAAGCGCAACTGCAAGAGGGAAAAGAGACGTTGCCCAGCTTGGAGCATAGACCAAAAAATCGATCTCCCCGCTAAAGGTCTTTGCTAGTGATGCTGGTGGGAGTGTTGCTCAACCCAATCCCGCCGACTTTGCTGCTGAAGCTGGTTTGACTCTTTCTCAATTGATACATGAAGATATCCCAAAGGCGCCTATAGCACGGCAATATGAAAAGGGGAAGTATCTGGTCCCACCTGAGATTGAAATAAATCTACCAACACAAATGCAAAAATTGCATAAGTGGTACATGCAAGCCGCAAAGGGCACGCAAGAATTTCTCCTTATGAAAATCACACAGGACCATTTCTTAGGTGAAGACTTGGTGCATATTGAGTTTGATGAATTCTTTCAGCTATTCAATCAAGACGCGCTCGACAAATCTCTCGTCAGTGCCTATGTTCTGTAAGTGATTCATTATTTCTATAAGTCTCTAGCTCAACTCGTTCTTTGCATGTAATTATCCTCACTACGCTGTTTATTATGCAGAATGAAGAGTATGCAATGTAAGAAAAAGAATGACTTCCAAGTTGGATTCATTGATCCAAATCGAGTTAACGGAGCGATGATACAAAACAAACGCAAGGAGACGGAGGATATCTTGCTAGAGTTCCTACTTACGCAGGAATACCGAGCTAGAATACTGTTTCCGTACAACTGCAGGTGAGTGTTACTATCTTATACACAGTTACTTTTCCTTACTCGATGTTATAAGTGTAATTGATGAGTTATTAACTTATATAATTAAACTTGCATGCAGCTACCACTGGATATTGCTAAAGATTGAACCTGACTATGGAAAGGTTAAAATCTTTGACTCGTTGGATAAAAAACTTCATGAATACCAAAGCATCATTGATATGATGGATAGGTAATTTCAATCATTACGGCATTATATCGGTCTCTTTCGTTCATCTATAACTCATCTATTTATTTTGTTTGCTCGGCAGTGTTTGGAAACGGTTTATACGCATAGCAAAAGGTGAATGGAAAAATGAGCTGATGTACCTAAGTCGTACGAGCTAGGTCCACACATCCCTTTAATTCTAGTTTCAAATACCATTAAGTATATCAATCTTGATATGTCACTGACTAAAATCTATTCTCGTAAAGTGTGCGAGGCAGCCATCGGGGACTAATCTATGTGCATACTATGCTTGCGAGAACCTTCGTGCGGAGGTCACTGAAGGAATTGATTTTCAAACAGTAAGTAAACAATATACTGACAAATTCATTTATTGGCATCAATTTTGTTATGATGATTCATATTCATATTGATCTTCTTCTTCGTAGTTCGAAGCAAAGCGGAATCGGCTCTCACCGACTGAACACATAGTAGGAATTCAAGAAGAAATAGCCGGATTTCTGCTTGAACATGTCATTAACCCAAAGGGTGAATTTCATGTCAATTTTGATTATACAATGTGTGTAATTAAACACAAGTCGTGATCTTATGTGTGTGAACAAGTCGTGATCTTATGTGTGTGAACAAGTTGTATGTATATGTGTGTGAACAAGTCGTGATCTTATATACTTGTATGTATATGCTCGGTGGACCAAATATATTATATATGTATCGGCTTGTATATTATGTTGTAATGCTGTATGAATAAGTATATAAGAAAACTTGTTTGAAATAAATCAGAAAATTGAATGGAGCAAAATACAAATAAACCCTAAACCCCTAAATAACAATTGAAATCCAGAAAAATAAAGAAGCAGCAGAGGCTGCCACGTGTGGACTCTTTAGTCCCGGTTCGTAACACGAACCGGGACTAAAGGTCCTACGCCCACGAGCGCCCGGCCCCTGCCACGTGGTCGCTCTTTAGTCCCGGTTCGTATAGCAACCGGGACTAAAGATTGGGCTCCAGTCCCGGTTGGTTAGTCCCGGTTGCGCAACCGGGACTGAAGGCCCAAACCAACCGGGACTGATGCCCTGTTTTCCACTAGTGACCAGCCATAACTGACTAGCGGTCTTTGCTTTAGAAATGGAACAATGCACAGGTGATGTACCAGTAAATAAAATATGGGCATGAAACCATGGCACACACATAGTCTTGCCAGATTAAGTCATTCTGGAAGAAGAACAAAGAAATTTGGTTGGGACTTGGGACAATTTAGTAGGACAAAGTTATCTAGAAAAATGCAAGCAGACATGGTAGAAATAAAGTTCAGATAACATAATTCCAAGTTATATGCTAATCAGATTACAGCAGTTAGAACACGCATGCCAGTTAGACTACAACAGTAAGAACACACATTTCAGAAAAAATGCTAGCAGATAGGGTGGAAATCAAGTTTAGATAACATAATTCCAAGTTACAAGCTGTTCAACCATAACTGACTAGCGTTCTTTAATGTAGGATTGGAACAATGCACAGATGGTGTACTAGTAAAAACATTAGATATGGAATATCTCTTAATAAATACACATGGGGCATGAAACCCTAACTTTTTGAGAAGGCAAATACCATAAGTTCTAAGCCCCGATAGTCTGGAGGTTTCACGGTGATTTTGTGAGAAATGTTGAAATCCTAGAGCTGAGATCGAGAAATTGGAGACTACCTGTTGCTTCGCCGGTAGAAATCGCGGTGGAGGGAGAAGACGGAGATCGCGCCTCGTGCAAGCTTAACTCAAGCGCCTCTGCAACATTGGTGAGATTAAGCAATCTCTATGGTTTAAGGAACGGAACTCCGGAAGATTCTAGAGAAGAGATTCGCGCATTGTAGCAAGCGTACCAGTTGCGTGGTGGAAATGGCAGATGAGAGAGAGGGTGGGAGGCGACGTCTCCACTGCTCGGGCTTGAAGCGATCCGGGTCGGTGGGCTTTATAAGGAACGGTTGAGTGTCCCCAGTTGTCAGATTAACATTTTGGCCCGGTCCCTTTATCATGTGGCACCGACGTGGCCACCGCGGCAAAAAGGCCTAGGTGCGTATAGCTTCAGGCCCTTCCGAAGGTGTAATGTCGGAGGGGGCTCAACTTGCAGCCCGAGAAGCTCTCTAAATACACAAATAATGGAGTACATACATGCCTACATTACTCAACTTCCTCCATTCTATAAAACATGTCGCGGAAATGGATGTATCTAGACATATTTTAGTGTCTAGATAAATTTATATTAGCGGCATATTTCATGGAACAGAGAGAGTAAAAATTAATCTTGTATGTTAAGTGTCGCGGTAAAACGCTCAGCGGGTCTACCTAGTGTTACCACGACACTCACTTATGCTCGTCGAATAGCTTGACATGTGTCTATTCTATGGGTGACATGTGGCGGAACCGATGTTATCGAGTGCTTTTTAAAAACACTCCGCAAACAAGAAAAACATTATGTGCACATTCTTTTGGGTTTGAAGAGAAATGTTTTAAAGTTTTATTTTATTTTATTCAATAAAAATAATTGTTTCCGCTTTTCTATAGCTTTGATAAGGAAAATGAAAGAATACATGAAATTTATCGTAAATTCATTTTTTTTGGCATGCAACCATATTATTGGTATTGAGCTTAGGATAATTAGAAAATTCAATACACTAATTTAAAATGGTACTTGGTAAAGGCCCATTTTTTATTTCCTAAATGACAAAAGAGGGGTATTTTGTGAAGAAAATACAAATAATATGGTTCAGATAGACACCTCTCCAAGTTTCAAACAAATCAACTATATTTAATGTCTAATTCAAAAGCAGTTTTAATTTTCTCGCTGACGAGGGTTAACTCGACAAATGTCCTAGATGAAGGACTTAGGATCGGGGAGATAGGGCGTCGGATGAACTCAAAGGTAAAGTTAGTCAAAATAGGTGTGTACTGAAAGTAAACTTGGGTGTCCAACCTGGCTTGCTTTCAATCTGCCCCACACCGTCCCCTCCTGGCCCCTATATATAGGTGGCCAGGTCTCGAGGATCGGGTCGGGTTCGATACAGATTACAAATATCGACATACGGTAATAACTCGTATTCGACTATCATTACAGTTGGGCCTAACTTAATGGGCCTCAGGGGTACTCAACTAACGGGCTCTAGTCATTATACCCTTGTCAGTAGCCCCTGAGATTCTACCAGAATTGCAGATTCAGGTTGAATCTCTAATCTTCAGATCTTCGACTTGGATAATTCTTCATCTTCTTCAAATCTTCGACTTGGTCTTTCGACTTATGACAATGATAATTTGCTCACAAGGGGTCTCGATGAACAAGCCTGACAACTCTGACGGATCAAGAGGTCAGTTAACTGCCGGAACAGATACTTGTCACCTACTTCAAATTCAATCCCTTTGGACTTGAATTCGGGATACCGGTCAAACTCACTCTTTTGCCTCATTTAGGACTTACAAAAAATGAGTTCCAGTGGTTCTCAGGGTACCCAGTGCGTCCACCAGGATTTTCTTCGCGTCGTAGACACGGATACATACCAGCAGAGCGCATCCATGTGCGTATACTAGGCCACACAGGACGGATCCCGGGGTCTTACCTTCGTGATAAATCACGGCATTCGAGTTTCGTTGCGATAACGCAACTCGAGAATCTC
Source organism: Dactylis glomerata (assembly GCA_007115705.1). Lineage (NCBI taxonomy): Eukaryota > Viridiplantae > Streptophyta > Magnoliopsida > Poales > Poaceae > Dactylis > Dactylis glomerata. Next base: position 6,464,966 of record QXEO01000220.1, on the reverse strand, counting down.
ATGTCGCAGTCAAAGTTTGACTGAAAATATTCGGGTTTCTACAACCATAAAACTCGCTCCCGATGGGAGTAATTTCTCTTCAATTTGTCGACTACGTAGTCGAAGTTTTGTATGCTTATCCTTCTGCAATTCCAATATTGACTATTTCATCTCTATCGGGTGCGCGCTCAGCGCTCCCGATGGGAGTAGCCCCCGAGGCTATGTTTGGCAACTTGTAGTGAAGCATAGGCTCAAAGTTCAGCTCTTCTGTCTCCTGTCGACCTTTTACTATTTGACGAGCCCCCGAGTCCAAGTCGAGGTTTCCATATCGCGCGATCATAGTCTCCTGTCTTGTTTTTCTTTATTGATATTATCGTCTGCTGTACGCAGAATTTAACTCCTACTTAAAATTTGTTTGTGGGCTGCGCCGTAGCACGGGGGCCCAATAATACGCGCTTATAAATAAAGCACCATCTGATAAGGATAAAAAACCCTAATCAGATCCTTTCCTCTGCCGCATCATCTTCTCCTCTCCATCTAGGGTTTTTCTGAGGTTTCTCTCTCGCACTCATGGCAGATGCTGCAGGCTCCCGTCTGAACCTTGGTTCCCCGGCGGCACCACGAGGTCGGGGTCGCCCTCGCGGTAGCAAGAACAAGAACACCGCGCCGGCCGCCGCAGGAACTTCGTCAGATGCTCCGGCTAAGCGCCGTCCCGGCCGCCCACCTGGTAGCAAGAACAAACCCAAAGTGACTAACGTCACTTCAGGTCCAATCGCTCCTCCATCTGTTGCTCCAGCTGCTCTTGCTGCACTTCCCCGTATCTTTTCTTTCCTTTGCATTGCCATGACGCAGTGCCGTGAGATTCAGCGCTTGCCGCTAGATTTCACAAAGTTTATGGATGGCCGCAAACTGCGAGAGGCGGTTCTTCGTGAACAGTCTGGCGGTGGCATCCCCTATGAGGTGGAGGTGTGGTATGATGGCGACGGCGAGCAGTACTTCAGAGGTGGCTGGTCGCAATTTGCTGAGGACCACGACATCCATCAAGGCTTCATCATGGCCTTCGACTTCCACGTCGGTACGTCGAAGTTTGACGTGAAGATCTATAATGGCACTCTGTGCCAGAAGAAGTATGAAGCTTGAAGCCCTCTTTTATTAGGATCTGTTATCCATGTAATTTCGTTTGACAATGTCCTTCCTGCAATGATATTTGCAATGAATATTCGTACTTTGTGTCGATATCGTTTACTAGTACCATGAGAACAAGTCATGTTCTGAGATATGCTTTCCATATGTCGGGTTCTTTGCGAACCAATAAATGTAAGGATGATATCGGGTTCTTTTTATGAACCAAGTTCTTTCTGTATTTATCGGGTTGTGTAAACAACCTTATAGTGAAGAAAAACCCCTCCATCTTGTTATAACGATTTTTTTCGTACAACCCAGGGGTTGAAGCCCCCGAGCGGAGAAGTAACTCGAGAATCGTACAATTTTGTCGAGTTCAACCCAAAGAACCCGGCCTGTGGCCTCATGTTCTGGGTCCAGAAGGTTAACTCGAATATATTGATATCTCTATACTTAGTCTACGCATAAAAACGTCGTAGCTATTCTGCATTCCACGGGTTGCTTTCATCCTTCCCAGTCTTCTTGTCTTGTAGTCGATATGCTCCTCCTGGTATTACTTCCGTGACGATGTAAGGTCCCACCCACGGGGACTCCAATTTCCCATGGCTATCTTGCCTGAGTCGCAAAACGAGGTCTCCTACCACAAAGGATCATGGACGAACTCGACTACTATGGTAGTTTCGTAAGCTTTGCTGATATTGCGTAGCCCTTTCTAATGCTTTGTCTCTTGCTTCATCCAGCGCATCGACGTCGTCTTGCAATGCTTCTGTCGATGTCGTTTCATCATATGCCGTCACTCTTGGAGCCTCGTGTGTAACCTCGACTGGAAGCACGGCTTCTGCGCCATGGACCAGGAAGAAAGGAGTTTCTTGAGTTGCTGCATTAGGCGTAGTTCTTAGACTCCAAAGAACGGAGGGCAATTCTTCTACCCAAGCGCTCTTGGCTTTCTCGAGAGGTGCTAAAAGCCTCTTTTTTATTCCACTACTTATCAGGCCATTGGCTTTTTCGACTTGCCCGTTTGTCTTCGGATGCGCCACAGATGCAAATTTAAGCTTGATCCCCAATCCTTCGCAGTAACTTTTGAATTCTTTTGAAGTAAAATTTGTCCCATTGTCTGTGATGATGCTGTGTGGTACCCCAAAACGAAAAACTATCGACTTGATGAAGCTGATTGCTGCTGTAGAATCTTGAGTTGTTACTGGAGCTGCTTCCACCCATTTGGTGAATTTATCGACTGCTACTAGCATGTAGACATGCCCTCCTGGCCAGGATTTGTGCAGCTTTCCCACCATGTCAAGACCCCATTGTGCGAAGGGCCAGGATAATGGTATTGTTTGTAGCTCCGCTGCTGGTGCGTGCGGTCTGGATGCAAACCTTTGACATGCTTCACACTTTCGAACTATATCTTTTGCGTCCTCGATGGCTGTTAGCCAATAGAATCCCGCTCGAAAAGCTTTTGCCGCTATTGCTCTGCTGCTGGCGTGATGGCCACATACTCCGCCGTGTATGTCTTTCAATATTGTTTGCCCTTCCTGGGGTGTGACACAGCGTTGTAAAACGCCTGTAATACTTCTCTTGTATAATTTTCCTTCAATCACGACAAACGCTTTCGCTCTTCGAGTTATCCTCTTAGCCTCCACTGCATCTTCTGGTAGCTTTTTATTTATCATGTACGCAAGATATGGCTGCATCCATGTTTCTTCTATCATCATGACCTCCTCTGGCTCTGTCATAGCCCCCGAGCCTGCCGTGGTAGTCGAACTTTTAGCACTTTTTATTGACCTTTCCGCTATTTCTTCCCAAAATACTCCAGATGGTATAGGTAAGCATTGTGATCCAATATTTGCTAAAGTGTCGGCTTCCTCATTGCTGTTCCTGCTGACGTGAGAGACTTCGCATCCATCGAACGTTCCTTCTAGATAATGGTACAAATTCTTGTAGGCCATCATGTTGTCATTAATTGTGTCACACCTGTTCATAACTTGCTGGACAACAAGGTTAGAGTCTCCAAATATCTTTAGGCGAGTTGCTCCACAAGCTTTCGCCATCTTCATGCCGTGCAACAAAGCCTCGTACTCCGCTTCATTGTTAGAAGCCTGCGGGAAGCTCATCCGTAAGACATACTTTAATTTGTCGCCATGAGGCGATATTAATACTACTCCTGCGCCTGCTCCTTGGACTCGCTTTGAACCATCGAAGTACATTGTCCAAGTACTCGATAAATCTGGTGGTCCCGTGCTTTGCAGCTCGAGCCACTCTGCTGTAAAATCTGGCAAAATTTGTGACTTGATCGCCTTCCTTTTTTCGTATGTGATGTCCATGGGAGATAACTCGATTCCCCACAAAGAGACACGGCCTGTTGCTAAAGGGTTGTTCAATATGTTCGATAGTGGTGCTTCATTGACCACTATAATTGGGTGCACAGTAAAATACTGTCGTAATTTTCGTGCAGTGGTGAAGACACTATACGCCAGTTTCTGATAATGCGGGTACCTCTATTTGGTTGGAGATAGCACTTCACTGATGAAATATACCGGTCTCTGGATGCCATGAGCTTTGCCTTCTTCACTTCTTTCGACTACTAGAACTGTACTTACCACCTGATGGGTTGCGGCGATGTACAGTAGTAGTGGCTCTTTTTCTTTATGTGCGACCAGCACTGGTGGCGTGGAGAGCACTTTTTTCAATTGCGCAAACGCTGCGTCTGCTTCTTCTGTCCACTCAAATTTGTCGTCTGACTTCTTCATAAGTGCATAAAAAGGAAGCGCCTTCTCCCCTAGTCGAGCAACGAAACGACTTAATGTCGCGACTCGTCCTGCTAATTTCTGTACGTCGTGGAGTTTCGTGGGTTTCACCATTGTTAGAATTGCTTGAATTTTCTCTGGATTTGCCTCTATTCCTCGCGCTGATACCAAGAATCCCAAAAGTTGCCCTGCTGAAACTCCGAAGGAACACTTTGTCGGGTTCAACTTAAGCTTGAACTTGTTCAGGTTGTCGAAGGTTTCTGCCAAGTCGTTGATTAAAGATTTCTCCTCTCTTGTGGTGATGACTACATCATCAATGTAGACTTGTATGTTGCGCCCTATTTGGCTTCCAAGGCAACTTTGCATCATCCTTTGATAAGTTGCCCCTGCATTTTTTAGGCCGAATGGCATCACTTGGTAGCAAAACACCCCATACGGTGTGATGAAAGCCGTTTTTTCCTCGTCCTCTTTCTTCAGCTTGATCTGGTTGTAGCCAGAATATGCATCCAAAAAGGAAAGCCTTGCGCAGCCCGCTGTTGAATCGATTATTTGATCGATGCGGGGTAAAGGGAAGGGATCCTTTGGACAATGCTTATTGAGAGATGTGTAGTCGACACATACTCTTTGTACGTCTGTGTTCTTCTTGGGTACTATTACTGGGTTGGATACCCAACTCGAAGTTTTGATTTCTCTGATAAATCCAGCATTTTCTAATCTGTGCAATTCTGACGCTATTGCTTTCCTCTTGGGTTCATCGAATCGTCGCAGTGGTTGCTTGACTGGTTTCGCCTTGGGATCTACATTTAGTGCGTGCTCGACGAGTTCCCTGGGAACCCCTGGCATGTCTGATGGACACCAGGCGAAGATTTCCCAGCGCTCACGGAGGAACTTGACGAGCGCGCCTTCCTATGCGGGATCCAAGTTTACCGCAATGGATGTCGTCTTGTTTGGATCCGTAGGGTGGACCTGAATTTTCTTTGAATCTTGCGTTGTGTCGAAAGCCTTATCTGGCAGGGATCGCCCAACGTCGGGTAGCACATTATGATCTGTTTCTCCTTTGAGCCTCTCGTATTCTGCTGTCATGCCGAAGGTTTGCGCCATCTTGTTGAATTCTCTGTCGCATGTGTTGGCTACTTTAAAGCTCCCTTGTACTGTTATTGTTCCTTTGGGCCCTGGAATTTTTAACGTGAGATACGCGTAGTGCGGTACTGCCATGAATTTTGCAAATGCTGGGCGCCCCAGGATTGCATGATATTGTGACGGCCAGTCCATAACTTCGAACTCCAGTTTCTCTCTTCTATAGTTCTCGCTGCTACCAAAGCAGACATCGAGTTCTATTCTTCCCAAGGGGTAGTTCGCTGCTCCTGGTACTATCCCGTGGAAAGAGCAATCTGTTGGCTTCAGACTCGCCGGTGAGATGCACATAGCCTTCAGTGTTCTAGCATATATTAAGTTTATGCCGCTCCCTGCATCCATGAACACTCTTCCGATGTCGTACCCTCCTATTTGTGCTTTTAGAACCATAGGCGAGTGGCCCGGCATAGGAACTTTCCGTGGGTGGTCTGCTCTACTGAACTTGACTGGTTGCTCTGACCATCGTAGGTACTCTGTGGTAGCTGGTGGTGATGATATTGCTAGGTTCACTTGCCTGGATATGCTCTTTCGCTCTTTTTTCGACTTGGGCACTGGTTGAATCATGGCTGATATGTATACTTGCGACTCTAGGTGCTTTGATAATCTTTGAGTTTGATATCCCTGACTTCTACGTTTTTCTCCTTGCCTTCCTTCTTGGCTCGAGCCCATGGCACCTTGCAACCTTAGGAATGTTCTACAATCCTTCATCTGGTGATTTGAGACCCTTTTCCCGTCGAGGTACGCGTAGTGGATTCGACAAGGTCCGTATAGCATATCCTCAGCCGAAGGACTAGAGTATCTTGATTTTTCTGTCCCTTTTGCCTGAAACCTCCTACTTTCGTACCCTTCCTCTTCTTCTAGTACATAACCTGCAGCTACCTGATTTCGCCTTCCTTGGTTATCCCCGCTGCGGTATCGTCTCCTCTGTCGACTTATTCTGTCGACTTCTGGCGAACGTCCTCTTTTATTGTTATACGCGTCCTCTCCATCAGCAAATTTGTTGGCTTGTTCCATTAGCTCAGCTACTGTCGTAGGTCTTGTTCTTCCTATTTCTTCCACAAGATCTGAGCGACGAAGTCCTTCCGAAAAAGCGTCTATTGCTCGTTCGTCGGAGACGTCCTCTGCTGAGTTTTTAATTATACTCCAGCGTTGTATATAAGAACGTAGCGTTTCGCCTTTCCTTTGCACACATGCTTTAACTTCTTCCAGTGATGCTGGGCGTTTGTAGGTGGAACGAAAATTTCTTGTGAATCGACTTTCGAGTTCCCCCCAGCTTCCAATAGATTCGTCGGGTAGCGTGTTCAACCAAGACCGGGCGGCGCCGGTGAGGTGCAGCTGCAAACTTTGCATTGCAGTCGCCTTTGTTCCCCCTAATATCTGCACTACTTGTAGATAATCTGATAGCCATAAGGTGGGTTCCTGTGACCCATCGTACTTATTCTGGTCGTGTGGTAGTTTGAATCCTTTGGGTACCCGCGTTCTGCGAACTCTACGAGTAAAGCATAACGCACCCATATCTTTATCGTCGTCTTCGTAATTCTCTTCCCTCCAAGCATGTCGCGATTTATTTACTCGAGCTTGTGCTATTATACTTCTTGCATCCTCCTTCTTTTTCTGCTGCTTTTTCTCTTCTAATGACTCGCTATAGTCGCTGTCTGTGCGGTTGTATCTGAACTTCTCTTTGTGACTTGTCGACTTTATCTCTAGGCCTTGCTCCCTGATCTTTCCTTCTACTATTCCGAGGCTTCGTATCGCGGCTCAGTGCATATCTTCTCGCGGGTCCCCATGCTTTGGTCTTGTGGCTAATAAATACGCTTGTGCTGCTGCTAATGCCGCCTCTGGCGTTTTTTGTATCAGGTCATCTTCCTCCTCTTCTAACTGTGGGGTGGGGCTCCTCGAGTACCCCTCTTCTCTGTCGCGTGCTATTGCCCCCCTTCTGTGTTTTGGATCTCTACGCCTCTCTCTGCTATATTCTGAGTCTTCACTATAGTCTTCCCAGTATTCTTCCCTTGATATGCTGTTGTTGTCTTGAAACATCATGTCTCTTTCCTCCCTTAGTTTCTTCTTGTGTTGGTATAGTGCGTACTGATATCCCATTAGAACTTCTCTTCGCGATCCCTCGGGTACTTCTGTACCATGATTAATGGCTGATGTAATCATCCTCCACTCACCAGCCGAGACATGGACTTTCTCTTTTTCCTTTTTGTTGTGATTTTTCACTTTGTCGACTTGCCTGTCGACCCTTTTACTCTCTTCGCTGTTGTTTCCTTCCTCTGCTTCAGTGATAATAACACATAACTGATGTACTTTGGAGACGCCTCTGCTTCCTACGGCGAAGTCCCTTGCGTTGTTATGCATCTGACACGCTTTTTCTTCTGAGTCGAATTTTTCCTGAATTTCGTCGCTTTCTGCGATTAATGCTTTTTCTACGCTGACCGGCGAGTTTACCTCGCTGGAAGAGCCTTCTGATGATTCCAATGCTTCCTTTGTTTCGGGCTTGCTTGCCGACGGATCTGGCTTTGTCGACTCCAAGAGGCGGGATGAACCCGATGGTCCGATGAGGATGCTCATACTTCCAATTGTCAGTTCTACCTCTTGACTTCCGTCGACTTCTGGACTGCTCTTGGCTAAAAGCGAAAAAGCCGTTGAATTCATGATTCCAACGCCCAGAGTCCCCACGGTCGGCGCCAATTGACGAGGGTTAACTCGACAAATGTCCTAGATGAAGGACTTAGGATCGGGGAGATAGGGCGTCAGATGAACTCGAAGGTAAAGTTAGTCGAAATAGGTGTGTACTGAAAGTAAACTTGGGTGTCCAACCTGGCTTGCTTTCAATCTGCCCCACACCGTCCCCTCCTGACCCCTATATATAGGTGGCCAGGTCTCGAGGATCGGGTCGGGTTCGATACAGATTACAAATATCGATATACGGTAATAACTCGTATTCGACTATCATTACAGTTGGGCCTAACTTAACGGGCCTCAGGGGTACTCAACTAACGGGCTCTAGTCATTATACCCTTGTCACTCGCTTTCTTGGTACTATTGGTCATTTCAACAAATTTCAATCAATTTTGCAAATTAAATTCACTCCAAACTTTAAGTGTTTGCTCCTTAAAATTACCAAGAACTATTTAGGGTATACAAGTAGGATTCTGTGCACAAACACCAAGTTGTATGATTCCTTCTGTTTCTATGAATAGTTGTGCCAATAATTTTGACCCTATTTTGAAATATAATAAAAGAATTAATAAATATAAAAAATTAATAATCCTCTAGCATGAATCCAGGTTCTGTGTACTAGTTGCAAGCAAAAATGATAAACATATATTTTACATATTTTGAATAAAATCATTCACAAAATGGCCTATCATGTATGACCATTAAAGGTTTCAACCCAAATGTCCAAGGTCATGGTATATACATGCCATAGTTCTTGATAATGCATCTTGTCATGCTAAGCAGCAGTGCCAAAAAGAGTTTCCATATTTTTGTTAAAAGAATGTGTTTCCATTTTTCAAGTGGGAATGGAAGTCTTTTAAGAAGGTGTAAATAATATGGTCCAAAATGGAGTCATTCCAATTTTCACACAAAGTATACCATATTGGATGGCCAATGCCTATATAATACAAATTTTCTAGCCTCTTAGCTACCTTTTCTAATTAAAATGAACTATGGTTGGTTTTTTGAAAGTAATTCAAATTTGACCTAGAAGTGTGTTAGTCTTTTTTCTAGAACTAGAAAAAACAAGGTACGTGAAAGGGATTTCCCTTTCTAAGTGGTATTGGGTGTTTAATGACAACATAATGTTGACCTTACCCTGTGCTAAGTATTTTAGGTACATTTGATGATAAACACATGTTGTTGATTGACCCCTCAAAAGTTTTTTTTTGAAAGAGTCCTGACATTTTTCTTTGTATTTGAGCCATAGAGAATATGCACTATCAAGAGGGGTTGTATTATGAAAAATGTGGGCAGAGTCAAAACATCACACGTGACACAAAACCATATTTGCACCCACCTAATAACTATCTAGAGTGAGGGACCTCAAAATCCCATTGTTGGCAAGTTTTCAACAACAATAAAGCCTTTAGTCCCAAATAAGTTGGGGCAGGCTAGAGGTGAAAACCATAAAAATCTTGCAACTAGCTCATGGTTCTGGCACATGGATAGCAAGCTCCCTATCCATGGCTAGTTCTTTGTTGATACTTCAGTCCTTTAGATCTCTCTTTACGGACTCCTCCTATGTTAAGTTTCGTCTACCCCTGACCTCTCTTGACAAAGAATGTCAAAGGTTTTTTAAAACCGGGGTGAGCCCTTGTTTATCTAAAAAAAATCCTTACAAAGTACTCCCCTTTTCCAAAAATATAAGATGTTTTAGCCTATCATCATATGTATCTAGATGCTTTTTATTACTATATAGGTTCACTCCTTTTGTTTCTAACCTACACACTAAAATATGTCTACATTTCGTTCTTCGTTTTTAGGGTCAAAGTTTGTAGGGGCAGCGCTCAGGTGGTGGTGGTGGCGCCTCGTGCAATAAGGTCTCGCTGGCTTTAAACCCATATCGACGGCAACGTCGAGAGACTTGTGGGAGTGGTGTGGTCTTCAAGGGTTTCGTGTGGCTGTGGGGATCTTCAGATCGTCAAGGAGCTTCATCGATGATTCTTCCTTCTTCGTCTCCGGGACGGATGCGGTCTTCTTGACCCGTTTGGCGACTTCCTGTTCGCAACCAACAACGTCAGGCCAACTCGGGGAGGAGCGGCAGTGGCGGCGCGCCATCGACACGGTTTGGAGGTTGAAGATGAAGGGCTGCTCAAAAATCTCGTTGTAATTTTTTATTTTTCCTAGAATGCTTTGTACTGTTCGTTATTTTTTTAATACCAGATTTCTATTCATAGAAAAACTAAAATATCTTATATTTTAAAACGAAGGGAGTATCAATGGTACTAAAACCAAATCGAGAGAATATTCCCCTTTGCGTACAGACTACGTAAGAGCCCTGGGCCGGTTCTTCCCATGGGCAAATGGGCTCCCTGTGTTCCTACTAGGAAGGGGTACTGCTACTGCCTGGATGTACTTTGTTCTTTGAATTGCTTCCACCCATTTTTATTCCATTCTTCTCCCCACTCCGAGCCGAGCTCTCTCTCTATAAAGGCGGCAAAGAAATCCAAGCAACTGGGATCCACGATAATCACGAAGCGCAGCCACCTCAACGGCACAACTCCTCCACTCCCTGTGTCCCCTCAAAGCCCGCTCTGCTCGAGCGCCTCCTCCTCCTCCTCGCCGCCGCCGCCGCCGCCGCCGGGGCGAGTTAGGGTTCCGGCGAGCTCGGGGCCTCGCCGGCCCACCGCGCCTCCCTCCTCGCCGGCTCCGCTTCCCGGTGAGCGCACCCGCCCCTAGGTCCCCCTCCTTGCTGTGCGGGATTTCTGCTGGTTCCATTCTAGTTCGCGGCAGGTCCTGGTTCCGTTTTGTGCGGGCGGATCCATTTGCTGATGCTTGTACCGTGGTAATTTGGTGCTGTGAGCTTAGTGCTGGGCTGGGGATTTTTTTTTAAAAAAAAATCGGGGAATATGTGCTGGCTTGCTTTCTAGCTGGCCATGAGAACAGATTCTTAGTTTGTGCCTTTGGGGGATGCCTAGATTGTTAATTGATACGATTGGTTGATAACTTGTAGTTGCACATGAGAGGTTGCCGAGCAGCAATCAATGAGAGCGATGTGTTTGTTTATTGTGTGGACCTTGGATGATTAGTGTTGTTTGTTGATTGATGTGGGGCAGGGCAACAATAGGCGCTTGCCGTGACACAACAAGGAAGCCTGCCTGGTTGGCTGGTCTGTAGCTAGTTTCCACACGGGCCACACATGCTGGTTTTCTAAGGTTATACACTTGTTCTGGCGGTCAGCCGTTTATTGTTAGAATTGAGTTCCACGCTGTGTTCTCCAATTGGTACTCCAATTGGCACGCAATCTGTTCGACGAATCATCTATAAAGAAGTAAGTGAGTCAACGTTCCATTTGGTGACGGTGTGTCCTCTGTTTTACTACTTGCTAGCTATTGTCTACAGTTTGCCTTTGTGATTGAATCTGGTCTAACCGACTGTTATGCTTTTGTTTATAGATTCGATAGCAGCGATGCAAAAGGACACGAGCTCTAGCGATGTTTCTGCTTCTCATGTAGGACGTGTTAGACAACGAAGACGTCCTAATGAGGTTAGCTATGTCCTCATCATATTTATTATTTTAGATTTTTTCCTTGCGTGTCTGGCTTACTTCCCGTGTTCAGCTACTGGACACGCTCTTTATTTTCTCAGTATATGTCGCATTCACACCTTGTACAGGTCTGTATTTTCAAGAAAATCGATAATTGTTTTTCTTGCAAATTTGTTTATTGATGTAATGGTATGCTACATACATCTTCGAGCTACACTAAAAAAAACTACCTCTACTTTCTTAATGAGGTTAAGCTGCTATTACTTGGTTAAGTTTTCGACAAAAGCGACCAAAAATGAAACTCTTGCATGAAAGACCTGGATTATTTGTTGAATATCCTTTTTTGGAGCTAATCTTATATGTTTCTTCAGATTACGGCAGATGGGAATAGAGCCAATGGGCCAGCTTTGCTTGTCAGCGATCAGAACAAGTATAAGTCAATGCTTATCCGGACATATTCTACTTTGTGGATGATTGGAGGCTTTGTGTTCGTAATTTATATGGGTCATCTCTATGTCTGGGCCATGGTGGTTGTGATTCAAATATTCATGGCAAGAGAGCTTTTTAACCTACTCAGAAAATCCAGTGAAGAGAAACAACTGCCAGGGTTCAGGCTGCTAAATTGGTAGGTTCTAGGCCACTCTGATTCTGCTATTGTTTTGAACTGTAATTTAGCTGCATATAATTTTGTGTGAATAAGTCTTATCGTTTCTTTGCAGGCACTTCTTCTTCACGGCAATGTTATTTACTTATGGGCGCTTTCTTAGTCGGGAGCTTGTTAATACAGTATCTTCAGATCACTTGTTGTATAAGCTTGTCAGTGGCCTAATCAAGTATCAGATGTTAATTTGCTATTTTCTTTATACTGCTGGTAAGGCTCAGTATATTTTGCAATGTGTAAATAATGTTGATTAACGATGATTCGTGTAAAAACTTCATATCACATTAAGATAATTTCTGAGTTATTACATGGTTCTATAGCGGAATTATTTTATTAACTGAAGTTTTCACGTGAACTTCTACAGTAGAGTTGTTTTATTTGTTGAACTGCTAGTACTGAATATTGGAGGAATGGCGGTTCTTCATTATCTTAGTTATTGTAGATGCACATTAGGGGTTTGCATATGCCAAGGAATTAAAAGTTTGTGTAACACAGGCCTGCCCAAGTAATCTGAACAACACGATGATTTGCAAATGCTAGGTTTCTTTTATTTTTTTGTAATGTTCTTAGTTGCATGAGCCTCTCTTAGATATAGTGCTTCCTCTTGCAACCGGCTTGTCTTGTTAATTTCTAGTTCATATCTTGCATAAAATTAATATATAATTCCCATGATCCAGGATTTGTATGGTTCATTTTGACTCTGAAGAAGAAGACCTACAATTATCAGTTCAAACAGTATGCCTGGACGCATATGATTCTTTTGACGGTTTTTGCGCAGTCTTCTTTCACCGTGGCAAATATATTTGAAGGGATGTTCTGGTAAGCCATATATGTATCTTGTCAGCGTACTTATGTTTGCAATTTTGACGTACTTGGTTAACTGAAATATTTGTTTTTCTATGCATTTATTACATTTTACTTGTATTTATTTGATATTGTTTAGAGTTAAAATTCTTTCCTAAGTAACACCTAAAGTTGTTGAAGTTAATTTCAAGATGCCTAATTTCTTTACAGCTGTAAAAGTTAGTTTTGTCATGAAATCCTGAACCTCTTCAAGTTAATAGGAATATCCCATGCTACCACCCTACGTGCCTTCACAAAATCTGTGGCCTACAGTTCTTACTTTAGCTACAATGGTAATGTCACTATGTTGTCCATATTGACCTTTTTGAGATTTCTGTTATAGTAGGAATTTGTGTTTGTATCTGGACCTACCTCTCCAACATTCAGGTCTCCACCAGAAAGAAAAAATAAAAGGAAAAAATATAGGAATGCTGGTGCAACAGCTATGCCATGTTTGATTTTTGTGCATTGCTATTTCCATTTTGCAGTTATCTATAATGGGACGTGGATTTTACATTTTTTGGGCTTAAGTTAAGTTACTTCATATAGCAGAAACTGTTGAATAAACTGTCCAATTGGGTTCTATGCATGTTAACTAAGCGAGTTACTATTGATATTTTAGCCTGTGCATTTCACAAACTCCATACATATTCAATGCTATGCTTGCACAGGTTTCTTCTTCCTGCTTCGCTCATTGTGATCAATGACATTGCTGCGTATTTATTTGGGTTTTTTCTCGGGAGAACACCATTGATCAAGTTATCTCCAAAGAAAACATGGGAAGGTTTTATTGGTGCATCAGTGACAACTATAGTTTCTGCTTTTCTGGTGAGATGAAAGCCCTGGTTACTATACTCAAGAGGTTATTATTCGCTTGCTTCACTTTCCCCCCTTTTTTTTGGCAGTTAGCGAATGTAATGGGCCGTTTCCCATGGTTGACGTGTCCAAGAAAGGTGACCTGTTATGTCTTTCAGAATGTGACAGTTGTACCAGCGAATCACTAGGCTGTTTGAATTTGTTCTAAAATTTATTATGGAAATATCTGCAGGACCTGTCAACAGGGTGGCTTCATTGTGATCCTGCTCCTATGTTTAAGCCAGAGCATTACTTCTTGGGAGACTCGGTGCCACAGTGGGTAAGGGCAATTTGTTAATTCTACCAATTTTTATGTACTACAGGCTTGTCTGCTCTGGGGCTTTGACGTGCAAGTGGTTTTCGATGACATATGAACCAATCAGCAAATAACCAAAATATATGGTGGGCCCACATGTTACTTTGAAACTTCCTCCCTCCATTTCTTTCTTTCTCCACTCTTCTTCCTTCCTGCTTCCCTCCTCACGACCCCACCTTGCTTTGCTGCTCCCAAACACTGTCCAGGTCATCCCATTGTAGAGGAATCTGCATCAGTACTGATGCCCCCTTTGTCGAGACTCTGTGCATCCTTCTTTCTTCTATTCCTCTCGTGTTGCTTTTTTCCCCTTCTCTCCCAGTTGCCCTCTCATTCACATGGACAGCAGGAATAACATGTTTATATTTTGATTAATCTGCCGGTCTTCCCTCATTGTTTGCTTGCTCCATGCATGGAATCAGGAATGACAGACACATTTATGAGCCTTGATTTGCATAGCTTATGCAGACATGATTTTTTCCTTTGGTATACAAATAATTTTTTCCAGCTTGTCTATTTTTGGGAGAAATGTGGTCTATACAGGAGTCCACATGGGTTGTGAGCAGGTCTAGTGAGTTGTCGAGCATAGTCATTTACGACAGTGACCACAAACTAGTGTCAGCAGTGTGTTCTCATGGCTGCCAACGGGGAAGTGGGCCCATTAATTGGCACTGGCGATGCATTCCTTTGTTTGCAGCAGTGGTGTTCGGGAGGGAGGGAGAGAACAGAGAAGGGATATTGTGGACAGCAGCAGCAAAGTCAGGAGGATCAGCAGTCAGGAGAATCAGCAGCAGCCATTCATGTCCAGAGCACGCCAGCAGTGGCGCCAAGAAAGAATCTTGAACTGGACAAGGTCCCGTCTAGATAGAGTAGAATCTCTCAGGAGTTATGGAATTCTTTGCTTTTTACCGTACTAGTGTACTAGTACCAGTAGTTCGTGTCCAAGCCATGTTAGTCTCAGTCGTGTGTTAGTTGTAGAGTACGAGTAGTGTTGTCATATTCCATGGCAGAGAACTTATCTAGATAATTAGAGGGTTAACTTGGTGTTAGACAAGAATAAAATATGTCTTGTCTCCCCCTTCTAGTACCCTAATCCCCTTCAGGCCATGCCATCTGTCCATCCTCTGCGCAGCAATTATCCTGAATCAAGGTTCGTGGCAGGGGACTTGTGTCTGTTGATCTGTCCGACAAGTGGCATCCACAGGAGTGTTATATGATGTGCCATGTTTGCTAAAACCACAGAGCTTTGATTAAGTTTAAACCTAGTATTGAATGTCCAGACGTTTTTCCCCTTCTCGATCCTGGAAAGGTTGAACCACCACAATCTCATCAAGTGTATGTGGTCAAGTGCTCATTTGAACCAACATGCTATTTTCTTCTTCTTCCACACCCATAAAATCCCTCCCTTCTTGGTGTATGAATGCAACTTGATAAATCTACTTATTTTAGTTTATTGTCTTTTTCATTGGGTTTTTATCATGTTTCCAAAAATTTCTGAATCCAATGCTTGTGAATTTAATCTGTGCTTTTCTCCTGGCAGTTTCCATGGAAAGAAGTTTTCCTTTTACCCGTGCAGTGGCATGCTTTGGCCCTGGGTTTGTTTGCATCGATAATAGCACCATTTGGAGGATTTTTTGCAAGTGGCTTCAAGAGGGCTTTCAAAATAAAGGTGCATACTGCTTTGTTATTTTTAGGTCTTTAGGCATAGTGAAGTATTGACTTACTGTTTCACTTCCATTTATCTTCAAATTTTGTAGGACTTTGGTGACAGTATACCTGGGCATGGTGGAATCACTGATCGAATGGATTGTCAAGTAAGTTGAACTTGAAGGAACTTATATATGATTCAATATCCTAGCCTGTGTAATTTAGCTGAACAATAAGTTTTGCCTTTGCGTTTTCCCAGATGGTTATGGCAGTTTTTGCATACATATATCTCCAATCATTTATCTCGAACCACAATTTCTCTGTTGATGCAATCTTGGATCAGGTCAGTGTCGTGTCTTGCTTCCATATGCTCTTGTCATCCTTGGTGATTCTCACCATCACCTATACTTTTGTCCATCCAGATCCTAAGAAACCTAACCTACGAGGAGCAGAAATCCTTATACCAGCAACTTGGGGAGATGATCGTTGAAAGACAATTTCTGCAAAGCTGAGAATTTTCTTGCTTATAAAGCACAACCCAACGCTGTGTGTGGTTTGTTATGTAGCTCTAGCTTCATGTACAGCATCATAGCTCCTCTGTACCGTGATAGAGTGATATGTCCTTATCCAAACCGTTGTACAGAATGGAGTGTGGATGGGGTCGTAGGTTCTTGATTCGCTTTCCAGTTGTCCTCTGTGCCAATTCCCTCATTTTCAGTTAGCATCTGTGTTCTTGTAAAAACAGAGCTGGACAAGCTTATTCGTGTATATGACTTGGCTGGCCTCGCATCAAATATTTGGAGAATGCGAGAAAACATAGCAATTATGTTTCTGTTCTGTACTTTGTTTTGCTGATATGATTGGATGCCATGTCTTCGTACATTTCCATATGTAGCATAACGAATGTTGGATGCCACGTCTTCGTACATTTCCTACTTTGCTGCAGGTGCTTCATACACCCATTTCTCCCTCCCACGATAATTGCAAAGATCTTAGGAAAAGTTTCCCTTTTTGGAGGATAAATGAGGTTCTTGGCTTATTCACTTAAGTATAGCAAGTGGTAATGGGTTACATACAGTACGATTTATTATTGTAGGTTATAGCTTTTCTATAACGTGATTCGGTATATATGGAGAATATTTTCAGTTGAATACTGATCATTTTAAATATTTCCAATGACATAGATAGAGCTACATTTTACAATATATTTTTTTATCTCCTTCTAAGGGTATACGGTCAATATGTGCTACTAATCATGAAATGTTCACACATCAGCTAAAGCAACACACATAGCAACTTTAACATAAAGTGCAAATTTGTAAATGACATGGATGTTAGTCATTCTTTATCATGTTGCACACTTACTTCAATTTGTTATTGTCTGAATAACTTGGATCCTTGTCTATGTGACAAGCTCCCTAATGCTCTGCAGAAAGATGGGGCAAAAAATACATACAATTCATTTTCTGTTTTGGTACTATTACATAACACATAGCAACTTTTGAGAGATGGCCGGGGGAGGCGGACGTGGAGCTTTGAGGAGGGCAGAGTGGCAAGGCGGTTGTGGGAACGCTGCCATGGCAGGCGGTCCAGCTGGCGTTGCTGGTGGGGGTGGAGAGGATACGGAGTGCGCACGACAGTGATCAACCTCTGATCTTCTTTCCTCTCTCCGGTGCGAATTGTGTATTCGGTGGTGCCTCCGGCGGATCGGCATTCAGTGGGAGTGTGGGATGAGAAGTTGCACTGTGTGCATGGGGCACATTCCAACCGCCGTGGCTCCCCGTGCCAGGTCCCACTTCCCATCTATGAGGAGGCAGCAGTAGTAGAAATCAAGGCCTGGATCGACGGCAGCCCTGACATCGATCTCTGCGTCTATCCTGCTCGAGGTGGCCAGCTGCACTGTCTCCTTGGAGGCCCTCCAGTGTGACAAAGGATGCAGGACACCTCCGACTAAATCCGGAGAGGCGCTGCAGCCCGGCACTGGACATCGGAGGTGGGGTGGTGGGGTCGCAACTTCTCCTCTTTCGACATCGACGTCACGGGCGACCTTAAGGCTCGAGTAGCACCAGCAAAACGACATTCATTGTTATGACCTGCTCTGCTCAGTCGGTACCCACTCCTGCAATTTTGGTATGAATAGTTGTTCCTGCATATTGCAATTGGGTGCTAACACTTCAGTTTCAGAACCACATTATTTCAAGAAGATACGCTTTATGGTATCAAATACATTGTTCACAAGAAGCTGCACTTCATGTTTGATTTTCTACCTTCCTGTTCACACTTATGTTACATTCAGTACATATTAAAGTTCACAACAATCTTGTACAGGAAGTACCTTGTTGTGATGTTTTGGCTGAGATACTTATGGTGATGGGCAGTGAAATGTATGCCAAAGCTTCTCTGTTTTTCTTTCAACTCATGTTGATCAATTAATTTCACATAAGCATTATTCTTGCAGACTTACCAAATTAGTAAGGTATTTTCTGTGTAACTCAACATTTGTCATGCAGATAATAATCATATAAATGCTTTGGTAATGCTTAAACATTTCAGCGGGCCTTACTTTACATTTTAATATTTTATTTTAAAACATGCTGAATGAACTGGACTTACAATTGCTTCAGTGTAAAGTATGGTTTGAGACAAGATTACTGCAGAGAAATTAAGCACTATTTGGTGAGCGATGTACTACTGTCAGAGCAGCAAGTTATTTTCTTGATCTATGCCCCTGCAAATGAAAAACCCATGATATGGTTTTAGTGTGATTCTATTGAGATTTCTGTACTAACGATCATCATTTTCATTACTAAGTTTAGGCCATTAACTACTGTTATTAGGTGAAAGAATAGCCATAAATTATACTACCTCTGATCGGAAATAAGTGTCAGCAATTTTGTTGTGAAATATGGTGTCACTATTCATTGGCTTGCTCAGAGAGTTAAAAATCAGAGATGCATACTTGATAATATTTCCTTTCATCCCAACCTTCTGTTGTTGTGCGGTTTGGTGAAAGGAGATATTGACCTTGATCATTGCTTTGCTTTTCCTTATGCGGCTTGCTGGGTGGAAGATATGGTGCGGCGGACTATGCAAAAAAAAATATGAAGATTTCATTCTTCCATTGAGTAAGGTGCTTATACGGTATAGTTGTTGAATTTGTGATTTGTGATGTTGAATGGAGCCCTAGGTATGTATCTTGGATTTGGAGGCCTAGCGGCGTCCTGCATTGGATTTTTGGTAGAGATGCATTAAACTTCTAGCCTACTGTTCTTCCTTACCATTGTGTGGAAGGCCTACCAAGTTGTCTTTGCTGTCAGATATCTATACTTTAAAATCACCTGGAAAAAACGCCTTGTAGCACCTTGTATGATGTCTGACTGACAGTATTCTTTTACCGAGTTACATTTGTGATGTGCACTATTTTAGTATTTTTTTTATTTAAGTAGATGCATGGTAGCAAAAAAAACTTTACCAACCAGATTGAAAATTGGACTAGCAGACCAGTAAAATTGACGACTTGTTCCAAAAATGGCCATAATCCTTTTTTGCAATGGATTTCATATTACTACAAAATGTTACTCATTTTAAGTTCAAGGAGTATGGTATTAAAGTGACACACTAGCAGATTTTCGTTCAGATAGGTTGAGTAAGATATAGAGTTAATACAAATCTAGGAAAATCATTTAGGTCTAGCCAAAAATCAGTCATGTGTTGTATTCTGCAATGGGTTTACTGATAACAGGCTAAAGGCAAAATTTGATAGTATGATTTTTAGCTGTTTCAAAAAAGGTCAAATTGTGTATTTTCTATGGAGAAAACGGTTGAGAGCTACTGTGTCCTAATATATTTGCTTGGTTTTCCAGTTTTCCTATTCTGTGGTAATAATAATTTGATTGATTTTTATTGTTGAGTCTCTATGAAACTTCTCAATGAGTTTTCTTAACCTCGCGCAGGGCTGATTCACTTTACGAAGCATCCAACTTTTCAGATGCTATACTTACAAAGAAAAATATACCAGCTATCGACACCTTCGAATGGTTGCAAAGGTGGTGGTTGAGACTTGAGAGCTGTTGCTGGAGCATGGTAAGTAATTCATCCCTCTTTATTCGATCTCTGTTTGGTGATTTTTGTTTATTATTTACCAGCAACTTTCTATTTCAATGGTTGTATGTAATAATTTCTTTCAAAAACCTATATTTATGAACTACAAGGTTTGGCTAAACCCTTGTATAGTGAAGGAAGATAGTTTCAAGCACTCCATACAACACTTTGTACTTATTTAATTACATAACTGAGACAAGTGCATTGCTTAGTAGATGGTTACATCAGACTAGACAGAATAAAGAAACAATCAGTCATAGTTTTTCATGTAATTTGTGTCATTGACAATATTATAAAACTTAAAATTCTCTAGCACGTAGCAGTTTTTTCTTTCCAGATGGAAGAGGTACATCTTTAACAGAATTGTGTTGTTTCAATTGTATGTGAAATTTCGTTTCCAATTTAATGAAGTGACTGCGCAGCTGCCAAGCCAATGTGCAGTAGAGAGGTGAACAAAGAGACACAAAGGAGCCCAGTTGTCTAGCGAGGGGGAGCTCGACTCTGGCGGCGTGGTAACCACAGACGCATCACGACCTTTGCTTTGCAGGAAAACCTTGTGTCACAGCAACTCCATGACGACATGTGTGGCTTCTCTGAACACCATCACAAATAGTGTGTCACGCCGTCTACATTGTGTGGTAACATGGTTGGCCAGCAGGATGCGAGACCAATGATAGTGCAGGCCCGACGGCCATGAGCAGCCCTTCCAGATATGAGCTCACCTGATGCAAGCTTCTCAACTCCTCTCTCCCAAATCCAATTCTCTAGCCTTGATTTATGTGAGCATATTTTAAAATGCTTGAGATCAAATTCTACAGAACAGTTTATGGTGTGTTGCTGGTACTTGGACCTGATGTAGATAATTTCAATTTGATTATCATGAATACGGTGCAGGATGGTCTGAATTTCTATTTTATTGGAACTACTGCTGCATTTCAATGTTATAGACCCTTCTCTCTACAATGTGTGCTCAATATCATCTTGAAGCTTACTCAATGGGTGACCTCACATGCGCTCAGGTGGCATCTACCAACAATTGAAGCTTTGACAACCTTGCAGTTAGTGATAGTAGTAGACCATGGACATGTATCTATTCGCTCTAAGCATTCAACAGAGGGTACTTATCAAACAAAATAAGTTGGCCAAGAGTTTTCAGTACACAGTTGCTAATGAAACCTCATAAAATAGTCTTTCGAAAAGGGAATGTTTTGCATGTGTAAACTAATAAGTGTACAAGCATTCTCTTCAACAAATATTTTTTATAGACTAATATTCACATGCATTACATATGTTGCATTATACGTCTTGCTGTAAAAAACAAGACCGTAGCAACGCACATTTTCGCCCCTGAGGAAACAAGAAATTAACCCGCAGTCCTAGATTCGACACTTTTGTATTTTCGCCCCTGAACCCTATCCGGTCTCCTCTCTCGACGGGAGAACACGATGGCGTCTTGAGCGAATCCGAGGGGAGAGGATGCCAGCGCCGCACAAGGCCCTTTCTACGCCGGAGAGGAGTAGTGGCGGCACAGGTAGACCACTCCCCGCCACCCCCCTCTCTGCATCTTCGCCTTCCTCTGACACCTTCTCCTCCCTCCTCCCTCGGTCGTCCCTCTTCTCCAGCCCGTCCTCTCCTCATCGCATCTGGCGGCTCGAGGGTGAGGCCGCGGGGATGCAGGTGTAGCAGGCCAAGCGCGACGACGCCGTCGAGTGCTCCTTTAGCGCCAACACGACATAACTTGGCGGCCATGGAAGCCGCTCCGGCCAGCCGCGCCGCTCGTGCCTGACGGTGGACGACAAATGCAGTTCGACGAACTCTGGACTAGGATGTGGGATAGGGTCCACCAGATCGAATCCAGCATGGTGCCTTTCCCCATCTACGATGGTGTCGTTGCTTGTGGGGCGTCGGCCTTCACCCTCACCCTGCAGTATGATAGTAGCGCCCAACACTGGAGCGAGTCTTGCGAGCTCGTTTGGTGGCGTTTGATCTGTGGTCTTATGGAGCTTGTCCTCTTTTTGTGTGTGAATTGGAGCTTTGTCCTCTCGGACAACTTGGTTCAGGCAGGACACGGGGATTCACTGATTCAACGTTCAGAACTTTCAGACGTGGTGTTGACTAGGCTGCATATGTGGGAGGGGAGTTGTTACAAGAATTCAGTTTCAACTGAAATATTCCGTACACTATTTCGTGGTTCTGAAACATATGGACATTTGATTCGATTTAATGGAGTATTCAGTAGACTACATACTACTCCCTCCGACCCATATTACCCTTCACTAATACGGATTTATCTACCACTAAAATGTGTCTAGATGCATCTAATTTAGCGAAAAGTATTATGGATCGGAGGAAGTACTACATTGTTCTGAAACCATGCGCCGCCCGCCGAGATCCTGATCTTCAAGGCATAGTCGACCTCCCTAAGCACAGAACTATTCATCTCCGTCTTCTGAAATTCTTGAGCGCCGGTTCCAAACCGCCCAGCTGCAGCTTAATGAGCTCATGGCTAATCCTAACTGATATAGTGACATCCATGTTCAACGAAATGACACAAGTAAAAAAAAATACACAAGCGCTTCCTGATCAAATCTCGTAAGAGGACACCGACCGCAGCCACCTTCTATGACGTGTTCTCTGATCATGGCACACGGTTGTTATCTCCGCAATGGATTTAAATAGCACATATGTCTACGAGGTCTAGCTGCTTTTGATAATCAAATTAAATAATATCTTTATATTATTTTATTATTTCGTAGCAACGCACGGGCAGTTAGCTAGTATTCTCTTCTTTTTCCACTTTGCCTATATTTGCTGGTAGGAAGCAAGTGAACGCTTATTCTTTTGGAAAATTGAGAACATATCTTTTCCAGTGAGAACTCCATGTGTCGAGCCAATTAAGGAGTCCGAGTTTTTACATGTCTTGACTCTACCGTCCTCCCGTGGAGCCACAAACTACTCACACCTTCTCCAACATTCCGATATTCGCATACACCGCGAGTACTCGTAAATCTTCGACCATAAATTCCCATACGGCATCCGACAACGGCCTCATATGGCCAATTGGGGGGTGGTCTCCCAGCCCGCCCCAATACGTCGCCCCCGAACGCTCTTTCAGACCATGAACATTTAAAATATAGATAGATTTCGCGCCCACAGCGTCACGAGTCCGTTGCTCTTTTCTTGCTCAAAAAAATCGTCGCGAAACCCCCGCGTATAAAATAGCCGCAAGTTTGGTCGCCCACATGTTACATAGCAACATTCAAATGGCCGGATCATCCTCCGCCGGGGTAGAAGGCGCCTCCGGTGTAGCCGATGTCGGTGTTGAATTGGAGCTCGCCGGAGGTGACCACATTTCAGCAAAGATGAGGTCGCACTACTTTGTGTGCCACCCCTTCACCTCGGCTCCCATCATAGACGTATTGGTTCTCAAACATCATCACCCATCTTGCATCATATTTCTCATCCCTCAAGACATGTTGTTCGTCATGACATCGAGGATGCACTTCACGGGACATGATTGCAACCTCTCCGCGCCCGGCGTCGTATCCCATGCAGCTTGGCCTTCTTGTTCCCCATGAAACGCCCTGTCAACTGGTCAAGTATTGAGAGGCCGGCTAGGCGTGAATTTTGCATCCGGCGTCCCCATAAGCCATTTGAGGAAGAGGATCATACCCTTGTCAACTGGTTAAGTTTTATTTTGAAGGGGTGGCATGACTGTAATGGCAGCGTGACACCCTGAAGGAGCAGAGATGGAGTCAGAGCATCTCCAACAGCCGTGCCATATTTCCGCGCTGTAAACGTCGCTGCGACCGCGCTGCAAAGCTATACCACGCGCGGCGTGGGGTTTTCCTCCACCGGAGGTGCCAAATAGCAGGGTGAGCACCAGGGCAAAAATGGCTCCTCCACCGGGCACTCCAAATTACAGCGCGCAGCGCCGACGCAAACAACATACACACACTTCTATGCATTTAACAAGATCAAACAAGCTTTAATAATTCACGAATAAATTCATTATTTATTATTACAACACAAGCAAATAATACAACAAGTACATCAATTTTTTCACAGCAAATACAAAAAGTTATGGATCAACAATACAACATAGTTTTTCAAACAATACAACAAATATGCAAATTAGAAGTATGCCATTTTCACTATTCTTCCATGAGATCTTTTTGAAGCTCATCATGTATTTTGTTGAAATGAATAGAATGATACGAGGCAAAAAAAACCCGGGCCACCCTATGTGCGAACCTCCTCACTTGCACATGAATCCCCATCAATTGATAGTGGGTATGATCCACATTTTTTCCCATGATCATTGACGAGGTTCTAACTCGGCAATGCCCATGTTTAGGGCTTTTGATTCATGGAGCGTATGTGGGCGCTTGGCGGATTCGACGGCTTCAGACAGAAACAGGGGGTGCACACGAATTTACCCAGGTTCGGCCCCCCGGAGGGTAAAGACCTACATCCTGCTTGTCTGATCTTGTATTGCTGGTATATGTGAAGCTGTTACAATGGTGCGCAGATGCAATCTGGCGGAGGTGGAAGGAGATGGCGTGGCTAGCCTATGCGAGATTGTGTTGTAGGCTATGCGAATTCGGTCGTCTAGGGGCGCGCCCTTGGTGGCTTTATAGATGCATCCAGTTAGGGTTTACAAGTATTTCTTGCCTTCTACTCCAAGTCGAAGTGCTGGGCCTTGCGGGCTTCGTGTATCCTTCAAGCGGGCTTCTTCCTTGGCAGGAACCAGGTAGGCAAATATCGAGGACCGAGGGGTCATACCCTCGTCAATCATCCTCTATAATCATGTTATGCATGATGACATAAGCAGTCATGATATACTAAAGGCACTCTTGGTCCCAAAATCTAGCCGCTCCCCTCACAATGACAAATTGGGCTTGCAAAATCCCAAATGCTCTCTCTGCATCTTTCCTAGCTGCCGCTTGTGCATTGTGAAATTGAGTTTGTTTCTTACCTCATGGTTGAATAACCGGCTTCACAAATGTTTGCCACCTTGGGTAGATGCCGTCGGTGAGAAAGTAGCCATAGTTGTATTTGTGGCCATTTGCTTCTGAAAGAGCATGTGCCCCCATGTGTGGTTTTGGTAATTAATAACAATCCCTATGGACTAATGTTTGCATTGAGTTATATTTATAGGACTTATCCGTAGACAATGCTTGAGCCATATGTTGGTTTCAAGGGTGTAAGAAGATGAAGATAAAGAAGATTATTCAATGACCAATGTGTTATTCAAGAAGTGATCCAAAGATTGGTCTAAGGGAGTTGAGCCTATAGAGTGTGTCTTGAGGAATAAGATGGAGTGAACTCTCATGTGAATTCTCAAGACATCATCATTATGAAGGAAGAAGATGAAGTGCAATGTTGATCAAGTCGAAGCGCAAGTTCAAGATAGGCATATAGAAGATATCATTTGCTTGAAGCTCGGTGTCCATTTGGTGGTAATGGACATGTGAAGATATTTCTACTAGTGTCTCTCCCATAGTGAAGTATGGAGGAGCAATCCGTAAGACTTCACCGAGCAAGTGCAATCAAGAAAGGTAGTCCAACTTGAGAAGATCAAGATCGTCACCATCTAGCTCAAGTGGAATGCGCAAGGCAAAGGTATGATATTGATAGGGTTTCTTTCTTACCGGTCTCATAGTGTTTGGGAGACCAGGTTTTAGGATCGATAGCCGTACTATCAAGAGGGGCTCTTGAGTGAGTAACTTAATTGTATCGTTCGGAGAGAGCTCAAACCTTTGCATACTTGGCATTATCTTTCTTGGTTCTTATTTGGCTTTTATCCGTGTGAGGTTCTAGAGCTTGTGGTTATTTCCATGACAAGCTCTAGGTCATCAAAAATGGATTTTGTATGGAACTCTTATTGCATTTTTGGTGTTTGGAGGTTTTACCGGTTCATCTTTATAGCTAAGTCAAACCTTTTATTATTTGGTTTCATCCTTCTTTGTTGGACTATGATGTTTCTATGGATGAAGTTGTAGATCTCGTTGTGGTGATTCCAACGAGCCCAAGATCATAAAAAACGGAGTCCGAATGCAAAAGTTGACAACCGTTTTCGTACCGATGTTTTCCCCGGGGCCGGAAATTTCGCCCCCGAGACCGGAATTTCCGGGGGCCGGAAATTCCATAATTTCTGCCCCTGCAAAATTCCGCTAAGTCTTTTGTGGTACAACCCTCTTTAAGGGGGGCGGAAATTTTATTAGGGGGGCAGAAATTCTGCCCCGGGGCCGGAAATTCCGGGTTAAAATTCCTGTAACGGTCAGATTTTATGCGGAGGCTATATAAAGCCCCTTCTTCCTCATTTGGAGGTTGGCTCTTCCATTTCTCTCTCCTCCATTGTTGACCTTGAAGAGCTTGCCCTTCCTTCCCATCCCTCCCATGATTCTTGCATCTTTTTGAGGGAAAAGAGAGAGGAGATCTAGATCTACTTTTCCACCAATCATTATCTCCTCTATGTGAGGGGAACCTATTGGATCTAGATCTTGGAGTTCTTTGTGGATTTACTCCTTGTTCTTCCTCTCATATCCCTCCATAGCATTTGTTGCTTTGGTAGGATTTGGGAGAGAAGGATTTGAGCACTTCGTGTGTTCTTGCCATTGCATTTGGTGCATCGGTTTGAGTTCTCCTTGGAGATTCGGTGGTGAAAGCAAGAAGTTTTTTCCTCTTGGGTTCTTGGAACCCTAGATGACTTAGTAGATTTCTTGGGGACCTCCAATTGAGTTGTGGAGATCTTCCCAAGCTTTGTGGTGCCTCAGTGGCGATTTCTTGGCTCAGTGGCGATTTCTTGGGAGCCTTCAATTGAGTTGTGGAGATTTTCCCAAGCTTTGTACGGGTTCGGTGACCGCCCTCAAGTGTCCCATAGTGGTCAGTTCTACCATCTTGGTGGGAGGGCTCGAGGAGATTACGGTGAGCCTCTGTGGCGTTTGGGGAGCCTTGTGCCTCCACACCGCTCCAACGGAGATTAGCACCCGCAAGGGTGTGAACTTTGGGATACATCGTTGTCTCCGTGTGCCTCGGTTATTTCTATACCCGAGCTCCTTTACTTATGCAATTTACTTTGTGATAGCCTTCGTGCTTGAAGTTATATATATCTTGCTATCACATAGTTGCTTATCTTGTTTAGCATAAGTTGTTGGTGCACATAGGTGAACCTAGTTTATTTAGGTTTTGTATGCTTGGCAAATTAAATGTTAGTTTTATTCCGCATTTGTCAAGCCACTCATAAAAGTTTTAAATCGCCTATTCACCCCCCCTCTAGGCGACATCAGTATCCTTTCACTTGGTATCAGAGCAGGTCTCTCATTTTTAGGCTTCACCGCCTTGAGAGCAAAGATGTCGGCTACGGGATTAGTGCACAATCACACTTTTATATTTGATGGCACAAACTATGATGTTTGGAAAATTAGCATGCTTAATCATTTTCGAGATATGGACCCAAATATAGAGCGAATTCTAGATATGGGTTTTTCTCCTCCTAAGGATTCCCAAAATCAATCTTTAGATGAGAAGAAAAACTCTTATCTAGAAGCTCAAGCTTCTAATGTGCTTGTTGGTTTTGTGAGCGATGCAGTTATTCTTGCAATCATGCCTTTCTGTAGTGCTCATGAGTTTTGGACAAAGATTCAAGACAAATATGATATGTCCAACAAGATTGAGGATGATTGTATTCCCTCCACTTCCGGTCGTGATGAACTCTCTTCCACTTCACCAAAGTGTAGCAAGACACAAGGTAACTCTATGGTGAGTGGTGATGGAAATTGCAATGTTGATAGTGAGCTTACTTGTGATGATCATTCATCTCTATCTCATTGTCATGCTTCATCTTTGGACTTAAACACTTCTAGCACCATAAATGCTTTACATGCTTGTGTTGATAGTCCTTGCATATCATGTGTATGCTCCTTGAACACATCTCATAATGATATGCTTACTTCGTCTTGTTGCCATGATATAAATGCCTCTAGTTCCTCTAGTTGTTGTGTGTCTAACAATGTAGAGGAAACCGGAAATTCTATTGGCCAAGACATGGTCTCACTTGGAGCTTCAAGTATTTATTCATCATCATCTATTGCTTCCCACATTTGCCTTATGGCTAGGGCTTCAAAGGTAACTCCTACTTTGGAACCCAATATATCTAGTGATGATGAGAATGAGGATAATGAAGAAGAAGATGATGATCTTGCATCTTTATTTAAGAAGAGTGAAATGTTTTTCATGCTATTCGTAAGAATAAAATTGCTTGCTCTTACTTCTATAAGATTTTGGCTATTGACACCGAGAGCAATAAAATTATTGAGGAGCATGAGAATACCTTTTTAAAATGCAAGGTCATGCCCATGATTACGCGGATGAGATCACGGATCTAAAAGAAGCTCTAGAAGAAGAACAAACCACCAAGGAATCTCTTGAGGAGACCTTTACTTTAGAGTTATCTAAAATAAAGAAATACTATGATAGAACTCTTGTAGTGGCAAATGATTTTGAAACTAAATATGAAGAGCTTGTAGTTACTTATGCTAAACTCCTTGAGAATGTTGTGCTTCTTAAAAATGACTCTAGGGTCATTTCTTGTGAGCCCATCATTCTCACCGAGTTGCATGAGCAACTTAAAGCTCCAAATTCAAATGAGCTTACTAAATTGCCTTCTCCGCTTTCCGTTAGTGATGATGCTTGTGCTACTAACTCTACTTCTTGTGAAGCATCCATCTTGAAGGAGAATGTTGAGCTAAGGGCTCAACTTGATTTGCTAACTAGCAATTATGGGAAATTGGAATAAAATCATGGAAAGCTCTCTAGCTCCCATGAGGATCTTCTAGCTTCCCATGATAGGCTAAAATTAGCTCATGAGGCTATTATGTCAAAGGTAACATCTAGTGAGTCTCATGTGGACATTTGCACTACTTCTGAAAATACCATATTGCCTTGTGCTAGTCCTAGTAATTCATCCACTCATAACATTGCTACATCTTGTGATGAATTACTTTTATTTCCTTGTTGCTCTAACAATGAAGCTTCTACTTCCTCTAGTACTTGTGTTGTTACTAACCATGTAGAGGAAATCGAAGAGCTCAAGGCCCAAGTCTCTTTCTTAAAGAAAGACTTGGTAAAGAGTCATGAAGGGAAATCCAAACTCGACAATATGTTGAGAGTGCAAAAATCCCCCAATGACAAGAGTGGACTTGGGTTTATCTCCAACAACAAGAACAAGTCCAAGATTAACAAGAAGAAGAAGAAGAAGAAGAAGGGCCAAGGACAAGTCAAAGATCCGGCCATGATTGTTTGCTTCAAGTGCAAAATTGAAGGGCACCATGTTAGATCTTGCCCTTTGAAGAAGAAGGCACTAGTTGAGAAGCAACAAGGGAAGCGGCCTCAAGTTCAAGGTCATGCTCAACCTCGAGTTGAAGAAATGCCACTTCCCAAGAAGAATCAAGCTAATGCTCCCTGAAAAGGATCGTATGAGCAACTAGAGGGGGGGTGAATAGGAGCTACCCAAATTTTTTACTTCTTTTCAAGTTAAGGCTAGACAAGAAGGTAAATTCTCTAGATGTGCTACTAAGTGAATTTACCTAGAGTGACAAGCAAGCTAGCAATAACGATATAAGTAAAGGTACGAGTAAAGGATAGAGGTAACCGCAATGGAGACACGAAGACACAAGGATGTATTCCCGTAGTTCCTTCCTTATTACGGGAAGTACGTCTACGTTGGAGAGGTGTGGTGCCACAAAGGCCACCAACGCCACAAAGGCTCACCCTATTCTCCGGTGAACAAGCCACAAAGGCGAGTCCACGCTCCACTAAGCGATGCCCTTGAAGGCGGCACAACACCTTTACACAAAGTATTGGGGCAAGCTCCACAACTCAATTGGAGGCTCCCAATAGGCCCACCAAGCTCTTACACACAAAGTTAAGCTTGGAGGACGGCTTCTTCCGGCTAGGAATCCGATGAATACACGAGTTACAAGCCCCTCAACAAAACGAGGGGGGAAATCAAATCGCCTTGGTGGAGGTGTAGATCTAGGTCTTCTCCCTCTAATCCCAAAAGGGCTTTGAGTTCTATTGGCTAGGGAGAGAGATCTAGTGCTTTGAAGCTTAGCAACAATGGAGGAGAGAGAGTGGAAGCCGCAGCCTCTTCTTGAGGTAGAAGAAGGCTTTATATAGTCCTCCACGAAATGTAGCCGTTGCTGGACGACTAGGGCCGGAGTCTCCGGCCTAGAGGGCCGGAGTCTCCGCCCTAAGTGACTCCAGGGCCAGAGTCTCCGGCCAGAGACAAAAGTCTCCGGCCCAACTCCGGCCTGGCATCTGAATCGTCCGAGCCAGTTTGCAATCCTCGACCCGCCAGACAGACCGGAGTCTCCGGCCTCAGCCTGCCGACCCGGAGTCTCCGGCCAGAGACAGAAAGTCTCCGGCCCAACTCCGGGAGGGCATCTGAACTGTCCGACTTTGAGGATTGCCTGGGCGAGTCCTCTAGGCCGGAGTCTCCGGCCACTAGGGCCGGAGTCTCTGCCCTAGAAGAAGCAACATCAGTATTTCATGGATCCCCTCTCCACCATTTCCACCTTCGCGAAGCACCCTACATGACAACTAAGCCCTAGCTCCACTACTGGACTACGGGCTCCGATCTTTTCTTCCTTTTTGGGGTGCACCTCCGCGAGATCCTGAATCAACCTAGAAAATCTGCAGAACTTTAATAGCATGGTTAATTCACCAAATGTTGTTAACAAACACCAAAATACATTTATTAGGGAAATGCTCTTTCAATCTCCCCCTTTTTGGTGTTTGATGACAACATACGGATTTGCAAGATACAAGCACAATAAAATAAAATATATAGCCAAAGCTCCCCCTACTTGTGTGCACAACACCATTTACATTTGAACATGTGTCCACACAAGTAAGGATCATCACTCCCCCTATATATTTCACAATTATACCAAGAGCAAGTAATAATATATGAGACTAACCACAAGCATAGAAGTAAGACTAACAAGATATCACACATTAATAATAGTCTTACTAGCAATAGAGGAACTTAAGTCTCACAATAATACCGTACCACACAAACGATAGTTCAACACTAAGATAGATGAGACACAACATGAAAGTCCATGAAGTTGTGTCTCGACCAAAGCAAATGAAAGGCAAATCCAAATAAACCATCCCATGGCAAATCCCACGAAGACAACCTAGTAGAGCTACTTCTCCCCCTTTGGCATCGAGACACCAAAAAGGGAAAAGAGCGATGCTATACGCCCATGAGATCACTCATCGTATTCATCCTCGGGCTCGTCCTCGGAACCGGCATCGAAGTCCTCATCCCCTTCTTCAATATCATCAGAAGCCATGGGCTTCTTGCCATGACTCACATTGGAGGTGCCAGAGGTGACCTCCTCAAAGGCTTGCCAGTCAGTCAGACCCTTGATCCACTTGCCATAGGAGTGAGTGCCGGATGATGAAGATGAGGGATGTGATTCCACATAGCCCAGTTGAGAAGCCCGAAACGCCTTGTGAAGAGCATGTTGATTGTCATTCAGGTGCTTTTGAGCGATGTAGCCCTCATATTGCTTATGACGGATGTCCACATTCATGCATAGCACATTCCTTTGAAACCAATTGAGCTTCTTGAATTCTTGCCTAAACTCATTGTTGGAGCTAGAGCTGGCATTGCTAGCATGCTTCATCCTTGGGCCCCGTCTAGTTGAAACCCCTTCGGCAAAGGCATCATCATCTTCACCTCTCACCGGAGCAAATGGTTCCTTGGAGTGACCGGTGGGTTCTTTGCGTTGAAGCTTCACAACCTTGTGATTTACAAGGTTTGCCTTGAGAAGAGGAAGGTTGAGTTGTTGAGCATGAATGAGCTTCATGACAAAGGGGGCATAAAGAGGAGTCTTCTTGTTGAGAATGCAATCATTGATTTCCTTGTGAATGAAATCCATCACATCAAGTGGCTCAACATGTGCGGTCTCCCCTTTGCAATAGACTTCATGTGAGTAGGCCAAGAGATTCACTAAGGCCCCACGAATAGCATCAAAGTTACCGGCTTGAGGGGCAATGGAGGCCCGGAATATGCGGAGCAAAATATTGGACCGTTTAGATAGCCCAAGGGTGCCTCCAATGACAATCTTCTTATCATCCCCGGTGTAGAGAGGAGCAAGCTTCTTCTTCTCATAGTACTCACTGTCCACATGCATCCTCATGCCACTAGGAGTAGTAGCACCACGAAACTCATAACCAAGGAGAGTGGCAAAGTCCATGAAGTTGGAGTGACAAACCTCTTCTCCGGTCATCCAAGTCATGGGGATCTCCTCACCATCCCCAAATACCAAAGTAGCAAAGAACTGATGGACCAATGTGATGTTGTAAGGCTCTTGAATCTTCATGAGTGTATGGAGCCCAAGCTTGCGAGTGATCCACACGGCCTCTGCGAAATATGCACTGTACTTGGCAAAATGGGAGAAGTCCATGACCGTCTGAGGGCAAACCAGATACTTCTTGAGAGAAGCATAGAACTCCTTCATGATCAGCTCTTGTTCTTTGCGGACAAAGCAACGGTCACGAGAGTTGCGCGGGAGAGCATACATGTCCCTCTTCCTCATCTCAACATATTCAGACGATGACAGCCCTTCCAAAGTCACAAGGCTATCGAGCTTGACCTTCTTAGCTGCCCCAGCACGTTCCTCCTCAGCCATCCTAGTCTTGAGTTTCTTAGCATCCCTAGCTTGCTGAGCAATGACAGACCTCTGAGCAAGAGCCCCTGTGGCGGGATTGACAACCAACTTGTCCTTGCTGTGAGCGGCCGGTTTCCGAGAACCACCTGCACCTGTGAATGAGTGAGGAAGATAGCAAGGTTGAGGTGACATGTCCTTGAGTCAAAAAGTAAGCAACTATGCTGTGACTAGTGCACTCAGAGCAGATCTAGCCGGAGTCTCCGGGGGATCGGACCAGAGTCTTCGGCTGAAGCCGGAGACTTTGTGTCCAGGCCGGAGTCTCCGGCCACAAGGGCCGGAGTCTCCGGTTGGACCCAGGAGCCCGAGCCTAGGAGACCTCAAAGATCAAATCGAGGGCAAATAATCATAATAAAGTTGCTAAGATGATGAAAGATAGCCACAAGAAGGTAGTGCACCATAGCAAACTAAGGGAAACATGCACATCTCATAGATCTAGGGAGAACTAGACGGAGGAGATTGAGGACAAGTTTACCGGAGTCCATGGCGTGAAAACAAACGGTGGGAATGATCCCACACCTCCAAGAACTTGATTTGCCGGTGGCACGGCGGATCCCAAAGCTTGGAGAGGCTCCGGGGGCGATCTATGGCAATGGGGGCGGCAGGGGGAGAGCAGGGGCACGGGGGTGGATGGGGAAGAATGAACCATTCTTCCCCACCCCGTGCCCTAGTTATTTGATTCGAAACTGCCCGGCCGGAGTCTCCGGTACTTACCCCAGAGTCTCCGGCCCACCGGAGTCTCCGGGCTGTAAACCCCGGAGTCTCCGGCCCCATTGACAAGATCAGCATTTATGGTGTAAAAGGACATGTCATTTAGAGTTTAAGTATGTTTGAGGATGAGATAGGCTTGGGATGGAAACATTGTCACTGTGTGGTACAAAATGCTCATGTTTGCAAACATGAAAATAAAATCAAATAAGACCAAACATGAGCATGTTCCCATAGAAAAAGAATAAGACAATAAAATCAAATGGGAAACTCCTCCACTAAGGAGGTCGGTGACCAAAGGCCACCATGTATGAGTATATAGGTATGGCACCGCGAAGATATATCTTGGGCCCAAAACCTAGACTCATCGATTAAGCTCAAAATTGTCACAAATGACAAGATAGAACAATACGCTTACTATTGGCATTATGGGGGGAGGGATAGTCCAATCAATTAGGACCGCACTCCCCCTATTTCCATGCCCACATCTAGAACAACACACAAGTTAGAGTATGGGAGTAAATGCACCTAGCTCAAGCCACATTGCTTGAATCAATGATATTTAGTTCATGCCTCAATTCCCGGAATCTTGCTTCATCAAGAGGCTTCGTGAATATATCGGCAAGTTGCTCATTAGTGCCAACATAAGATAGATCAATATCTCCACGGTTGACATGATTCCGAATGAAATGATGATGAATCTCAATATGCTTCGTCTTGTTGTGTTGCACCGGGTTGTGAGCGATCTTGATTGCACTTTTACTATCACATAAAAGAGGCACTTTGTCAAAAATGACACCGTAATCCTTCAAAGTTTGCCTCATCCATAAGAGTTGTGCACAACAACTTGCCGCGGCTACATATTCGGCTTCGGTGGTAGAGAGAGACACACAATTTTGTTTCTTAGAAGACCAACACACCAAAGACCTACCAAGAAATTGGCAAGCCCCGGAGGTTGATTTCCGTTCCACTTTGTCTCCCGCCCAATCCGAATTCGAGTAACCTACAAGATCAAAACTTGCTCCCTTTGGATACCAAAGACCAAAGTTAGGGGTATTCACTAAATATCGAAAGATTCTCTTGACCGCCACTAAGTGGCTTTCTTTTGGTGCGGCTTGAAAACGTGCACAAACTCCCACACTTAACATAATGTCCGGTATAGATGCACAAAGGTAAAGCAAGGAACCAATCATAGATCTATAAAGTTTTTGATCCACTTCTTTACCATTAG
The DNA here is from genome assembly GCA_007115705.1 of Dactylis glomerata. Classification (NCBI taxonomy): domain Eukaryota; kingdom Viridiplantae; phylum Streptophyta; class Magnoliopsida; order Poales; family Poaceae; genus Dactylis; species Dactylis glomerata. The sequence continues at coordinate 6,430,671 of QXEO01000220.1, read as the reverse complement.
GATCGAGATCAAGATTAACCTTTGTTGGCATGGGAGTCTTTGCACCTTTGACTCCTATCATCTCGAACCTCTTGAGCATGTCTTGGGTATATTTGGCTTGGTTCACAAAAGTCCCTCCCTTCAATTGTTTGACTTCAAATCCAAGGAAGAACTCTAACTCCCTCCATCATAGACATCTCAAACTTGTCGGTCATGAGCTTAGCAAACTCATCATTGAAAGCTTTGTTAGTAGAACCAAATATAATATCATCAACATATAATTGGCAAATGAAAAGCTCCCCATTGACCTTCTTAGTAAAAAGAGTGGGATCGATCACCCCAATTTCAAAACCACGATCAACCAACAACTCTTTAAGGTGCTCGTACCACGCACGTGGGGCTTGTTTGAGGCCATAGAGCGCCTTATCAAGTTTGTAAACGTGGTTAGGAAACTTAGGGTTTTCGAAGCCCGGGGGTTGCTTCACAAAAACCAATTCATTTAAGGGACCATTGAGAAATGCACTTTTAACATCCATTTGTTGACGTTTAAAGTTATGATGAGATGCATATGCAAGTAAGATGCGAATGGATTCAAGACGGGCAACGGGAGCGAAAGTTTCACCAAAGTCAATACCCTCAACTTGGGAGAAACCTTGAGCCACCAATCTTGCCTTGTTACGAATGACAATGCCATTTGCATCTTGCTTGTTCTTGAAGATCCACTTGGTCCCAATGACATTACGGCAATCTTTGGGCCTTTCTACTAGAGTCCAAACTTTGTTGCGCTCGAAGTTGTTGAGTTCATCATGCATGGCATCAAGCCAATCCGGATCCTCAAGCGCATCATAAACTTTCTTGGGTTCTACACAAGAGACAAAAGCATGATGAGAGCTAAAGTTAGAAAGTTGCCTCCGTGTGGAGACACCTTTACGAACACTCCCAACAACATTTTCCAAGGATATGCTTCTTCGTCGAAGAATGGACTCAAGCTTCTTCTCACGGCGAGTGCGAGCCTCAAGAGGAGATTCTTGAGAGACTACTTGATCATCTTCATGATCGTTGTTCTGGTCCTCGCCTTGACCAGATGGATTGCCTTGATCATCAAGTGGCCCATAGCCACGGAATTCCGAAGGATCTTCATCAAGGCCTTGATCACCCCCGGAGACTCCGGTATCCAAACCCGGAGACTCCGGTATAGGCCAGAGAGTCTGGACCACAGGGGCCGGAGACTCCGGGCAAGATTGCTCGGTGGGATGATCTTGAGGTTGAGGGTGCGCAGCTTGTCTTTGGTCAATGCCCTGTGGGTGTTCAGCAGGTGAAGGCTCCACTTGTGTAGAGCATTGTCCTTCTCCTTCGGCCAAAAGGTGCCCCTCAATGGGCCAGAAGAATCCGACACCCATTCTTCTTATGGTTTGGGGAGGAATTTCGTCACCTACATCACGAACACCACTTTGTCCCACAAAGGAACCATTATCTTCATCGAACCTCACATTACAAGTCTCTATAACATGCCTGGTGGACTTGCTATAGATCCTATAGGAATGTGAGTCCGTGGAGTAACCAACAAAGATACCCTCTATAGCTTTAGAATCAAATTTTGACAAACGAACACCTTTCTTGAGATAGAAGCACTTACAACCAAATACCCGGAAGTACATGATGTTGGGCTTTTGCCCGGTAAGTATTTCATAGGGAGTCTTGTTCAAGTTCTTGCGGAGATAAAGCCGGTTGGTAGCATGGCATGCGGTATTAATAGCTTCGGCCCAAAAGTTGTATGGAGACTTGAACTCCGCCAACATAGTTCTTGCCGCATCCATAAGAGTCTGGTTCTTCCTCTCGGCAACTCCATTTTGTTGCGGGGTATATGCAGCGGAATATTGATGTTTGATACCCGCATCACTAAGAAACTCATTTAGGGAGTAGTTCTTGAACTCGGTGCCATTGTCACTTCTTATAGTCAATATGGTGGTATTGAATTGACGCTCAACTTCGGTGGCAAAGTCTTTGACGGTTTGTTGGGTCTCACTCTTGAACTCAAAGAAATAAACCCAATTGCATCTTGAATAGTGATCGACAATCACCAAGCAATACTTCTTGCCACGAAGACTTGCATAAGTGGGAGGTCCAAAGAGATCCATGTGAAGGAGCTCCAAGCACCTCTTGGAAGAGATAATAGTCTTGCTCGGATGGCTTGTTTCATGCATCTTCCCTTCAATACATGCCCTACAAACACGATCTTTGGCAAAAAAAACATCCTTTAGTCCGAGTATGTGGCCGCCGGTGTAGAGATTTTGCAAAGCTCTCATATTGACGTGGGCTAACCGGCGATGCCAAAGCCATCCCACGTCGGCCTTAGCAATTAGGCATATCGCGGCCGTAGTGGGTTTCTCCGAGAAGTCCACCACATACAAGCCATTTTCGACATACCCAACAAAGGCAACCTTGAGAGATTTACTCCACATGACGACCACAATATCAACATCAAAATATGTGGCATAGCCCATAGTAGCAAGTTGATGAACGGAAAGTAAATTATAACCAATGGTTTCGACAAGCATGACATTCACTAGGGACACGTCCAAAGTGATCACCACCTTACTGAAACCAAGTACCTTAGAGGATGACTTATCACCATATGAGACCGTGATATTTGAAGTATTTGGCTTTAGATCTTCCACAATACTTTTGCTTCCGGTCATGTGGCTTGTGGCACCACTATCAATAATCCATTTTTCTCCTCCGGAAGCAATGACCTACAAGAGATCAATTCTTGGTTTTAGGTCCCCATTTTTGGATGGGTCCTCTTTTGTTAGTCACAAGAATCTTAGGTACCCAAATAGCATATTCAATGTAACCATCATAGGGACCAACATATTTAGCATAGACATCACCATAATAATCCCTAAGAAGAACATAATGAGGGTTATATTTTCCTGCAAAATCATTGTGAGTAGGGACGGAGACTCCGGCTTTTGGGAGCGGAGACTCCGGGCTAGATGAACTAGCCAGAGACTCCGGACGCTTTGACCCGGAGACTCCGGTCACCTCGATTTTCTTCTTTCCATTCAGCTCCTCCCACTCCTCTGTGTAACAAATATCAAAAGGGACATGAGGAGTAGGAGTAGCAGCAGGCTTTGACTTCTTCTTGTTCTTCTTCTTATTCTTCTTATTCTTCTTCTTTGAGGGCTTGGCCACCAAACCAAGATCCCCTTTCTTTGAGGACTCGGCAACAAATCCGAGGCCCTCCTTACCCTTGAACATTCTTTGATTGTTCAAGAGATCATTGAGATTCTTCTCTCCTTGAATGCAAGTAGCGAGGCCCTTAGCAAGATCGGCCTTCAACCTATTTTTCTCCTCAATGATATCACTATGATCACAAATAGAGTTAGAAGAACAAGGAACTTCAATAACTTGCATTGGTGGGACTTTAGATTGTTCAATAGTTAGTTGAATTTGAAGTTGTTCACGAATCTTGGTGAGATGAGAGAATTTGCTTTCCAAAGCCTTGTGGGCTTCTTCAAGCTTCTTAAACTTCTCACGAAGATCATTATGACCAACGTCAAATTCAACTTTCTCCTTTTTAAGCAACTTGACCATAGCAAGAGCATGGTCACGTTCTTTAGTGAGTTTTGACAAGATTAGGTTATGAGACTCTTCTAGTCCCAACAATTTCTCCTCTAAAGAGACTCTCAAGTTTTGCTCTTCTTCGAGCTCAATTGATAGAGAGCCGATATCATCGGCGGCTAATCTTTCCAACTCCTCCTTCTCCTTGATAGTGTCATGGGCATCACCAATTTCACACATTAGTGACTCAAAGTATATCTTGGTTGGCCCCTTCATGTTAGCAAGAAATTCATCACAAGAAACTAGTTCTTTCTTAATCTTAAGACTACTCACATCATCCATAGAGGTAGAATCGGAATGAGATGATGAAGGAGTAGGTGATGAGGTTACCTCCGAGGCCTTGGCCATAAGACACTTGTGGGTGGTGATGATGGCGTTCTCATTTTGTGAGTTGAAGAGGGATGTAGGTGGAGTGGAGACAATGGCAATGGCGGCCATTTCTCCATTCTCTTCATCAATGGAGTCATCATCATCGGACCCAAAGTCATACTCCTCATGAACCACCAACACCCTTTCTCCTTTCTTCTTGTTGTCCTTGTTCCCATGCTTCTTGGATGGGTAGAACTTTGATGACCGGCGCTTGGGGATGAGCCGGCCTTCATTGTCCTCCTTGTTCTCATAAGGACATTCGGCGATGAAGTGCTTGATTCCTCCACAATTGTAGCAATGCCTCACTTTAGGGTCACCACCCTTCCTTGGAGAAGACTTGAACTTGAATCCCTTTGTCTTGTGCTTGTTGGCATCCCAAAAAGCATTTGCATTGAGAGCCAAGTGTTCATGGAGTGCAAACTTGAGATCTTCCGGAGACCAACCCTCTTCTTCATATATTTCTTCTTCTCCTTCACTTTGCTTGGACACCACCTTGGCCTTGAGAGCAAGATTGTGAACTCCTTGTCCGGCAAGAACACGAGCTCTAGTCTCTTCCGCGTTCTTCTTCAAGATAGACAAGACGGTGAACTCGCAAAGAACTTCATTTGAGGTCATACTCCCAAAATCCGGTCTTGAACGGATTATCTCGGACCGCATGGGTTCTCTTGGGTTGATGGAGGTAATGAACATACGCTTGATATAGTCATCACCATTGTCTTTGCACCCGAACCCGGTCAAGGCCGTTGCAAGAGCCAAGATCCTTTGGTACATCTCATCGGTAGTCTCATTGTCACGCATAATGAAATCCCTCTCTTCACTCTTGAGCTCATCAAACTTGGAGGACCGAATACTCTCATTCCCAATGAAGAGCATAGTGAGATAGTCCCATACTTCCTTGGCGGTGCTCAAGTTGTTGATGTGTGCCGCATGAGTATCCGGTACGGCTTGTTGAAGGAGATGCTTGGCGGTGGCATTGAGTTGCTCATCAACTTCTTCCCTTCCGGTCAAGTTGAGAGGATCATGAGGTGCAAAGCCATTTTGTATGACCCTCCACAAATGAGTAGAAGAGCTAGAAATATGAGATTTCATTAGTCCTTGCCATTTAATAAAATTGCGAGAATCAAGCTTAGGAGGAGATCCCATGTTGTTAATGTGTGGCATAGGATAATGGACCGGCGGTAGGGAGTAAGTGTTAGGAGGTGGAATGGAAGCACCCTTTGCCGGACCATCATTTTCCTTAGGAGGGGCACCTTTATTCTCGGCGGAGGTAGAACCATTGTTAGGTGGCTTCACCTTAGCCAAGGAGAGTTCCACACTAGGTGAGGTGTTTGGGTCGGTGGGCCCGGAGGGTCTCTTTCCAAAATATTCCTCAAACATAGCCTTCATCTCCAATCTCATAGAGGCTTGCATTGTGTCCAAGGACGCCAAATGCTCCTCACGAGAGATTGAAGAGGAAGGCAAAGATGGAGGAGTATCTTCGGGAGGAGTTTCTTTACCCTTATCCTTACCCATATTATCGCCCATACTCTTAGGCGGTTAAGCCCGAATAAGAGACCATGCTCTGATACCAATTGAAAAGGATCGTATGAGCGACTAGAGGGGGGGGTGAATAGGAGCTACCCAAATTTTTTACTTCTTTTCAAGTTAAGGCTAGACAAGAAGGTAAATTCTCTAGATGTGCTACTAAGTGAATTTACCTAGAGTGACAAGCAAGCTAGCAATAACGATATAAGTAAAGGTACGAGTAAAGGATAGAGGTAACCGCAATGGAGACACGAAGACACAAGGATGTATTCCCGTAGTTCCTTCCTTGTTACGGGAAGTACGTCTACGTTGGAGAGGTGTGATGCCACAAAGGCCACCAACGCCACAAAGGCTCACCCTATTCTCCGGTGAACATGCCATAAAGGCGAGTCCACGCTCCACTAAGCGATGCCCTTGAAGGCGGCACGACACCTTTACACAAAGTATTGGGGCAAGCTCCACAACTCAATTGGAGTCTCCCAATAGGCCCACCAAGCTCTTACACACAAAGTTAAGCTTGGAGGACGGCTTCTTCCGGCTAGGAATCCGATGAACACACGAGCTACAAGCCCCTCAACAAAACAAGGGGGGAAATCAAATCGCCTTGGTGGAGGTGTAGATCTAGGTCTTCTCCCTCTAATCCCAAAAGGGCTTTGAGTTCTATTGGCTAGGGAGAGAGATCTAGTGCTTTGAAGCTTAGCAACAATGGAGGAGAGAGAGTGGAAGCCGCAGCCTCTTCTTGAGGTAGAAGAAGGCTTTATATAGTCCTCCACGAAATGTAGCCGTTGCTGGACGACTAGGGCCGGAGTCTCCGGCCTAGAGGGCCGGAGTCTCCGGCCAGAGACAAAAGTCTCCAGCCCGACTCCGGCCTGGCATCTGAATCGTCCGAGCCAGTTTGCAACCCTCGACCCGCCAGACAGACCGGAGTCTCCGGCCCCTGGGGACCGGAGTCTCCGGCCTCAGCCTGCCGACCCGGAGTCTCCGGCCAGAGACAGAAAGTCTCCGGCCCAACTCCGGGAGGGCATCTGAACTGTCCGACTTTGAGGATTGCCTGGGCGAGTCCTCTAGGCCGGAGTCTCCGGCCACTAGGGCTGGAGTCTCCGCCCTAGAAGAAGCAACATCAGTATTTCATGGATCCCCTCTCCACCATTTCCACCTTCGCGAAGCACCCTACAAGACAACTAAGACCTAGCTCCACTACTGGACTACGGGCTCCGATCTTTTCTTCCTTTTTGGGGTGCACCACTGCGAGATCCTGAATCAACCTAGAAAATCTGCAGAACTTTAATAGCATGGTTAATTAACCAAATGTTGTTAACAAACACCAAAATACATTTATTAGGGAAATGCTCTTTCACTCCCATTACGGAGAAATCAAGTGAGAAGAAGGTGAAGAAAAGAACTTGCTACATATGCCGTGAGAAGGGTCACCTTTCTTCTTCATGCACTATGGGTAACTCATCCAACCCTATCATAATTGATGATGCTTATTCCCTTTGCAAGGATAAGGTTGGCAATGTGTTTGCCAAATTTGTTGGTACTCAATATGGTGTCAAGAAAAGAACCATTTGGGTGGCCAAGCCTATTGTGACTAATCTCTTAGGACCCAACTTGGTTGGGGACCAACACACCAAAACTTGATCAATAGGTGTTTGTTGGAGGGAATTGGAGACTTGGCTATATCATGAAGAATTAAGGGATCTTCATCAATATATTGTCTCAAGTCAATTGGATTATCTTGTTTATATCATATATCCAATGTTCCTCTTTGCGGTAACATGTACTCAACTTATCTACATTGAAAGTTACTCGCCCTTTTGCATGTGTTGGTTGTGTTCCATTACATGTGTTGGTATATGTTGTGCTACCTACTTGTTTTATTTTGATTAATCAAGTATGTACTTGTGGGTTTGCACACCATGTATGTGTATGTGTGTTTGAGCATATATTGCATCTTCTTTTATATTATTTGGCTCTTTTGAGAGATTAATGGACTATCCCATTTTGGGGGAATGATATGCTTTGGCACTTCATAATCCTAAATATGTGTGCACATGAGGAATACCACTTAGTGTTGATATTTGAATTTATCTAGTCTCTATGTGGTATATCATGTTCATGAGAAATTAAAATTCTATAATGTCCATTAATCTTCTCATATTGAATTTTATTTACCTCTTGTGAATAAATGCATTATCACACTATGGGGGAGTAATATGCTTTGTGCATACTACAAACCAATAAAATGTGTATATATGAGGTTGTGTCACATAGTGTTGATATTGCAAATTATCTTTCTTCTATGTGACATGTTTGCTCAAACAAGTTTCAATTTACCAAATTGTTTTATTGCTCTTGTTTTGGATCTTGTTTGTGAGATACATTCTTGGTAGGGTTTCCCTAAAATGTGGAATTCTACATCAAAGTTGGAAAACCATTTGCTTCAAGTTATCCTAATCATTGCTTTGCGTGATTGTTTAACTATTTGATTCTATCAAGAATATCTTCTTTAGCATGGTGTTTAATTCTTATCCTTTTTATATGCTTCTTGTTGTGAAGATGATCTTGGATTTATGTGTAAAATACCACTGGCAAATTAATAACTCCAAATACCTCTTGTCCTTGGACAATTGGTACTTTATCATGTGGTATATATGAAGGGTTTCGCAGCATAGTAAATCAAAAATTTCCTACGGATGCGAACAAGAAAGCCAAGATCTAATCTAAGAGATGTAATCAACGAGAGAGGTAGATGAGATCTTCATACCCTTGAAGATATCGCACAGCGGAAACGTTCAACAGAACGTGGATGATGTAGTCGTACTAGCCGTCTCCTCCCCGCGATCCGATCCGATCCTACGCCGCAAGTGGCGGCGCCTCCGAGAGATGCACACGTACGGTGCAGCGACGTCTCCTCCTTCCTTGGTCCAGCAAGTATGGTGGAGAGATAGATTGGATCTGCAGCATGACGGCGTGGTGCTTATGGTGGAGAGTTTCTGCGGCAGGGCTTTGCCTACGCACAATCGCGAGAGAGAGAGAGAGGTGGAGGGGCAGCAATTGGCCGGCGGCTAGGGTTGGAGTGGGAGGGGGCTGCGCCCCTGCCCCCCTTATATGGGGGGCTGGCCGGCTGCCTTGGCCCCTCCTCCAACCCTCTAGGGCGGCGGCTAGGGGAAAGAGTAGGGGGCAAGTCTTCCCCCCTTCTTCTGGAAGGTTCCCTTAGGGTTTCCCCTAAGGGCTGGCTGGCTGGGCCTTAGGGGCCTTGTGCGCCTAGCCCAAAGTGGCCAGGACACTTCCCCTTAGGCCCATGCAGGCCTCCGACAAGTGGGCCCACGTTGGTCCCACTCCGGAACCTTCTAGAACCTTTCGGTACAATACCGATAAACTCCGAAACGATTCCGGAATCCAAAAACTGCTTTCCTCTATATGAATCTTATTCTCCGGACCATTCCGGAACCTCTCGTGATGTCCTGGATCTCATCCAAGACTCCGAACAAAAACTCATAAACCAATTATCCATTCTATCCTAGCGTCGATGCACGTTAAGTGTGTGACCCTACGGGTTCGAGAATATGCAGACATGATCTTCTATCAATAATCAACAGCGGGATCTGGAAACCCATATTGACTCCCACATATTCATCGATGATCATATCGGATGAACCACGATGTCAGGATTCAATTAATCCCGTATATGTATTCCCTTCGTCACACGATATTTTACTCGCCCGAGATTCGATCATCGGTATCGGTATACCTAGTTCAATCTCGTTCACAGCAAGTACTTTACTCGTTCCGTAATCCGATATCACTTTGTGATTAACTCCTTAACCACGTTCTTGCAAGCGGTGTTGATATCAATTACCGAGTGGGCCCGAAGTATATCTCTCCGACTCGGGAGGGACAAATTCCATCTCGATACATACAACCCAACAAGCACTTTTCGATCACCTGAGAGACACCTTTATGATCACCCTCACATAGGATGACGTTTGATGACCTCAAAGCTTTCTTCCGATACCAGGGAGTTGTATTATCTCATGGTCTAAGGAATACAATACTTGACATAGGAAAAAGCTTCGCAAAGATGAACACAATGATACGATCTAATTGCTCTGCTTTATTTGGGTCTGTCCATCACATCATTCTCCTAATGATATGATCTCATTATTAATTGACAACTCATGTCTATGGTTAGGAAACCTTAACCATCATTAATCAATGAGCTAGTCCATAGAGGCGTACTAGGGACACGGTGTTGTTCATAAACCACACAAGTATTAAAGTTTCCGCTTAATACAATTCTAGCATGGAATATAAACATTATCATGAACAAGAATTATAATAATAACATCTTTATTATTGCCTCTAGGGCATAATTCCAACAGTCTCCCACTTGCACTAGAGTCAATAATCTAGTTTACATCTAGTAACAATCTAACACTCATGGCATTAAGGTGCTGATCATGTTTTGCTCGTGGAAGAGGTTTAGTCAACGGATCTGCGACATTCAGATCCGTATGTACTTTGCTAATCTTCAGATCTCCATCTGATATATAATCTCGAATTATATGGAAACGGCGGTTGATGTGCTTGGTTTTTGGATGATATCTTGGTTCCTTAGCCAGTGCTATGGCGCCAGTGTTGTCGCACAATATGTCCAGTGGGTCCAAGGCATTTGGAACCACACCAAGCTCAGTGATGAAGTTCCTGATCCAAACTCCTTCACTTGATGCTTCCGAAGCAGCCATGTATTCCGCTTCTGTTGTAGATCCCGTGATCACGCTTTGCTTGCAGCTTCTCCAGCTCACAGCTCCACCATTCAAAATATAAACGTATCCTGTCTGAGATTTAGAATCATCCGGGTCGGTGTCGAAACTAGCGTCGACGTAACCTTTTACGACGAGCTCCTCATCACCTCCATAGACCAAGAACATTTCTTTAGTCCTATTTAAATACTTTAGGATGTTCTTTACGGCTGTCCAGTGTTCCACTCCTGGATCACTTTGGTATCTGCTCATCAAACTAAGAGCATTGGACACATCCGGTCTAGTACACAGCATGGCATACATGATAGAACCTATGGCCGAGGCATATGGCACTTTTCTCATAGTATCTCTATCTTTTACCGTAGCTGGACACTGAGCCTTGCTCAATATCTTACCTGACAACATGGGCAATGAACCTTTCTTTGCTTTATCCATTCTGAACCTTTTCAGAACTTTGTCCAGGTATGTACTTTGGCTTAAAGCTATTAGGCGTCTTTCTCTATCTCTATAGATTTTGATGCCTAATATATAAGCAGCTTCTCCTAGATCTTTCATTGAAAAACATTTATTCAAATAACTCTTCACATTGTTAAGCATGCCGATGTCATTTCCAATAATCAATATGTCATCCACATATAGTACTAGAAATGTCACCGAGCTCCCACTCACTTTCTTGTAGATACAAGCTTCGTAGCAATTTGGAACAAATCCAAAACTCTTGATCACTTGATCAAAACAAAGGTTCCAACTCCGAGATGCTTGCTTCAGTCCATAAATGGAACGCTGAAGTTTTCACACCTTATTAGCATCCTTAGGATCGACAAAACCTTCGGGCTGCATCATATACAACTCTTCATCAATGTTGCCATTGAGGAACGCAGTCTTGACATCCATCTGCCATATTTCATAATCATGAAATGCAGCAATTGCTAATAAAATCCGAATGGACTTAAACATCGCTACGGGAGAGAAAGTCTCATCGTAGTCAACACCTTGAACTTGCCGAAAACCTTTTGCGACAAGCCGAGCCTTGTAGACAGTAACATTACCATCCGCGTCCATTTTCTTCTTGAAAATCCATTTGCACTCAACGGCCTTATGGTCGCTAGGAGGGTCCACCAAAGTCCATACTTGGTTTTCGCTCATGGATCCCAATTCGGATTTCATGGCCTCTAGCCATTTCTCAGAGTCTGGGCTCATCATTGCTTCCTCATAGTTCGCAGGTTCACTATTGTCTAACAACAAGACGGTTAAGATAGGGTTACCGTACCATTCAGGAGTGGCACGTGACCTTGTCGACCTGCGAAGTTCAGTAGTAGCATCGTTCGAAGTTTCATGATCCTCGTCATTAGCTTCCTCTCTTGTTGGTGCAGATGGCACCGGAACAACTTCAGGTGCTGCGCTACTCTCCAACTCAAGAGAAGGTTCAATAACCTCGTCTAGCTCAACCTTCCTCCCACTCACTTCTTTCGAGAGAAACTCCTTCTCAAGAAAGGATCCGTTCTTTGCAACAAACACTTTGCCTTCGGATCTATGGTAGAAGGTATACCCAATCGTTTCCTTAGGGTATCCTATGAAGATGCATTTCTCCGCTTTGGGTTCGAGCTTGTCCGGCATCAACTTCCTGACGTAAGCTTCGCATCCCCAAACTTTAAGAAACGACAACTTAGGTTTAGCACCAAACCATAGTTCATACGGTGTCGTCTCAACGGATTTAGATGGTGCCCTATTTAAAGTGAATGCAGCGGTTTCTAATGCATAACCCCAAAATGATAACGGCAAATCTGTAAGAGACATCATTGATCGCACCATATCTAATAGAGTTCGATTCCGGCGTTCAGACACACCATTGCGCTGTGGTGTTCCGGGTGGCGTGAGTTGCGAAACGATTCCGCTTGCTTTAAGATGCGTGAGAAAATCATAACTCAAATACTCACCTCCACGATCGGATCGTAGAAATTTAATTTTCCTATTACGATGGTTTTCCACTTCGTTCTGAAATTCTTTGAACTTTTCAAACGTTTCAGATTTATGTTTAATTAAATAGATATACCCATATCTACTTAAGTCATCAGTAAAAGTGAGAAAATAGCGATATCCACCGCGCGTCGAAACACTCATTGGTCTGCACACATCGGTATGTATGATTTCCAATAAGTCCGTTGCTCGCTCCATTATTCCGGAGAACGGGGTTTTGATCATCTTGCCCATGAGGCACGGCTCGCACGTGTCAAATGATTCAAAATCAAGAGACTCCAAAAGTCCATCAGAATGGAGTTTCTTCATGCGTTTTACACCAATATGACCTAGACGGCAGTGCCATAAATAAGTTGGATTATCACTATCTACTTTGCATCTTTTAGCCTCAATGTTATGGATGTGCGTTTCATTGCTATCGAGATTCAGAAGAAATAAACCATTCACAACAGGTGCATGACCATAAAAGATGTTATTCATATAAATAGAACAACCATTATTCTCAGATTTAAATGAATAACCGTCTTGCAATAAACACGATTCAGATGTAATGTTCATGCTCAACGCAGGCACATAATAACATTTATTAAGGTTTAAAACTAATCCCGAAGGTAAAACTAAGGAGAGCGTGCCGACGGCCATCACATCAACTTTTGATCCATTGTCAACGCGCATCGTCACCTCATCCCTTGCTAGCCGCCGTCTATTCCGTAGCTCCTGTTTCGAGTTACAAATATTAGCAACTGAACCAGTATCATATACCCAGGCACTACAACGAGCGCTAGTAAGGTAAACATCAATAACATGTATATCAAATATACCTTTAATGGTGCCAGCCTTCTTGTCCGCTAAGTACTTTGGACAGTTGCGCTTCCAGTGACCTTTATCCTTGCAATAGAAGCACTCAGTGTCCGGCTTAGGTCCAGACTTGAGCTTCTTCTCAGCAGGGGCAACGCGCTTGCCGCTGCCCTTCTTGAAGGATCCCTTTGCACCCTTAGCTTTCTTAAAGCTAGTGGTTTTGTTGACCATCAACACATGATTGTCTTTCTTGATATCCACCTCCGTAGCTTTAAGCTTTGCGAAGAGCTCAGTGATCGTATCAGTGGAACCAATTTGATTGTGAGTAACTACAAAACCTTTGTAGCTAGGAGGGAGTGATTGCAGAACTCTGTCAATCTTGAGCTCTTCTGGAATCTTGCAGTCCAGCTGCTCAAGGCGTTGAGTATAGCCCGACATCTTAATGGCGTGCTCACTAACGGAACTCCCTTCCTCCATCTTGCAGTTAAAGAACTTCTCAGAGATCTCATATCTCTCAGAACGGGCTTGAGTCTGAAACATGATTTTCAGTTCCTCAAGAATCTCATAAGGCCCACGGTACTTCTCAAAACGATTTTGAAGTTCTGGTTCCATAGAAAACAGCATGGTACTCATAATCGCATCACAATCATCTCTGCGAGCATTGAAGTCAGCAAGTTCTTCAGTTTTCGCTGTTGCAGCAGGGGTGTCACCTAACGCTTCCTCAAGTACATAGGCTTTTTGTCCGCCAGCGAGAATGATTCTCAGATTGCGGAACCAGTTGATGAAGTTAGACCCATTGTTCTTAAGCTTTTCTTTCTCAACAAACACGTTGAAGTTGAAGTTGGACTTAGCCATTTGATCTACAACATTGCAAGTACAATTTAGACTATGTTCATGATAACGAGTTCAACTTAATCAAATTACTAGATGAACTCCCACTAAATTCAACATCCCTCAAGTTGTTTAGTGAACATGATCCAAATTCACCACACCTAATCCGATCTTCACGAGAAGAGATGTGGTTTCAATGGTGGACAACTAAGTGTCGATCATATCATTCATATGACTCATGTTTAACCTTTCGGTTCGTGTGTTCCGAGGCCATGTCTGTACATGCTAGGCTCGTCAAGTCAAACCCAAGTATCTCCGCATGTGCAAAACTGGCTTGCACCCGTTGTATGTGAACGTAGAGTTTATAGCACCCGATCATCACAAGATGCTTGAAAACGACGAACTTTCGCAACGGCGCATACGAGGGGAGAACACAATTTTATCTTGCTCTTTAAGTGAGGAATCATCTTATAATGCTACCGTCGCGATCTAAGCATAATAAGATACATAAAAGGATAAACATCACATGCATATAATTTTATGTGACATGGTATAGCCAATCTCCGCGCCATGATCTCCATCTTGTGCGCGCCGGCATGATCTCCATCACTCCACCATGATTGCCTCCACCACGAATAGCAACTACAACTATTGCTAACTACTTAGCGATAAAGTAAAGCTATTACATGGCGTATAAGAAGTTGACACGCAGGTCATACACAATTATAAAGACAACCATATGGCTCCTGCCGGTTGTGAACTCATCGACATGCAAGTCGTGAAAGATTACAAAACATGATCATTGCATACATCTCAATTCGTACACATCATGTCTTGGGCCATACCATATCACAAAACACTCCCTGCAAAAACAAGTTAGACACCTCTACTTTGTTGTTGCATGTTTTACGTGGCTAATGGGAGTAACAAGCTAAGAACGATTCTTACCTACGAAAAGCCATAACGGTGATATTATGGTTGCTAACATCCGTTGTAAATCTCATGACTACTATAGTGAGAGAAACTGGCATCCACCAGCCGCATGTGTGGAACAAGCCACACGTCAAGTGCGGAGCCGGTCTCGCGAACGAGGTCGCGTAAAGTTGGCCTGGACCGCTTCGATCTCACTATGCCGCGCCATAAGAAATACAAAACAAAGAGGTTTGCAACAGAAAACATCAACGCCCGCAACAAGCATGTTGTGTTCTACTCGTGAAACACATCTACGCATAGATCTAGCTCTGATACCACTGAAGGGTTTCGCAGCATAGTAAATCAAAATTTTCCTACGGATGCGAACAAGAAAGCCAAGATCTAATCTAGGAGATGTAATCAACGAGAGAGGTAGATGAGATCTTCATACCCTTGAAGATATCGCACAGCGGAAACGTTCAACATAACGTGGATGATGTAGTCGTACTAGCCGTCTCCTCCCCGCGATCCGATCCGATCCTACGCCGCAAGTGGCGGCGCCTCCGAGAGATGCACACGTACGGTGCAGCGACGTCTCCTCCTTCCTTGGTCCAGCAAGTATGGTGGAGAGATAGATTGGATCTGCAGCACGACGGCGTGGTGCTTATGGTGGAGAGTTTCTGCGGCAGGGCTTTGCCTATGCACAGTCGCGAGAGAGAGAGGTGGAGGGGCAGCAATTGGCCGGCGGCTAGGGTTGGAGTGGGAGGGGGCTGCGCCCCTGCCCCCCTTATATGGGGGGCTGGCCGGCTGCCTTGGCCCCTCCTCCAAGCCTCTAGGGCGGCGGCTAGGGGAAAGAGTAGGGGGCAAGTCTTCCCCCCTTCTTCTGGAAGGTTCCCTTAGGGTTTCCCCTAAGGGCTGGCCGGCTGGGCCTTAGGGGCCTTGTGCGCCTGGCCCAAAGTGGCCAGGACACTTCCCCTTAGGCCCATGCAGGCCTCCGACAAGTGGGCCCACGTTGGTCCCACTCCGGAACCTTCTAGAACCTTCCGGTACAATACCGATAAACTCCGAAACGATTCCGGAATCCAAAAACTGCTTTCCTTTATATGAATCTTATTCTCCGGACCATTCCGGAACCTCTCGTGATGTCCTGGATCTCATCCAAGACTCCGAACAAAAACTCATAAACCAATTATCCATTCTATCCTAGCGTCGATGCACGTTAAGTGTGTGACCCTACGGGTTCGAGAATATGCAGACATGATCTTCTATCAATAATCAACAGCGGGATCTGGAAACCCATATTGACTCCCACATATTCATCGATGATCATATCGGATGAACCACGATGTCAGGATTCAATTAATCCCGTATATGTATTCCCTTCGTCACACGATATTTTACTCGCCCGAGATTCGATCATCGGTATCGGTATACCTAGTTCAATCTCGTTCACAGCAAGTACTTTACTCGTTCCGTAATCCGATATCACTTTGTGATTAACTCCTTAACCACGTTCTTGCAAGCGGTGTTGATATCAATTACCGAGTGGGCCCGAAGTATATCTCTCCGACTCGGGAGGGACAAATTCCATCTCGATACATACAACCCAACAAGCACTTTTCGATCACCTGAGAGACACCTTTATGATCACCCTCACATAGGATGACGTTTGATGACCTCAAAGCTTTCTTCCGATACCAGGGAGTTGTATTATCTCATGGTCTAAGGAATACAATACTTGACATAGGAAAAAGCTTCGCAAAGATGAACACAATGATACGATCTAATTGCTCTGCTTTATTTGGGTCTGTCCATCACATCATTCTCCTAATGATATGATCTCATTATTAATTGACAACTCATGTCTATGGTTAGGAAACCTTAACCATCATTAATCAATGAGCTAGTCCATAGAGGCGTACTAGGGACACGGTGTTGTTCATAAACCACACAAGTATTAAAGTTTCCGCTTAATACAATTCTAGCATGGAATATAAACATTATCATGAACAAGAATTATAATAATAACATCTTTATTATTGCCTCTAGGGCATAATTCCAACAATATATATATTGATCATCTTTACATTGGCTATTGCTTTTAATTACCTTATCTCTTGCCAAGAAATGTATTTGTTTTATTTCCCATTGTCTTCCTTGACTCTTGTGATTCCATTTGATTTTGTGGAACTTGTTTTGTGTTATTTTTAATGTAGGTAGAGATGATGATCCTATTTGTGTGCATTTATTCAAATGCAAAATCATAAATAATGCACTAATCTTGGGGGAGCTCTCCTATATTTTCTATAACATACTCTTGGGGCTTATTTCAATTGGTATTGGTTATTGTTGGAAGACAAATCTTTTCTTTTTGGTACTTAGTGTGCCATCATAAAAGAGTGGAGAGTTTGGTTTGTTTGTTGGAACCTTGCTCTCTTTGGGAGAATGGCTATCTCTTTTCTTGTTTTTGCTCTATATTCTTAAAATGAGATAAGTCATTGGGCATGTGTGTTTTAGTGATCCTTTATGTTCATTGGCGTTTGCTTTGTTCACTTGGTAGACTTTGGAGTCAATCTTGTGTTGAGTTGTTTCTTTGATATAATTTGGACAACCTTTAGTTCTTCACACTTTTGTGTGACTTCTTGGTCTTCTTGGTGTTTTGTCCAAATTGTATCTCTTTTGGCTCTTGAAAGTCTTGTGCATGCATATTTACTAAATGTATACTCTATTGCATGCTTTGCTTTCTTGGATCCAATATATAGGGTAAACTCCAATAAATCCTAAATTGGCTAAGATGTGCATGAAATTCAAGTTCATATCTATATGCACATATTTATATGGAGCTTGTCCTATATATTGTAGTGTCTCTAACTCCTTCGGATGCAATGAGTTTGGGGACCATATTGTACTTGAATTTGTTTTAGGTACATGGGAGATATATTGGTGCTTGTCTCAATAATAAGCATGAAGCGGTGACTAGTTGATAATTTGTAGCAAGCTAGGATTATTGAAGAACTCCTATCTACTACATCCTTCCAATGGTATCTCGGTAACAAGTATCTTATTCATGCATACTTTTCTAAGCATCTAACCTTGTGTGGGTCATTTCATGGCATGAAAATCTTTATTTGCAAAGATCTTAATGAAACCTCTCTATTGAAAATGTGAGTAATTTGAGATGATTGCATATTTTGGGAAATATATAAAATCATGCTCATGATTCACCCTTCCCAAATATGTCTATCTAGAAATTTTATTGCATATCAATTCCTCAAGTTCCTCACATGTGCAATATTGATGAAAGTGCAAATTTAGTTCTTTCTCTTGGTATACTTATTCGTGATACTTGTTGTTTTTCTCAAAACATCCCAACTATTTTCTTTCCCTTGTTGATATTTGTGATGTCTTTGACATGTTTGTGGTTGAAGTTCATTAATATGCAATAAGATAAATTGAGCCTTTGGCCACACTTTAAAAGTTAAAATCTCATTGGTATATTGCATGAACTTGTCTAGATATCATGTTCTTCTCTTTGTATCTATTTTATGTGTACATGTTTCTTTGTGATAATTATCTTTGTGATGTTGTCTACTTAGAAACTTATACACATGAGAGATGATATCTCCTTAATTGATATCTTATTTATTCCTTGTGTGTTGGGATGGAATGCTAAGCAATATCATTCATTGAGGACTATGTGGATACTCTATGTTCATCTTTGTACTAGTCTTATAATATGCTTTGTCATTCCTATTACACATTTCTTTGGTTGAGATGTTTAATATGTTGGTTCCTTATTTGTTGCTCAACCATTTCCTTGATGCAAGTGTTAAGCTTGATTTATTTTCTATGGTCTCTTGCTAATGGTTCTTTTTAAATGGTATTGAGGGAGTGAGGATTCCATGTTGTGCAAATTGTATTCAAATGCAAACATTCTAATTTTTGCACATACCTTGGGGAGCTTCCTCATTTCATTTAAAGCACCATTTTGCGGTTATCATAGTAGTTGATTTCACTTAGTGTCATTGTGTTTTGAATAATATCGAGGAAGTGATGATTCCATGTTTGTGCACCTTTTAATTTATTTCAAATAGAATATTTTGTGCACAAGCCTTGGGGAGCTTCCTCATATTATTTAGATCATCGTTTTGGTCTTATCATAATATCTTTACTCAATTTTTTCTTTGGATCATTTGATTGCTCTCTTCCTTTGTTGGAAGTCTATCCATTATGCTATTTTGTTTGCAATCTTTTGATCCTCAATATAGTTTGATTTCCTCCAACTTTTATCTTTGGATTTGTGCATGTGTTTTCACTCTTTTTTTGGGCCATGCACACCTTGAGGAGGAACTCTCACTCTATTGGCCTTCTAAGCCTTTCCGCCCATTTTGGCAATGGATGTCAATGGAGGAGAAGTTTCAAGGGTTTGAAGGGAATTGAGCTTCATACTTTGGTTTTGTTCTTAAACATTTTCCTTGCATGCTTTGCATGGTTGAGTATATATAGTGGAAACTCCACCAACAACATTAGTTGGCAATATATGCAATGAAATTCAAGTTCATTCACACATGCATAGATTGTGGGGGAGTTTGCTCTATATATGATGGTTCTACTAGCATCACTTACTTTTGTAGTAATTGATGTTAGTGTAACCATCTTAGTTCTTTAAATTCATTATATAAACCCTCTCAAAGAGATTGTCATCAATTACCAAAATGGGAGAGATTGAAAGAGCATGTGCCCCCATGTGTGGTTTTGGTAATTAATGACAATACCTATGGACTAATGTTTGCATTGAGTTATATTTATAGGACTTATCCGTAGACAATGCTTGAGCCATATGTTGGTTTCAGGGGTGTAAGAAGATGAAGATAAAGAAGATTATTCAATGACCAAGGTGTTATTCAAGAAGTGATCCGAAGATTGGTCTAAGGGAGTTGAGCCTATAGAGTGTGTCTTGAGGAATAAGATGGAGTGAACTCTCATGTGCATTCTCAAGACATCATCATTATGAAGGAAGAAGATGAAGTGCAATGTTGATCAAGTCGAAGCACGAGTTCAAGATAGGCATATAGAAGATATCATTTGCTTGAAGCTCGGTGTCCATTTGGTGGTAATGGACATGTGAAGATATTTCTACTAGTGTCTCTCCCAGAGTGAAGTATGGGGGAGCAATCTGTAAGACTTCACCGAGCAAACGCAATCAAGAAAGGTAGTCCAACTTGAGAAGATCAAGATCGTCACCATCTAGCTCAAGTGGAATGCGCAAGGCAAAGGTATGATATTGATAGGGTTTCTTTCTTACCGGTCTCATAGTGTTTGGGAGACTGGGTTTTAGGATCGATAGCCGTACTATCAAGAGGGGCTCTCGAGTGAGTAACTTAATTGTATCGTTCGGAGAGAGCTCAAACCTTTGCATACTTGGCATTATCTTTCTTGGTTCTTATTTGGCTTTTATCCGTGTGAGGTTCTAGAGCTTGTGGTTATTTCCATGACAAGATCTAGGTCATCAAAAATGGATTTTGTATGGAACTCTTATTGCGTTTTTGGTATTTGGAGGTTTTACCGGTTCATCTTTATAGCTAAGTCAAACCTTTTGTCGTTTGGTTTCATCCTCCTTTGTTGGACTATGAGGTTTCTATGGATGAAGTTGTAGAGCTCGTTGTGGTGATTCCAACGAGACCAAGATCATAAAAAACGGAGTCCGGATACAAAAGTTACAACCATTTTTGTACCGATGTTTTCCCTGGGGCCGGCAATTCCGCCCCGAGACCGGAATTTCCGGGGGCCGGAAATTCCGCTCCCGAGACCGGAATTTCCGGGGGCCGGAAATTCCATAATTTCCGCCCCTGCGAAAGTCCGCTAAGTCTTTTGTGGTGCAACCCTCTGTAAGGGGGGCGGAAATTTTGGGCGGAAATTTTATTAGGGGGCGGAAATTCAGCCCTGGGGCCGAAAATTCCGCCCCCGAGGCCGGAATTTCCGGGTTAAAATTCCTGTAACAGTCAGATTTCGTGCGGGGCTATATAAAGTCCCTTCTCCCTCATTTGGAGGTTGGCTCTTTCATTTTTCTCTCCTCCATTGTTGACCTTGAAGAGCTTGCCCTTCCTCCCCATCCCTCCCATGATTCTTGCATCTTTTTGAGGGAAAAGAGAGAGGAGATCTAGATCTACTTTTCCACCAATCATTATCTCCTCTATGTGAGGGGAACCTATTGGATCTAGATCTTGGAGTTCTTTGTGGATTTCCTCCTTGTTCTTCCTCTCATATCCCTCCATAGCATTTGTTGGTTTGGTAGGATTTGGGAGAGAAGGATTTGAGCACTTCATGTGTTCTTGCCATTGCATTTGGTGCATAGGTTTGAGTTCTCCTCGGAGATTCGGTGGTGAAAGCAAGAAGTTTTTTCCTCTTGGGTTCTTGGAACCCTAGACGGCTTAGTGGATTTCTTGGGGACCTCCAATTGAGTTGTGGAGATCTTCCCAAGCTTTGTGGTGCCTCCATGGCGATTTCTTGGGGACCTCCAATTAAGTTGTGGAGATCTTCCCAAGCTTTGTGGTGCCTCAGTGGCGATTTCTTGGGAGCCTCCAATTGAGTTGTGGAGATTGCCCCAAGCTTTGTACGGGTTTGGTGACCGCCCTCAAGTGTCCCATAGTGGTCGGGTCTTCCATCTTGGTGGGAGGGCTCGAGGAGATTACGGTGAGCCTCCGTGGCGTTTGGGGAGCCTTGTGCCTCCACACCGCTCCAACGGAGATTAGCACCCACAAGGGTGTGAACTTCGGGATACATCGTCGTCTCCGCATGCCTCAGTTATTTCTATACCCGAGCTCCTTTACTTATGCAATTTACTTTGTGATAGCCTTCGTGCTTGAAGTTATATATATATCTTGCTATCACATAGTTGCTTATCTTGTTTAGCATAAGTTGTTGGTGCACATAGGTGAACCTAGTTTATTTAGATTTTGTATGCTTGGCAAATTAAACGTTAGTTTTATTCCGCATTTGTCAAGCCACTCATAAAAGTTTTAAATCGCCTATTCACCCCCCTCTAGGCGACATCCGTATCCTTTCAGCTTCAAATTCCACCAATGGACCTTTATGCAATGCAAGTCTTGTCATTAGTGGTGACCGTTGAAGAACATTTATGTCATTGCAAGAACTGGGCATTCCAAAAAAATGCATGCCATATCCAAGTCTCATGATCGGCGACCGCTTCAAGGACTATAGTGGCATCCTTTTTGTGCCCTTTGAATTGTAGATCCGCCAGTATACCAATGCCAACATACGCAAGGTGGCGGTCACCTTCTGATATATGCCCAAGTTCTCCGACGGCATTTCTCCGTTGCTCAAAGAATCGATCAAACTTCATCACCACCGTTGCGATGTGCTTGAATAAATTGATGCTCATCCAAAAACGCCGCCGAAAATAGCTTTCAAGATATGTCGGATTTTCATTGAAATACGACCGCATCAACTTCTAGTGCCCTTCAATCCTTTCCCTCCACACACTGATCCACCTATTTTTGGCTTCTTAGTGGCGCGACATGCCAATAGTATGGATATATTCTCTTCTTCCTCTATATTGTACTCCTCGTCCGATGAATCGTAGGATAAACTCTACAAACATGCACAAAATGACTTCACTACTACTAGTTGTAAACAAAAAAGCAAGCAAAAAATGTTGGCGCGTTGGTCGAGGTGCATACCTTGCAAGAATTTCGGCGAACACCTTGGGTGCGCCATGTTGAAAGTAGGCTCGAGGAGGACATGGTCGCCGGTGGAGCGCGAGGCTAGCAAGAGGAGGGATGCGCGGCGCCGAATCAACCTTCTGGAGACATGAAGCTTTTTCCTGTCGGCGTCGGCAGCGGCGCCGACTCGGTACAACACGGTGGAGCGCTCGAGTCTGGCGAGAGGAGGCGCGGGGGAGGCGGATCTACGGCGCGGCGGCGAGGTCAAGCCGCGACGCCGGCGAAATCGCGCGACGGCGCGGGTGGGGAGAGAGAAGGCGCGGGCGAGGGTGAAATTTCCAACCGTTGGGGGCTTCGTGCGTGTGCCAAACGATGCCGCGCGCTGCAACCGACGTCTCAGATATGGTGCTCCGGATAGAGCAAAACACCCGACTCACCAATTTTTTTACAGCACGAGCCTTGTGCCTCCACACCGCTCCAACGGAGATTAGCACCCGCAAGGGTGTGAACTTCGGGATACATCGTCGTCTCCGCGTGCCTCGGTTATTTCTATACCCGAGCTCCTTTACTTATGCAATTTACTTTGTGATAGCCTTCGTGCTTGAAGTTATATATATATATATATCTTGCTATCACATAGTTGCTTATCTTGTTTAGCATAAGTTGTTGGTGCACATAGGTGAACCTAGTTTATTTAGATTTTGTATGCTTGGCAAATTAAATATTAGTTTTATTCCGCATTTGTCAAGCCACTCATAAAAGTTTTAAATCGCCTATTCACCCCCCCTCTAGGCGACATCCGTATCCTTTTAGCTTCAAATTCCACCAATGGACCTTCATGCAATGCATATCTTGTCATTAGTGGTGACCGTTGAAGAACATTTATGTCATTGCAAGAACCGGCATTCCAAAAAAATGCATGCCATATCCAAGTCTCATGATCGGCGACCGCTTCAAGGACTATAGTGGCATCCTTTCTGTGCCCTTTGAATTGTAGATCCGCCGGTATACCAATGCCAACATACGCAAGGCGGCGGTCACCTTCTGATATATGCCCAAGTTCTCCGACGGCATTTCTCCGTTACTCAAAGAATCGATCAAACTTCATCACCTCCGTTGCAATGTGCTTGAACAAATTGATGCTCATCCAAAAACGCCGCCGAAAATAGCTTTCAAGATATGTTGGATTTTCATTGAAATACGACCGCACCAACTTTTAGTGCCCTTCAATCCTTTCCCTCCACACACTGATCCACCTATTTTTGGCTTCTTAGTGGTGCGACATGCCAATAGTATGGATATATTCTCTTCTTCCTCTATATCGCACTCCTCGTCCGATGAATCGTAGGATAAACTCTACAAACATGCACAAAATGACTTCACTACTACTAGTTGTAAACAAAAAAGCAAGCAAAAAATGTTGGCGCGTTGGTCGAGGTACATACCTTGCAAGAATTTTGGTGAACACCTTGGGTGCGCCATGTTGAAAGTAGGCTCGAGGAGGACATGGTCGCCGGTGGAGCACGGGGCTAGCAAGAGGAGGGATGCGCGGCGCCGAATCAACCTTCTGGAGACACGAAGCTTTTTCCTGTCGGCGTCGGCGGCGGCACCGACTCGGTACAACACGGTGGAGCGCTCGAGTCTGGCGAGAGGAGGCGCGGGGGAGGCGGATCTATGGCGCGGCGGCGAGGTCGAGCCGCGGCGCCGGCGAAATCGCGCGGCGGCGCGGGTGGGGAGAGAGAAGGCGCGAGCGAGGGTGAAATTTCCAACCGTTGGGGGCTTCGTGCGTTTGCCAAACGATGCCGCGCGCTGCAACCAACGTCTCAGATATGGTGCTCCGGATAGAGTAAAACACCCGACTCACCAATTTTTTTACAGCACGGGCGTGGATAATGCGTCTGCTGGAGGACCAAATTTATCTCTCTACATCCTATATCAAGCATGGCGTGGAATAACGCGTGCGTTGGAGATGCTCTCACACTCTAGCTGGGCTGGAGCTGGAAGCCCGGAACTGGAGGCCTCGAGTCCAACAAGTCCAGCTGCACAAGCGAACAAGTGGCGCCCTATAAATAGCCCACACACTCACGAGACGCTCAAGAACCCCCACCCCCGTCTCAAGAATTAAGCAGGTACTGCCGTCAGGTTGATCAGAAAAGGTACACTTCTTGCGGCCTTTCCTTTTCTTTCTCATCTAGAATTCCAGAATGTGGTTTGGGTTCCTCACCGGATTTCCTTTCCGTAGGCATTTCCTAGTAGTGTCCTTGGTGGATTGCGAAGAGGATACGCTCGACAGGTCGGACAATCTCTTCGATTTGGAAACTCGTTGCGATATATATTTGGGGGAAACACGCCCGTCCTCTCAACAAATCTCGGCGATTAGGTCTCGGCGCTCGCGTTACGATTCATCGATCGTCCTGCCGCGGCGAGATCGAATCGTCTCCCGCTGGGTTCATCGGTTTTGATCTGTCGCCGCCGTTGCAGGGAGGGCGAGAAGGGAGAAGGGGGGAAAAGGAGGGTTTTTTGGTAGGGGGTTGGAGAGATGGCGCGCAATGCGGCGGACAAGGCGACGTCCATCGACGCGCAGCTGCGGCTGCTGGCGCCCAGGAAGCTCTCCGAGGACGACAAGCTGGTGGAGTACGACGCGCTCCTCCTCGACCGCTTCCTCGACATCCTCCAGGACCTCCAGGGAGAGGACATCAGGGAGAGGGTAAATTAATGCTCTCTCGATTCATCCGTGTTGCTCTATTTTTGCTTCTTTTCAGTTACCTGTTGATTTAGGTGGTCATTAAATACCATGGCAGTTTTTCTCATGATGAAAACGGTTCATATGTGCTGCATTGCACGGTATATGCGCAATTAATTAGACAAGCTAAAGATGGCAATTAGGGCTGTGTGGGTTTCATTGATCCTGTTCTTAACATGTTTGTGTGGCCTAAAGTCGGTACTGTCGCAGTTAACAAAACATAGTGCAAAGTCCTTTAACACTGGGGATCTACAATTTAGCTATCCAGTACCATATTCCTGGACTAGTATTCTCTTTACAGAGTTATTGTGTTTTAGCCTTTTTTAACTACATACATTGGTGTTAAAAAATTAGAAGTATATGCGACGACGTACGGCTCCTGCTGTACCATTTTGTAGAAACATGTCCCTTTGTTATACGCAACACCTCTTTATATGTCTTTTCAGAACACGCCAATTTAACGTCTTAAATCTTTGACCGCTAATATACAAAAAAAATGTTTGGATCTGGCAACCGTTTTTATACCATCACTAGTTTCATAAAATGATCAATATATACAATCTAAAGATAGTTATTTGGGCTGTGTGGATTTCTGTGACCCCTGTTCTTAACATTTTGTGCCCTAAAGTTGGTACTGTTGCAGTTAACAAAACATAGTGCAAAGTCCTTTAACACTGGGGATCTACCATATTGCTGGACTACATTACCATGGTGTTAAAAAATTAGGGGTATATGCCAGGACATACGGCTTGTACCGTAACATATTGTAGAAACATGTCCCTTTGTTTTACGCAACACCTCTTTATATGTCTTTCAGAACACGAGTCAATGTTTTAAATCTATGACCGCTAATATACAGAAAAATATTTGGATCTGGCATGTATACACTCACTAGTTTTATAAATAAAATAATTATACTACTTTAAATTAATTTTGTTGGCGTGTAACTAGAAGAAGTAATGGTCAAGGGTATAAATTGGAGACTATGTCCATGTCGAAAACGACAAACAGAAGAGCACGGAGGTAGTATGACTCTTTTGTCACTAATTAGGGTTAATTTGTGGATATTATGTGCTGTGTCTTTCCAACAATGGATGGTATTTCAAACTTCTGCTTGCAGTATGTTAATGTATAATGTTCCAACATAGACAACTGCTCTGTTAGACTGTGCTATAAGCCTGTAGTTTGCTTTTCTCTTCGAGCATTTTGGACATCTCTTAGCTTTATGTGATATCTGGCTGAAAGTTTGATCGATGACTTGATTTCTGTCAATTACTTTCTTGTGGATGGCTTGATTTCTGTCGATCATTTTTATTGCTATATGGCTGTGCAGGAGTTCAGTTCGGGTCTAGTGGTGTCTGCACTTTGTTCTTTTTTTCCTTTTGAATGTTGTATTACATTCAAGTCCAGCATACCTGCTAGCTTGGTGTCTTTATTTGCTAATTGCTGTTTTATCTAAATAATGACAAAGCATATAACTCAACAAACATTTCCCAATTTAGTCCACCGTTGGCACTGTGCAAACTCTTGGAATGTTAAGAAGTTTCTTTCACTCACTAAAACATCGTAAATGAGTTTGCACTTATATTGGTGGATGCAGGTTCAAGAATGCTATGAGTTAGCTGCTGAGTATGAAAATAAGCTTGACCCTAAGAAGCTAGATGAGATTGGGAATCTGCTAACCCGCTTGGATCCTGGAGACTCTATCGTGATAGCCAAGTCATTATCGCACATGCTTATCCTGGCAAACTTGGCTGAGGAGGTCCAGATTGCGTACCGCAGGAGGATAAAACTGAAGAAGGGTGATTTTGCTGACGAAAATTCTGCCACAACTGAATCAGACATTGAGGAGACCTTAAAAAGGCTAGTTGGTCAGCTAAAAAAATCTCCGCTGGAAGTATTTGATGCGCTCAAGAATCAAACTGTTGACCTGGTATTGACAGCACATCCAACTCAGTCAATTAGGAGGTCACTGCTCCAAAAACATGGCAGGTTAGTTTCTATATTTCGCAATCCTTAGAGATACTAGAATGAGATTTGTGAAATAAATATTGAATAGTTGCTCGTTGTGTCACTGCAACCTTGCATATCTGTCAATTAATATATTAATATGTGTTCGCGGTGCCGCAAAAATGTAAGGTAGTAATATGCATGTATTTTTGGTAGTATAAGATTCTAACTTTCTGTTTGCAGGATAAGGGACTGTTTAACCAAACTTTATGCAAAAGACATAACTCCAGATGAGAAGCAGGAACTTGATGAGGCGCTTCAGAGAGAGGTAATTTCTATGAACTTGCGTACGCACGTTGCAACCCTTGTGATGTTCACTAATCAGTTAGACTTTGATCCCTGTTAAACATTACGTGAACATGATTCTGATTTCATACATCATTTCTTGTCTGCAGATTCAAGCTGCCTTTAGAACTGATGAAATCCGACGAGCACCTCCTACTCCACAGGATGAAATGCGTGCTGGAATGAGTTACTTTCATGAGACAATATGGAAGGGTGTACCCAAGTTCTTGCGGAGGGTAGATACTGCTCTTAAGAACATTGGCATAAATAAGCGAGTGCCCTATAATGCCCCTCTTATTCAGTTCTCTTCTTGGATGGGTGGAGATCGTGATGGTATATGACACCTCTTGTATCCTGTTTGCAAGATATTGTTTTTATTTTGCAAATATCGTTCTAACATTAATGTGTATGTCAGGGAATCCAAGAGTCACACCAGAGGTTACAAGGGATGTATGCCTGTTAGCTAGAATGATGGCTGCTAACTTGTACTATGCACAGATAGAGGATCTGATGTTTGAGGTAAAAATAAAATACTATTTAATGCAGTGATGTATCGGTGTGTTACAATCTCAGAGGATGTTTGTTTTGTTACCTGCAGTTATCTATGTGGCGCTGCAGTGATGAACTACGTGTCAAAGCTGACCAGTTACATCGTTCCTCAAAGAAAGACATGACAAAATACTATATAGGTACTTACCTGATACTATTCTATAATTATTAATAATTGCGTATAAAAGCCGACCAGTTACACCATTCCTCAAAGAAAGACACGACAAAACACTATATAGGTACTTACTTGATACTATTCTATAATTATTAAAGAAAATATGCACCCTTTGCCTGTTCTGTTATAAGCAGTCTTGATTACCGTTGATTGCCAAATGTTTGAGAAAAGTAGATAGCTACAAAATAAACGCATTTTAGTGCATGTTACCGTTTAGTTATCAATTAGGATATGTTTGCACCATTTGTGTCAGAACCTGGATAGGAATAGAGGATCATAGAAATGTGATCCATACTCGATTTATATGAGAGTTAAGATGGAAATTATTTAGAGCCTGCTGCATAAATATTGGTCCCAGCAATTTCTGTATAGGTTTTATTGTGGTAGTTTTCTTCACATGACTTTGATGAATTAGGTGAAATCAAGTGCATGCTAACATGCTTATCTTGAATGCAGAGTTCTGGAAGCAAGTTCCTCCAAGTGAACCCTATCGTGTAATACTGAGTGATGTCAGAGATAAATTGTACAATACACGTGAACGATCACGCCATTTATTAACCAGTGGGTTTTCTGAAATTCCCGACGAAGCAATCTTCACTGATGTTGAGCAGGTATTTAAAACTGAAGTGTGGGTTATTTTAATATGCCAGGCTAAATACATGTATTTTATTTCTAGTTATACTTTCAACACCCTAAATATATTGGAGGTCAAACTTTTCCAAGTGTACCATAGCTGTTTCATATATCTAATATCAGTCGGTATTTTCTTCTTTTGCAGTTCTTGGAGCCTCTTGAGCTCTGTTACAGATCCCTCTGTGCATGTGGTGATCACACTATTGCAGATGGCAGTCTCCTTGATTTCTTACGGCAAGTGTCAACATTTGGACTATCCCTTGTTAGGCTAGATATCAGGCAAGAATCTGAAAGACACACTGATGTGATGGATGCCATAACTAATTACCTTGAAGTTGGATCATATCGTGAATGGACAGAGGAGAAACGCCAAGAATGGCTACTATCTGAACTCAATGGAAAGAGGCCGTTATTTGGTCCTGATCTTCCCAAGACAAATGAAATTGCTGAGGTTTTAGATACATTTCATGTGCTAGCTGAACTTCCTTCTGATAGCTTTGGTGCGTATGTGATATCCATGGCAACAGCTCCTTCAGATGTTCTAGCAGTTGAGCTTCTGCAGCGTGAATGCCATGTGAAGAAGCCACTGAGAGTTGTGCCATTGTTTGAAAAACTAGCAGATCTTGAAACTGCACCAGCAGCTCTAGCCCGGCTTTTCTCCGTTGAGTGGTACAGAAATAGAATCAATGGAAAGCAAGAAGTAATGATTGGGTATTCAGATTCTGGGAAGGATGCTGGTCGTTTCTCTGCTGGTTGGCAACTGTACAAAGCTCAGGAGGAGCTTATTAATGTTGCTAAGTCGTTTGGGGTTAAGTTGACTATGTTTCATGGACGAGGGGGTACTGTTGGAAGAGGTGGGGGTCCTACCCATCTTGCTATTCTGTCACAACCTCCAGAGACTATCCACGGATCACTTCGGGTAACTGTTCAAGGTGAAGTCATTGAGCAGTCCTTTGGAGAGGAGCATTTGTGCTTTAATACGCTTCAACGTTTCACAGCTGCTACTCTTGAACATGGTATGCATCCACCAATCTCACCAAAACCAGAGTGGCGTGCTTTGATGGACGAAATGGCTGTTGTTGCCACAGAGGAATACCGTTCCATTGTCTTCCAAGAACCAAGATTTGTTGAGTATTTCCGCCTTGTAAGTCATCACTCTTATTTGGATTCCTTTTAGATGTCTTCTTTTTTACTTTCTTTTTGCTTCGTCATGTTCTACAATATATCCTTTTTATTAAGCACCACAGCTTCTATTTAGCACACAAAGTTTCACTTGCAATTAATTAGGAACTCAGCTAGCTACTAATAAAAGTTTAGCTGTATATCATTTCAATGAACCTATTTATTATGTCTTTACTGTCATCATTTGGTACAAAAAACTAGGAAAACTAAGTGTGCTAGTCCTTCAAAATTCGTATGCTAATTCTTATTCTAGTGGTCTGCATAAAGTGATCCTGGTTTTGCACTTTCTCTGTCATCAAATAGGCAACACCAGAGCTGGAATATGGTAGGATGAATATTGGAAGTAGGCCATCAAAACGAAAGCCAAGTGGAGGAATCGAATCATTACGTGCGATTCCTTGGATATTTGCCTGGACACAGACCAGATTCCACCTACCAGTGTGGCTCGGTTTTGGTGCGGCGTTCAAGCATGTATTGCAAAAGGACATACGCAATCTCCAAACCCTTCAGCATATGTACAACGAGTGGCCGTTTTTCAGGGTTACCATAGACCTGGTTGAGATGGTGTTTGCCAAGGGTGATCCAGGTATAGCAGCTCTGTACGACAAGCTGCTGGTGTCTGATGATCTGTGGCCATTTGGGGAGCGTCTCAGAGCAAACTACAACGAAACAAAGCAGCTTCTTCTACAGGTGATTCTCTAACACCTTTTATGAGCTGTAATTTTGATTTCTTATGCCTCTAACCATGGACATTGACCAAACTTGTGCATTATACATTCGTGATCCTGAAAATGTCTAGAAAGAAGTAAATACATAAACTGAAACGATACCAGAACCGTAGCTGATCCCGATCACTGAATTTTCACTGTATCTTGTCCCTGACTGCAATGTTACTGTAAAATTCAGGTTGCTGGCCACAAGGACCTCCTAGAGGGCGACCCTTACCTGAGGCAGAGACTGCACATCCGTGACTCATACATCACAGCGCTGAATGTCTGCCAGGCCTACACGATGAAGCGCATCAGGGACCCTAGCTTCCACTCGAGCCCCGGGCCTCATCTGTCCAAGGAGATCATGGAGCCCTGGAAGTCGGCCGCCGAGCTGGTGAAGCTCAACACGACAAGCGAGTACGCCCCGGGGCTGGAGGACACCCTCATCCTGACCATGAAGGGCATCGCTGCCGGTATGCAGAACACCGGCTGAGGCGCAGACCCGGTACTGTTTTATGCTATGCGAGCTGATGTGCATGGCGTGTTTATAGTAGTGGACTAGTGGTGGTGGTATGACGCTCTTGGTGCATCGTCGTTTATGGTCTGAAGTCTGAACCAGTAGTTAGTTAACCTAGATCGACATTGCATGTTTGGCTTGTTAATGTGAGTTACTATGTTAAACTTATCTTCTTTGTTGATACAACCATGCGTTTCCTAGCAATCAGTGTCTGTTCGGAGTGACTTGATCTGTGTCGTCAGTACTCTAACCGCGCTGTTTGGTGAGAGACTGGGAGCGATGCTTGACAAGAGACTGGGAGCATACGCTGGATCGAAACCGACGTTGCTTGTGTATTTGTCGACTGGTTGCCCAATTGTCTCTGTACTGCCGGTACAGTATTGCTTGATCACCGCACTTTCGGGTCTCGGTTTGTAGGAGTAAATTCTACTGATCCGAGGAAAACCCGCTCCTTGTTTTAGCGTTTAGCAGGGCTACAACTAGCAGTATCGTTCCCTCAGCTCGAAACATGACGCCATTGTTCCCGCGAATTTATTTCATCCTGCCCCGACCTTTGCAGGCCATAGCATTTTTGGGGTCCGGTAATCCGGTGCTTCCCATTATAAACACGCACCATGCTATTTTCCATGAAAAACAAAGTAGAAGACCAGTCTTTTGGATCAAGTGGTACATGTATACGCAAGCATAATTCGCATTGATCTGATCGGCCCGGTGCTAGTCTGCTAGATACTTGAGAACTCATCATATTCTGAAGACAATGATCCCTCTCCCAACCGGTAGCAGATGGAAGAGTTACCTTTCGTTCCCATGCTCAGGTCAGGCCTCCCCCACCTTGGGGCGCCCACGAATTGATGGCCGTGCGTCTCACCGGAGCAGGCAGGACCGCAGGAGGAGCCGAGGAGGTGGTAGTTGCCAAGCAGCGAGAAAACATGCTGCGTGGCGAGGAGGGAGGCCAGACCATTGTTGACCGTGTGCGCCCCTCTCCCTGTCTCTGCGACTGCCCAGGCACATTCAGGACCAGGAGCGACGACGGCCAGCGGACCGGTCTTTGCCTCGCCACTTCTCCAAGAGATGGTCCATTCATTCATTGTGGGTGATACGCACACGTTTGTCTTGCCCGCAACGTCGTCGCAGCAAAGAGTTCAGTTACCAGCAGCAACAGGTTACATACAACCTTCCAGGCTTACAGCTACGGTGCCGTGACCCTAACTAGGAGACGAGCCCGTAACTCAACTGATCTGGTGCCTCCACTTGGTTCCGGCGACGGAGTTTTCTGCTTTAATTTGGAACGGACGGCCTCTTCCTCGATCGGCTACGAAAAGCACCTTCCCAAACGCCTGATAATACACTGTACGGAATGGTTTCAGAGTGCGTCCGACCTGCAGGTGCATATATATCCATTGCTGCTCGTGCTCTTGGAGGCATCCGATGTTCACCATATCCTTCGTCTGTTTTGGTGATTAGGATTTCGATCGATGGGTTGGGCGCGAGAGTAACTGTGGCGTAACATGCAAAATGAAAACTTTACACGTACGTAGGCGGCTACATGTTTGAACTTCTTGGGTATAGGGCTGTTGAATTGGTAGTTATAAGTATTACAAGTTGCGAGAAAACTAAAAGTGTCTAAAAACAAACCGTTTAGATATATGGTCATGGATATATGAACATATAGACAACCGAATAGTTATGTAAAAGCTCTGAGCAAGAGGAGCTAATGGGCAAACGCACGTAATATGAGAATATAGTTATCATCTCTAACGAGCAGTACACAGAGCTTTTTTTTTGAACGGAGTACACAGAGCTTTTGTAGCAGTCTCACGTCACATTGAATTTTTTCCAAAAATCCAAAAAGAAAGCAAAAAGGCTGGATGGGAATCCATGGACTACCGTGTAAAATAAGCGACACATCGGCGAACCCTAGAAAAAGAAAGAAAGTGAATAATGTCACTGGGGTGCTTATTCTTTATGCTTTATTCAACTAACCAAAAGTATAGCTACCATCTTATTTTAAGTCGAGATCCAAAATTGAACAACACGTCATACATCCCGGATTTCGCGAGCAAGCCCGCTCTCCCCCGAATCCATGATTGCAAAATGTAAATTTATAATCAGGATGCGTATGTAATGTAATGCTCATCTCCTGTGCATGCACCAATTCTGCTATACGTACGTGAATTAGCAGTGTACTTAGTGCACCGTTTTGGATCCCGGTCTCCACACATGTCAAGCATTTTAAAATACTATCTGAAGTGCGTTTATGAAGAATCAAATGTTGCCCTCATAGGAAGAACTTTCAAAGTTATGGAAATTCTTACACATCTGCATCTAGGCATTTTTTTTAATTCGCATAAAAATCTTGACAAAGCATGTCATGTAATTGGAACCACATTTCCCCCTTTTTGAGAATCATTTGGACCGGAGGCAGTACCCTGTCGTGCACCCATTCATCATCTAATTAGTCGCTAACGTTGGTATCCGATGTTCAATGATGACGGGACTGAACTGTGGACTGTGGTGAGTACTGGTAGAAGCTGCAGCGTTAAGGGCATCTTGAGCGGGCTGACCCATTCGACCAGCGCGCGTTCGAACGCGTCTGCGCGAATAGAAAAATGGGGAAAACGCACCTCAGCGGGCCGACGCAACCGGACAGACGCGGTCCGGTTGACCTATTCCCGGCTCAAATGTGGGAGAGAGATGGGTCAGCCAGGACAGCCGCGCACGTCCGCGCGCGCCTCCTCATGTCCTCCCCTGGCCCACCTGGCAGCGAGACGACCGGAAACTCAAACGTCTCTGACGGTTCGCGCCTCACGCCTCGAGCATTGATGCCGTTTGCGCGTGGTAGTCCTCGCCGGTGATCAATGCCGACGCGTCGGCGACCACGCAGGGCGGCAGGCACCCCGGGCCTGTCTACGAATAGGACTAGCAGCGCGAGTCGGTGTCCACATCGCCAGCAACACAGACCAGAACAATGGCCGGAGGAAAATGGCCGTTCGGGCGCAAGGGCAACAACGACGATGAGGCGTCGGGGTCGCGCAGCCGGCGTTCACCACCGACGTCGTACGAAAGGGCTCCTCCAGCTCGCCACCGCTCGGCCACGCCACGGCACCTCCAGCTCCGGCGCCTCCAGCACCTCCGCGTCCGCGCGATAGTGTACGTGCCCGTGCGCATGGCACGGCGGCTCTACGTGCACAACCGGACCGTGCTGTGGCCGGATGTCAACCTCCCTGGGAGGTGGCATCTGAACAGCAGGAGGGTGCCGGTCCCGCCCGTACCGCGAGGAGTCCAAGAACGGGTCCTCGAGATCCACCGCCATCGTGCCCTCCTGCCTCCCGCGCTGCCGCGCGATCCCGCGTTCGCCATCGAGTCGGGTGCATGGGACACGTTCGGTCGATGGGAGTGGAACACGGAGCGGCGCACCGGCTACCTCGGCGACACCGACTGGGACCGCGCCTGGGTCCCAGAGGACTACTCCTCCGGCGACGAGGACGAGTCCTTCGAGGAGGATGAGGACGAGTGCGACAACCTTGACTTCTCCACCTTCGACGATGGCTGCCAGCCGCCGCACCCGCAGCCCCCATCTCCTCCGGCGCCGGTAGGGGGCTGCGACGTCTCCGGCCACGTCAACAACAGCATTGCCGTCCGCGACGACACGGAGGACTTTGTCGGCAACGTTGCCTACAATGTCCTCCTCACCAGAGACAACGACGAGCACTACATGCTACCACCGGAGCTGACGGAAAACGAGGAGCTGCAGGTGGCAGTCCTCGTCAGCGCAGAGGAAGAGAAACAGGCGTTCCCCGGCCTCGAGGACGCCCTCTTCCTCTCGATGGCGCCACCACCTCCACCGCCTCCTCCGCGAAGGCAGCCAGCTCCTTCATCGCCACGCGCACCACCTCGTCTTGGCCACGCTGAGGCCGCCGAGGCATGGGACCCGTGGCCCGAAGCCGACGCTCCGGCGATCGGCTGGCTACCTCCGCCGCCACCCCCGCCACCAGGACCTCCGCCACCACCCCCGCCACTAGGACCTCCACCTCCGCCCATGGAGGATTGGCCGTGGCCACAGGGGCCCTTCATCGACCTCACCCGCGATGAAGACGACGACGGCGGCCTTCCGTAGGCTAACGGCGACGCCGGCGCAACCCTAGATTTGTCTAGGGTTTATATATATTTTTATGTCTATTTTCTTTTTCTTTTTAATATATAAATATTAATATAAATGCATCTTAGGCCTGCTTGTCAGGACACGAAAAAAACTTTATGCGTCGCCCACTGGGCACACCCCCTTACTCATTCAAACATGTCATAAAATACTGTCCGTGATCCGATCCAAACAAACCAATTCGGACACCAAAATCGGTCGGCCCATGCAGATGTCCTAAGTGTGACCAAAGTCTGCATGTGTTGAGCAGTCAAACGCTTGAGCACTGTAGTTGATCGAGTTGAGCAGTAGGATGCGTGTGTGCGCTGCCAGCTGCAGCGAATCTATGCTCGGCTCACTTTTCAAGGTTAAAGGTGCGATACGTACTGCCTTTTTAAAACTGCGATCAGTTGACACTTCCGAAGCAGCGGAAGTCTCATCCCCACCTCCCGAACAAGCCTTTCTCTAAAGTACTTTTTTGGATGTGCCTTTCCCTGCACTGTTTTCTGCAGATTTTTGTTGGTAAAGGCGATGCCTGCCTTTTTGCATGATAGCTCCAACCTCAAAGCATTCCAGGGAAAGTCTTTGTTAAAAGGGAACAAGCATCTGTACTCATCAGAGGTTCATTTCGAGGGGTGAAATGTACAGCCCTTTTGAGCATCTGTGTTTCGGTTTAATCATTTTTAGGTGAAGTGTACGTGCTATCCGATCGAATCCCAGATTGAAGTGACTTGTGTCTTGTACTACCTCAACCATGTTAAATTACAAAAACTCGACCTTAAATTATGGTAGAGAGTACGGCTTGAAGACAATAACACTGTACTCGGTGCTGGAAATATATACAGTTGTGTACATACAATTCTTTTATCTTTAGCACATGTTTCCTGCGCGTGCGTACAGCCGTTTACAGATGCTAGTACTAGTATAGTACAGTGTTAACTTTTCTGTTGGGTTCAAAGGGACACCTCTTCTCATCTTTTCTTACCTTAATAGAAAAGGCAAAATTTCGTGGATATGTATGAACATGAGTTAAATTGACAAGGCATCTCAAACAATCATTGTACGAGTTCCTTTTAAGGTAAACTAAAAATATCTTGCTAAGATAAAGCATCTTGTATAATGGAGAAGAATATTTTAGGCCTTGTACAGTAAAGGTGATGTTACCGTTTTCATAGAGTTATCATGTAGAACTTTTACTTAGTTGGAAGATAGATAATGAGAAAGAGAAAGGCCTTCCCGTTGTTAAAAAGATGATCTCTTTGAAATTAAGAGAAGAATATTTTCTGCATTGCACCATTTGTCTTCTCTTTTTTAAGCACAATTTCCCGCTAAGCTTAATTAATTCTCATTTTAACTATAATTAGGATAACTCAACACTCATCATACATGATATTGCTAAGTTGTAACCATTGAACATGCTCTTAGAATTTTTCATGGGATGCACCATCATGGTAGTTTTTTAGATCGAAAGCGTAAATCATCTGCTTTAACTTAATAAAGTCAAACAACCAACAGTACAAGGATGCTGATAACAGCTTACAACACCACGCACAACACAAGAACATAAAAAAGTGAAGAAAATGCTCCTCTTGAAGTAGATGAACACATCCTCGCTCACAACGCCAAGATAGAGGCAAGCAAACTGCAGAAGAACAGCAAGCCGACATGGGGTAGCACTAGATGATCAGCTTTAGGTGACAAGGAACACCATTCTCCTCCTTCACCGAAGAGAGACCCTGCCCTCTCACCGTGTGACGAGGGTTAACTCGGCAAATGTCCTAGATGAAGGACTTAGGATCGGGGGAACAGGGCGTCGGATGAACTCAAAGGTAAAGATCATACAAACAAGGCAAGGTTTGATGTGTATTGAGAATAAGCGTGGTACTCAATTGGCTCAATCTCAATCTCTCCCTGGCCGGCCTCTCCTGGCCCCTTTATATAGGTGGCAATGTCTCGAGGAACCGACCGGGTTCAATATAAATTACAATATCTGTATACGATGTCATCTCGTATTTCGACTACATCTATGCTTAGGCCTCCCTAACTGGCCCTAGGGGTACCAAGACAATGAGCCTTATTAGCTATACCCTTGTCAGTAGCCCCCGAGATTCCACCAGAATTATAGATTCGGGTTGAATCTCATACCTTTATATCTTTGACTTGATCAATCTTCGACCTCATCTTTTTCCCTGTATTCATCAAACAATTAATATTATTTATTTCTCAAGGGGATTTTGGTTAACAAGCTTGGCATCTCTGACGGATCGGGAGACCAGCTAACTGCCTAAGCAGACACTTGTTACCTACTTCAAACTCAAGCCCCTGGACTTGAATTCGGTACGTGGCGTAACCCAGTCTTTTGCCGCATTTAGGACTTACAAAGACAGGATTCCAGTAGTTCTCAGGGTATCTAGTGCGTCCACTGGGATTTTTCTTTGCATCGTGGAAACGGAAATTTACTAGCAGAGCACATTCATGTGCATATACTAGGCCATGTAGGACGGATCCTGAGGTCTTACCTTCATGATCTTTTACAATCACAGCATTCAAGCTTTTTATCGCGACGACGCGGCTTGAGAATCATAATTTTGTCTTGAGCCTTGTTTGGCTGTTTGAATACCCAAAATCTTTGGGTTGTTTTACCTCGGCTACTCGCAAATCCCTCCCGATGGGAGTGAATTGTCAAATAGCAATGTCCAATGTTGATCTTTTGACAATATAGTCGATAATTTGCTCCAATGCATGCTCTATAATTTATCTTCCTGCTTGCGTAGTTGATAATTTCTTCTTCATCAGGTGCGCGACCAGCGCTCCCGATCGGAGTAGCCCCCGAGGCTATAGTCGAAATTTTTCGGGTATAGGCTAAAAAATACTTGCTTCTTGTTTTGTCTTTCCTCGTTATGACCTGCATAAACAAAAATTTCTTCCCTTTCATCTTTCCTTTCATCGGGTGCGCGACCAGCGCTCCCGATGGGAGTAGCCCCCGAGGCTATGGCCGGGTTCTTTGGAGGCGGTCATAGACTCAACAACTTTCTTTGACTTGCATTCCTTCGACTCATCCAGTATGCATGACGCCATTGATATCATTACTTTCTGTAATGATTTGACCGGACGCTGACCGTTGCACATGGGCAGCGTGGTAATTTCAGAATTTTCTGCCCGTTAGTGGGCTTGCCGCGTCCGCTTCGCACGTCACGTCTCAGTCCACGTTCCTTCATGCGGAAGTTTTATTTAAGGAGAGGCTTTTTACTGTTACTGTTTTACCAGTTCATTGCTTCTCCTCCACCGCCGCTGCTTCTTCCTCCTTGCGCTCGCTCTTTCCTTGCAGCCCCCGAGCGCTTTCACCATTGCATGCCCATCAAGAGAGTTGCTCATCGATCGAAGATGGCCAAGAAGGAGACAAAGAAGCAGGCTCCGAGCTGGATTCCCTCGTCCTTCGATGAGGCAGATCGAAGGGTGTCGCACAGTCAGACGAGGAGACGTTCACCCTAGAACAAGAAGAGGTGTCGCCCAAGAAACGAGCGGAGAAGGCCAGACCAAACAGAGCACCACCAAGCGACAAACACGGCAGCGCAGCAAGCAACATCAACCAAGGGAACACAAAAAGAGAAGGGAAAGCTTGGGATCAGCCACTGAACATGAAGAAACAAACTTACCGCAACTAGGCCTCCTTCGTCGGATACCACGGAAGCACAGACAGAGCCGAACGACGCTCGTAGTGCCGCTGTTGTCCAATCTGAAGGATTTTGAGCTTTCGCCTAGGCTAGAGGTACGGTGGGGATTTGACCTCGGCAACACCTCCAAGCTTGCAAATGGCGGCCAGGCGCCGCTTGGCGTCGCCACCGCTGTGGTCAAATGACCATGGATTTCTTCTGGGTCCAAGACGCCCCACCGGCTGCCCAACCAGCTTTCATGGTTTCAGACACCAACATGAAAAGACCGGTAGGGAGGAGGGAGCCAAGGGAAACGAGATCTAACCTTTAGGATCTGGAGTGAGCCGACGAATCAACCCGCGCGAAGTCCACATCCCCCGATGCCCTGCCGACACGCGGCCAGGACGACCCTGTTGGGGGCGTCGTCATGGAGCTCTAGTATCTCTCGGCCTCATTCGTTGTCATCGCTGGGCAAGTGCAGATCTTGTCTCAAGGAACCTTCGGCTCTAGCGTGAGGGCGTTTTCAGCGGCCCTCTATCTTTTACATGCGACTATGTCTTCACCACTCTCCGTCCTCGTTGTCCGCTTGCAGGATTGACGCTCCACAACCTAGAGCGAGAGGGCATGTGGCCTTCTCTGGCGACAATCTGATGGGAGTGGTGTGACTAGGTATGATGGTTTCACAAGGAGGCGTGGTGACACCTCTAGTTAGTTGTCTCGGGTGTTTTTTAGGGGTGTTACTTCTTCTGTACTTTCTATCTTTGATCTGCATTGTAGGAGGATTTACTCATCGCTTTATATCTACGGGACGAAAGCCTTTTTGAGAAATAGGAAATATGCCCGTGCGTTGCACTAGGACAAAAGTTTGCATGGTTGAAACCATTCCCCACGCTCCTAATCTAGTTTTGCCCTCTATATCAACACCGCACCCCAATCTAGTTTTTGCCCTCTATTTCAACACCGCACCACAGTTTAAAAAAACACCCCACCCCACCATCACTTATCCTCTTGCCATTGAAACCATCAGGTGACAGCTGGTTTGAACCTAGATGTAGCTTTTCTCGATTGTAGGGTCTTACAAATAAATTTTCTTGGTGTGCTATCCCTCTATTTTTTTCATCAAATTTTCTGTTCTCCTTGGTTGTTTCCACAAAGAGTTTTATATATATTGTACTGCTATGTTGTGTACTTTAAGAAAAACAAACCGTGATATAGAACTCTGCATGTGTTTTACATGTGTATATCTTCCCTTTATCTCAAAGCCTTAAATTTTCTTTCTCTTAGGACATCTGTACATGTACCCTGTACGCACCGAGTAGCACCTGCTAGCTTGGAGACACAGGCCACACACGGACACAATTCTTGCCCAGGTCGACTCAATCCAGGACGCGACAACGACGATGGAGTACTGCTGGCTACGGTCTATGGATCCTGATTTTTGAGCCTAACCTCTAACTCCGCCCTTCTATTAGCGTCCCGCGTGGCTGTGGCCTACTCACCGCAATTACTTGCCTAATCTTCATTGCCGTCGCGCTGGTTCCATTGCTGCCTTGCGCACGTCGGGGATGTGGATGAGGCGGACCGCGCGGATGCTGGATGTAGGTGTACTTCTTCTTGCCGTCGGATCCGCCGGATGCAGGGGTGGGGAGCTGCCGATGCGGGGCGGGATGCAGGGGAGCTGCGTCGCATAGCTGACGTCAGATGCAACGGAAGGTGAGAGGTGGGGCGGCGTAGCCGGTAGTCGGTGGCAGATCAGTCAAGACTCGAGAGTGGAGACCCGGTGGTGCGGAAGGTCAGAGATGTTGCAGACAGCTCCGTGGGATACTGCCGCGGCGTGAGCCACCACGGAGAGACCCCTTCGATTTCGAACTCGTGGGCATGGAGCGACATCTCCGGGTCCTCTATATTGGTCCATGAAGCCATGGCGCTACGCCGCCCAGCGAATAAACTGAACAGATCATCGACCATGGGAGCAGAGAGCATAAAGCGCAAAAATACACGCGGATCCACATACATAACGTAGAAGAGACCATGGCGGCCGCGCACTCGGAACGCGAGCCTCCATCCCTTCGTTTCGCCGCAACAAAATTTGCAGGTCCACCATGCGTGCCCTCCCACATCCAGCTACAACCACAACAAGGGAAGATTTGTATAACCGGGAGATTCTCCTCAAATCCCCACAAACTCCACATGCAAATCAAATTCCAGCCATCCGCACGCACACCGCCCGTGCAAAGCCAAAAGAACTCTTCTGCTTACCCAGCCGGTAGTAACATATTTCCTCTTTTTCTTTTGCGGTCCATCCAACCCATTTGTATTGATATGCTCATGCTTTACTCTCTCTGGTGTGACGAGTGACCTACGCATCGGCTGCTGGGCATTTAAGTAGCAACGACCCCTTCCTTCTTCCCCATCGCCTGCCCCCCTCTGCCTCTCACTCACCACACTTGGTTTCTTGCTCCGTACCATGCTCTCCCACGTCGAGATGGCGCCGGCCGGCGGCTTCAAGCTCTTCGGCAAGGTCATCACGCAGTGCGCCGAGGTGACGCAGGCCGCGCCCGCGTTCGTCGCGCAGGACACCGACGACTGCGCGCGCCCGCTGCACGGCGACCGGCTAGACCGGACGACGGCGATCAAGCGGGAGGCGGCAGCCATGGAAGACGACAAGCAGCAGCAGCAGCTGCAGCAGGGAGGGGATCCGGAGGCGCAGCGGCGGACGCAGCTGCAGGAGTCGGCGGAGGCGCGCGCGGCCGCGGCTCCGCTGCCGTGCCCGCGGTGCCGGAGCCGGGAGACCAAGTTCTGCTACTTCAACAACTACAACGTCAACCAGCCGCGCCACTTCTGCAAGGCCTGCCACCGCTACTGGACCGCCGGCGGCGCGCTCCGCAACGTGCCCGTCGGCGCCGGCCGCCGCAAGAACCGCCCGCTCGGACCCATCGCCACCGTCGCCGCCGGCCACCACCACCACCTACACGGTCTCCACCACCACCACCGCGCGGCCGCCGGCTTCGTCCTCGGCTTTCCCAGCCCGTCCACCTCCCCGACCTCCCCATCGCCGATGTTCGCCGACGGCCGGTGGCAGGTCGGCCCTGACCGTCGGTTCTGATCCGGCCGGACCGGGCATTCATTCGCCTCCGGCCAAACCGGCGGGTTGGATAGAGTTTGGTTTGACCCGTGAGGCTTACGCGACGGTGGGAAAAAGGAGGAGAATTCGAATGGCCCTTTTCTTTTTCTTCTCTCACAGTCTGCTCTTGGCTAGCTTCGCACTCCTCAATTCCTAGAACTAGTTTGTTTCTGGTAGCTTTTCTTCCTTCTACCTTCAGTGTCTGTAAGTGTGCTTTGCCTGTGTAAAATGTAACGTGGAACTGATCGATCAAGGTTGCGGTAGCAAGTTGGACAACTCTCTGGAAATTTCTTCCGGTCGTCGTCCCATTGTGTATGCCCGTTGGCTTCTGCTTCCATGATGATGACTCCGATGAGTGTGATGCCCAATCCCATGCTTGTCCGTATTCAGATCTTGGAAGTCAGTGCTCGCTCATCATCACCTCGCCCAAACGAAGTTCTCCCTCTTTTCTTTCTGCAACTTAAACGAGTCGCCATGCAAGTTCTCATATCGTTCTTTTTAGGTGAAAGCTACTGACTGGTGGTGCTATTCGGCTCGTATTCTTAATGTACTTCTAAAAGTTTACTACTACCATACAGTTTTATTCTAGTACCGTTACATTTTCGCACGCATCGGATGTTCTCCTATATATTGTGCTGCGTGTTATTAACGGGAATAGGTACTCCACATCGACATCCACATCCACAGAGGTGATTTAAATTAAAGGAAGGAAAGAACAGATAAGAGGCGATTTAGACAAAATTAACCCAAACTTGAAACGATTTCAAATAATAAACCATCGGCGAAACTATTTCCGCTGACTAACCCTTTTTTGCATCGCCATTCACGGTGGCGCGGCAGAAGGGCGTGCGTCGCCAGGGGCGGTGGCGGCCACGTCAGATAAGCGGGTCCCGCCCTGTAAGTGCGTCGCCACTACCAGTGGCGACGCACAAGTGAGTGCGTCGCCACTGAGGGTGGCGACGCACTTTAGGTTTAGGGTTCCCGCCCAGCCCCGAGCTGGCCTCCTCCCTCATCTCCAGCAAAGGCGGCTGCTCTCTCTCCCCCTCTCAATCCTCCCACCCAAATCGAAGCTTTTCTCCGTGGATTTCTCCTTCCCCAAGTCTCCTAAGGTACTCCCCCTCATTTGCCATTCATTTGACCCATTGGAATTTGCATATTTGGTTTTGAATCCCCAAATCTTGGAAACCCTAGAAATATTGATTCACCCAAATTGCAATGTTGATTCTTGTTAATTTGGTCAATGTTGGCTTGTATGATGTGTATGAAGTATTTTAGTGTAGATTGGTAGGTTAGGGTAAGGGTTTGTGAGGTTAGGGTTTGTTGTTATGTTAGGGTTAGGGTTAGGGTTTTCTTCTTATGTTAGGGTTAGGGTTAGGGTTTTCTTGTTATGAAGTATGATGTGTTAGTAAATATTGGCATAGGTACTTATTAATTTTTTTACCTTATTGTTGTTATACCAAAAATAGGTATGGCGAGAATTGTTCATGTTCATCATGTTGACA
The DNA here is from genome assembly GCA_007115705.1 of Dactylis glomerata. Classification (NCBI taxonomy): domain Eukaryota; kingdom Viridiplantae; phylum Streptophyta; class Magnoliopsida; order Poales; family Poaceae; genus Dactylis; species Dactylis glomerata. The sequence continues at coordinate 6,386,988 of QXEO01000220.1, read as the reverse complement.
AGGAAGCATATTTGAAAGGCAATTTAGAGCCCGACCTGGATGAGCTTGACTTGGTGTTCGAGCGTACTCCTACGTACGCCGAGGTCTTGGAACAAGTTAGGATAGAGTTGAAATGGATGGACCCTAGTGATGTTGTTGAGTTGGAGGGTAGGCACAATGCCGGATTTGGCATGCATTTCCGTTGGAAGATAATGCGTATCAACTCCGAGCAACGTTGGGGTGCATACAAGGAGGTGGTGGCCGAATCTCTCGACAAGGCTCTTGAGTTATTTGCCACCAAAAAGGTTGGTGGTACTTTGCATGTGGACTTGAACCGGAGTGCCTCCCGGGTTGATGCTAGGAATTCTCCACCGAACCACCAAGAAGAAATGACGGATGGAAGGCCAATTTCAAAGGAGGCACTATCATTGGAAGAGGAGGATGATGAGTGCGGGGATGATGACAATGATATTGAGCTTCATGACCACAATGTTGGAGATTTGGATATGTATTATACGCAAGAAAACATGGACCATGACATCCCGTACTCGCGATGCTATGCATCGGACTCGGATGACGATGGTCCCGAAGAAGAAGTTGGTGAGGAAGGGTTCACGGCCAATGAGGCCGAAGTCCACGAGAAGGTATTGGGGCGAGATCATCGGATACCATTGTTCCGTGATCTTAGTCTCGCGGATGAAGCCACGGTTGACGGCGGCGAGGGTATAGTGCTTGGACCAAGGCCTACTTCTTACCGGGATGGCAATCCGAGAGTAATGGTATATCAAAAGGCTTGATGTTCAAAACCTTGCTGGAATTTAAACAATGGATCAAGGACTTCTCGGTTAAGTATCATCGTCCCTATACGGTGCTTCACTCAGACGTGAAGAAGCGTTACACTGTTAAGTGCGAGGAGGATCGATGTCCTTGGATTGTGCGTGCAAGACCATGGAAGGGAGGACCCGATTGGCGCATAACATGTTGTGTGCCAACTCACATGTGTCGCGGAAAGAGGGTGGATGGCAAAGCAGTAAAGCACGATCACCGACAACTCACCTCCGAGTTCATCGCATATAGACTTTCCAACCAAATCTTGTCACTTCCAACAATGAGCATCAAAACAGTCATGGAGCTTGTGAAAGCTCTCTTTCACTATGATGTGAAATACGGCAAGGCATGGAAAGCGAAGCAAGCTGCATTCAGGATGTTGTATGGTGATTGGGAAGAAGCATACAACCGAATTCCTCAGTTGTTGTTAGCAATGGCCGATGCAAACCCGGGCATGGTTCATGTGGTAGAGCCTTATGGACAGGAAACAAGGATTTATAATGGAAGAACTGTCCGAGTATTTGGCCGTGCATTTTGGGCTTTCCAGCAATGCGTGAAAGCTTTTGAGCATTGTAGACCGGTAATCTCCGTTGATGGCACATTTCTGACCGGGCAATACCGGGCAACGCATATGCCACAGAACTCTTTCAGCCATGCAAGCAGGGTTAACTCCCAGGCAGCGTCACCGTAAGAATGTCCTTTGCCATATGGTTGCCATATCACCTACAACATGCCCAATAATGAAGATCCTAAATACCCGAGACGAGAGAGTGAGGGAATAGAGTTTTTTACCTGCTCAGGGGTTAGGTTGTCAAACTCGTTGGTGTATTGTTGATATGCTTGTTCTGGGTCAGAAGTAAACTCAGAATACACGTCCCAATAGTAAGCAAACGTGGGATACCGGTGGCGGTCGTTACCATCGTCCAGTCTTTACGAGGACCAATTTTCGGCCGTCCAACAGGGAAGCGTTCCCAACTCCACACCGAAAGAAGAAGCAGGGAACCACCAATACAAGCTTGTGGATCTGTCCTACAACAAGCATCGTCAAGCTGCACATGGTATGAAAGCAAACATCAATAACAAGAATGTAGCCAAAATGGAGAGCAAATATACGGAGTGGACAAAACAACTCATTACCTGATGATACAACCAAGCCAAAGCAGCAGTGCCCCAGCTCCACTTCTTATCCATGACGGTGAGCGCCTTAAGCCAATGCCAGTGCGCGGTCTTCCCACTAGTGTCATTGAACAGAGTCCGTGTGATAACATACCACACGTACACGCGGGCGTAGATCTTGACGAGATCCTCATCGGCATCCTCAGGGCACGTACTGAAGTTATCTGAGATCCATTTGAAAGTAGCCCCGGCGGAGACCCTCAACTTTACTCCTTGCCTGTTGAGAGTATCCCCGGGGCACTTCCCAATAAGATCTAACATCTTCCCGTGCCAATCATCAGAGGCTGTATCGATACAAAGAGGAGCCCCCTCGATGGGGAGCGCAAGTATCATCGCCATGTCCTCTAGCGTGACCGTCATCTCGCCGGTCCGGAGGTGAAAGGTGTGGGTCTCCGGCCTCCACCGGTCCACAAGCGCGGTGGTCGCGGCAGGATTGACGTTGAGTGTCGTCCGGGTGACCATATGGATGAACGGTAGAAGCCCTAGATTGCGGATGTAGGGGGTGTACCGCTCATCGTAGTTCATCGGCGTTGCCATCATCTGGTTGTACCTAAGTCGCAATGGTCCAAGAATCTGCATGGTGATGAACATACATGCATGGTGTCACATACCAATTCACGCTTACCAATATTATATTTGAGTACTTGGTTTTTTAATTACCTTCTTCTTCTCGGTCATCATATAGGCACGGTGACGAACATCAACTTCACCCTCGAGAATGCTTTCATTATTTAAATCCTCCATCCTAAACAATCCGACTATAATGTGAGCATATATGCACATAATTCATACAATTCTTCTATAACAATATATCTCCAATATTTCATCTACAACTATACAATTCATCTAAAATTAACTTCAACTATAAAATTCATCTACAACTCATCCTATTAACATATATGTGAGCATATATGGACATAATCAAACTTGGTGAGCATATATGTGAGCATATATGCACAAAATCAATATAATATGCAAATAATAATTCTACTAATTTCATACATATGATGAAGCACAAATCAATCACACAAGTAATCTAAAATTGCTAGTTCAATAACAAGAAACATAAATCAATCCATTGGAATCATCCATCACTACCTATCAATCCATTGGAATCATCCATCAATCCATTGGAATCATTCATTTCAATCTACCATACAAATCAATCCATCTTGAGGACACTATCATACAAATCCATCTATCAATCTTGCTAAAATACCACCATACAAATTGATTTCGAATTCTACCTAGGGGAGGGGATTAGAGAAGGGGGATTGGGGGATTAGAGAAGGGGGATTGGAGGAGAATACCTTAGTGAAGATCAAGAGGGCACCACCTAGCCTTCTTGTTGGAGGATTAGAGAGGGGGAAGAAGAAGACCACCCGCCGCCGGCGCCGCCAGGGATGAGGGAGGGAGAGTGAGGGGTGGGGGAGGTCGGGCGCGGGCCGGGGGGCATCACCTAACCCTAAAGTGCCTCGCCACTCCCCCTGGCGACGCAGGCCCTTGTGCCTCGCCACCCGGGGTGGCGACGCACTAGCGGCTTCGGGCCCCACCATGCCGACGTGGCCGCCACCGCCTCGCCACTGCCCCTGGCGACGCACGCCCTTCTGCCGCGCCACCGTGAATGGCGATGCAAAAAAGGGTTAGTCAGCGGAAATAGTTTCGCCGATCATTTATTATTTGAAATCGTTTCAAGTTTGGGTTAATTTTGTCTAAATCGCCCAGATAAGAGCCTGTTGCTTGCGAGTACAACTCATGCGCCAGATTAATTTAGACTAAGTACCGTCCTTGCAAGCTTGGTTAATCACCACGCCCTCGATCGATCATCCCTGCCGTAGTACTCCATGATTCTCCGGCGGAGGACAAAAGTGGGTCTTCCCACATTTACATTTCGGTAAACTGGGCAAGCACTTTTACACCGCCATCCTTTTGGGAAGTTTCATCACACAAAGAGACAGGCACCTGACTGGCTGGGTGACTCACTAGTCGTCATGAATGTACTTGAAAAAGATAATGGAAGCTTTTGCTAAAAGGACCGCGAGATAATTATTCCAACCGTCAGATTGTCAGGGTCAAGGAGCCAAGGAGGGAGGGCTGCCTTTGAACGAACAGCCAGCCGGAGCATCCTCTTTTGCCAGTAGCTTTAATTGCGAGCGAACTTACTTTTGTAGGGCGCTCACTCGCAAAAGCACTCTACTAGGATTTACTACTCGCTAGCTCGGTCGTCATGGTTATTAGGAGTTGGGCCTGCGGCAGCGGGACCTTTTAGCTGCAGGGGCAGGGCGTCCCCCACGGCGACGGTGCTGCTGACGTAGGGAGTATCTATTTTTAAACAAAGGAATTGAAAATTCAGTTCGGCTCCCATATGCATATGCTCCCTATGCTAAAAAAAAACATATTTTGAAGTATCAAAAAATTCAAATGAAAAATTTCATATATACATCTCCATAATCCATATACGTTCGTAAAGTTTTGCGAAAAAAAGATATTGCACATGATCGGTGTAAAAAGACAAAACATGTACTCCGTACCATAAAATGTCTTGTTTTTAGCACTAAAATTTGTCTTTTTTACGTAGGCTAAACGACATGTCGATTTTTTGTGAAACAACTTTGTGCACACAAAACATGTGAAGACGTACGTGCGAATTTTTCATTTGATTTTTTCAACATTTCAGAATGTGTCAAATATTACATTCAAATAAATAGAGCATATGCACCTCGTAGGCCAAACACCATTTCCATGTAATAACATGATCATACCAAATACACCCGGCAATATAATGTCAAGATCATGTCTATATGTTAAAAAATATACACAATCAAAAAAGAAAACATAAGAAAAACAAAGCCATTCCATCTTATTCCTATCGTCTCTCAATATTCCCTAGAATAGTCACCGCTCTCAACTCAACACGAGCATGCGAAATGGAACCTTTTAAATATGACCGATCTTCTTCAAGCACAACCTTCTTGATTCTGACTTGCTGAACAATGCCAATCCCAGGGGGCTAGCAGCACATGGCCTTTTGTCATGACCATTGAGATGTGAGGTCCCGCAACCGAGCCGAGGAGGCCAGCGGTGTGGCGACCTTCCACCGGTAAGTATAGGCGAATTCGGCCAAAGTACGCCCTTGTAAGGGAACCACCACGCCGTCGGCTAGGGATCTCGATATCCTCTTGGGCCATCTTGCAGCAAGGATCTCGACTCCCAACATACGTCTTCAGCATGAGAGGTTTGGCATGTGGACATAGACGACGACCAACTGGCCAAGAAGCAGATCATCGGCCGATATCAAAACTCCATGGCAGCATGTTGGGTGAAAACTACAAAGAGATGGCGCGCGGTGTTTTGGGCTGCGCCGGACCAAGCCGCGCTTGAGGTCCACAACTGGCATTTTTTTTTGTCTAGCGTCCCTGATAACCGTTTGGGAGGGGTATTGGCCCGCGACTGGTGATCCTTTAACCTAACCTGGTTAGAGGTACCTTTGAGGTGGAGCGGTGTGTCTCTTTTTGCATGAACGATTGTGGGCCTTGGCACCGTGGTGCCGTGGAGCATGAACGGAGGACGCGTGCTGAGGTGCGCGCGCAGGGCGAAAGCACCATCTAGCGTCGTGGTGGCGTTGATGGTTGGTTCGGTCACAAGCTTCGTTTTAGTCTATCACTCAGGAGATGGGTCGGCAAAAAGTCATAGAGGCGACTTTCAAAGTATGTGCACAAGGCGCTACCTCGTGATTGTGCGAGGGAGTTAGCGTGCATGGTGATCGAGGCACAAGGCACCATATTTAGCCTCTTCGTGTGTACTAGTTTGGTGTCGTTAATGGTGTAAGACTATTCTAAAACTTTTTTGGCCGGCTCTTGTTGAATAAATAAAATAAAAAAAGTTGTATATATTATTTTGATGCAGAGGTTAGACTCCCCATCTCAAAAAAATATGGGCTTTAATCTTCAGGCTAATCAATGTATTTGGATGGTTTTCGAGCGGATCATCATTGATCATGGTGTCCCCATCCTCCGATATAAATTGCGACGCACCTTCACTGGGGTCTCTTTGCGAAAGGAAAATGGTGACATTGGAGTTCGCCCTACATGCGACACGATAAGTACTGAGTACGACTAGTTCCGATCGAATACGACGGTACCACTGGCGAGTAAAAGAGATGCTGAAACACTTGACGTACCACCAAAATTAAGAACCCAAAGCCAATTTAAATTTTGGTCACATACGTGTGGTCTTTCGGCTATACACGACTTAGCCCACAAAAGGTGACAGGTTTATTACTCGAGGAAAAAGAGATGGCAAGCTACAGCAAAGAGAAGAGGATCGGCAAGGAAACCAACCAAGAATCGCTGCCAGTCCAAAGCAGCAGCTGCAAGCTCGTTTAAGAAAGAAAAAAGTCAGTAGGCAGAAGTAGGGAGCGGTATTTGTGCAAACTACACGTGCTCAGTTGTTGTGCTAATAAAGATCCGGTCAGTGTGAAGTGCATTTTCCTTACCCGCAGTAATAAATATGCTGCACAAAAGTTGGCGAAGCCGGATGGTAAACTTCACCCACACATATCCAGGTCGTCTTCTCCGCCCAGGGATGCAGGCGGACGTCCGCCTAGATGTTTTTTCCTGTCCGCTAATCAAACTCAGTTTCTAATCATTATTACATACTGACAAGATTTGAAGTAATTTGTTTGCCATGCATTAGTCAAGCGGACGTCCGCCTTGTGCATCGGACTGGCGGCCTGCATCCCTATCTCCGCCGCGCCCGCCCAGAATGTCTCACGTCAGTTGACGACTTCTGTACTGGCGAATTTTCTCGCAGACGACGCAAAAGAGGTAGGGGAAAGAAGGAAACCGGTTGAGCTGGGTTTGTGTCCAAAAAACGACGTGGGACGTGCACTTGTGGCGCTAAGAGCATCTCCGGCCGTTTGAGACCCCCGAGCCGAAATCCGGCTCTATTTTCGTCTAAATTGGATGTAAAATGGGTGTGTGTGGCAATAGTTTTCCAGTCGGCACCCCGGCATTCGCCCATCAGCGCGGATTAAGTTTCGAAATATCGTCTTCCCGCTATACAAAAACATAGCCCCACAGTTCGGCGATTGGTGATCGGATCAGCCACAATCCGGCGATCGAAAGAGAAACTAGACTACAACAGGCTTGTCGGCGGTGCCTTCCTGCGCCTCGGGCGGCGATGCATCGTCGGCCGCCGGAGTGGATGTCGTCGAAGGGGAGGCCGACGCAGTCGACGGAGGCCGGAGGATTTCTTGGCGATGGGTGTCGTACCAAGCCCTCGTCTCCTCGTCCATCGCAGCGTCATTGCCGCCGATCAGGAACACAAGGTCGGTGTTCCTCTTCTTCGCCGCGGAGGTTGTCTTGAGCAAGGCGATCTGGGCGCCCTGGTTGGCGAGCATCTCCTTCCACCGCGCGTCGTACTTGGTATCCCTCCCGACGGCGTGCGCCCTCGCGTCGGCCCAGTACTTGTCGAAGGACGCCTGCAACGTGTCGGCTGGATGGCTGGTGTAATTACCTCCGAGGAAAAAGAGATGCCAAGCTACAGCAAAGAGATGAGAATGAACCAAGAATCGCCGGCAGTCTATAGCATCAGCAACACGCTCGTTTAATAAGAAAGAAAAAAGACGGCAGCAGCAAGGAGCGGTATTTCTGCAAACTACACGTGCTCAGTTGTTGCGCTAATAAAAGCTCCGGAGACAGCCAGCCCCAAAAAGTGCAGCTTTTCTTTCACGCAGTAATAAAGGTTCTGCGCAAAAGTTGGCGAATCCAGGCGGTAAACTTCACCCACGCATATCCAGGTCGTCTTCTCCGCCGCGCCCGCCCAGAATGTCTCACGTCAGTTGACGACTTCTGTACCGGCGAATTTTCTCGTAGACGACGCAAAAGAGGCAGGGGAAAGAAGGAAACCGACTTCTGTTCACAGCTCACTCGGAGTTACGCCACGAGTCGCTTTCGGCTGCTGCTCGAACGGATTGATTAGCTCCGAGAACGACTCCATGCATACTATGAGGAATCAATGGATCGTTGGGGTTAGCTAACTATCAGAGCGCACGGGCAGCGAGCTACCCCGGCCGAGGCCATGCAGGGGTCGCTATCCCTATCAATTAAAAGAGCCCAAAAAGAAGATACGTGTAGGCATCATCGAAACTGGTACGGTTTACGCCGATGGTCACGTCCTGTTACAGTTCCGTTGATGCATGCACTTTGTGGCCAGACTAATTAATCAAGAGGGCAGCGTTAGGAATCGAACCCCGATATCTTCTTCCCATCGGACCAGCTTCTGGCCGTACGATGCGAAACAATCTGGCCGTAAGATTTTTAATCTAACCCCGCACGATTGTTTCCGATAATTAAGCGACCGGTTGCATGCTTCCATGCATGACTTGCTTCCTACTAATTAAGCGGGATTTTAGGTAATAATTACTCCTGATTTGAATTCCGCCCCCAATTTTTAGGAAACTACCCTGCTAATTCCACGCTTGTTTCCTTTGTGCACGCATCTTTTCTTTGTTATTAGAGTCTGCTTCAACCGCAAATGAAATGCTTCCACCCAGAAATATTTCTCATAAATTTATTTATTTACATCAGTTCAAGGAACGAAGCACATATGTATGTGATAGAAGCACAATTATATTTAATGTGAAGCATATCACATGTTATTCGGAAGCTCTTATCTAGTGGTAAGAAATTGGAAGCACAATTTTATGATGGTTGAATCATGAACAAAGTAGTACTGAAGCATTCATATGGCTGTGTAAAGAAGAGTCATACCATTGTTGCTATGGTTGTGCAAAAAATGAAGCACAAATGTAAATGTAAATATTGGGAAATATATTGTAGTTAAGTCGGAAGCATAGTGACTCTTATGCCTTGCTGACCCAAATAATCACACATCTTCATATATAGGCACTAGAAGCATAGTATACAAAAGGACGAAGCAATCCATCAGTGCTCACAAAGCACTCAAGTTATAAGCATTCGAAAACAAATTAATGGAATGTGTGTCTCCACACCGCAGCATGCATCATGGACGATGCAACCATAGGAGACGAAAAAGACAATTCGGGGAAAATGAAACTGGAGCCTTGTGCAGATATGGTAGTGCCCAGTCGAGTGGAGCAGTAGCAAGGTAGACCTCAACGAGCGGCGTTGGACGGGAGCTCCATGTGCGACGACGAGATCGACACGACTCGATCGGTTGAACTGCCATGCAGTTCTCTTCAGAAGTGGAAATGGGGAGCGAGTCTCATGATCCAAAACTGTGGACGCAATTTCTCGTTGGAATGACGATGCGCTACTCGCCTCTCGTCAGATCAGTGGCGGTGGAACTATGGAAGCATCCAACGATGCACTGCTTCGGCCGGATCGTAGCCTTGGCTGTTCGGTTCAGCCGCCTCCGGCACCTAATTCCGCTGGCCGCCGATCAGTTCTTCCATGATGATGTCTCTACACGGCGGCGGAGCGTCATGCGTGTTAGCGCAGGATATGCCGAGGTGGAGATGTAGGCCTGGATCACAGGATGCTGTGTTGCGGGAGAGGCGACGTGAGAAACCGCGGCGACGACGGCGGCGGCGGGGGAAACATAGCTAGGCAAGCGTAGGGAAGGGGAGCAGAGCGGTGTGGGAAGCGGGAGGCGACGCTTCGCTCGATTAGGGGAGGCGTTTTGGGGGAGACAAGCTGGAGTCAACGGGAGAAGACCCCGGAGTAGCCGGCCGAGAAGGAGTCGGCCGAGAAGGTGCCGGAGAAGCTGAACTTGAAGAAGATGTTTCGTCATTTCTTAACCCTTCCGGTGACGGAATGGAGATGGAAACGTTTGACGACGAAGGGCAAACAAACACCAATGCCGAACGACAATTGCAAACAAACGCCAATGGCGAGGTATATAGATTTAGCTTTTGGTGATACGAAGGGAATATGCATATATGTATTAACGACTCTTTCTTTTTCAGCCCTCCGGATCGAGCAAATCGTATTCTAAACGAGGTCCGAGCCAAAAGTTGAGTGCGAATCAGAAGCTGACCATCGATATAGTATCTCCAGATGGCAAACTGTTGGAGCCAAAACAGCACGCAACAAAATTTATAAATCAATGCGGAGTGATTGTTAGGGACATGATCCCGATCACGGTTCAAGAATGGCACGAGCCAAAGAAGGCACGTCTTGGAGCTACTTTTGTGAACAAAAGATCCAAGAAAGACCTTTGGAGGAAGCTCATGGAAAATTTCATTCTACCTCCGGAGTACTCCAAGAAGGATGATGATGGTAATGAAATTCCGGGTGGACGAGAAAGGAGAAGGAGAGTTAAACAGTACGCTCTCAAGAAGATGGCTGAAGCATTCCGGGGCTTCAAGAAAATGTTATACGCGAAGTATATCGCGAAAAAGAAAACTCCAATGTTCGAAGGAGCATACGAGAAGTTGAGACAACAGTGGCCTGAATTTGTGGCATTCAAGGCATCTGAGTGAGCCAAGGAAATGTCAGAAAAAAATAAGAAAAATGCTGATAAGAAGGAACATCACCATATTTTGGGGCCAGGCGGCTACGTGAGAGCAGTGCCCAAGTGAGAATCTATGGAGAATGAATTGAGGAATAGAGGAATCACTCCTGGTACAGAGGGATGGCCCGAAAGGGCCAAGCACTGGTGGTACGGACATGGAGGATCGTTAGACCCGGCAACAGGGGAGTATGTTCATCAGAAACAGACCTTTACTCCCACAGTAAAACTTGTTAAGGCAATGGAGGATGCTCAAGCGGGATTGATCCGTGTCGACCGAGAGAATGACGAGCTGACACACGCCCTCGGGAATCCAGAACACACAGGACGAACAAGAGGCAAAGGCGCCGGTGTTCCATGGAAGGAAGGGTTTTCTCAGCACAAAGATCCGTACGGTTACAAAAGCCGTAAGAGAAAGAAGGATCGGGAAGCAGATCGGATCGGCAAGGTAGAACGTGAATTAGCCGACATGAAGAGTATGATACATCAACTTAGCCAGGGAGGCGGATCTCGGCTGCAGGAAGATCTAGCATTGGATCTTAATAGTCAGCGGAGAAGCAGCGTGGCTTCCACGGAGGTCCCAGCTGATGAGCATGAAGCACCGGGGTCTCGCTACCCCGTGGATGATGTTAGGGAGATGACAAATTGTGAACTACATCAGCCAATGAAGAACATGACCTTGAAGGTGGCGAGCGGCGACGCTTTACCTTGTCTACCTGAAGCACTCCACCATGGGAACCCGATACCGGCTGGCTATGCTCGTGTCTCGGTGCTTGACATAGTCAGCTCATTCGAGGACCTAGAGCTTGATTTTGCTACACCTGAAGGGGATTGGAGACTTGGAGATGTCAAGCGCCAAATCGTTTTATGGCAAAAGAAATACATCAAGTTTCCAGGCTCAGCGCCAAGGCCACCGACTCCGAGGAATCCAAGTCCACCCTCCCCCGGTGAACGTCGTCCACCTACGCCGCCCCCGAGTCCACCTCGGGCGCCGCGTCAGCCGACGCCACCCCCGAGTCCACCTCCAGCGCCGCGTCAGCCGATGCCACCCCCGAGTCCACCTCGGGCGACGCGTCAGCCGATGCCGCCCCCTAGTGCACCTCCCGCGCATCAGCCAACGCCGTCCCCCAGTGCACCTCCAGCGCGTCAGGCGAAGTCGCCCCCCAATACTACTCAGACGGGGAAAAAGCGGAGCAGGTCCGCTACGGTTAGTACTTCTGATAAGGTAGTACATAAGACCACGAAGATACCAGAGCCATCGCTAAAGCCTCTTCCCAAGAGAGCTTATGACCGGACTCCCGAGGAAAACGAGGCGATAGTACGCGCCGAAGTGAAGGCATTTTTTGCACCGAAAGTGCCTGAGCCCAAGCCGACATACACGGAGAAACAAAAGGACTGGGCTTATGGTATGCTTACTGCAGAGCCCCAATATAAGATGAATCAGCCATCAGACTATAAACGCGAAATTGAAAGGCAAAGTGACTTGGCCAAGGCAAAAAGAAGCGGGAAACAAATTCCCCAACTTGGAGAACAGAAGAATCAATCGGTCGCCCCGCTCATAGTCGACCCCCTCGATATCGATACGTCCTTCAGAGCCGATTTGGAAGAGGGCCGATTGTTATTGGACCCCAGAGTAGTAGCAGCTGCACAACTATTGGGTTTAACTGTAAGGGAGGCAAAAGAGAACGCGGACATCTTGAATGTGCTTCTTCTAGTTATGTTAGGCCTTGAAGAAGCGCCAGTGGGAGAGGTAGTAGAGCAATATGTACTGGGGGGGGGGGGCTCTGATCAAGCTTGAGGAGGAACGCGGTCTATCAACACATATGCGAAATCAGCTCGGCTGGTACAAGGTGCATATACAAAAAAAGGACTTCAAACGTTTTATCCTCTTGGACGTTAGAGAGGAGCATTACTTCAAAAGATACATGTTACATATTCCAATGGACGAATTGTTTCACATATTCAATCAGCGCGATCTCGACAAGTCTACCATCAGTTGCTATTGTCTGTAAGTGATTTATATTCAAGTATCTAGCTAAGCTCGTTCATTGCCTATATATCTTAATTAACTATATGATTTTTGTATGCTATTATGCAGATTTAAGATGTTTGAATGCAAAAAAAGGGAATCCATGACGTTGGGTTCATTGACCCATATATCATTAATGAAAGGATGTTAAAAGATCACCCCAGAGACGTGGAGAAGGACCTCTTCAGATTTTTTGTCAAGCAAAGTCTTAAAAGAGAACTTCTATTTCCTTACAACTTCAAGTGACACTACTAGGAAAACGTCTATAGATAATACAGCTACCCGTAGCGCACCGTATATGTGGTACGCTGCGGGTATTTATCCGTAGCGCATGTGTGTATATGCGCTACGGGTATGTCATATACTCGTAGCGCACCATATATAAAATGCGCTACGGGTATATGTAGGCCCGGATGGGGAGCTCTGCCCACACTTACCCGTAGCGCATATGAGTTCAACTACCCGTAGCGCACCTATAGACATGGGCTACGGATTGTTTAATTGAACCATCACGCGCGCGGCGCGAAAAACTAGCGCTAATATTTCGCCCGGGCGCCGAAGACCCCTTTATTTCCTTCCCGCTCCCTCCCACTGCCCCACACTAAAGTCTCAAACAAAAAAACAAAATGTCTCCCGAACCCTAAAATCCCCAAATCCATCTGACTCTCCTCCGAGCTCTCCCGGCGCGCCGCACTGGGCTCTCATGGCGCCTCTCCCCCGAGCTCTCCCGCCAGCGTGCATGCCGTCTGACTCCTCTGCCAAATCTGTCCGTGCACCGCCGCCTCCACATCGTTCCTGTCGCCGCCACGCGCTTGACTCTCTCCACCGCGCGCCCAAAGTGATCTCCCTCGACGGCGGCAGTGGCGGCGGCAGCGGAGGCCAGCCACGGAGGAGCAACTGAGGTGACCTCCTCGCCTACCTCGAGCCTGATGCATCTCTAGCGGCCAGGGTTGCGGCGTCCAGGAGCGGGTTCCTCGTCGGCAGCAACGTTGACCATGTGTGTGTGCATCCTCCGTTCTTTGTGAGCTCCTTTCTCTCTCTCTCTCTCTCCCTCTCTCTCTCCCCTATGTGATTTTGTGCATCTCGTATTTGTACCAGATGCTTGCTCAACCGAAATGATTTGAGGAGGAAGGCCATGGAGGAGGTGGAAGTGCTCTTCCCCATAGTTAATCCATCAATCCTCTTCAACGTCTCTAGGATTTCAGCCCAACCTGCAGGTCAATCACCCCCTTCCCCATATTTTTGTACATGATCTGAAATCTGTTATTTTATAGATCTTATAAAACAAATTGAGTGACTGTTTGTAGTCTATGTTCTTGCACGCCAGAGATTTGATGATTGTATAGGTGGGTTAATGATGTTTTGTATGGATATGGTACAGGATACAGGTGATTGGAATTTTGAGTAAATATGCATCCATTAGTTTGACTGACAAGTCCTTGACTTTGTATTTGCTTCAAGTGTCAATGCAAGATCCTTACTTGAAAACTGCATGATTTCATTTTGATGGTTGGGGCTCACAAGTGTTCTATGGATGTAAGATTTTGACGGTCTGTTGTCCATTTAGTTATAGTTCAAAAGTGAAAAAGGGTAGCTCATTTTTATTGACGCTGATATGTTAATTTATAATTGTGTAAAGATCTGTTTGAGATGTCTTTTCTTGTCCATGCTGAAATTAGAAGGTTGAAATAGATTTCAAGTGGTTCAAAATATACTTCCCTAAATAAGAATGACAAACTATAATTCTCAGTATACCGCTTTTGAAATTGTTTGAGTGCTAACAATGTTTAGTTGTGCTGAGTGCTGACCCTTGGTTGTGGTTTTACTTTCTCTAGGATAAGATTAATGGTGTTGACCCGTTCCACACAGAGATGAGACATGGGGCTGGGCTTTTTTTCATACGAGACGACAATGCAGAAATTACAATCTGGCTCAGTCGATCTTCCGATCATTGGCAGTCCATGCAATAGGGATTTCACAGATATTATATGGGTTTGTAGTCCGGGACTACACACCTATGGCAAGCCCCAAGAAAACACTTCTAGGTAACTACCTCTTCAAATTAAAAGCGCAATTAGATATATCACCTCTGTAAATTACTTTCATTCGATTACCTTGTTTAATTCTTGTGACCAGCGCGTCCAGTCTGCCTACACATATGGGTGTGGGGAGGGCATCACTCGGCTTATTATTGAGATATACATACTGATCAGGTAATAGGTTTCAATCTTGATATGCAGAATCCACTTATTTTTCAGTACCTTTAGTCATAGAAAGTGTTCCTCATCTATTCATCTGAAAATGGGTTTAGAATAAGGCCACTTCCGCATCGAGATAAACCTCATATTTGGATTTTTGTCCTTTAACATTTCATAGAGGTGCTAAATTCCTATGTGATCATTGGATGGTGCCAAACTATGTCCCTGAAATGTAAATTGGATAAGCCAAAAGTTCAGTTAGATTTAATTGTTTTACTGCTAATCATCAATCTATATTTGTGTGATTGCTTTTGGTCAGTATAGGGCTGTGATCTCCGCAGTGCCGTCGGCTGTTGTTGTCGGTGAGCATGAGAAGCCCAACTCCTAGAGGCGCTCTTGCCCTGGCCTAGCTGTTGGATGACACAAGGCTACTGCTGCTGCTCCATGTGTTCGTCGATCTGGTTCTCTGATACATAGGTATAAATACTTGTCTACTAGGTTTGTTCCAAGTGCCATTATGTTGATTTAACATGTGTAAGAAGCAGATCAGCTACCAAAAGTATATATGTTGGATTTGATTTAAATAGTAAATACCATCTGCTCTGTAGCAATACATCCACTAGTTTTTTTTCATAGTAGTACAACAGCCACAGGAAGGTAAATCCATCAATTTGTAGGTCTATTTGTAGGGTTGCTCTATTTCACATCTATTAATTAGTTCTCAACATAATTATGCAATCCAGTCAAACATTCATTAGTAATGTTGGTGAGATGCATTTTTGTTTTTCAAAGCACCTAATGGATTAGATGTTGGGTCAGAGCATTCTCAACTATTTGTATGCTTCTTAGTTTGTTTACATGAGTTGAGGATCTTGCAACTGCTAGCCGTGCCTTAACTAAATCCTTATGTCCAGAATATTAATTTGGGGTGTGTGTCTGTATGTCTGCAGTATTTCCTCTGCTGCAACAATTCTATTTTGTAGTATCTTGGGTTGCAATCACAGTTTCTTTATCTTCAGCCCCTGCTCGCAAGCCCCTACCTTTGAGCATCAATTGTGTGGATTTTTTACTTCTGTAGTTCCGTTGTTTCTTCATGTGCCAAACAATTTTTTTGCTCGCATGAACCGGTAATTGAGTTACGGCTACCTTTCAATCTAGAATGTCACTGGTGATATATATCACAAGACCATGGTGAGCACTCGGATTTGCGTTGTCTTCTCCTTTTGGTCTTTTGATGTGTTTGGAATTTTTAAGAAGTATTCTATTGCATGTATGTAAAAAAGTGCAGTATATTGGTTAAATAAACATATACGTTAGTTTATGCAGGGTTTCTGCCCTATACTTAATGAAATGCTCAAATGATGCAAAATTATCTCTTACTGGATCAATACTACCTCTCTGCGATTGATAAGTATGTTATGAGAAAAGAGCAAAACCATTCTCATTTATTGCTTTTGTGTTATTATTACTATGCATTTTCTTGCTCGGCTTCCAAAATGTTTGAAATATATATCTCTTGACAGTCTTTCCTTCCGGCATAAAACAATATTGGGTGACATTTCAGCTTGCTTCAGTTTATAGGAGAAAGTTCAGCTTGCTTCAGTTTATAGGCATTTAAGCATTCAAAAGGAGCTACACATGCTTTTAATCATTTCAGCTTGCTTCAGTTTATAGGAGAAAGTTCAGTAGCAAGCTGTTTGACATTAACAGCGCTGTCCGGATGGACCTGCTGGCAGATTTGTTCTATTCAAGTGTAGCTAAATCCTAAAGGATAGGCCAGACCAACCAATAGTCCAATAGTTTTTGAGATTTTTTCTGCACTTCGGATTAAGAATCTGCAAAAATGCTTATGATTTGTACATTTACTATCTGAAATGCATGTCAGTATTACTCGTCCTTTGTTTATCAAACAAGTAAATATAACATTGTGTGCTTTTCAGATATTTCCTCTAAATTACATGTGTGATCTTCATATGCTCTATTAAACACATGTGACCATTTCCAACATTTGACAAAAAAAACTGTTTTGGTTCAGTTGCAACATGTGTACTAAGCTTGAAGGGATTTGAAATTAAAGAAGCCTAAAATCCAAGAGCTTTTGCATCAAAAATTGCTATTCAAATGGCATGGTACGCCTTGCCTAATTTCCTTTTTCATTAATATCCGAATGTTTCTACTGAGCTTTTTATTGCCTGCATTTTGTATTTAACAAATCTTTAGAGAATGCCAGCCTGTCCAGTTGACATGATAAGCTCATAGTTTAAGGCTTGAGAACTGCAACATCACTTCTATCTTCATGGGCTTCAGTTGTGGTGCAAGATGCCAATATATGACACTCGGGTTCTATCTTCTGGAGATTAGCGACTGAAAAAAATGTCCTAGAGTATATATTATCGATGTTGATACCTCTCCCTGAAGTGACGAAAGGCCATATTCTGATTTGGTTTTATTGTTTCAGGTCCCAAGGTGAATTCTTTTGCTCTACAGTAGTGCAGTCAGATAACTTTGGTTCAGGCGAGTGTTTGGATCCCTGAACAATGATGCTCTTATCCTGCTACCATGGGAAAACTGATATGCTAAGCACTGCCCTTTAACTATTATTATGGGTCTTTAGTTATTGACCACAAAGAATCAAAATTTTAATGATCTATTACCATAGAAAAATATCAGTAAAGTGTCTCATTTCAGCTGAAGTTGTATGACACACAACTTATGTTAGATAGTTTTCAGCTTCTCATATATTGTGTATAATGCTTAGGTTCCATGTACTGATCTGTTGTGGTTAATTCTTGCCTTATGATTTTCCATACATCATTTCCTACTTGTGATCCTACCCTATTGTACAGTTCATTTTTTTATTTGCATTATTCAGCGTTGTTAAATTGCTAAAATGCAGCATTTATACCTATGAAGAGTTCATATGATGTTTAACATTACATGTGCCAGCATCCTCTTTATGTACATATCACGTGGTTGCAGGTTCTGGTAGTGGCAAGGCATGAGAACGATAATTATATCGTGGTAAGCTGCAACCAGTATTCAGGTATCACAAGTCCTGCAGTCACTGTCAGACAGTAGTTACCCAATTGCAATCTGAACATGGATGGAAGGGTGAAGGAGGCCACGTCTTGTTCGTCTTAAAGTTTTAGGGATTTTTTATCTTTTGGTGGGAGAGAATCTAATAAATTTGCACACTTATGTGCAAAATAAACTCTTGTCTTTATCTATACATGTGCAACTTCTTATGAACTTAGTGAAGATCCGAGGGTAGCAAGGAAAATCTGCACAAAATTATTTAACCAAAACAAACCGATGACTTGCATTACTCATTTTGCATCTCATGGTTTCATCGTTATCTAAATTTCATATTCCATACATAAAATAAACATCCGCAAAAAATTCACGGGATCGTGCGCCAAGGCGCACATCTAAATCTAGTTTGGTACAACAGCCATCTGTTGGAAATTTTATGATCATTGGCATGGCTTATGCCTATTTTGTGTTCCTTTAAGAGCGATCTTGCTCTTGTAATAGGGTTGCCTGATAGGTTATATGCCTTCTACAGGATCTGTTGCCTAGTAAGCCGGAGAACTTCAAGGATAAGGTGAAGGAGGAACAGAGAAGATCAAGCAGCTCCTTTCCATGAGTTATTTGAGACTCATACCTATGTACTTCATTGACAGTGTTGAAGAACATAGTGGTATTCTCTCATCATGCCAGCATGTTGCTAATCAAGTACGGGGAATTGATCTTTGATGAAGAAGCATAAATAATGCTTCTATATGTAGCTAGCCTGTTGTAGCCTTCGATACGTTTGAACCTTAGTTTTTCTAGAGTGAATGAGCTACTTCATGTTGTAAAACTATTGGCTGTTATGAATGAACAACTATGTTATCAATATATGGATGCAATTGATTATTGTGTGATCTTTTATTCTGTGTTGAATTATAAGTGTGATATTGTGCTAAAAGCAAAGTACATATATACTGTTGTTAGATTTCATATTTATTTAAATCAAAAAATAATACCCGTAGCGCATGTGTGTTTGGTGCGCTACGGGTAATATGCATACCCGTAGCGCATGTGTATATATGCATACCCGTAGCGCATGTGTGTTAGGTGCGCTACGGGTAATATGCATACCCGTAGCGCACCAGACACATGCGCTACGGGTAAGCCTATTACCCGTAGCGCACCACACATGCGCTACGGGTATTTTTTTACTAGTAGCGTGCTACCCGCAGCGCACGACATATGCGCTACGGGTAACCATATTAGGTGCGCTACGGGTAAGCTTTTTTCTAGTAGTGTGAGTGTTTCTATCTTCTAGACATTCTTTTTTGCTTACTCGATGTTAAGTGTAATTGATGAGTTATGCATGCGTGTCTGCAGTTACCACTGTATTCTGCTAAAGATTCAATTGGACACATCAACTGTTCATATCTTGGACTCATTGGATAAGCCCGACGTCCTGATTAGCGATATGAAAGAAATGCTGCAAAAGTAATTTCAATCATTACCCGACTATATCAGCTCCTTTCATTAATTTCCTGATATCAAGTATTTAATAACTCATTTGCTCATTTTCTTTGCCCTGTAGCGTTTGGACACGTTTCAGAAGGTCGGTAATAGGTGAATTCAAAGAACAGCTAACTTTTAAAAAGATAAAGGGTTTGCAGCAACCATCGGGGACCAATCTCTGTGGATTCTACGTCTGCGAGTTCATCCGGTGGTACACCAGTGAGCGGAGAGCACGTTCCACGGACTTTGATGTACGTAAATAATATTCACAGTTTTCTTATATATATCCATATCGATCTTCTTAAAGTTGTATGTTATGCGGGAGAAGCTCGTACCAACCCAGCGCCTAAAAGCAATTCAAGAGGAGCTGGCAGGATTCATCATGGGGGAGGTCATCTGTGAGAAAGGAGAACACTATATTGAGGACGAAGAACGCTATCTGTAATTTAGTGATCTCCGTGTAACTTAGTTTGTTTTGAAACTTGTTTGAAAAATAGTTGTACATACACTTGTTTAAAATTGTAGTATATACAATCGCAAGACATCGTATAATATTATATATGCATGCACCAACGTGTAATGTGTATGTACTAGTCGTAGAATATAGGTACGGAAACTCGTTTGAAATTAAAATGAACCCTAATTAAGCATAAACCCTAAACCTATAATCTGAAACAACAATAAAAATAAAAACAAAAACAGAACACTTTAGTCCCGGTTCTCATTACGAACCGGGACTAAAGGTCCCCGAGACGGCGCTCCTAGCCGTGCCCACGTGGACGGCCATTAGTCCCGGTTCGTTTGCAACCGGGACTAAAGGCTGAGGGCCTTTAATCGCGCTTTGCTAGTCCCGGTTTGGAAACCGGGACTAAAGGCCGTTACAGACCGGGATTAATGACCCTTTTTCCACCAGTGATATGAGGAAAGATTGCACGCACATCTATGCTTTTAATTGGCTAAAATTAAGGAGTAAAATTTGGAACTAATAGCTTTGCACGTATAGCTATTCTTAACTGCTGAATAGAAGGAACATAAATGATTTGATCTGGATTGCTCGTGGGGGACAACAAATAAAAAAAACATCCGACGGTGGAGGGTGATGTTAAGGGCGATTAGTGGTTGAGATTGTTTGATGTCAAAGATTTTTAGGATGACGTACCATCACAGACTCCCATTTAATAGTAAAGATATGAATTCAAGTGCTGACATGATTCTTTACTGGATGATTTTTTCGTGGACACCGTTTGCCTTACAAGTTACATTGCTTCAATATTATGTTGATAACATTTGCATCCTGAGATTTCCTGAGCTTAATTAACACTATGATTCTTTGATTTATTATTTCCAATAGTTGAAATCTAGGATGTGCCTAGCTATGTCTCGGTCGATCCAGAAATTGGGTAGAACTCGATCGATCATCTGAGATGTTTTTAATTTTTCGGATCTCATCTGCTGGGCCCTATCCTTAATTGTTCTGGTATTTTTTAACAAGGCATTTTTTATAGATGGGATAGAAATCTGCAATTACACAAAAAAATAAAATTGCACATATATACAATTGCTAATCCATGTACAATTGTGCATCTACAAAGAAAAACAAGCCTATATTTTTCTGGTGCATAAAATTACACGCACATGTCACTGGTGGAAAAAGGGGCTTCCATTCGACACATTTGTCTCGAACCAAATTCGATCCGCGACCAAAGGGCTCATCAGTCCCGGTTCATTTGAAAATGTGGGCCAGGGAGCATTAGTCCCGGTTCAAAAGGGACCTTCAGTCCCGATTTCACCTAACAGCCGGGACTAATGCCCCGTGGACCTTTAGTCCCGGCTCGTGTAACAAACCGGGACTAAAGGTGACCTTTAGTCCCGGTTCGTTACACGAGCCGGGACCAATCACCCGTTCAAACGAACCGCCCACTTCGCGCCAGTTATCGATCGACGACATGCATGCATTAACGATCGACGACGCTTCGTATATCGTCGTGTGCTGATCGGGAACCGCCGGCGACGCGTTGGAACCCGCTCGTCTGCATTCACATCGCCGCCGGCGTGTGATCTCTCATCTTCTCCCTCTTTCACTATATAAATCACTCACTCATTTGATCATCTTCTTCCCCACAAAACATCTCTCTTCTTCTTCCCCAAAACCTCCCACACACATCACCATACCGCCGGCGCCC
Organism: Dactylis glomerata; assembly: GCA_007115705.1. Taxonomy (NCBI): domain Eukaryota; kingdom Viridiplantae; phylum Streptophyta; class Magnoliopsida; order Poales; family Poaceae; genus Dactylis; species Dactylis glomerata. The sequence continues at coordinate 6,365,578 of QXEO01000220.1, read as the reverse complement.
GCGAGCTCTCCCTCGGCGACAATGGAGGAGCAACATTGGCCCCGGTCTCGGGTCTACTACGTGGTCATCGAAGAGATGAACTTCACCATCACCGAGACCCTCCGTGCTTCGAGGGTGGAGAAGTGGATCGGCATGGTCAAGCGCCGGTTCCTCGACGACGCACCGGTCAAGTGCGTGGGCTTGGACTGTGAGTTCACCACTCACGCGCGCCCTCAACGTGCCGCCGTCCTTCAACTCTCGGTGGAGTCCGAGGTATTGGTCTTCCAAATTTGCAAGGCCAATGCCGTGCCGCAACTCCTCAAGGACTTCTTGAAGGACACCACCATCAAGTTTGTTGGTGCCGCTATCGACAATGATCTGCGCAAGCTAAGCCCATACGGAATTGTTATTCCGTCCGCATATGATCTTCAACAAGTTGTCCCAAACCCCACTAGCAAGCCAACGCCGAGTCTCTATGATTTGGCCAATGCTATTATTGGGACACATCTTGAGAAGAAGAAGAGGGACAACAAGAAGAAGAAGGACAAGAAGAAGAAGGGAGAAGAAGAAGATGAAGAAGAAAAAAAGAAAAGAAAAGAAGAAGATGATCTAATTTTTGGTTGGGAAAAAGTTCCATTGAGCATGAACCAACTAAAATATGCCGCTTTAGATGCTCGCCTAGGCTTTGAGATAGCTAGGAGATTCTGGAAGCTAAAGGGCTACAATAGCAATGTTGATCGTCTTAACCTTAATAATTAGGTGTGGATGATTATATATGTATGGAAAAATGTTTGGATGAGCAATTGGAAAAATGTTGGATGAGCCATATTGGATGAGTATGTTTGAAAAAATGTACTCCCTTTGTTTCGGTTAACAAAGTCAATTAATTTTCGAATTTGTGATTTTTCAAGTATTTTTGCTTTTTTGAATATTTTAATCATCTGAAAATTAATAATTAAATTATATAAAAAGAATATTTGAAATTCATTGGTGCTTATTATTATTCGTAATCATTGTTTCTTATTTTGTGAATTTATTTGGAATTTAAAAAAGTAATATTATATATTACCAAAGTGTATAGGTTAATAGAATAGGTACCATACCATTATCAAGAAGTCGCGAGCGCAGTCTTGGAAGCTAGTAGGGAAGGAATGGAGAAGTTAAGCGTGCTAAGGGTGGAGCAGTGTGAGGATGGGTGACCGACCGGGAAGTGAGGACCACGAGTACTTATAATTTGATATGTGATATGGAGAGAGCCATAAGTATCTAATTCTATATGAGAATAGAGATGATTAGATAATAGAGAAATAAAGAAAATACAGAAATTCTGAAACAGAAAATACAATTTTATACCGAATGGACCTATAGTCCCGGTCCGTGTTAGGAACCGGGACCAAAGGTCCTCAAGCCGCAGCACATGCCCAGGGCCACGTGGCGGACCATTGGTCCCGGTTCATAAACGACCGGGACTAAAGGCTGAAGCCTTTAGTCGCGCTTTGTTAGTCCCGGTTGCGAAAACCGGGATTAATGGTCTTTACAAACCGGGATTGAAGGCCTTTTTTTCACCAGTGTGTAATGATACCTTCAAGTTGTGCACATATGTGCAAATTGCGCATAGGCAATTGCACATATATTAATTACACAAAAATTATAATCCTTGTGACCTAAAATTGTTGTCTTAACTTTGGTTAAATACGCATCTAACCAAACATATTTTTAGTGTGTAGATAGGTGTGTATCTAGAAATTTTTGAGCAATTAATTTCGAATAGAGGGAGGAAGAGTTTGTAATTATTGCTGTGTCGTATTTGTGTCCTACCATAATCAAAACACTGCCATATGTTTACGTGGCTCGCGCCACTTGAACACATGGTAGTGTTTCTAGCCACGGCGGTGCCCTATTTTTTGGCAGTGCGGTTTATATTTCTACTACTAATAAAAGAGAAAATATAAATTTTCCTACATATTAAATATTAAATATACATAACGGGATTAGTAGCCTGCACCACTTTAAACATATGCCCTAGAGATAAAAAACAGCCCGATTGGTTGTCTACACTCTAGACTCTCTCTCCGTGTTATGGCCAGCGCACGGCAAGGCGCTCCCTGGCCAGACCCTCACGGAGCCGTGATGTGGAGGCCGCAGTCATGGAAGACGAGAAGCACCAGCAGGTGGTGCAGGGAGACGAGGCGGAGACGCCGCGGCGGATGCAGCTGCAGGAGTCGGCGGAGGCCCGCGCGGCCGTGGCGCCGCTGCCGTGCCCGCGGTGCCGGAGCCAGGAGAGACCAAGTTCTGCTACTTCATTACTTCAACAACTACAACGTGAACCAGCCTGCAAGGCCTGCCACCGCTACTGGACCGCCGGCGGCGCGCTCCGCAACGTGCCCGTCGGCGCCGGCCGCCACAAGAACCGGCCGCTCGGACCCATCGCCACCGTCGCCACCGGCCACGGCCACCATCACCTCCACGGTCTCCACCACCACCACCGCGCGGCCGCCGGCCGATCGATCGATGGCGTGGTGATTAAACAAGCTTGCAAGGACAATTAATCATGAAGTCGCCATGCAAATGCAAGTTCACATCTTTCTAACTAGGTGAAATCTAGTGACTGTTCTGCTTGTATTCTTACCGTGCGTACTTCTAAAAGATTACTACCATACAGTTTTGTTCTTGTGGTACCGTTACATTTCGCCGCACGGATATTGTGCTGCCTGGTATTAACGGGAAGAGGTACTACAACTCCACATCAACATCCAAAAGGGCCTGCAGGTATTAACGGATATATTGTGATGCGTGGTTTTATAAAGGAAGAAAAGAACAGATAGGAACCTGTAGTTTGGGAGTACTACTCGTGCGCCAGATTAATTTAGACTAAGTACGTCCCTGCAAGCTTGTTTAATCACCACCCCCTCGATCGATCGGTCCGGCCGTAGTACTCCATGATTCTCCGGTGGAGGACAAAAATGGGTGTTCCCACATTTACATTTCGGTAAACTGGGCAAGCACTTTTACACCGCCATCCTTTTGGGAAGTTTCATCGCAAAGAGACGACAGGCACCTGACTGGCTGGGTGACTCACTAGTCGTCATGAATGCACTTGAAAAAGATAGTAATGGAAGCTTTTCCGAAAAGGACCGGGAGATAATCATTCCAACCGTCAGATTGTCAGGGTCAAGGAGGGGAGCGCTGCCTTTGAAGTTTGAACCAACACCCAGCCCCGCCTCTTTTGCCAGTAGCTTTAATTGCGAGGGAAGTTACTTTTGTAGCTGGGCGGGCGCTCGCAAAAGCGTTCTCGGGTTTACTCGCTAGCTGGTTTGTCATGGTTGGGAGTTGGGACTGCGGCGCCGGGACCTTTTCGCTGCAGGGGCATGGCGTCCCACACAGGGACAGAGCTGCTGATGCATGGAGTATAGATTTTTTGACAAAGTAATATAAATACCAAGATAATAATTCCTCCTTCCTAAATTAAGATTCATATTAATTTTGGTTAAAGTCAAACTTTCTAAACTTTGAGCAAATGTACAAATAATAATATCAACATCTACAACATTACATCAATGTTATTCGAATCATCTTAAATATATTTTCACAATTTATGCATTTGATATTATAAAGATTAATATTGTTTATATGAAATTGATCAAACTTATAAATTTGAATTTCACAACATAATATGCATCCTAAATTGAGACGGACGGAGTACCAAATACATCTGTCCTCTGCAACAATTTAATGTCAACATTAAGTCTAGACATTAAGAATGTACACAACCAAAAAAAAAGATAAGAAAAACAAAGCCCTGCACGTCTTCTCCCTATCTGCTGCCACTATTTCCTAGATTAGTCACCACTCTTGACTCGACGCGAGCATGCGAGATGGTACCTCAAAAGTCTAACCGACCTTCTTCAAGCATGGCCTTCTTGATCCTAACAAACAAGCTTGCCGAATGATGATGAGCCGAAGGGGCCAACCAAGACCTTTGGTCACGACCCGCCGAGATGTGAGTTCATGTAACCGAGCCGATGAGGCCAGCAGCGTGGTGGCCTTCCACCGCTAGAGGCAAATTTGGCTGGTGTATGCCCTTGGAAGGAACCACCATGCCACCGACCAGGGATATCGATATCCTCTTGGGCCATCTTGCAGCAAGGATCCCCAATCCCCACCAACATCTTCAACAGGAGAAGGTGGAGCGGCGCCTTTGATCGCCCGCCATCCCAAGAATTCTGGATGCAGGTGACGTCCAACACGCCAAGAAGAAAATCAACGCCCGAGGTCAGAACTCCATGGCGGCATGTTAGGAGAAAAACACAAGGGAAGAAGGAAAAAAATTAAAATGACCAGACTTCTCGTCATCGTTGTTCGCAGTCCGATAGTATCCTCCGACGACGGTGGGGGTGAACGGGGTGGTTGGGAGAGTTTTTTTGCCACGACAATATGGGCCTACATGATGTGATTCACAACATAGAAAACAAATAAATCTACAAAAGCGCGAACAAAAGCCAAAATCTAATCTAAAAGATGCAAGTAACCAAAGGGAGATTAGATATTCATACCCTTGAAGATTTGCACGACGGAAATGTCAACGTGGTTGGCGAACAACTCTGGAGCTTGTATAGGCATTACATTAAGGTGAAGGGCTTGTCCTTGTCGCGACCACACTATCTTGGAAGTAGGCCGATAAAGACAGCGACGAGCTCCTCAATCAAATTAAAGGGACATCCCTCTCCCACGCCTCCTGCGATATATCTTTTGGCGCCAGTTTTCTTACGTGCTTTGACATAGGGTGTCTTCACCACCTTCAGCCTCATCTCTTTTGGAGGCATGGCGACATCAGCAAGGGCGTGAACAATAGTTTATGACGTCAGAAATGAAAATATGAGGAGGGAAAGAAAGAAAGAGTGAAATGGATACGAGATAATGCACACTAGTGGGGACAGGGGCTTTAGTCCCGGCCCATAAGGGGCTTTAGTCCCGGTTCCCCAACCGGGACCAAACAGGCGGGACTAAAGGCCTAACCTTTAGTCCCGGCCCTGTTCCAAGCCGGGACCAAAGGAGCTCCATGTGGGCGCCTGGGAGCGCCCTCAGGGGCAGGCCCTTTAGTCCCGGGTCGTAACACAGACCGGGACTAAAGATTTTCTGCAGATCTTGTTTTTTGTTTTATCGTTTTAGGGGTTTTAGGGTTTAGGTGTTCGGGGGATTAACGTGATGCCTCGTTTGGTGCATTGTTTGGTGTTTGGGAATTAGTTTATGCATATATATAAGATTAACTTATCTTACAAGCGAGCATATATATATAATTATATGGAGATCAGAATTATCGGGACTACAGCCCGTCTATTCGATTACATGGACCAACATCAGTAATGGCCCCTAGCTACACTAAATCGTCATTTGTCGTCTATAGCTTCTGTCCTCAGAAAGGTCGCTAGCTCCTCTGCAACAGCAATCGCGCGTTGCTCTGGTAGGTACTTCTCCCGCATGGTCGTGTACTATATAAGAAGAGGAGATGAATATGCATGTCAATCATGATAACAAAGAATGACGGGTAAAAATAGAGATGTGAATGTTTATTGCTTACGTCATATCTGTAATCCTTGTGCTCAGAGGTAAACGTGCGAATAGTCTCGCAAACTTAGTATCCACATAGATGCGTCCCCCGTGGCTGCTGGTCGCACTTTACGAGAATAGAATATAATCAAAATAATAATCTAGCATCATAAATGTATTGAAAATAGAAGTATATCATACTACTAGTTACCTGAGCCGCTCTAAAGGTCAGCTTCTCATGCTCGATACCGCCAGTCACGCACTTGAACCGCTTCCAAACCCTGCCCGACAAGGAAAATGATTTGCTAAGTTTTTCATTAATTGATATATCAGAAAATCATCGAAAGAGACCGATAGAGCGCAAGAATGATTGAAATTACCCTTGGAGCATGTCCTGCAGGCTTTGGAACTGTTCCAAGGGTCTCGATAATGGGTCGAAGGCATCAACTCTTCCCTTATCAATTTGAATGTCCAACAGAATCCAGTGGTAGCTTCACATGTATATATATGTGTCAGTAACTTATCAATTACACTTATAAGTGAATGGACACAACAGAGTAAGACCCTCACCTGAAGTTGTATGGAAACAGTATGTGGTCACAGAAATTTTGATCTGTTAGAAACCTTAGAAGGTTTTCCTCCGTCTCCTTGGGGTTATCAGTTAGCGTCTTTATATGTATTTTATCTGGGTCAATAAACCCAATATTTAGGATGTTCCTACTTTTACATTCCAGAATCTTCATTCTGCATAATAGAGTACAAGTCAGAACGGAACAAGTTATATGTAGACAATGAATTGAAATAACTGAACAAGTTATATATAGACAACGAATTGAAAAACTTACAGACAATAGCAACTCATAAGCGATTTGTCGAGGGCGTCGGCATTGTACATCTGGAAGAGTTCATCAAAGTCGATATGGATGTCTTCGGGACGGCCGTAGTACTCCCGTGGGACACGCGCCACGATCATCGTTCTCCCATTCTTTGCTTCACTTAAGTACCATGTATGCAAGTAACACATATTTGTTGGGAGATCATCAAACTTATCTTTGCTGACCAAAGGCGCTCCCATAACAAACTGCGGCTTAGGGGCTACCACAGCGTAGCTGGCACGTCCTTGAAACTGCCCTGGATGCATGCCATCTCTTCCTTGACCACAGTCGGGACCTTGATACTGAAAAGGACTTCAAAGAAGATTTCCTTCTCTTCCTTGGTAAGAGTGTAGCTGGCACGTCCTTGAAACTGCCCTGGATGCATGCCATCTCTTCCTTTATGACGTTCCTGGTCCTCCCGTGCTTCCGGTGTTTCTTTTGACTTCCCATACGAGCCCAGGAAGCCTAGAATATTCACGCAGAGATTCTTCGTCAGGTGCATCACGTCGATTGCGGAGCGGACCTCATGGACTTCCCAATAGGGTAGCTCCCAAAATATAGATTTCTTCTTCCACATGGGTGCGCGCTTATCAGGGCCGTTAGGAACAGGTTGGCTGCCAGGACCCTTTCCAAAGATTACTTTTAAATCTTTGACCATATCAAATACTTCAGCATCAGTACGGGTGATAGGCTTCCCCCAAGGTTCTGCCTTGCCATTGAAATGCTTGCCTTTTTTCTTTAAGGGATGCTTGGGCGGAAGAAAACGACGATTGTACCGGTACACATTCTTCCTACATTTGTCCAGATATATACTTTCTGTCTGATCCAAACAGTGCATGCATGCATTGTATCCCTTGTTTGACTATCCTGAAATGTTACTAAGAGCAGGCCAATCATTGATAGTTACGAAAAGCAACGCTCGAAGGTCAAATTCCTCTTTTTTGTGCTCGTCCCACACACGTACACCTGGTTCGGCCCACAGCTGTAAAAGTTTATCAACTAATGGCCTTAGGTACACATCAATGTCGTTGCCGGGTTGCTTTGGACCTTGGATAAGCATTGGCATCATAATGAACTTCCGCTTCATGCACAACCAAGGAGGAAGGTTGTAGATACATAGAGTAACGGGCCAGGTGCTGTGACTGCAACTCTGCTCCCCAAAAGGATTCATGCCATCTGTACTTAGACCAAACCATAAGTTCCTTGCGTCACCTGCAAATCTCAGGAACTCTCTCTCTATTTTTCTCCACTGCCGACCATCAGCGGGGTGCCACAACTTGTCGTCTTTCATACGATCTTCCATGTGCCATCGCAATAACTTCGCATGATCTTTATTTCTGAAGAGACGTTTTAACCGTGGTATTATAGGAGCATACCACATCACCTTGGCAGGAACCCTCTTCCTGGGTGGCTCGCCCTCAATATCACCAGGGTCATCTTTTCTGATCTTATACCGCAATGCAGTGTATACCGGGCATTTATCCATATTCTCATACTTCTCACCGCGGTAGAGGATGCAGTCATTAGGGCATGCATGTATCTTCTGCACGTCTAATCCTAGAGGGCAGACAAGCTTCTTTGCTTCGTACGTGCTGGCGGGCAATTCGTTCTTTCTTGGAAGCATCTTCTTCATCAGTACCAGCAACTTTTTGAATGACGAGTCAGTCACACCGGTCTCTGCCTTCCACTTTAGCAATTCCAGTGTGCTACCCAGCTTCTTCTGGCCATCTTCACAAGTTGGGTACAATAATTTGTTGTGGTCCTGTAACATCTGCTCGAACTGCAACCTCTCCTTTTCTGTGTCGCAGCCTCGCCGTGCATCAGAAATGACCCAGCCAAGATCATCAGCGGGCTCATCTGGTTCCCGTTCTTCACCCTGCTCTTCTTCTTCATTGTCTTCCATTGCGGTATCAGCATACTCAGGGAACATAGATCGGTAGTTGTCATCATCGTTCTCTTCTTCTTCATCGTCGTCTTCCATCATAACCCCTCTTTCTCCGTGCTTCGTCCAAACATTATAGCCCGACATAAAACCAGACCGAAGCAGGTGGCTCTGAATGACTCTTGAGGAAGTGTAATCCTTCTCATTTCGACATTCAACACATGGACAAAACATATAGCCACCACCATACTTGTTCGCATCGGCCGCATCTCGAAAAGAATGCACGCCTTCTCTGTAAGCGGCTGTGCGTCGATCACCGTACATCCATGGATGGCTCATCTGCATCATACGACAGTATATCAAACACAATCACGATCATAAAAATTTGTACCGCACGGTCTAAACGAGGAAATATAGTTGCTAACCTTTTAGAATAAGTGGAAATAAAGAGGAAGAGGTTTAAGCGTGGCTCGGGCATCTCATATCGTAGTTGTGTTCGATGAACTGAAGCGGCATCGCTCTAACACACATTTCAACAAACACCTCTAGTGCATCCAAAAAAAATGGAGAGCTAGCACACACCCACACTCTTCCATCCAAGAAAAATACAAGGAAGAGAGGAGAGAGGGGCTGCGGCCATATATATAGGCAGAGGACTTTAGTCCCGGTTTGAGACACAAACCGGGACTAAAGGGGGCGCACATACGGGCCGCTCATCGCATAGCCCTTTAGTCCCGGTTTGTGTCTCAAACCGGGACTAAAGGCTCGTTACGGGCCGGGACCAAAGCCTCTCGGGCGGCTAGGCGATTTTGGGGCGACGTGGCCGGGCCTTTAGTCCCGGCCCAAATTGCGGCCAGGACTAAAGGGTCCAGGCCAAAGGCCCGTTTTCCACTAGTGGCACCACCGGCCTGGCTAGATAGCCTACCTGGTTGTCGCTTTTGTCTAGCGCCCGAGGCATCACGTATGAACCGGGATGGCCTCAAAACGACATATTCCCTTCATACCGGATTACTGGAAAATTGCGCATTTTAAGAAAAAAATTGATTATTTTTTTATGGTAAAAAATCATATCATTGAAAAGTTCTTTTAAATATATATGAATCCCATGGTATAATTTTAATGCTATATATCTCATGTTTTCTTGACCAAAATTAGTGGTGAAATATTTTTCTTAAAATACGTAATTATCCAGTAATCCGGTATGGATAGAGTAGGACAATTTTTCATCCGCACCGTAGCAAGCCGTATTTAAGGTTACAACTGAGTGCATATTTTTGTTCGACGCCCCAATAACCTTTTAGGGAGAGCTATTATGCTGACTCGCGACGCTCTAAAAATCTAACCTAACCTGGCATCTAGGCTTTCAACTTCATTATCACCCGTGTCCACGGGTGATTTTCCGACAACATACGTTGCCTGTTTAGTTATCCGAACGGGGCGTGGGGAACATGGAAACAAGACGATGGGGGAGGACTGCAGGAGCGCCGCCGCCGTCCACCAGAGAGGAGATGCCGCACCGCCGCCTGCACCACCACAGCCGCCTCCAACTCCCCCGCCGCCTCCACCGGCCGAACCGCCAACCTCCCCGCCCGCAACCGACGTGTTGCCGCGGTGCCTCGCCGCCCCACCCTATCCAAATCTCCCCCTCCGCCGATCCTACGCCGCCCCGACCATCCCCTCTAAGCTCCGCCACCGGCATGTCCTTCTCTAGTGCCGGCGACCCGCACCCCCACCCCCACCCCTAAGTTTTCTTCCTCACCTCCGCTGGCGCCGCCGCTGCCGTGTCGTGCGCCGCTTCCGGCGAGGTCCGATATCTCCGCCGCCATCTCCACCCCGGCCAGCCCCGGGGTCACCAACTCCGGCAGTGCTCTCTTTCTCTCGATATCTCTATTTCTGTCCGGGTCGAGGAACAGGATCCAGATGGTGAAGAAGATAGGCTAAGGAAAGAGATAACGATGGGGCCCACAAGTTCCCAGGCGTGCGTTGGTTTTGATAAACGTTATTTTATGTATATACCCCTCATATGTATACCTTTGTATATACCCTGTATTTGTACCATCTACCAATATATAAAGAGAGGCCAGCCCTATTGGGTGCTGTGCAATACCCTACCTATAATTTTGTCTTGGTATCAGAGCCTGCGATCGGCTCCAACGCTTCCGCCTAAAACCCTAAACCGCCGCCGCCGATCTACTCTCGGCCGCCGCCAAGATCCCCGCCGCCGATCTACCCTCGGCCGGAGTTCTACCCCCCTACTCCCACCATGTCAACGGTTTCCTCTGCCCTCTCTAGTGCAGCTGGTGGCTCGGCCAATTCGGCCGCCGCCGGTCACGGGAGTGCCTCCATGGCGTCCAGGATTCCCTCGACGCCGATCGTCATCACCAGCTCCATTACCATACGGCTCACCGCCGAGAACTACATCTACTGGCGCATCCAGGTTGTTCCCCTACTGAGGAGCAATCTAATCTACGGGTTCGTCGATGGGACTCTCCCCTGCCCTAGCGCTGAGATCCCAAACACGGCTGCCAAGGCAGGGACTACTGATCCCCTCACCATCCCCAATCCTGCCTATGGCCTCTGGCATCAGCAGGATCAGGCCATTGTGTCGGCCCTCGTCTTCTCTCTCACCGAGGGGGTGATCGGCATGGTGATGCTTGCTACAACGTCGCAGGAGGTGTGGGAGACACTTGAGGCGAGCTTTGCTACGCAATCTACCTCGCGTGTTATGCAGCTCCGCGCCTCTCTCTCCAAGTGCAAGAAGCTGGACAAGACGGCCAATACATAGTTCAATGAGGTCAAGGCCCTTGCTGATACTCTGGCCTCCATCGGCCAGCCTCTTCGCCCCGAAGAATTCAACTCCTACCTCATTGCTGGCCTTGATCAGGACTACGATGCGCTTGCAGATCATGTCGGTGCTCGTCCTCTCTCCGATCCCATGCCGGTCCGTGATGTCTACTCTCAGCTTATGAACGCTGAGCAGCGCATTGAGAGCCGGCGTGCTGAACTCCAAACTGACGTTCACCTTGCCAACTACACGGCACGTCCTTTTCCCACTGGTGGTCGCGACAATCAGCCGCCCGCTGGTGGTGGCCGCTCAGGTCCACCCTCTGGCCATACTGCTGCATCGCCTCCTGGCTCTGCTGGTGGCGGCCGACCCATCTGCCAGATATGTGGCAAGGTGGGACATGTTGCCTCCTGCTACTTCAAGAGGTTCCAAGCCAACTACCTCGGCGTCGGCAACGATGGCCACAACATGGAGAAGCAGATCGCCGCTTTCAAGCACCCCTCGAAGAACGGCGCTGCTTACACTGCAACCAAGACCGGCACTACAACGTCGTACCCAATTGATAATACATGGTACGCCGACACTGCCGCTACCGACCACCTCACCAATGATCTCAACAAGCTCACTGTGAGAGATCAATATCAGGGCAAAGATCATGTCCAAACCGCCAACGGCTCAGATATACGCATTACACATATTGGTCAGTCTATAATTTCTACACCATCTACTTCACTTCACCTCAACAATATCTTACACGTACCATCTGTTAAACGCAATCTTTTATCAGTCAAAAAGTTTGCCTATGACAACAATGTTTTCTTTGAGTTTCACCCGTGGTATTTTCTTGTTAAGGATCGGGCTACGAGGGAGGTTCTGCTTAGAGGAGGTCTCTGTGGTGGCCTTTATAATCTCAACTTCGAGTCAGTGAAACAAGTCTTCAGCAGTGTCAGGGTGTCACGAGATCAGTGGCACTCACGTCTAGGTCATCCAGCTACTCCAATAGTGTTCAACATGTTTTACATCGCTATGAGCTTCCTTCGGTGTCAGTCAATAATGCTGTAGTGTGTAATGCTTGTCAGCAGGGCAAAAGTCATCAGTTACCTTTTCCTGTATCGACTCGTGTTGCTACGGCACCTCTTGAGATTATATACTCTGATGTTTGGGGTCCTGCCCAAATGTCTGTTAGTGGACACACATATTATGTCAGTTTTATTGATGCTTATAGTCGTTTTACCTGGCTTTATCTTCTCAAGCACAAATCTGATGTATTCAAAAAAATTCTCCAATTCCAACAACATGTTGAACGCCTCTTAGATAAGAAAATTATCCATGTTCAAAGTGACTGGGGTGGTGAGTATATTAAGCTGAATAAATTCTTTTCAGATATTGGTATCTCTCACCGAGTTTCTTGTCCTCATACCCACCAACAAAATGGCACTGCTGAACGCAAACATCAGTCATGTAGTAGAAACTGGCTTAACTCTTTTAGCACATGCTTCAGTACCTTTTCGCTTCTGGAGTGATGCGTTTTCTACTGCATGCTTTCTTATAAATCGACTACCTACCCGGGTAATTAATATGCAAACTCCTCTTGAACGCCTTCTAGGTGAAACACCTGACTACACCTTCTTTAAGGTTTTTGGGTGTGCCTACTGGCCTCATCTTCGCGCTTATAATAGTCGCAAACTTGAGTTTCGCTCCAAACAATGCGTTTTTCTTGGATACAGCTCCATCCACAAGGGATACAAATGTCTACACATTCCTACCAATAGAGTCTATATTTCTCGCGACGTCGTTTTTGATGAGACGGTCTTCCCCTTCTCACAACTTGCGTCTACACCCTCACAACCAACATCACCTATTGTTCCATTGCATTCTGACCAATTTGTTGATGTTGCATATTCTCCCACGCTGTTAGCTAACCATGGTGCAGGTCAAGTCCGTGGTGCTCGCCTGGAGGTTCTTACTGGCTCTCCTGATCGACGTGCTCCAATCGACGTCGCCCTGCATGGCGGTGCTGCCTCCCATGCAGCTGGGCCGCTGAACGCCGACCCGTCTACTCCATCGAGCAACGCTAGCAGCCGCTCGCCTGGTGCGGCTGATGGCTATCCGTCACCCACCTCTACTGGGCTGTCTGAGCCCGTCATGGCAGCGTCGCCGGCCAGTGCTGCCTCGACATCCGATAACGCAGTGTCGCCTCCTGCTGCCAATACACATACTGACGCTGCTACTCGCCCTGGCCCGACTACTCGGCTTCAACGTGGAGTTCACAAGCCGAAAACTCATACGGATGGTACCATTGCCTGGAGTGCCACTCGTATCAATGACACTGCATTACTCCATACTGAACCAGGTGATTATCGAGCAGCTCTTTCCTCTCCTCACTGGCGTCGTGCCATGGAGGCACAGTTTGCTGCTCTTCAACACAATGGTACATGGCGTCTCGTCCCTCCACGACTTGGAGTGAATATTATTGATTGCAAATGGGTGTTCAAGATCAAGAAAAAGGCTGATGGCTCCATTGATAGATACAAGGCTCGACTTGTTGCAAAAGGGTTCAAACAACGGTATGGCTTGGATTATGAGGATACATTTAGTCTTGTTGTTAAACCCGTTACCATTCGCCTGTTACTTTCTATGGCTCTTTCACAAGGGTGGCATCTTCGTCAACTTGACATCCATAATGCTTTCCTCTATGGTGTTCTTGAGGAAGAAGTGTTTATGCGTCAGCCTCCTGGTTTCGAGGACCCTACTCGTTCTACTCACCTGTGTCGTCTTGACAAGGCTCTCTATGGACTCAAACAAGCACCTCGTGCCTGGCATGCTCGGTTGAGTTCCGTTCTCGCAGATCTTGGTTTTACCGCCTCTACTGCTGATACGTCTCTGTTCATATTGCGCAGACGAGCTGCAACTGTTTACTTGCTTGTCTATGTGGATGATATTATTGTGGTGAGTTCTTCCTCTACAATTACTGATCGCCTTGTTCATCAACTCGGTCATACTTTTGCTCTCAAGGATCTTGGACCTCTCCATTATTTTCTTGGTATATCTACCACTAAAATGTGTCTAGATACATCTATATTAGCGAAGAGTAATATGGGTCGGAGGGAGTACCTAAATATCTTGTATCCCATGATGAGCTAATGAATGACAGTTAACTAGAATGTTGTCCTGCTACCTCTGAGAAGTAACCTCAATACCAATGAAAATTGTTGGTGGCTTACAGTATCTTACAATGACACGCCTAGACTTGTCCTTTGTGGTCAACAAAGTGTGCCAGTATCTCCATGCCCCTCGGTGTACTCATTGGTCGGCAGTCAAGCGCATACTCCGTTATGTCAAAGCTACTTTGTCTACTGGCTTGCTTCTTCGACCACCTACTCGTGATCCTGATCTTCTGTCTGCCTTCTCTGATGCTGATTGGGCTGGTGATCGTGACGACAGAAGATCCACGGGGGGATATGCTGTCTTTTATGGTGGTAATCTTGTGGCCTGGAGTGCTAGAAAACAGGCTACAGTTTCCAGATCAAGTACAGAATCTGAGTACAAGGCTATTGCTAATGCCACCTCTGAGATCATTTGGATACAGGCCTTGCTTGGTGAACTTGGAGTCTCTCAACGTCACCCACCTATACTTTGGTGTGATAATATTGGAGCAACGTTTCTCTCTGCCAATCTTGTGTTTCATGCTCGTACACGACATATAGAAGTTGATTTTCACTTCATCAGGGAACGGGTTGCCAAGAAGTTGCTTCAGATACGCTTTATCTCTTCCAAGGATCAGATAGCTGATATATTCAACAAGCCCCTTCCGCTACCGCAGTTTAAGACTTGCAAATACAATCTCAACGTACATGGCACGGTTGAGATTGAGGGAGGGTGATAAACGTTATTTTATGTACTAGGAACATCGGCGCGGCGACACGCCGCGCCCGTGGTCTAATTTTGTAGAAGAAGTAGTACAGTTGGTTACTTATTTGGAATATGTTCATTGTATATACATCTAACTTTTAAAAACCGAAACATAAAAGAAAAGTCCGCTCAAAGTTATTGTAGGATAGCTCTCATTTTGTTTGGAGTGTGTTTTTTGAGTTGGTGAAATTTAAAAGAAAATAATTCTCAAAGTTATGGTAGGAGAAGCATAAAGCTACTGTTGAAGAAGATAATTGCCGTTAAAAAGTTACTGTTAAAAAATTACTGGTGGAGATTATTGTCCGAGCACCGTTGAAGAAATATTGCAGAGATATAACCTTCAAAGAATTACGCTCCGTTGAAAATTACTGATGAATATTTACCACTAAAAAATTCCTGCTGTGAGCGAAGGGTTGTGTGGCGAGTTTTTTTTCAAAGAATTACTGCTCTTGCACAATTTTAAAAATTATGTTGGGAAATTACCGTAGAGAAACTGCGCATCATAAAAAAAATACTATTAGGTAGAAATCGTTGGATTATTAGATTACTATCAGATAATTATTGCAAGCGAATCAAAGTTGGATTTGAAGTTTTCTTCAAACAATTATTGTGGAATAACTATAGTTCGTGCACCACTGAAGAAATAATGTTATGAAATTATTATTATTGGAGAATTATGCACATTTGAAGAATTGTTATTAGATAAGTATCACCAAGAAAATGAGTTTGATTTAAAAGTGTGTATTAGAAATTAAATTGGAAATTATTATAAGGCATATTTTATTTACAATGGTAGAATTATAGGTCGCACACTATTAAATATTCTGTTGTGAAATCGGCGTTGAAGAAATTGTCATAGGAACCAAATGCAATTAACATTACATATACAGAATAGAATGGCCAACAACAAATTGAAAAAATCATGAGTTTGCTAATTATGTAATCTACAGAATGATTGTTTTTATTTATTTACTATTTCATAATTTTATACATAGTTACAAATTAGTTGTATTAGAGGGGCACTTAAACTACAAAAAGAACATGAAATCGGATTAATACCTATATGAGTGTTGTAGTGAGCAACACGATGAAATTTCCCCATGGAGGCGATGTCGCCTATTTGATTGCTAGCCTACCGAACCTTCAATGTGATTACGGTTAGTCATTTATGTAAATAAAATCACCAAGCTACAAAGATGTCAAGTGCTAGAGCTTTTTGCTCTATGGCATATAGACCGTTGGATGTGAATTAGATGGAGATGGGAGGGGCAACTGGATCTTAGTCTGTTGGGTGACCGACAGGCCTACCCAAACAGTGCCCTCATCCAGTCCTCACTCATCAGTCCTCGCTCCCCATCTCACACGACCGCTCGTGACCGATCTCCGCCCTCCACCCTGACCAAATCCCATCGAGCAGCCGAGCAGGCCGCCGATTCACCATCACTCGACCGCCGGTGACCGACCTCCTCCCTCATCCCTGGCCAAATCCGTCAAGCAGGCCGCCGATTCACCACCTACCACCCGTGACCGACCTCCGACCTCCACCCTGGCCAAATCCGGTCGATTCACCCGATTCAGGGCGGGGAGAGCATGATACGCTACGCCCCTATCGTAGGTTTCGATCCCTGGAGGAGATCGACTGCGCCGCCGGGGATTTCCCACTCCTGACCACCACCCTGCCCCCCTGGAGTAGCCCGCGCAGTTCGTATCGGCGCTCTGCTAGCTATCTTTGCTGGCGATTTGTAGCTATGGCGTCGGGGTGCCAGAGGCAGGATGTGGGAGGAGCGTGTACGCCGTTCGGAACTTGGGCGGTGAGGAGGTGGTCAGGAGTTCGTCCTCCAGCGCTCGGTCAGAGCGGAGCTCCAAGGAATTAATCGAGGGCATATAATCTGCAGAGCTGCCCAAGCGGATGCTAGTTGGTCAGTCAGTGCCTGGTATGCTACCATTTACAAAATATTTGCTATAAACCTGTACTGTAAGAAATTTCGTGATGAATTCATGTCTATAAGGGAAATAAATTTGGGAAGAAAAGAATATAGAGTTGTTGCTGTTCTGCCAAGGCTTTAATTGATTTATGTTGATGCTTGTTTGCACCAATTAGTTTCATACTCAGTTAGCCTAATTCATTAATGCTCATCTCCAATGAATCGTTGGCAGACCAATAGCTAAAAATAGGCCGAAGAAGTGAGAGAAGATACTATCGTACAAAGATTGTAGATTAATGCCGAGTAAACTGATAGAACCAAACACAGGAGATTTACCAGATGTGCATTTTCTTTCTTGATTTGGTTGTATGGGTCCTGTACCTTGGAGTCAAAGGAGGGTATGTTTGATAGGTTCACGTATCCTGTAGTTCAAGCCTAGGTGTTGTGTTAGTTCAGTTGGTGTGTTACATCTACCGAGTTTGGCATATCTTTTAATTCGGGTAGGTTCAAACTTGCAGATTTATGCATAGAATGAAAATGGGCTTGAGCAATATCATGTAATTTGGCAAGGAACTTAAATAAATACCTAAGAAGATTTGTCTTGTTGCACCACTCTACATAAATATGAGGCTGGAATTTCTTCAATAATGGCATATTACATGGCACAATTTATTTAAGTGTGTGTCATTCTTCATAACATAGAGATCAATCCTCCTGCGATGGTATACTGGAAAACCAATACCATCAGTTGTTGTCTCCTCATCGAAAGACTTTGGGTAACGCTCAGAACACACTCCATCCTTCATACATGGTGAAGTTGGATTATAATGGCCACGCGATCCATGGACCATATACTCCTCCACAAGCCCATAGCTCGTTTATGAAAAACGAAAAATAGCAACCATCAGATCATAAATTGTAGTTCCCTTGTATTGTACACAATAAACCAATCCGTTGAACTTCAAGGCCATCCAGTATAGAATCCAACGAAATGATGTGCAAGCGAAGATGGAATTCATGTTTCACATACTTGGAACTCCAGTGGTTCTGCTACTATTGTCAAGTCATGTGAACTTACTCTCTAAATTTAAGGTAGCAGCTTGCCAATATCATCAAAACACCTTAATCTTGCTCTTGAAATTGTGAAGCCCGTTTTGTAACCAATGCAACTGGATCTTCCTTGTCTCAGATTTTCTGAAAAGTTGTAGAATATTATGCACTGATTCAGACTAACTGCAAGATTAACCCTCCATATAGGATACTGACTTGAAAAAAACTTATCAGAATCCTAAAACCATGTATTCTATGCATCATTAACTAAAGGGATCTTCTTACTCCTAATTATTGCTTGTTCTGTACATGTCCAGCATGACTACAGTAGTATACAGCTGCAACCATCACCTATGAAACAGTAAGACGTTGATAAGAATTCAAGAAAAATAATATGCATGACCCAGTACTTACAACAATCGTTTACTCTTGCTATGCACCTATGGGAAATCTATTTTGTTGAGACCTGAAATTATCTTATAAAGTATAATATGTGCTCTAAGCTCAACACATCATGGTAAGTACTGATTTGTACATGACAACAATAACTAAGTAATATCCACTTCAGTGTGTACATGTTGTGTTACCTGTGCAACCTTGCTATCTTTGATCGAAAAATAGTACGGCATATCTTGAGATAAAAACATAATGTGCAGGAACTGGACATTGCCACTAATGCGCTCAAGGTCAGCGAGAACAGACACACCTTCTTCCGCTCCGCCGGTGATGAATGGGTTGTCCTTGTCATGAAGTACCTCAACCAAACAGAGCTTGTAAGTCAAGAATCAATCACCTAAAAGGATACTGCAGAATATCCCACTTAATTATTTTTTAGAGAATTATTTCTTTGTTTTTGCAGTAAAAGAGATCAAGATTCACGGAATTTCTTAGAACAACACCGGAGGAGAAAGAAGGTTGTTGAATACGCGGAGCCGCCATGTGCCACCATGAACAGCCTGCCAAGGAGCTAATCATCAGTAGGAGGTCCCGCCGGAGCCAGGGAGAAGCCCGGCAGTGCCTAACCTCCGAAGAGCGGCGTGGGGCTCAATCGCCGTGTTGCCACGCCGCTCGACGCGGACGTCGTCGATGACGTCGGCTGCACCTTGCCAGCATCTTGCATTGGCCAAGATCTGGCCGACCTCGACCTGGTACGCCCGTTCCCCGCCGCCTCTACCACGCGCCATACATTCTTGGCCGCCTGCAGCGCCTATTGGCTCCGTCGAAGCCAGTCGGCAGCAGCCTCGTCTCCGGCTGCAGCGATTGATCCTCGTCTTTGTGGCTTAGGCCGCGGACGCGGATCCTCGGCGCCCATGGCGGTAGGCGCAGCCAGGCCTTCATCCGTCCTCTCCGATGCAACTTCTTTCCGGCTGCTTTGGTCTGGGACGGGAGGAGGGCGAGAGTGAGGGCAGAGAAACATGAGGAAAGTGGGGGATTTTTCTGGAGCGATCAAAGTGGTGGAAGGAGATCGTGGGAGATTTTTCTGGAGCGTTCAAAGCGGTGGAGATTGTGAGGGTCGGTGCACAGTTCTGACTACCTGTCCTTTTGGACCAAACCATCCAAATTGTATCGGATGGATACGAAGATAGGAGGCACTGTAGATTTGCACATCTACCATGCAAGGATGACGTGGACACTTCTATCGATGGCTGAAAGAGTTTGCCATTATATAGGTATAGATATAGATAGATATATACCCCTCATATGTATACCTTTATATATACCCCTGTATTTGTACCATCTACCAATATATAAAGAGAGGCCAGCCTTATTGGGTGCTGTGCAATACCCTACCTATAATTTTGTCAGGTTTCGTGTGGAAAAGTGATCGTGCCCACGGTTACGCGGCAAAGAGCCGTTTCGCATTATAAGAGCGGCTAATCAATGGATTTGGATGGTTTTCGAGCGGAACACCATCATGTCCCCCAACTCCGACATAAATTGCGACGCACCTTCGTTGCGGTCTATCGGGGAAAAGAAAATGGTGACATATGTGGAGTTCGCCCTACATCTACATGCGACACGACAACTACTGAGTACTACCAATTCCGATGGAATACGTCGATCGGTACCACTCCCCAACCGGGCTATCCCCCTTTCCATTAATTGCTTAACGGAAATACAAGGTCTTCATTACAAGGAAGAGAAGAAGAGAGGGGGGAAAGCTAGTTGAGCACCAATGGGAAACCCGCTGTGGAAGCTCGATATCGAGACAACCTCTACGGGGCAAAAACCCATTGCCACCACAACGCTAATGTTCAGAAATAGAATAACAGGAACCACCACAAAAAGTCTACACAAAGAGTACTAAAGGAAACAGAGGAACACACAGCTAAACTCCCAGGAAGCTAAACATCCACCAAAAAGATAAGCTAAAGCTCCCAGCAGCGGTACACTCTCAGGACAGAACCCACAAAGCTGGAGAAGGAGACACATCTCCAGAGTAAGCAGATCTCATCACGCACCAGCATCTGCCACCAGACCGGCCGCCACAGCCATCAGAAACTTTGTGTTAGTCTTCAAGATGATCCTGTCCTCTTCCTTCTGAATACCTGTCCAATGCAACAGAAACGAACAGACAGTAAAAACTATCTCCACAGGGTTCCGCAGCACATAATGCTCAAAAGTTAACTTGTTACGAAGAATCCAAATGGCCCAACACACCGCAGCCATGCCAACCATATAAAAGCGATCACCACCAGACAAGAAATAATGAAACCAAACAAAACTTTGCCAAAGATTTTTCGGACAGCGAGTGGTACCCAACACCTTCCCCAGAGATCCCCAAGTTATTTTAGCAATAGAACACTGAAAAAACAGATGGTTACTTGTTTCAACCGCCCCACAAAAGGAACACAGGGGAGCACCAAGCCAATTTCTCTTGCGCATATTCTCACGAGTCAAAATAGCATCCTGAAACACCTGCCACATAAAAACTTTAATTTTCAAGGGAATATTAGCCTTCCAAATCCACTTGTTATGGGGCCCAGATATATTTCTCTCCAAGAACTGATAAATGGACTTTGTGGAAAAGATTTCAGATTTACCAAGAGACCACTTCACCGCATCAGGACTTGCATTTAAGTTGACTTGACTAAACATTTGAAGGATCTGGTTCCATTGAACCAGGAGCTCACCATGAATATGTCTCCTGAAAGGTAACACATGATGCCAATCAACAAAATCCTTGACCGAACAATCCTGCTTTTGGCAGATGTCAAATAGAGCCGGGAAACGATCACTAAGGGGAGTATCACCACACCAAATGTCTTTCCAAAAACGAACCAATATCCCATTGTTCAGCATTACTTTCCTACCTTTCATGTACACATCTTTAACTTTCATAATGGCTTTCCAACTAGGAGAGTCATTGAACTTAGGTTTCACAGAAGTCACAGTGCAATCACGAAAATATTTTGCTCTAACAATTTTCTGCCAGAGACCCTCCTGGGTCTCTAATTTCCACCACCATTTGCAGAGAAGAGAAATGTTCATCTTCCTCAAATCTTTAACACCCAGACCCCCTTTACTTTTCGATCTACACACACGAGACCATTTGACCAAATGATACGCTTTTTTACCGTTGCGGCGTTGCCAAAAAAAACGACGACGATGCTTATTCATCTTCTCAATAAAGGTGTCATTCAAATAAAACATCGACATATGATAGGTCGCAACATTGGACAAACTAGAATCTAGGAGAATAAGCCTACCCCCAGAAGACATCGAATTACCAACCCAGGCATCAAGTTTTTTGACAGACTTAGCATCTAGGAAGTCCCAATCAGAATTTTTAAGGGTAGCATAGCTCACAGGAACACCCAAATATTTCATGGGAAAATGACCCACTTGACAACCAAACAACTCAGCATAGTAAGCTCCTGTAATATTATCACCACCCACAACCAACACTTCACTTTTAGCAAAATTAATCTTTAAACCAGACATGATCTCAAACACATAGAGCAAGAGTTTGATATTCACCGCTTTATCAGGATCATGTTCAAAACACAAGACAGTATCATCGGCATACTGTAAAACTGCCACACCTTTATCAATGAGATCAGCCGCCAAACCGACAAACAAACCATTAGATTGAGCTTTTAGAATCATTTTCGTCAAGCACTCCGCCGCAATATTAAAAAGGGTAGGAGACAAGGGATCACCTTGTCGAACACCTTTAGCACTTTGGAAATAAGGACCCATTTCGCCATTAAGTTTGACACTTACTGTCCCATTCTCTAAAATTTGACGAACTCGAGAACACCAAAAATCATTGAAACCTTTCTTCTCCAAACAACAAATCAAAAAATCCCAATTAACTTTGTCGTACGCCTTTTCGAAATCAAGTTTAAGAACGACACCACACTTTTTCTTAACATAGGTATGGTGAATGATTTCATGCAAGGAAAGAATACCATCAGTAATATTCCTTTTTTAATAAAGGCATTTTGTTGAACACTAAACAACTTTTTTGCATAGGGGTCAAGTCTCAGAGTTAACGTTTTCGTAATAAGCTTGTATAAACATCTCAGAAGACAAATAGGACGATATTGCTGAATTTTATCAGCCCCTGAGACCTTAGGAAGCAAAGTTATCACCCCATAATTCAATCTCTGAACGTCTAGGGTACCATTGAAAAAATGAGCAAACATGTTCAGGATATCAAACTGCACAATATGCCAACAATGCTGAAAAAATTCAATGGGAATATTATCCGGTCCCGGTGCCCTATTCACATCCATGGAGAAAAGAGCAGCTTTAATTTCATCCACCGAAAAAGGCCGCGACAAATCAATATTATCCTCATCGTTTAACTTTTCATCAGGAGTCCATAAATCATCACCTATTGGCACAAGATTCCCAGGAGCCGGACCAAACAACTCTTTGTAATAAGAAGTAGCATGTTCCAACAGATCTTTAGTTCCTTCAATGATAACGTCCCCATTTTTTAAAGAGTGGACAGAATTCTTACGCTTTCTACCATTAGCAACTCGATGAAAAAAAGACGTATTACTATCCCCCTGTAACAACCATCTCTCATGAGACCGTTGTAACCAAAAAAGTTCCTCATCCGCAAAAATAGAGTGAAGCTCCACAAGAATTTCTGTTTTCCTTTTGAAATCGACAGGGGACAGAGCAGCATCCTCTTCAACTTTTTCTAAATGAGCTAATTCCTCTCTAAGAGCTTTCTTTTTCTTTTTAATATGACCATAGAGATTAGACCCCCAACCTTTAAAATGTTTCTTAAACCGTTTCAACTTGATGTTCAAAACATCAATAGGGTCCTTAGAACTCACAGGTTTACTCCAAATCTTACTCACACGGTCAAGGAATTCATCATGTTTAAACCAAGCAAGGTCAAATTTGAACTCTCTATTTTTAGGAGGAGAAGAATTACAGTCACCAGAAATCAGTAACAGGGGACTATGATCTGACAACTCACTGACCAATTTTCTAACTTGAACCAAAGGAAAAAGAGACTCCCAGGCCGAAGACATGAGGACCCTATCCAATTTTTCCAAAGTGGGGTTAGCCTGTCTATTAGACCAGGTGAACTCCCCACCTGACATATAAATTTCCCTAAGACCGAGAGTGTGAATAATGGAGTTAAACACATCCGAGAAATGAGACAAACGGGTATATTTATTTTTTTCCCCACAATGGCGCAAGATATTAAAATCACCTCCAATAATGTATGGATTATCCATAGCATTACAGAAACTAGACATCTCCGCTAGGAACTCATTTTTTCTTTTGTCCTGCGCAGCCCCATACACCACCAACAAGGACCACTTGCACTTTTTATTCAAGTCCCACAAATCCATTCTCAAAATAAAATCACCGAGTTTATAGGCTTGAACTTCAAGGGTATCTTGTCTCACACCACATAAAATACCACCAGATCTACCTATTGAAGGAATCCACTTCCAAAAAAAGGCTCCACTAGGATCAATTTTCCTGAAAAATTGCTGCGTATACTTTTTTTTCATAGTCTCTACAAAACCAATAAAATCCAACGCATGGTCCTTAATAGCATCAGAGAGGTAGGCAGCCATGCCTTTCTTGCCCACCCCCTTCCATTCCAAAAATAACCTAACATTTATAACGTTCTGGAGGATTCCTTGTTCTGATAGATCTACCAGGAGCATGGGTAGATATATCAGCAGCCTTTTGGCTTCTCGTGATAGGTCTCACACTTACATTCATTTTTTTACTATTAGCACGTTTTCCTTTCCTCGATTTAACAACAGTAAAAGGTTCTTCCTCGTCACCGTTATCACCCTCATCCTCGGATAACCAGGTTAAACACAAAGGGACTTTATTACCATTTCCATTTTGAATATGTAAATCAGAAGAAGAGAAAGCATTAAGGGATTTTTTTTAACAAGACTATCCCTAGCAGATTCCATGTCTCGAAGAAGGTCCACAGTGTCAAAATCGTTATTAGGAATATTAACCCCCATATCAGAAACCCTTGAAATAATTTCCAAATTGGACAACACTGAGAAGGAATTAGACGACGCAGAGGGAGGACAAGTACCTTGCAAGTTCCTCTTTTTTGTGAGCTTGGTAGCGCGGTCCATAGCTGAAAGAGCATGTGCCCCATGTGTGGTTTTGGTAATTAATGACAATCCCTATGGACTAATGTTTGCATTGAGTTATATTTATAGGACTTGTCCGTAGACAATGCTTGAGCCATATGTTGGTTTCAAGGGTGTAAGAAGATGAAGATAAAGAAGATTATTCAATGACCAAGGTGTTATTCAAGAAGTGATCCGAAGATTGGTCTAAGGGAGTTGAGCCTATGGAGTGTGTCTTGAGGAATAAGATGATGGAGTGAACTCTCATGTGCATTCTCAAGACATCATCATTAAGAAGGAAGAAGATGAAGTGCAATGTTGATCAAGTCGAAGCGCAAGTTCAAGATAGGCTGAGCAAGCGCAATCAAGAAAGGTAGTCCAACTTGAGGGTGTCAAGACCGTCATCATCTAGCTCAAGTGGATTGCAAGGCAAAGGTTTGTTCTTGATAGGTTTTCTCTTCTACCGGTCTCGTGTGTTAGTTTGGAGACCGGATTATAGGATTGGTAGCCGTACTATCAAGAGGGGCTCTCGAGTGAGTAACTTAATTGTATCGTTCGGAGAGAGCTCAAACCTTTGCATACTTGGCATTATCTTTCTTGGTTCTTATTTGGCTTTTATCCATGTGAGGTTCTAGAGCTTGTGGTTATTTCCATGACAAGCTCTAGGTCATCAAAAACGGATTTCGTATGGAACTCTTATTGCGTTTTTGGTGTTTGGAGGTTTTACCGGTTCTTCTTTATAGCTAAGTCAAACCTTTTATCATTTGGCTTCATCCTCCTTTGTTGGACTATGATGTTTCTATGAATATAGTTGTAGAGCTTGTTGTGGTGATTCCAACGAGACCAAGATCATCGAAAACGGAGTCCGGATGCAAAAGTTACAGCCATTTTCGTATTGATGTTTTCTCCTGGGCCGGAAATTCCGCCCCCGAGGCCGGAATTTCCGGGGGGCGGAAATTCCATAATTTCCGCCCCTGCGAAATTCTGCTAAGTCCTTTTTCTTGAGCTGTGGTGCAACCTGCAGTAGGGGGGTCGGAAATTTTATAAGGGGGGCCGGAAATTCCGCCCCCGGGCCGGAATTTCCGGGTTAAAAATCCTGTAACGGTCAGATTTCGTGCGGGGGCTATATAAAGCCCCTTCTTCCTCATTTGGAGGTTGGCTCTTCCATTTCTCTCTCCTCCATTGTTGACCTTGAAGAGCTTGCCCTTCCTCCCCATCCCTCCCATAATTCTTGCATCTTTTTGAGGGAAAAGAGAGAGGAGATCTAGATCTACTTTTCCACCAATCATTATCTCCTCTATGTGAGGGGAACCTATTGGATCTAGATCTTGGAGTTCTTTGTGGTTTTCCTCCTTGTTTTTCCTCTCATATCCCTCCATAGCATTTGTTGCTTTGGTAGGATTTGGGAGAGAAGGATTTGAGCACTTCGTGTGTTCTTGCCATTGCATTTGGTGCATCGGTTTGAGTTCTCCTCGGAGATTCGGTAGTGAAAGTTCGTTGAGCATTTTACTCTTAGGTTCTTGGAACCCTAGATGGCTTAGTGGCTTAGTGGTTACTTGGGGACCTCCAATTAAGTTGTGGAGATCTTCCCAAGCTTTGTGGTGCCTCCGTGGCAATTACTTGGGGACCTCCAATTAAGTTGTGGAGATCTTCACAAGCTTTGTGGTGCCTCAGTGGCGATTCTTGGGAGCCTCCAATTGAGTTGTGGAGATTGCCCCAAGCTTGTACGGGTTCGGTGACCGCCCTCAAGTGTCCCATAGTGGTCGGGTCTTCCATCTTGGTGGGAGGGCTCGAGGAGATTACGGTGAGCCTCCGTGGCGTTTGGGGAGCCTTGTGCCTCCACACCGCTCCAACGGAGATTAGCACTCGCAAGGGTGTGAACTTCGGGATACATCATTGTCTCCGCGTGCCTCGGTTATTTCTATACCCGAGCTCATTTACTTATGCAATTTACTTTGTGATAGCCTTCGTGCTTGAAGTTTATATATCTTGCTATCACATAGTTGCTTATCTTGTCTAGCATAAGTTGTTGGTGCACATAGGTGAACCTAGTTTATTTAGGTTTTGTATGCTTGGCAAATTAATCGTTAGTTTTATTCCGCATTTGTCAAGCCACTAATAAAAGTTTTAAATCGTCTATTCACCCCCCCTCTAGGCGACATCCTTGTACTTTCAATAGCATTCTCCAAGTTCACCCCCAGAGTGCGAGAGCTGTAGCGGACTTCAAGATTTTCATCTTCAAGAGGAACAGACTCATGCAAAGGAGACTCTGAAGGAGACTGCACCACATAATCAGGAGAACCGGCTAATGGAGAATTTCCAGAAGAATCCACCTCTTCCACTCTTGGTAACGGAGGCCACACAACTTTATCCAAGGTCTGATAATAAGATGACACTTCCTTATGTCGCATCACAGAAGGAACAACCTCTGAAATAATGTTCTCTTTGTTAACCACAGGACTCAAAGGAGCAATGCTTAAAGGAGACATCCAAGCAGATTGAACAGGAACAATAGCTTTACCCATATCTTCAGAAACATTTACCCCCAAACCAATACCACGCACATCAAGAGACTCAGAGGAAACCGAAGCATCACCAGCAGCTTCTTTTTGAGCATTTTCCAAAGCAATTTGGTCAATCAACAAACCTTGATCATCATCAGTGTCATCCTCAGACTCATGCTCCGAGACCGGCTCCATATTGATCGGACAAGTTTTTCCATATCTATTATCAGAAGTACTTCCACCAAGAGTTTGTTCCTCAGAGGATTCCTGTACACTAGAGTGTTCCACTCGGGGCCTCTTAGAGACAGGATCATCAGCACCATGATCAGTTGAAACTGTGATATGATTCTTAGGAGGACCCCCAACAACTACTTTATCCACCTCATAATAGAAGTCATAAAAGTGGTCACCAAGGCAGCCCTCAGCAGTAGCTGGAATTTCTTCCACATCCCTACACCCCAGAAGAACCTTCACATACTCTGGCCTGTGCAAGGTAGCCATGTCAAGACCCAAGGGAACACCAACCAACGATGCTGCATAATAAGCATGAGCTTCACATCGTTTCTCAGGAGGAATATTGCGGACACGCACCCAAGCCTTCTGAAGGAAACCTTTCGAGCCAATAGATGCAGACCAGGCGGACAAACGTAAAACAGCATCACTATTTTTCATGTGCATGCTTTCTCCATAATAACAAGCCCTTTCCACCTCTTTCGGATTAGGAAAACGCATAGTGTATTTGATTCAGACCAATAGGACGTGCAGTGCATCTCCAACCAGACCCAAAAAAAGCATTGAATTCTTGCTCAATAGCTCTCACACTGGTACTCCCCTCAATCACAGTGATCACCACACTACTGGCCCTATCTTTCACTTGTCTAGCAGTGCTAACATCAGGAAAATAAAAGAAACCACGACCAGGAGCCTGGAACCCAAACATAGAAGCAGCAAATTCCCACGGCATAAGAGCCTGACATATAGCATGAATGTGACTGAGCTTCCCACACTTCTCACAACGAATAGTAGGGCAATGAGCAATCAGATGATCCCTAGCATCACAATTTGCACAAGGGGAAGAAGCAATCACAGGGTTTACCACAACATCATTACGGTTACCAACCTGAGCAGCAGGAGGAGGCGCCGCTCTAGGATTATTTTTACCTTGATTTCCCCCTTCAATTCTTCTTTCCCGGATGCCATCAGTCTGAGCCTCATGAGCAGCGGCTTCCCAGCGATCTCGCTCAGCCTGATGCGCTCCAGATCCAGCGTTCGAGGAGTTCTGTCCAGACCCCTCCACTGGGTCTCTCTGCCACACATGATTGCGACCACGGCCTCGGTCGAACCGACCCGCAGGATTCCCGCGGCCGATTCCACCTCGACCCGCCAGAAACCGACCTCCCCGATCTCCCATCGCCGTCGATGAAAGAGCAGGAGAAGGAGAGGAGATGCGTGGCCTAGGAGGCGATGCCACGACCTGAGCGAACGAACGAGGGTCACCCGAAACCTTTCCCGTCCACCAGGAGAACGAATCAGCAGCACGGGGTGGGACGCTAGGGTTTCTCTCCCAAAAATGGTGAAATAGAGAGACAAGATCTGGAAGAGGAGCGGCGGGGGAAGGAGGGGATGGAGGAAGAGTGGAGGTAGGTGGGAGATCGATACCTAACCCTACCTCAAGCGCCCTGCCTGGTACCGTATCGGACGGGCTATCCACCGAAGTCACGCGGTCCATCACCTGCGCTACGTGTCCTCCCGCCATTGACGAGCTCGGGTGGACCCCCAGGATCCCAGGTGCACTCGATGGAGCCGGAACCACAAACCCGCGCTGGTTCTGAGACCCCCCATCGTACTCCCTCGAACGAGCCACGCGAGAGGGACCAGGATCGGGTGGCGGAGCAGGAGCCGTCACGCTCTCGGTACACCGGAAGGCGGTGGGCGATGAGCGAGAGACGTGCCGGTGCGCCGCCGGCGTCGAGGGGAGAAGAGAGAGGAGAGAGAGCCATCTCATGATGAGAGGAGAGAGATGGAGCAGCTAGCTAATGATCGGTCTCATGATGCCTGCCTCGATCGGTACCACTGGCGAGTAATAAAAGAGATCCTGGAACACTTGACGTACCACCAAAAATTATGAACCAAAAGGTAAAGTAAATTTTGGTCACATACGTGTGGTCTTCCGGCTATGCACGCCATTGCCCATAAAAGGTGACAGCTTTATTACTCCAGGGAAAAGAGATGCCAAGCTAGCTACAGCAAAAAGATGCGAATGAACCAAGAATCGCTGCCAGTCCGAAGCAGCAGCTACAAGCAGACAAAGCTTGTTTAAGAAAGAAAAAAAGGAGCAGCAGCAGCAAGGAGTGGTATTTCTGCCAACTACACGTGCTCAGTTGTTGCGCTAATAAAGGTCCGGAGTACACCAGTCGGCCAGAATGAAGTGTGCTTTTCTTTCGCGCAGTACTAATAAAGATTCTGAGCAAAGGTTCGCGAAGCAGGCGGTAAACTTCACTCGCCCGCCATATCCAGGTCGCTTTCTCCGCCGCGCCCGCCCAGACAGACGGTCTCACGTCAGTTGTTGACTTCTTTTATCCTTTTTTTTTTAACACGGGGAGGGGTCTTGGCTTTCTGTAAAACTTTATACCTACCACGTTAATGAAAGAAAGGGGCGTGCACTTTACAAAGAACACCCTACATCTAATTTGAACAAAGCAATCAAGGACCTGGGTGTCTCTGCCACCGGACGTCGGCGTCCTCCAGGCGTCGCCGCCGAGGAACAAGAGCAGGCAGCTCGTGGGCTCCCTTCCGGTGTGGATCTTCTGCCAACGGCCGTCGTCGAGCCACCGGGGACGAGACCACTTGGTGGCAAGGCGCCGTCGAGCTTCCGCAGCAGAAGAGAAAGAGGCCTCCACATCGAAGGTTGTAGTATTGCCGCCATGTCGGCAGGAGATAGCTGAGGCAGAGCTGCCTCGAGCTTGGATGAGCACAATCTTGTGAGGATCTCCCCAAACTCCTCCAATCCTGCAAGAATACACCGTTGGCTTCCAATCCCCTTCGCACCACCAAGGCCAGAAAGAGAGAGAAGCAACAACAGCACACCACCGCCGAATCGGAGAAGGAGCCGCTTATTGAGAGAGGCCTCGCCAACAGGGCCAAGTTCGCCAGACCACCACCACGGTGGTGTGAAGGAGAGCCTTGCCAGCCGCCACCTGACGCCGCGGATAAACGCCAGATTGAGCAGCCTCAAAGGAGAGAAAAGAGGGGCCTTATTGGAGAAGAAGCCTGGCACCCTTCCCCGCCTCTGTCACACCTCCTGCCACCGGAGATGAACGGCAAAGAAGAGGAGAACCAGGAGCATCCAGATCCGGCCCACGGGATCTGAACTCCAACTTCGGGCATATCGCCACAGCACGGCAACAAGCCGGCAAGACCTACAACTAAGTCCTAGACTATGACCAGCACCGCTCCTCCACCTACTTCGAACGGCATCGCCGCCGGCGAGGGCTTCAGATTGGCCCGGGGCGAAGAAAACGACTCTCAAGGGGGCAGGAGCGAGAGCCTTCGAGAGAGGAGAAAGAGGGGACTTCTTTTCTCGTAGATGACGCAAAAGAGGCAGGGGAAGGAAAGAAACCGGCTGTGAGCTGGTTGCGCGGTTTCACAAGTCACAGCTCACTCATGCTCGTACGTGCACTTTCGTCCGTCTACGTCTAGATTTCCATGGGGCGACGTGTGTCTGCGCTGCCCATGACGCGGAGTTAAGCCACGAGTCGCTTTTGGCTGCTGCTCGAGCGGCTTAATTAGCTCCGATAACGACTCCATACTATGAGAAATCAATGGATCGTTGCGTTTGCTACTAATTAGAGCGAGCTACCCGGCCGGGGCCATGCAGGGGTCGCTCTCCCGCTCAATTAGAAGAGCCCAAAAAGAGGATACGTGTAGGCATCATCGGAACTACTCAATCGGTTTACGCCGATAGTTACAATTCCGTTGATGCCTGCACTAATCAATCAGACGCCGTCGCCTAGCGCCTACACGGATTAGTTAGGTTAATTACGGATGTGACGCTAAACTAGCTCGCCATTTATGGGATAGCGAATGCTGTTATTACATGGTAAGCAATTTTTTGCTACTAGCAGTATTGACTGTATGAGCGTGGGTGCTGATCGCTAGCCGGAGTGTACCTTTTACTAGCTCGACCACTGTTCGGCGGCGCACGTACTAGGAGGCAGGACATGGCACCCCATATGTCAAAGTGCGCCGGAAGAGCATTAAGCTTTGCTTTCTTTCAACTGTGGTACCGGTAGGCTTTTATAAGAGAAGATAACTAGAGCACGAGTTAAGGATAGCTAAAAAGATTATATTTTGACTATATACGTACGAGAAGTCTCGCCTTTTCATGTCCTCTTGGAAGTTAGCTCGAAACCGATAAAGAAATTAATTGCACCTGGCATTTTTTTTTGCTTGATTAACTATTGAATGACTTGGATTAGATTTGGCCATAGTCAGCATGGGAGTATCAGATCTATATATGGCTAATGTTCATATATAAAATAATAATAATGTAAGTGTTATTACCCCTCTATTTCCACTTAATTTTACATTTAGTAAAAGTATGAATCTGACGCCAATGAAGGTGATGTCTGTGCTTGTCGTAAGTGGACACGCTAAAGGGCCTCTTCCTCAATGGGGTCAACCCGAACGCGCGGCCAACACTGGTTTAGTTGAAGTATGCCCTTATGGCGACCAAAATTATTTATTTTAAACTTTTATACATTTTAGAAATTATATTTTTATCCCACAGAAACAATGGTATAATCTCCCGTTACATTTTTTGCATAGTGACATATCTTTAAAACAATGTTCTTTATTATACAATTGTAACGTATATATGTTCAGACAAACATGTGTTGCGCTGATTTTGAACTGTATTTTATAACAAAATTTCCTTCTTGATTTTGTTGCAACAGTTGCATAATCTATGTAGTGTTTGTGTATTTATGTTAAGGATCTCTAAGGCGTTTGACCTAACAAATATGTTATGAGCGGTTTCTACTATATTGCTAGGTAACCATATTCACTGAAACTACTAGAATATGAATTAAAAAATAGGCATGATTCTTCGATGGATGATTTTTTCGTAGACAAGGATGCCTTACAAGTTACCGTGGTTCAGTATTAAGTTGACAACATTTGCATCGTGATATTTCCTAAGGTTAACTAACACTATGATTCTTCGATTAATCAAGATTTACTATTTCCTAGAGTTTAAATCTAGGATGTGCCTAGCTAGGTCTCAAACGATCGAGCAATTGGCTAGCGCTAGATCAGTTTACTGCGGGCCGAGCAGCGTGCAACACCTTGAGGCCAGGCAGCGGCAGAGGACTAGACGCCATGAATCCTGAATTCCCACCTCATCAACGCCGCCGCCTGCCTCTTACACCCCCCAACTTCCACTCCTTCCGGACGCATTCGCCACGGCCGACCTCTTCAACCAATTACCGCCGGCCGCCACGCATGGTAACCCATCATCTTCTTCGACGCGCTTCTTGCGTGTTGCAAGGGGCTTCCCCGACCTGCGTCGGTGAATTCAAGAGGTGATCTTGGTGTCTTTGCTTCTGTTGTCCTATTCCTTCTTTGCTAGGACGCTTTGCTGCATCGCTGAGAAGTTCGTGAAGAATTGCGACTCTGTTTTATGTTCATTATCCTCAAAACTTCAGTTTTGTAGAAACTTGTAGTATTTTTGGAATACTTTAAAAATGCAGCATCCTCGTATGCAACGTCTACATAGAAGAGTAACCTAACTTAGCATACTTTATTTATGTCAACTGTCACGCTGGCTTCCGCTATAACCTATCGAAGACACGTCTAGAGCATAAAGCTTGCTTTCTTTCAACTGTAGTACCAGTAGGCTTTTATCAAAGAAGAAAACAAGAGCATGAGTTAAAGCTGGAAGGGTTATGCTTTGACCAGTATACCCACGAGAAGTGCCACTTTTTCACTGTAGTACTAGTGACCGACGCATTTCTGCTTACCTTGATTATTGGACCCCGGATTAGATCAGATTAGGTTTCTGCTTACCTTTGCTAATTGGACTACTCTAGTGCAAAGTTTAGATTTATTCAAACGGAACAAACACCGAATAGGTCTATGCGATGCCGCGTGAAACTGACCAGCTGACCCACGCGACATCCAAGTAAAAGCTCTAAAGCATAGAGGGCGGTACTTTTTTTTTTGCAGGGAATAGAGGGCGATACTTGTAGTCGTACTTAGTCAAACGAGGAGAAAAAGAAAGAGCTCTTCAAGGATCTCAAGTCTGGTGTGTGCATCATGGCAGCCTGATGACAGTTTGTTTTTTTGGGGATAGCCTGATGACAATTGCAGGGTTCAGCCTATGCTACTCCCAAAAGTCCCAACTTTCATCCTGAGCCTATTTAACGTCTGCATTCGGCCCATTCGGTCCGGATGGAGGGCAACATAAATTGGCTTCAGCTCGTTCGGTGTGGACAGAGGGAAAAGAAAAGAGAGAGGGGGGATGGTTGGCCCGGTTTGGTGGACATAGGCGAAGAAAATGTTTTTCTTACTTAAAGTCTAAAGTCTCCATAAAAACAAAAGAAATGCAAAATAAATTCTGAAAATATGCAGGAAACTCACATAGGCGATAGAATCTATTGAAAATATTCCAACTAACAAAATCCAATCAAAATATGTGGGATTACCTTAAATAATTTTGAACTAATTTAATCAAGGGCTAACTAAATATATTTTTGACTTTACACGTTGTAACATCCTCCACTTGTAAAAAATTACCGCTACTATTTTAAAATTACATTTATAGAGCACAGAAACCTCCAACCAATTAGCAAATGAAAACTGACATCATGAATTCATGATGTTGTAGTGAAGTACGTATGATGTGATATCTATCCTAAATTTCAAAAGATTAATGGATGTCAGGCTATGATTGATGTTTTCGTGTTGTGATTGGGATGTTGCTGAGATGCAAGCAGAGCAGGCTAGGATAGAGAGCGGGGCGACGGCTGGCCGGCGGCGACAATAGTAGGGGGCAACAATGGCGACGGTGGAGAGGTGCGGGATGGGATAATGGGAGGGGACTCGTAAGGAATCAAGACTGACTGTGCTAGACTCCAACGGAATTGATTGGGGATTTGAAAAAAGTGTAATACCAAAAATGTCCATAATACTAAAATATACTGCACAAAATTTGATGTGGTATTACGATGATGGATAATCGGATCAATGAGAATAGATGACTCATATTCATCTGATGTACTGTAAAATGATTCCTTTCAATTTTCTTGTTGCAACGCACATGCATATTTCATATAATTCAATAACGACCTATTATCAGAGTTATACCATATGAAAACATCAAAGTGGTGGAAAGTATCGATTTGAGTGAAGTTAGTGTGAATGCAACATGTTTTACTCATTTTAAACAAATTTAGTAAAATAATATTTGATTTCTAATTCTACTTGATGTGATTACAGAAAGTATTTCCAACCTCCTCAAGTAAATCTTTCCATCTGATAACCAAAATTCTGATATTTTCTGCTTCAAGATAAAAAAATTATGATGCTAGAACCCTCGTGTTGAATGATACTTATCCGAGACACGAGGTGAGTATGTAGAGATTTTTTTACTTGCGGTTCTGTAAGACTTCGAAAGACGTTTGAATAATTTTTTTTTAAAAAAGAGTCGTATGCATCTATTGATGCAGAAGCCGGGGTTTTACCCCTTTTCAAAAAAAATCAAATATCGAATGGATGCATACGACCTCTTTTAATTCATTTATTGAACACAAGCTAGCAAAAGCCTTACAATAGAGATTGCAAGGAATCCATGATTATTTTTGCAAACCCCATGGTTCACCGACTCTACACACAGAACATGGTTCCTGTGTACATCCCAGCAATATAGCGAACTCCATTCTGAGGAACATCTTTGCAACACTTGGTTCTTGGATCATAAATCCTTGTTCGCCACTCTGGCGCTGGGCAACCCAAGTTTCCGGTAGAGCCGTTTCTGGAGTAGCAAAAAACGACACTGCCGTCGTGCAATACCCTCAAGAGCTCAACATCTGGTGCAAACATCCAAGGCTGCGACATGGGCAATTGCAGTGTTATTCTCCTCTCCATGACCCAAGAACCTTTCACCAAGTCCGTGGCCAACCAGATGTCTACAGCAACCGTGCCATGATCATGGGAGTGACTAAGCAAAGCTAGGTTGCCATCTAGGTTCGCTAATTTCCGGTCATCCGTATAGAACGGAGGACCTGCAAGCATGGTCGGCCTCCATTCCTCGGTTTCGAGGTCGAACGCCATGACACGGTTTATCCTGAGGTTTAGATCGTCACGGAAGATGTGGAAGCTAGGGTATATTTTATGCGGCATGAAGTAGACCACACCATCGATGGCAGCGCTGTGAGCGACAACGCGGCGGCGGATGATTAGAAAGTCGACACACAACGGGGCGCTCGCCACTGGCCTCCAGCACCGCCGGTCGTCGTCGCCAAGGGTGAACACGTGGCAGTGTTGCTCGACGCGCTCGTTGAACCGCCCCGCCGGGCAGTGCAAGGAGTATTGGGAAACGACGCGGAGGACCTTGTGCTGCCCCGTGGAGGCGACCCGCCCGAGCGTATAGGACCCTTCGTAAGAGGATCCGACGCGACGCTGAAGATCGTCCAATGGCAAGGCGGAGACGGCGCCGTTGTCCAGGTCTAGCACGCGGACACGGTTGCGGTGAAGGAGAAGGTAGAACGGGCCATGGGGCGGCACGCCAACGTCTTGGCGCGCGATGCTTATCTGCCGGACGACGTTGCCGGACAGGTCCGTCATGTCGATGCGGTCGTTTTTACCGGCGAGGGCGACGATGAGGCCTGGACGCAGGACAGGGTGCGCCTGGATGAAGGACGAGTCGGAGAAGAAGGGGCGGCACGACCGGCAGGCAGCGCGGCAGCGCCAGAGTGTCTTGGCCGGGACGCGAAGCAGGATCTGCCACAGCATGTCCGGCGACAGCACGGCGGGGGCGGGGGCGGCGGCGGCCGCGGAGACAATCGATCGCTTGCTCGCTGGCTCCATCTCGATGGATCGTGTCCTACCCCTTGCTGCCCTGATGATTGATCAGAGAGGCCCGTGGCCCAGATATGAGCATGACACATACGAGACTCACTGGCCCACGAGTTTCTCTGGGACACGTACCGACGTTCGTTTCCAACCCGGAGTCTTTTTTTAGGGGAAACGTAGGGCTTTATTCAACTTTGTGTAAAATAAAAAGTGGTACTCTCTCCAATTAAAAGTAAGTATCGACACTTATTTCTAATTGGAGGGAGTAAAGACAAAGTCTGATGGTTCTAAGAACCAAACCACGCCGCTGACCGGAAATAGAATTTCTAGCAATCAGGTGAGCCTTCTGTTTAGGCGACGACATGTCTGGATACTACTAGATCAGGTGACATTTGGTCGTTCGCGCCTATGTTTTTTTAGCCGTTTGGTTTTAGAGAAACGCGGCGAAGCTCTACTATCTGTTATCATCATGAAACATGTCTTACGATCCGTAGTGAAGTTAGAGGCGGAGAATAACATGAAAGCCGAGTTTCCAGTGACAAGCAACGGTGATCAAGTCTTTATGGTGATGAGGAACTTGCTTGGTGATTTGTGACTCATTACACTCCTAGTAGCGGCATCAGTAAGTGGGAGCGATAACACAGAAGAAGTTCAAAGTCTTACCTTGCAGGGTGAAAATCCAAGGTCTGGCCTTAATTGTTTGGGCCTGACAATAGCCTTGTTGATGGCCTTGTTTTGTGAGCGAGGATTTTCTCCAAGATGAAAACTTATGATCTATAATCGGGCGACGATGGCGCTTGTGCATTGTTCTCTTTCTCGAGACGTCGCTATTGGAGAAGCTAGACTTCTGGTGTTAGTTCTGCTGCTATAAGGAATAGATCACTCATTTTTGAAAAAAAGGAATATATCACTGTAGCAGGACTTTTCTTTTACGTAATTCGTTTTCTTTGGCTATGTCCGTAATTCCACTAGGACACTGCGTTGTTGCAGAGGCTGAGTGTAATTGATATCTCCTACTCTTTATCGAATAAAAGATAAGCCTCCTGATTTAACTCCCTACTCTCATGCTTAAAAAGTGCATATTGCAAGGTATTTTAGCGTTTCTCAATCTCAACTAAGATAGCACTATATCTACGTGGTTAATTATATCTAAATATTAATGAAATGAGTTTAGCTATTTGTGTGTGAGTGACAAGTGGGGCCGAGCCTACATTGGAGCCGCATTTCACTGGTAGGAAAAAGGGCTTTAGTACCGGTTCCATAGGGGCATTTGTACCGGAAAACAAACCGGTACAAAAGATTCGGGACAAAAGGCCCCCCCTCTTTGGTACCGGTTCCTTACAAACCGGTATTAAAGGGGCCTCCACGTTGGCTCCAGGAGAGTGCAGGCGCTAGGGACCTTTGGTACCGGTTTGTAACACGAACCGGTACCAAAGGAATTCAGGGTTTAGGGTTTTAATTAGGAGGGGTTTAGGGGTATCGGACCATTTCATCGTACGAGGATCGCGTCGATGTGCCAGAAACGCGTTTGGATTTAGGAGTACATGAAGATCAATGTAATGCATATCAACTTGGTGCATATAATATAACACATGTAATTGCATAAGATCGCAAATTAAGTAGTACATGCATGAAGATCGATCTTCATGCATAGTGGTACTCTCCGAGACATACTATCTATTACATGTAGCATAGTGGTACTCTCCGAGTCAAACTATATATTACATGTAGATCTTCATTCATAGTGGTACTCTGTGAAGTTAGGTATGACGTCCCGAAGGAAAAATCCCGCCAATTCCTCGCCAATTGCTTTGAAGCGGTGCTCGATTGGGAGCCTGTCACGCTTTCTTGCCAACTGTAAAAGAATGAGATTCAAATGAATACATGAGCTATGTATATATATATATATATATATATCAAATCACAATCAAACAATTATGACTGAAACTTAGCACAAGTTATGGTAACAAAATAAATTTGTGAATATTGTTTTCGTACCTCTCTATTCCTTTGATTATTCGTTCTCTCGCTGACAATCTTATGTATGTTCTCGCAAACATAGTATCCACATAGATTAGTCCCCTCAGGTTGTTGCGCGCATTTCTGTACAAGAATATAATTCAATCAAATAATAATCAAGTATGATAAAGGTGTGTGGACCTAGGTAGTACTACTTACTTTGTTCGCACGCCATATCAGCTTCGGTTTCCATCCATCGGTCGGATCTTCCTGGATGAACGTTTGCCATACGCTGCCCGACAAAAGAAAATGCATAAAAGAGTTATTAATTTGTTGATATCAGGAAATTAACGAAAAAACCTATAAGAATTAAAATTACCTTTTGAGCATATCAAAAGCCGACTTGTATAGTATAGGCTCTTTGGTTAGTGAGTCATAGACTTCAACCTCTCCATCGTACATTTTAATGACGATAAGAATAAAGTGGAACCTGCGCACGTTTAAATATGCAGTGTCATAGATATAAGTCATCAGTTAAAATTTTAACGTATGGTGAGCAAAATAGAATGTGTTATAAGACAGTTACACTTACTTGAAGTTGTAAGGCCAAAGTATTATCTTTTTGTCACGTTGTCGCTTCAAAAACCTTAGCAAAGTCTCTGGTGTATCCTTGTTAAAGATGGGATCTTCTATGGTTTTTTCATGCATTGTATCTAGGTCAATGAACCCAATGTCCGTGATTTCATCCCTTTTGCATTCGAGCTTCTTCGATCTGCATAATATAGCGCACAAAAGATTAAATTGAGGATAATTTGCAGACAAAGAATGAGCTGAGCTAAAGACTTCTCAAATTATATTAATAAATCACTTACAGACAATAGCAATTGATGATAGATTTGTCGATGGCCCGGAGATTGTATAACTGAAAAAGTTCGAGGAAGTCAACGCTCACAGAGTATTCTTGGAAGTAGTGTTCATCCTTAACTCGCACCATGATACAATCAATCCCTCTCTTTGTGGCATTAGTGTACCACGCATTCAAATTACGCATACATGTTGGTAGCAACCTGATATTCTCGACCAGATCTTTCCCTTGAACAAATTGATATACTACTTCAGCGATGGGGTAATCAATTGTGTTTTGTCGAGAACTTTCAACGGCCTTCTCGTCAAACACCTTGAGAGGGGGGACCGATTGAACGGGTTGTTCTCCGAGCTGGTACACTTGTTTCCTCGTTTTCGCCGAGACCACCGATTGATCGGGTTTTTTCACCTCCACCATAGCGTCATACGACTTTTCAATAGAACGCCTATAGTCAGATGGCGGCGATGGTGGAGGGTCATATAGATTCTCAACGGTACGAATAACTTTCACTGGATCTAGAGTCTTCTCAAAAGGTATCTCTGGCACTTTCTTAGCAAAATGTTTGGCCACCTCGGACTTAGAGATTTCACTGCATTCCTCGATAGTTCTTTCCCAAGGTAACTTCTCGATAGGCGGCAGTGGTTTCTCCTTTCTAGGTCTCTTCCTAGGCGGCGTACCGTTCCGCTTAAAAAACGCAGTCTTACGCGGAGGATCTCGAGATGGTGGACTCGCGCTGGGGTCCCTCTCCGGTAGGTGTGGACTTTGCTGCTCATGTGGACTGCTACCAGGCGGAGTCGATGGCCATTGCTGCTCGTGTGGAATTTGCTGCTCATGTGGACTGCTACGAGGAGGAGTCGGTGGCCTTGGCAAAAGGACGATGTATTTCTTGGACCATATGGCGAAACCGCGCTTGACATCGGCCAGTGTCTTCTCTTCGTCACCTCCAGGAAAATCAAGGTCCATTGTTTCAAAACCCGGAACAACGTCATCCACCCCGACACGAACACAGCCAGTTGGAATGGGCATATGATGGTGCGTTGCTCCATCTTCATTTGGGTAAACATAGCCGACCGCCACCTTAACGGACACGTTCCTCATTTGCACATGTAGCTCGCAATCTGTCTTCTCCGTGACATAATCCACGGGGTAGCTTCCTGCACATTCAAGATGCGAGGAACCCACACTGCTTCTTCGCTGAGATGGGGCGGCATCGGCTTGAGGATCTTGTATAAACAGCGGCTGATCAGGTGCCCTCTGATTTTGCTCAAGCACCTCCACCCTATTTATCAATTCCGCTAACCTGTCTAAGTCCTGCTTCTTCTTTCTCGAACGGCTTCTATAAGTGTCAGCGCACTCCGGCCATGCTTCCTTCATGGTGACACCTGGGAGGGCTCGTATCCGTCCAACGTGTTCCGCATTCCCAAGAGCGAGTGTCAGCTCGTCATTCTCTCTATCGGGAATGTACTCTCCCTTTCTAACCTTTTCAATTGCATCTATAAGCTGCGTCGTGATTGCATTAACTTTATCCTTCCATTTTCCCTTTGCAACGATCTGCCCTGTCTTTGGGTCCAACCCTGCCCCATGCGCGAACAACCAGAACTTGGACCGGTCGGGCCAGTCCCATGTCTGTGGAGTGATTCCTGCCTCCACCAGTTTAGCTTCAAATGCTCTCCACTTCGGAATGGCAGTCTTGTAGCCACCTGACCCCAAATGATGGAAATGTTCCTTCTTTAAAGCATTTTTCGTATTTGTGACTGATCGGGACACAGCAGTAGAAGATTTCTTATAGCTCTTAAATGCGGGCCAGTGATCTTTTATCTTCACTAGACTTCCAGTGAATACTGGATCTTTATCTGCATATCTGGCCCATAAATTTTTCTTCCAGGTCTGGAATTGTGTGGCCATCCTCTTAAGAGTCCATTCCTTGACTTTCTTCTTCTGGCCTTCCGTCATGTCTTCCGGTAGGCTAAAGTGTGTCAGTAGACTGTCCCAAAGAAAAAGCTTTAGAGTATCATTGACATAACTAGCTTCAGGCCCCGCGTTCTTCGGCTTATGCCACTCTACAATGCTGATCGGTACATGGTCCTGAACAAGAACTCCAGCCTGGTTTATGAATTTACGGCAGTGCTCTTTGGGCTCCACCGGTTGACCACTAGCCTTAAATGCGGTGAGGGCTAACCTACCCTCGCCCTTTAGACGTTGCGTCGGGCCTCGTTGCTTTTTAACAGATTTGCTCGATGATCCAGAAGGCTAAAAGAAAAATGATTCGTTAATAAGTGTAATACAAATAAATCAATGCATCAAGTGATGAACATATAGCCTTGATATACACCTCGCCGAAGTTTATTAAGGACACTTCGTTGTCTCTTCTTTCTTCAGACTCAAGTCCCTCACCGACATCGTTCAAAAATTGTGAGCCGAAATCATCGTCATCTCCATCGGGTTCTCCATTGGGTTCCGGTCCACGGGCACTCTCAAATATCATTTTCTGCACCATTTCTTCTCGCTCCTCATCTCGGATGAAGGTGTCGTCCTCCATAGCTCAATGTCACTGCAAAATTAAGTGCAATTATTGTTCTCAGTCCTCATCTCGGATGAAGGGGACTATGTCATTTTAAGTTATCACAATTATCAATATGTAGATCTTATGACCATTCAAAATTGGTTATTACGAACACCTAAAATTTCTCTATTTTGGGATTCTGAATTTTTTGGGGCATCTTTTACAATATTCACCATTCAAAATTGGTTATTACTAACACCTAACAACCATCACATATAACAAAAATTATAAACCAGAGGAGTTGCATTGCCAAAAAATAAGACATGAATGTCTCATGCAATCTACTCTTTTGCATCAGAAGCTTTCCA
The DNA here is from genome assembly GCA_007115705.1 of Dactylis glomerata. Lineage (NCBI taxonomy): Eukaryota > Viridiplantae > Streptophyta > Magnoliopsida > Poales > Poaceae > Dactylis > Dactylis glomerata. Next base: position 6,323,771 of record QXEO01000220.1, on the reverse strand, counting down.
GATCATACATTATGGGCCACTTTTCATATACAACTTTTCATATACAACTTTTCATATACAACTTTTCATATACAAGATTTCTAGTTGACATGGTCACCGCAACCGGGAGGCTGCTGAGAGCACTAAACTTGAACATATACTTACCCAACAGCACACCAGCTTGTATTCCACAATCAAATTTGAGATCATACATTTCACATGCAAGCATAATTGGCTCATTGCACAACACATACATTTCATTGCAGTATATAACCTACCCTCATACTAAGGAGAGACTTGGTTTGCCAGAATGCTACTAACTAACAATAAACATACACATACATTTCATTGCACAACACATACATTTCATTGCAGTATAACACCCAAAAATATTGAATGGCCAGGATGCTACTAACTAACAATAAACACATTCTATATATATGCAGCTGCATAGAATTCGTTACCTGATGAATTAGAAGTTAGAACAACAGCAGGCCCTAAGATGCAATTTAACTAAACAACTCTTAGTTCTTCAGGATTGAACCATGCTCAAGATAAAATTCTAGACCAACTAAAAGACCATCTTATTTGCGCTTTATACAAGCATACAAACCATACAGAGTACCACTCCATAGGGTCAAATTTAGCTATCTATTCTACTTTGATCACACGACACATGTAACTATTTTTACGTAGCGTTGGACCTCACTGCCCACACCAAAAAAATAATGCATCAAGCATGAATGATGCCTACATATTTTACCGCTAATTACCACAAGTGTAATTAGGAGAACTCAAGGAAACAACATTTGGTAAGCTAGCCGAGAATCCTAACAGAGAAAAAAAGACAGAGAAGCAATGGCCTAGCTACAGCTTAATAGGAATATGACAGTGAAGATAAGAAAATCAATTTTATCCTTTTATCTGTCAAATAATGTTGTACATAAAAACAGTTTTACAACTAATATTATGATAAATTCGTTGTATGTGAGCATAAATATACAACTCCTAGCTAAATGCATAATGTATCTGCGCATTTGGAAAGGAGCAATAGCTTCCCCAGTTTTGCTGATAAATGCACCAAACCCCATAAACAGAAACTATAAAACTTGAAACTGAAGCAATCAAGGCACACAATAGGTACTGACCATTACAACAATTGACATCAAGGCGCAAATTAACTACATAGTTCTTAGCTCTTCAAGATTGAACCATGCTGACAACAAAATTCCAGACCACCTAGAAGACCATCTTAGCTATGTTTTATCCGAGCACACTGGGCATATAAATTATCACTCCATAGGATCAAATTACTATAATGCAAAACGTAAAAGAATCACATGCACTATGTGGAGACTGCATTGGTAAATGTAAAAGAGTCCATCACATGCCGCTCAAATCATATTGGAATTATAGTAAACTGGATCATACTTGAGATAGAGTTTCTTATTACAGTTCTCCACATAGTGCATGACTGCCTACCTGGTTTTAAGCTAACACAAGAAGAACAAGCATATAACAGAAAGTGAGGGTGACACTGACTGCATGACAATGTTTTGCTTGTCAAGCCCGTGACCTGGTTTTAAGCTAACACAATAAGATCAAATGCTTACTATTTACACATCACTGTGATAATGCTTCTAGTATTATTAATTCATGAAATTGATTGCTGGACGTTACTCCACCTGTTGTTTTAAACAAGCTGAGTATAGCTTCCAAAGTGAACGCTTCTGAGCCTGCCACTTAGCTGTAGCTGCTCACTAGCACCTAGGGGAGGAATATGATGTTGTACCAAAATATTGCAGCACAGATTTTCACTTTCCGTGAGCTTGCTGCTGCCACTAAGAACTTCAAGCAAGATAGTCTGTTGGGAGAGGGTGGTTTCGGCCGTGTATATGAAGGTCGCCTGGATAATGGGCAGGTTAGTCTTTCAGTCTCTTGCATCACACTAACCTTGTCAATCTAATTGGCTACTGTGCTGATGGTGACCAACGCCTTCTTGTCTATGAGTTTATGCCACTGGGTTCACTAGAAGTATTTTTATTATTACATGTTGTACTCGGCATGACTGCTGGACATGCATTCTTTAAAATTCAGTGGCATTTGTAATCGAAGGCTAAAGCAATCTATTCTAATATATGTAGATGTGCCACCTGAGAAGGAATCTCTTGATTGTGCCCCAGAATATGCAATGACTGGTCAGCTCACAGTGAAATCTGATGTCTACAGCTTTGGTGTGGTTTTCCTTGAACTGATTACCGGGCGCAAAGCAATTGACAATACCAAACCCCAGGGTAATCCACCTGCGAGACGCACCTGAATCGGCCGGGTTGCAGGACGAGGAGGAGGAGGGGGGCAGCGACGCCAGCGGCGTCTTGGGCGGCGGCAGCGCGGTCTCGGGCGACGGCGGCGCGGCTAGGGCGGCGGCTAGGGCGACGGCGTGTGCTTGGGCGGCGACGGCGTGTGCTCGGGCGGCGACGGCGTGTCCTCGGGCGGCGACGACGTGTCCTCGGGCGGCGACGGCGTGTGCTTGGGCGGCGGCTAGGGCGACGGCGTGTGCTTGGGCGGCGGCAAGGGCGACGGCGACGGCTAGGGCGGCGGCGGCTAGGGCGGCGGCGTGTTTTTGCTATGGCGTCTGTGTGTGATTTTCCGCCGATGGGATGAAGAAAAAGGCCTAAGGGCCTTTAGTACCGGTTCCTGTTACTAACCGGTACTAAAGGTCACCTTTAGTACCGGTTCGTAACAGAAACCGGTACTAAAGGTATTTACGGAAATTATATTCGCGCTATTAACCTTTGGTACCGGTTCTTTCCACCAACCGGTACCAAAGGTTTTTTCTTTTTCTTTTGCTTTTTCTGTTGCTTTTCGTTGGATTTTTCTTTTGCTGTTTCTTTTGATTTTCGTTTCATTTTTATTTTGCCGTTTCTATTGATTTTTCTTCTGTAGTTTCTTTTGATTTTCATTTTTTATTAGTTATATTTGATTAGTTATATTTGATTTTCTTTTTTCTTTTGATTACATATATTTGATTTTATTTTTGATTAGTTATATTTGATTTTTCTTTTGATTAGATATATTTGATTTTTCTTTTGATTAGATATATTTGATTTTGTTTTTGATTAGTTATATTTGATTTTCTATTTTCTTTTGATTAGATATATTTGATTTTATTTTTGATTAGTTATATTTGATTTTCTTTTTTCTTTTGATTAGATATATTTGATTTTGTTTTTGATTAGTAATATTTGATTTTCTATTTTCTTTTGATTAGATATATTTGATTTTATTTTTGATTACTTATATTTGATTAGTTATATTTGATTTCCTGTTTTCTTTTGATTAGTTATGTTTGATTTTCTTTTTGATTAGTTATATTTGATTTTTCTGTTGCAGTTTCTATTGATAATATGTTCGCTTAATAATTAAGTGTCGGTTAGCGTGGCGGCACGCTGCGTCCGTGAGAGGAAAAGGGCGGGAAGAAAAGGGCGGAAAGAAAAAGGCGGAAAGAAAAAGGGCGGGAAAACGATTGAACAGGAAAAGAAGTACATATCTCAACTGAAAATTAAGATACATGGCCGGATTAGGTCATAATCGGCCGAGCTTGTTTTCGAATGTTGGAGTGATTCAGTCATAGTCGTGCCTAGCCCTATAAACGTCGCCACTGTAGTCGTCGTAGTCGCCGGTGTCATCGTCGCTGGCATCGGGGTCGTGGTAGTCGAACCTTGACTGGTGAGCACGCGTGGGCTGAGACTGAGGGTAGCGTAGGCGGGGGCCACGGTAGGCCATGACGCTCTGGAGAGTCCGGCCGCGCCACCATAGCCGACGGCCGACCTCGTTGAAGTTCGAACGAGGCGAGCCGTCCTCCTCGTGCCTGGCAAGCGCACTCTCACGCCGATTGATGAAGAAGGCGTCCCAAGTCGGGCTGTAGTCGGGATGCCACTGAGGATTCCTCCGCTGCTCTGGCGTGAGCTCGAAGTAGTAGGATTCCTCCGCTGCTCTGGCGTGAGCTCGAAGTAGTAGTGGTTCGTGATGGCCATCTGGCACGCCACACCTACAGGGACAGGAGGGACCGGTACGCCTCCGACGCTCAGCATCCAGCCGGTGGGGACGCGGTAGCCCGGCGGGCAGGGGTAGTTTGAGGCGCAAAGCGCCTCCGCCTCCTGGGGGGTTAGAGATACGATGAAAGCCATGGAAGAGAGTGATGAGGTTTGCAGATATGAGTCTAGATGTGATATGTAAATGGAGGCCAAGCCTACATATATATAGTGAAAAATGGCGGGAAGACGGAGGCGGGAAGCGGTGGAAAGCGCAGGAAGAAAATAGGCGGGAACCTTTAGTCCCGGTTTTTGTGTCATCTAACAAAACTGTCGGTGGGATAAGGATGTGTGGGTAACCTTTAGTCCCGGTTGGTGGGTGCAACCGAGACTAAAGATGTCGGAAGGATAAGGACGCGTGGGTGGATGCACTGCTCGATGAGATAAGGACGCGTGGGTGGACACACGATGCCCCTGTCGGAGGAACAAGACAAAGTAGAGCGGTGGAAAGCGCGGGAAGAAAATAGGCGGGAACGCAGTGGCGTGGGGAACCATCTAACCTTTAGTCCCGGCTGGTGGGTACAACCGGGACTAAAGGTGGTTTTTGTGTCATCTAACAAAACTGTCGGTGGGATAAGGACATGTGGGTAACCTTTAGTCCCGGTTGGTGGGTGCAACCGAGACTAAAGATGTCGGCAGGATAAGGACGCGTGGGTGGATGCACTGCTCGATGAGATAAGGACGCGTGGGTGGACACACGATGCCCCTGTCGGAGGAACAAGACAAAGTAGAAGCGGTGGAAAGCGCGGGAAGAAAATAGGCGGGAACGCAGTGGCGCGGGGAACCATCTAACCTTTAGTCCCGGCTGGTGGGTACAACCGGGACTAAAGGTGGTTTTTGTGTCATCTAACAAAACTGTCGGTGGGATAAGGACATGTGGGTAACCTTTTAGTCCCGGTTGGTGGGTGCAACCGAGACTAAAGATGTCGGAAGGATAAGGACGCGTGGGTGGATGCACTGCTCGATGAGATAAGGACGCGTGGGTGGACGCACGATGCCCCTATCGGAGGAACAAGACAAAGTAGAAGCGGTGCCGTGCCTATAAAAGGAGCATCGATACGCCATGGCAAGCAGCTCAACAAGCCAACCTAGAAGGTAGGGAGAGTTTCATTCCCATGGATGGAGGACAGGGTTGGGAAATCTCCCGTGGCGGAGTTTCTCGAAGATGTCGTTGGTGCTCACGCCCTACGGCATCTTCGGAAGCTCCGCCTCAGAAAAATTTCCCTCATACAATAACATCATTATACAAAAATCCATATTGACATACACAAGTTATGATCCCTATCTAGTCTTCTGAGTTTTCTTCTTGTGTTTCCCTTTCTTCTGATTGCAACGCAGCCATGGACAATCTTCATTATTTAAAATGATGCTTGGGTCAGTTTTCACCTTGAAGGGTGGAATATAATCAAACTTATTATAATCTTCTGACATGTCTGTCTTGTCCTCTACTCCCACGATGTTTCTTTTTCCTGAAAGAACTATGTGGCGCTTTGGCTCATCGTATGATGTGTCCTCTTGCCTTTCTTTTCTTTTTTTCGGTTTGGTAGACATGTCCTTCACATAAAAAACCTGAGCCACTTCACTGGCTAGGACGAATGGTTCGGTGTCGTACCCTAGAATCTTGAGATCCACTGTAGTCATTCCGTACTGCGGGTCTACCTGTACCCCATTTTTCAGGTTGAACCATTTGCACCGGAATAAAGGGACCTTGAAATTAGGTCCATAGTCAAGTTCCCATATCTCCTCTATGTACCCATAATATGTGACCTTCTTCCCATTGTCCTCTGCTGCATCAAAGCGGACACCACTGTTTTGGTTGGTGCTCTTTTTATCTTGGGCGAATGTGTAAAATGTATTCCCATTTATCTCATACCCTTGAAATGTCGATATAGTCGAAGATGGTTGCTTGGCCAACAAGTATAGCTGTTCTTCATCAGTGACATTCATGAGCCGTGTTTGCAACCAACCGCCGAAAGTCTTCATGTGTTCTCCATCAATCCAATCTTCATGTTGCTCCGGGTATTCAGAGCGTAAAATATTCTTATGTTCCACTTTGTATGGAGCCACCAAGCTGGAATTATGTAAAATTGTGTAGTGTGCTTGAGTGAAAGAATGTCCGTCCATACACATTGTTGCTTTCTTTCCTAGCGTGCCTTTTCCACGCAGTCTCCCCTCATAGCGCGATTCAGGAACACCGATCGGCTTAAGGTCAGGAATAAAGTCAACACAAAACTCAATGACCTCCTCTGTTCCATAGCCCTTGGAGATGCTTCCTTCTGGCCTAGCACGGTTATGAATGTATTTCTTTAAGACTCCCATGAATCTCTCAAAGGGGAACATGTTGTGTAGAAATACAGGACCGAGAACACTAATCTCTTCGACCAGGTGAACGAGGAGATGCGTCATAATATTGAAGAAGGATGGTGGGAACACCAACTCGAAGCTGACTAGACATTGCACCACATCCTTCTGTAAATTTTGTAGAGTTAGTGGATTGATCACCTTCTGAGAAATTGCATTAAGGAACGCACATAGCTTCACAATGGGTACTCGAACATTTTCTGATAGAAGCCCCCTCAATGCAACCGGAAGTAATTGTGTCATAATCACGTGGCAGTCATGAGACTTTAGGTTTTGAAACTTTTTCTCTGACATGTTTATTATTCCCTTTATATTCGATGAGAAGCCAGACGGGACCTTGATGCTACTCAGGACTTCAAAAAAGATCTCCTTCTCTTCTTTGGTAAGAGCGTAGCTGGCAGTACCTTGATACTTCTCTGGATTCAGGTTGTTTCCTTCGTGGATACATTGCTGGTCGTGCCGTGCATCCGGTGTATCTTTTGTCTTCCCATACACGCCCAAGAAGTTTAGCAGGTTCACGCAAAGATTTTTCGTCACGTGCATCACGTCGATTGCAGAGTGAACCTCTAGGATTTTCCAGTAGGGTAGCTCCCAAAATATAGACATCTTCTTCCACATGGGTATATGTCCGTCAACATCATGCGGAACAGATTGTCCGCCAGGACCCTTTCCAAAGATCACTTTTAAATCCTTGACCATATCATATATAACATCCCCAGTAGGGCGGGTAGGATTCATTTGGTCTTCTGCCTCACCTCTGAAATGCTTTCCTCTCTTTCTTACTTGATGTTGTTTTGGAAGAAATCGACGATGCCCCATGTACACATTCTTGTTTCTCAAATATATACTGTCAGTCTCACCTAAACAGTGTGTGCATGCATTGTATCCCTTGTTTGACTGTCCTGAAATGTTACTAAGAGCAGGCCAATCATTGATGGTTACAAACAACAACGCTCGTAGGTTAAATTCCTTTTGTTCGTGCTCATCCCAAATAGGTACACCTTCTTCACGCCACAACTGTAAAAGTTCTTCAACCAATGGCCTCAGGTACACATCAATGTCGTTGCCGGGTTGCCTCGGGCCTTGGATGAGCACTGGCATCATAATAAACTTCCGCTTCATGCACAACCAAGGAGGAAGGTTATAGATACATAGAGTCACTAGCCAGGTGCTATGACTGGAGCTCTGCTCCCCGAAAGGATTAAAGCCATCTGTACTTAGACCAAATCTTAAGTTCCTTGCGTCATCTGAAAATGACTTGTACTTTCTATCGATTTTTCTCCACTGCGATCCGTCAGCGGGGTGTCTCAGCATCACATCTTTCTTACGGTCCTCTTTGTGCCATCGCAATAACTTGGCATGCTCTTTGTTTTGGAATAAACGTTTCAACCGTGGTATTATAGGAGCATACCACATCACCTTCGCAGGAACCTTCTTCCTGTGGGTGGACTAGCCCTCAACATCGCCAGGGTCATCTCGCCTGATCTTATACCTCAATGCACCACATACCGGGCATGCATTCAAATTCTCGTACTCCCCGCGGTAGAGGATGCAGTCATTGATGCATGCATGTATCTTCTGCGCCTCTAATCCTAGAGGGCAGACAACCTTCTTTGCTTCGTACGTACTAGAGGGCAATACGTTCTCCCCTGGAAGCATCTTCTTTATTATTTTCAGCAACTTTTTAAATCCCTTGTCAGAAGTACCATTCTCTGCCTTCCATTGCAGCAATTCCAGTGTGGTACCCAGTTTTTTTTGGCCATCTTCGCAATTTGGGTACAACAGTTTGTTGTGATCCTCTAACATTTTCTCCAACTTCAACCTCTCCTTTTCACTTCCGCAGTTTATCTTCGCATCAAGAATGGCCCGACCCAAATCGTCATCGGGGTCATCAAAAATGGGCTCATCAAAAATGGGCTCTTCTTCAGCTTCGTCTTCCCCCATACTACTATCACCGTCTTCAGTGAATATAGGATGGTTGTCACTATCCTCTTCTTCTTCGTTGCCTTCCATTATAACCCATCTTTCTCCGTGCTTGGTCCAACAATTATAGCCGGGCATGAAACCATTCTCAAGCAGGTGGAAGTGAAGGGTCTTTGAGGTAGAGTAATCCTTCGTATTCCTACAGGAACTACATGGACAATAAATGAAACCATTCGACCGCCTGTTTGCCTCCGCCACATTGAGAAAATAATGCATGCCAGTAATGAAGTCGGGATGGCATCGGTCACCGTACATCTATTGTCGATTCATCTGCATTATATAAGTATATCAAAAATCATTAATTACACAACATCATGGATATATGAGTGACCAACTTAATTAATATTCAAGTTCATCACATAAAACTAAGTTTTTTTATTAAAAAAAAGAGGCTCACCGAGATGGTACAGTGCCGGCTAGGGGAAGACGCTGGCGATCGACGGCGGTGAGGACGGGGACGATACTAAAACCTACAAATCATACTTTAATTTCAGCTCAATTGCATACAAAAAGAATGAAATCCCTAACTTAGGCATTTCATCAAACACCTTGCTAGCACTAGAAAAATAATACGAGTTAAACTAGTAAAGAAATGAGCTAAATTAGGAACGCCGGAAGAAAGGATGATATTGCTAACCCTTAGATAGATGGGTGCCGTCAATCTTGATAAAATGGTGGATAAAAATGAAGATTTATTGGAGTGTGAGAGGTGCAAAATGTTTGGAAATGTGAGAGAGAAGAAGGGAAAATGGGAAATGAGATGCAAGGATGATCGGGTGCTTGAAGAAATATGGCAGGGGCCCTTTAGTACCGGTTCTTCATATGAACCGGTACTAAAGGTTCAGCTCTGGCCCACTAAAATCCTTTAGTACCGGTTCCTAGTATGAACCGGTACAAAAGTCCCTTTTCGAACCGGTACTGATCTTGCTCGGCGGGCTGGGCAGATGAACCGGTACTAATGTACCCTTTAGTACCGGTTCATACAGGAACCGGAACCGGTACTAAAGGCTTAGACCGTTGCCCCTTTTTCTGCTAGTGTTTGCATCGCCGCCGACGCCAGTCATTGCGTCGGGTCGTTGGCTGGGTTTTTCTCACAGTTATTTTAAGACATGTTTGAACGGTCGGGATTCAAATGCGTCGGGCCTTAGCTCGATCGCCGCCGCCGCCGCCCAACCTAGAGTCAGCGCCCCGAAGTTGCCACCGGAGGACGAGACAGACGGACAGGATCACAGGATCCAACGCGGTCGCGTCAGTCACACCCCCACATGCATGAACCACAAGCGAGGCGCAGGCTGAACGGCAGAATCGAGACGTGCTGCATCCGCAGTTCCGCACACACGCGGTGCCGTGGCCCGCGGATCCGTCCATCATCGTGCTCCCAAGTCCCAACCTCCGTGCTTCGCTCGGACGAAACGCGGCCGGCATCGATCGAGAACCAGCAGGCGACCAGCCGTTGCTTGCTCCCAGCTCCGCCAGCTCTGAGTCTTCAGCTCTGTCGTTTTTTATAGCGCGGAATGTGGAGGGAGAACGAAGCAGTCGGTGCAGTTTGCACGTGAAGTAGTTCGCCCACGACTCCCGCCTCCGCCGACCTCGCAGCTCGATCCACCGCCGCGCCCACTCTTCACGGGCACATCACATGGGAGCGGAGTGCCGAGTACTTGTATATATACACAGGGGAACAGGAGATACGCAACTTGACAGTTGACACACAGCTCCGGTTGCTGGATACTACGAACTGCCATTTGTCAACGCCTCACACGAAGATCTATCGAAGAATTCCCCAAGCGAGCGAGGGAAGGGAAGCACAGAGCTCGCGAGAGAAGATGACGGTAAGCTGATCTTCGGATCTCCCCATCCCTGAATGCTTTGAGTTCTGCCCCATTATGGGTTTCATGGCGTCTTTTTCTGATGCCGTGTTGGTCCATCACCTTGATCAGATCGTGGAGATGTGCGTGCATATGTGCTGCGCCGGGTGCGAGAAGAAGATCAGGAAGGCAGTAGAAAAGCTAGAAGGTAGAGCTACTGTCAGTTTGATGCATTCAGATTTCAGGTATATACGTGTGAAGATGTAACTGAACTGATTGTTGTGGTCGCAGGGGTGGACGAGGTGGAGATCGACATGGAGATGCAGAAGGTGACGGTGAACGGGGACGTGGAGCAGAAGAAGGTGCTCAAGGCGGTGCGGAGGACGGGCAAGCGCGCCGTGCTGTGGCCCACGGCGTACATCGCCGGCGGCGCGGGCGGCGCCGTCCAGCTCCTCGCGCAGCACCAGCACCAGTACCACCCGAGCGGGGCGCAGACGTACACCACGCACGCGGCGGCGGGGCCCACATCCTCGTACAACTACTACAAGCACGGCTACGACGACTCGCGGCTCTACGGCGCCAACTCCTCCGTCGTCGGCACCAGGGCCACGGACTACTTCAGCGACGAGAACACCGGAGGCTGCTCCGTCATGTGACCATGCGATCGAAGAATGTGACCGGCACGACCATCGCGTGATAGGTTTTACTCTGTGATGAATGATGATTCCCCCTTTTCTATCTCTGTAAATTAGGCAAAATCTGATAAAAGATCGAACAGATTCCACGATTTCAAATCTTTTGTTCAGGCATATTGAGAAGCCGTATGTCTGAAGTCTGGACGGTGTAGACTTCGAAGGTGCGGGCATATGGCCAATAGATGACCCACTACGGTCGAATGGAACATATAGCTTGTTGTTTCTATAGCATCCACTATTGGAACAACTCAAAGCATACATTTTGTTGTTGTTCCTGTAGCATGACACTACAGGAGGACTTAAATCATACACGGTGGTACACGAATGTAATATTCCTTCCTCCGATAGTCTATTCCCTGTCTGATAACCGAACGGTGAGCATATCACAAACAAACCACCTTCCATCCATTCCGTTGCCTAGAGTTGATGACAATAGTGTTCAACACAATTCAGTTCTCGTTTAAGCAGTACTAAAATCTCTTGAATATGCCGTTTAAAAAATCTTGTAATATGTTAGCAAGTGCCTTGTAATTTCACTTGTTACAAAGAAAAAAAAATACAACAGGTGTTGGGGGTGGGGGTGGTGGGGGGGGGGTCTATGGTCTTAAAAAAGGGGACAATAGCTCGCCGCCGGCTAGCGTGGGGTGGGGGGGAGAGGAGAGAGAAGGAGGTTTGTGCAAGAGAGGGGAGCCCCCCTCCCCCCACCTCACTGATTTAGGTAGAACCCAAATCAAGTGGAGGAGGAGCATGTCGGTGTGTGGATGGAGAACGTGCAAGGGGAGAAGGATGGCAGTGTGGCAAGAAAGAGCAAAAGAAGGGGGAGCTAGCCGCGGCATCAAGGAAAAAGGGAGACGGTGTTGTGATATAGTACTCCATAACGAGTTCTTTCCTTTGTTATTAGTCTTAGGGCAACTTTAACTGCGCACTTTAGCCAAAGCAAGTCTAACAGTAGCCTCCTAAAAACCAAGTAGGGGTTTTCCCTTGCTTCTTACTTCTTGGTCCCAAGAAATGCCACAAACTTTATAGAAGTTAATTGATATATTGCTAAGGGAAGACATGCTTTCCCTACCATTGTGCGTGCCCTAATACCTATTACTTCCTCCGGTTGGATTTATAAGTCCTTCGTATATCTCTAGATCATCAATTCGAGCAATATAACATAGATTGTACAACCAAAAAGTTCATCATTAATAAAAAAATATAACATATGAAGTTTCTAATGATATATCTTATGTAATATATATCCCGTATTACGTTGGTTAAACTTGTGATTTAGGGATACACATGACGTATAAATCCAACAGGAGAGAGGAGTGTTAGAAACAAGCAATTTTCTTGTGAGGGGCTTGGTTGTTTTTTCCACAAAGTTGAGGTCCAGTCGGCATCATATTTAACATAATTTATAGTCTTAGAAATAAGTGAAGTAGCAAACTATCGGGATTTTATTGAGAGTGGACAAATGGCTCCCGAGCTATATGGAGCCTATTTTTTTAAAAAAAAAAGACATTTGAAAGTTTTAGAAAATCGGGATAGAAAATCTTGATGTAAATAATTACGAGATCTACTAGTATTAAAAAAATCAATCCACAAATCGCTATAATTTAGTATCAGCAAAAATGACATATCTGCCAAAACAAACTTTGAAATTATGCACTGTTCACTAGATCTAGATCTATGCATTTGTCATTTTTGCTGAGCCTAAAATACAAAAAAAATTAGATTAATTTTTTGCACACTAGTAGATCTCACAATATCAAGATTTTTTGTTTCAATTTTTTTGAAACTTTCAAATATCATTTTCGATTTTTTTTCATAAAAACGGCTTTCATGGAGCTCGAGCTCCATTTAGGTTCTTGGGCTTTATTTCTTTAATGTAAAAGTTGGTGCTCTCTCATGTCTGGAAGTTGTACTATCGACGTATGAACAGCAGACACCAGGCGCACCGGCAAGCGGTGACCTGAACACGCACGGTCCTGCCGTGGCAGACGCCAATCGGCACGGAACGGGAACAAAAGGCATCCAGTTCGTGTTAACACCTCACACCGTAGCATGTGTTTTTTTCCTCTCACAAACCTGACCGGTCGCGGCGCATCGTTGCAAGTGGACTCAGATTCCACCAATCCCCTCGTCGCCTTCCTTCTCCCCCTCCCACCCTTAAATCCCAACGAGCAGCCTTCCCTTCCGCCACAGCCCGCCAATCGACTCCGTGCTGCCGCGCCACCTCGTCTCCTCCGCGCTTCGTCCATGGCGGCGCCGCACCGGGTCTCGGCCGTGATCTTTGATCTCGACGGCACCCTCCTGGATACAGGTACGCTCGGATCCGTTCACTCTCGCACCCGCCGTCCTGCCGTTCGACACTAGTCGTCCTGTGCTGGGGCAGCTAGTTCCGTCGATATGTACTATGCTCGACCCAAAACACATGAATTCCTTTTTCTGTTCATGCCGGGCGCGTTTGGTCATCTTCTCCAAACCTACTAGCCGCATTAGAAAATCACAGTTGGTTATTCCGAGGCGCTGACATTTCAAGAAAGCAGAGTAAATTTGCAATATGGAGTTTGTAAAGTGTGGTGTGTCTTGGTGCAGAGAGGGCGACAAGGGACGTCTTGAAGGAGTTCCTGGGTACCTACGGGAAGGTCCCAGATGCTGCCAAGGAGGTGCAGAGGCTGGGGCAGATGCACAGGGAGTCCACAACCGGGATCATCGCGGATTATGGGCTGCCGCTCACCGTTGAGCAGTATTCAGAGGCAATATACCCGTTGTACATGAAAAGGTTTGATTCGTTTTCCGCGACTTGCTAAGTCTGCAACTGTTCATCACGACTGAACTTAGCTGTCGTTTTGGTGAACTGCGCAAGTCTGTAAATGTCCGTCACGACTGAGCTTTGGATTCACTGTTCTTCAGGTGGCAAAGCGCAAACCCGCTTCCAGGAGTTAAAAGGCTTCTCCAGCATCTTCACAAGAACGGAGTACCCCTGGCACTTGCTTCGAATTCCATCAGGAGAAATATTGATCACAAAATTCTGAAACTAGGAGGTCTGAAGCTTCTCTTCAATCTACATGGATCATGTGTTCTTTTCTGAGAAATTACTACATGGGATAACTGGCCACCTTTTTTCGTAACAATGGAATGCAACTATGTGTTTCTTTTTTCTAAAGGAAACAAGAAGCCCGCCTATACAATACTATGTCTTTGTTTTGTTCAAAGAAAGTAGGACAGCTTGATCTGTCAGAACTATCTTCTGAGTGTCCTATGCTGACAGTTTGGGTATACTTAAATATAACCAGTAATGGGATTACTGTAATCCTGATTTAACATAGTTTACGTAAATAAAAACACTTCAGTAGTTAGGACGGTTCTTACAAAGAGCTATAATTTTTTTTTTATTGGTTGCTCATGTGTTAAAATATTCCCTTATTTTCCAGAATTGAAGGACTGCTTTTCAGTGGTTCTTGGTGGTGACCAGATCCCTCATGGAAAACCTTGTCCTGACATGTGCGTACTTCTACAACTTTTACCAAATGTTAGTTCCTTGCCGTGTCTATTGTGTCAACACTGTGTTATTTACATGCATCAAGATAAGGTATAAGTTTGCAGTAAATTTACGTTAGTGTCACAGAACATAACATTCATGTATAGTAACATCTTATTTAAAGACATGACATAATAATTTGGTTAAGACGTGATACAAACCATCGTTAGCTTTGTGCATATAATTACATTGCTGATTTTGTGTCGACTCTGATTTTCTAGATTCCTTGAGGCTGCAAAGAGACTTGGTGTAAATCCATCATCATGCTTGGTCATTGAAGATTCTCTGTAAGTATTAATAAACACAACTCCTTTTGAAAGGAAAACAAAACAGAGTTCAGGTGTCATACAAGATGTAGCAGGTTTAAATGACTAACCAAGGCATAGCAGTGAAATAGCCTTGGTAAGGAAACCAAATTTTGAAACTGGTGTTTTGTTCGTCTCCTTCTATTTTGTTTTGAAAAAAAAATCTCTCCAAGTGTTATTTTGCAAGATTTTTTGACAAATACAGTTTTCAGTGGATACCAATCCAAATCTCTGCACTTATATTAAATTTGCTTATATCTTTAAATAGTGCCTCCTTTGTATTTAGTTGAACTTACTTTGCTTTGTTGGCAAAATGTTCTAGTGTTGGAGTTCAGGCAGCCAAGGCTTCTGGAGCGAATGTAGTTGCTGTTCCATCACTTCAAAGTCAGAGGCAATGTTACTCAATGGCTGATCTCATCCTCTATTCACTACTAGACTTCCATCCCGAGCTGTGGGGTCTTCCCCCATTTGAAGATTGTAATTCTCCTCCATTAACCACTGTTTTTATTTTAGTTGATTTATTTTATTATTAAGTCTGCTTGCTGCCGTTCATTTTGCAGGCATTCAAGGTGCTTTGCCCATAGAACCGTTACTTTGCAATGCCCAGATAGGTGATGTGGTTTTGAACAATACTCATAGAATTATAGCAGGTCGGACACCTTCTTATCGCTCTTATGATATGTCAATAAATGACACTATTACATTTCGTAGCACATAGTGGTTTGCAGAATGTAATGTCACACTTTTTAAACTCAGAAATACATTCCAACAGGTGAGAGTACCTACGATTCTATTCCTGATCAAATATCAGGAATTTTCTTTGGTTGGGCCAAGTCAGAAGCATATGGAGTCTCTAAAGCAGTGGTCAGCATTGGGTGGGACCTTTCACTGCAAAATGTTGAAAGAGTGATGGTTAGTATTTTAAGTATGTATTGTCTTATCCCTTGCCTATTCTGCCCTTTTTCGACAGATAACTGCCCATTGTTAAAGGGTTATTTTTCTTTCGGAGTCCTGTTGTCTGTAGATTAACAGATAGTTTTATTACAGTTTGCTAATTGCTATGCCATTATTACAGAAGGATCAGAAAACGAAATAATTTGCTGTACTTGTTCTCTGGTTTTTCTTTTTCAGCGCATATGTTTTCTTGATTCTCTCTGCAAGGCCAAAAGGGAGGATCCCGTGGAGCTTCTATTAATTGGTTACATCCGGATGCTCGAAAGCACGGTACTGATCTTATGATTGACATAATTATAAGTTTGTGAATTTGACTGTCAGTATGCCATGTATTATATGTTGTCATTTGCAGTATTTTCTTCTGCTACTCCACCATGGACCTTTCCGTTATATATCACCAAGCATATTAAAGTGCAACTCTGCCATACAACTGTCTATCAAAATCTAATACAAATTCGAGCATGATTATGAGCTTTGTTGCAGGAAAATATATCTCAAGCGTTGAGCATTACTGACGAGGACCAAGCCACTGCAAGGGATGCACTAGGCCTCCGAGATTTATCTGAATATGCAAAGGCAAGGAGTGCATTGGACTTCCCAGCCTCTGAATATGCAGAGCCACAGAACAACTTTCTTCTTGCCTGACATATCATTTCAAAGCTATCTTCCCATGTTATTATTATTAACAAGCAAGCCGAATTGTGGGTCTCACATTTCGTCCTTGAAGATGTGAAGAATTGCTTAGACGGAAGGAAGAAATACCGGAACGAAGCTTGGGTCTCATTCAGGAAGGTAGAATCTCCTGATATTTGCCAATTCCTTCCTGTCTTTTTGACAGGCTCACATCAGAAGATTAATTGTAATATTTCAGCTCATCTTAATTTATCATTGTGTCTGGCGGCAAAAACTTTGTACAACGAAGTGGTTTTTTTTCAGTGCAAAGTGGGTTAAATGATTGTTCACGGCCTCACGGCAAAACCTTGAAGATTTTTTTTTAAAGATGGGCAAAACTTTGAAGATGGTATGTTGCATTGTAATCAATGATGGCTCGTTAAGTCTGGCAAGCAACTGGTTGAACTTGTCATTTTCCTCATCCTGCTGTCGCTTCTTTGCTCTCGCTCAGCTTCTGTAAGTCTCTTGGTCTTTGGCAAACCCAAGCCACCACGGGTAAGAAGGACCAAAGCCTCGCGTTCATCCTCCATGTTCGTCATTCCCGAGGACCAGTGTGAGCAAGTCTTTCTCTCTATCTGGAGTAAATTGTTTTTTTCTCTCTTTAATTTCTTTCACTATTTTTTTACAATTTTCCCTGGGTATCCTAAGACCGTCATTGCAGATAAGGTCCCCCATTAGTTCGTCGTACGAACCACCATGCGCAAGGAACCAATTTCTTGCTCTCATTTCCCACTCATCACGGATGGGTTCAGGTGATCCCTTTAGCAATCATCTCTTGCTCTTTCTTATCCCACTTTGGGATGGCAGTCTCATAGCCCCCTGACCCCAGCATGTGGTGATATTTTTCTTCTTGTCGGCATTTTTCTTGTTCTTTTCTGATAATGCCTTGGCATCTTCTGACTCCTTGTACTCCTGAAATGCCTTCCAGTGATTCGCCTGCTTGGCTAGATACCCTTCGAATACTGGCACTTCCTTTATCTTCAGATAGTTTTTCCATAGTTTCTTCTTCCACACCCGGAACAGTTCGGCCATCTTCTTTAGAGTCCACTGCTTGACTTTGGCCCTTAGTTGTCTTGTGGTGTCTTCATTCTCACATTTTGGCAGGTTGAAATGTGCCATGAGATCATTCCAAAGATTCTCTTTGTACCTTTCGGGGACATAGTCACTATCGTCTGCCCCTTTGCGCTTGTTCCACTCCCGAACGCTGATCGGAACGTGATCCCTAACCAGAACTCCGCATTGCTTCTTGAATATGTCGGCAGCCTTCTTAGGAAGCTTGGGTTCGTCCGTAGGCAATATAACCTCAAAGGTGTAATGCGTTCGTGCATCCAACTTTTTGGTCGGGCCTCGTTTCGTAGCTTTGCTCGATGTGGAGGCCTAAGAGGAGAAACATTCGTCAATTAATGTATATGTATACAATATACATCTATCTCCAATATTTTTCACATATTACAAGTGATTGCCAAACTTCATATATATACCTCGCTGGACTTCGTTATTTGTCCACCGGCTTCTCCATCAGCGGAGCTATCGCCTTATCCATCATCAGAGCTATCGCCTTCCCCGTCGGCTTCATCTTCATGTCGGTCGACCTCCATTCCATCTCCGGAGGGGTTTAGATACGACAACGGAGATTCAGCTGGTTCAACATCGGGGGCGTCTTTGATTATATCTTCGAGAAGTTCTTCCTCTTCTAGGTTCCTGCTATGTGGATCCATAGTTTCTGCAAAATACCGACATTTATATTTCAATTATGGAACAATACCGACAATTGATTAACCTAACTAACAAACAATTAACCTAACAAAATAACATAACTTATTTTCTAAGTACTAACCCTACCTAATAACAAAACAAAATAACTACTAACCCTATCAATTTTCTAACTACTAACCCTAACAATTAACTACTAACCCTAACAATTCACTATTTCTATTTCTATTACTATTTCTAACCCTAACAATTCTAACTACTAAAATTCTAACTACTAATTCTAACTACTATACACTAACATTTTCTAACATTTTCTACAAATTCTAACTACTAAAGAAACCCTAACAATTCACTATTTCTATTTCTATTTTCTAATTATTTCTATTTCTATTACTAACCCTAACAATTCACTATTTCTATTTCTAATTTTCTAACTATTTCTATTTCTATTACTAACAAAATTAAAAAAACCATTCAAATAAAAATATACACTAACATTTTCTAACTATTACTATACACTAACATTTTTTTACTAACATTTCAAATAAAAATACTAATATTCTAACAATACTAAATAAAAATTCTAACAATTCTAACCTAAAATACTAAATAAAAATTCTAACCTAAAATTCTCATCTAAAATTCTAACCTAAAACCTAACCTAAAATTCTAGCAAAAAAAATAAGGGGCGGCGGCGGGCGGTTCTCACCGAGGACGGCTCGAGGGGACGGCGACCTGCGGCGAGAGGACGGCGTCGGCTTGGCCGGGGACTGCGCGGCGCGGCTCGGGGACGGCTGCGCAGCTCGGGGGGGGGGTAGCGCGCGGCGCGGCGGGAGAGGCATCGGGGACGGCGGCGCGAGGCGTCGGGGACGGGGACGGCGGCGCGAGGCGTCGGGGACGGCGAGTTTCCGGCCAACCGCAACGTTCGGCGGGGTTCTCCTGCGCGCGCCTCCGTCAGTCTGCTGATTTTCGCTAAGTGTGTGAGAGGAGGAAGAAGGAGGAGGGGCGGTGCTTTTATACCCCCCCTTTAGTCCCGCTTGGTGGCTTCAACCGGGACTAAAGGGGACCCTTTAGTCCCGGTTGAAGCCACCAACCGGGACTAAAGGGGGGTTGGCGGTTCGCGCCCGAGCCCTCCCCCCCCTTTAGTCCCGGTTGGTGGCTTCAACCGGGACTAAAGGGTCAATAATGCGCGCCAAAGCTAATTTTTTTTTCAGATTTCATTTGAAATATGAATTTTGAATTTTAAATTGAATAACTTCTGTATATTTTAGAATCTGACAAAACTTTGAATATGAAAAGTGTTTGAAATTGGTTAACTAATTCAAAACCATTTTCTATTTTCAAAATAAATTAATTTAACTATTCAAACTATTAACTATTTTGCCATTTTCAATTAAAACTATATTGATTAATATTCTTTTTGCATATTTTAGAATCTGACAAAACTATGAATATGAAAAGTGTTTGAAATTGAATAAATAATTCAAAACCATTTTCTATTTTCAAAATCAATTAATTTAACTATTCAAACTATTAACTATTTTGCCATTTTCAATTAAAACTATATTGATTAATATTCTTTTTGCATATTTTAGAATTTGACAAAACTATGAATATGAAAAGTGTTTGAAATTGAATAACTAATTCAAAACCATTTTCTATTTTCAAAATCAATTATTTTAACTATTCAAACTATTAACTATTTTTCCATTTTCAATTAAAACTATATTGATTAATATTCCTTTTGCATATTTTAGAATCTGATGGAGATGGTGGGCTTGTTTTACTAGTTAAGTAGCTTTCACGGGCTTGCAGGGAAATTTTCCAAGGCGGAGCTTTCAAAGATGCCGTAGGGCGTGAGCACCAACGACATCTTCGAGAAGCTCCGCCACGGGAGATTTCCCAACCCTTTCCCCAACACAGTTAGAGGAGATGGAGTCTTTCACGGGCTTGCAGGGAAATTTTTCCGAAGCGGAGCTTCCGAAGATGCCGTAGGGCATGAGCACCAACGACATCTTCGAGAAGCTCCGCCACGGGAGATTTCCCAACCCTTTCCC
This sequence comes from Dactylis glomerata, assembly GCA_007115705.1. Taxonomy (NCBI): domain Eukaryota; kingdom Viridiplantae; phylum Streptophyta; class Magnoliopsida; order Poales; family Poaceae; genus Dactylis; species Dactylis glomerata. The sequence continues at coordinate 6,303,624 of QXEO01000220.1, read as the reverse complement.
CAACACAGTTAGAGGAGATGGAGTCTTTCACGGGCTTGCAGGGAAATTTTTCCAAGGCAGAGCTTCCGAAGATGCCGTAGGGCGTGAGCACCAACGACATCTTTGAGAAGCTCCACCACGGGAGATTTCCCAACCCTTTCCCCAACACAGTTAGAGGAGATGGAGTCTTTCACGGGCTTGCAGGGAAATTTTTCCGAGGTGGAGCTTCCGAAGATGTCGTAGGGCGTGAGCACCAACGACATCTTCGAGAAGCTCCGCCATGGGAGATTTCCCAACCCTTTCCCTAACACAGTTAGAGGAGATGGAGTCTTTCACGGGCTTGCAGGGAAATTTTTCCGAGGCGGAGCTTCCGAAGATGCCGTAGGGCGTGAGCACCAACGACATCTTCGAGAAGCTCCGCCACGGGATATTTCCCAACCCTTTCCCAACACAGTTAGAGGAGATGGAGTCTTTCACGGGCTTGCAGGGAAATTTTTTCGAGGCGGAGCTTCCGAAGATGCCGTAGGGCGTGAGCACCAACGACATCTTCGAGAAGCTCCGCCACGGGAGATTTCCCAACCCTTTCCCCAACACAGTTAGAGGAGATGGAGTCTTTCACGGGCTTGCAGGGAAATTTTTCCGAGGCGGAGCTTCCGAAGATGTTGTAGGGCGTGAGCACCAACGACATCTTCGAGAAGCTCCGCCACGGGAGATTTCCCAACCCTTTCCTCCATCCGTGGGGATGAAACTCTCCCTGCCTTCTAGGTTGTCTTGTTGAGCTGCTTGCCATGGCGTATCGCTCCTTTTATAGGCACGGCGCCGCTTCTACTTTGTCTTGTTCCTCCGACATGATTTATCTCATCGAGCAGTGCATCCACCCATGCGTCCTTATCCTGCCGACAGCTTTAGTCTCGGTTGCACCCACCAATCAGGACTAAAGGTTACCCACACGTCCTTATCCCACCGACAGTTTTGTTAACTTATTCTAACTTATCAAACTATTAACAAAATTGCCATTTTCAATTAAATAATAGATTAACTAATATTAGTTCATTATTAACACACATGCTCCTTAAATAAAGGTTTAGTACATTCCATACATGCATTACATAAAAGGTTTAATACATTATTACATTATTGCACCAACATTCCTATCTATTATTTTTGATTTCTTCTGGGTCATAGCCATGCAGAATCTTCATCATTCAGTAGGATGCTTGGGTCAGTTTTCACTTTGAAGGGCGGAATTTCATGAAACTTATTATAATCTACTGACATGGCTGTCTTGTCATCTACTCCCACGATGTTTCTTTTCCCTGAAAGAACTATGTGGCGCTTTGGCTCATCGGACGATGTCTTCTTTTGCTGATTTCTTTTTCTCATTTTTGTAGACATGTCCTTCACATAGAAAACCCGAGCGACATCGTTGGCTAGGACGAATGGTTCGTCCATGTATGCAAGACTGTTGAGATCCACTGTTGTCATGCCGTACTTTTGGTCTACAACTACCCCGCCTCCTGTCAACTTCACCCATTTGCACCGAAACAAAGGGATCTTAAAAGTAGGTCCATAGTCAAGTTCCCATATCTCCTCTATGTACCCGTAATATGTTTCCTTCTGCCCATTATCGTCTGTTGCATCAAAGCGGACACCACTGTTTTGGTTGGTGCTCTTTTTATCTTGGGCAACCGTGTAAAATTTTTTCCCATTTATCTCGTACCCTTGGAAAGTACATATAGTCAAAGATGGTGGCCTGGCCAAATAGTACAACTGATCTTCAACGGTGTTGTCATTCATGAGATGTGTCTGCAACCAACTACCGAAAGTCTTCTCGTGTTCCCCTTTAATCCAAGAGTCAGCCTTCCCCGGGTTTTCGGAGCGTAGAATATTCTTGTGTCTCACGATATACGGAGCCACCACAGTGGAATTGTGTAGAACTGTGTAGTGTGCTTGAGAGAATGAATGCCCTTCCATACATACTTTTGCTTTCTTTCCTAGTGTGCCTTTTCCTGTCAGCCTACCCTCATACCGAGATTCAGGAACACCAATCGGCTTAAGGTCAGGAAGAAAGTCCACACAAAACTCAATGACCTCCTCTGTTCCATAGCCCTTGGAGATGCTTCCTTCTGGCCTAGCACGGTTATGAACATATTTCTTTAAGACTCCCATGAACCTCTCGAAGGGGAACATATTGTGTAGAAACATAGGACTGAGAATTCTAATCTCTTCGACTAGGTGAACTAGGAGGTGTGTCATTATATTGAAGAAGGATGGCGGGAACAACAACTCGAAGCTGACCAGACATTGGACCACATCAATCTGTAACCCTGATAGACTTTCTCGATCGATTACCTTCTGAGAAATTGCATTGAGGAATGCACATACCTTCACAATTGCCAGGCGAACATTTTCCGGTAGAATTGCCCTCAATGCAACCGGAAGCAATTGCGTCATAAGCACGTGGTAGTCATGAGACTTTAGGTTTTGGAATTTTTTGTCTTTCATATTTACGATTCCCTTTATATTCGACGAGAAGCCAGTCGGGACCTTGATACTGAAAAGGACTTCAAAGAAGATTTCCTTCTCTTCCTTGGTAAGAGCGTAGCTGGCACGCCATTGAAACTGCCCTGGATGCATGCCATCTCGTCCTTTATGACGTTCCTGGTCCTCTCGTGCTTCTGGTGTATCTTTTGACTTCCCATACAAGCCTAGGAAGCCTAGAATATTCACGCAGAGATTCTTCGTCAGGTTGCATCACGTCGATTGCGGAGCGGACCTCATGGACTTCCCAATAGGGTAGCTCCCAAAATATAGATTTCTTCTTCCACATGGGTGCGCGCTTATCAGGGCCGTTAGGAACAGGTTGGCTGCCAGGACCCTTTCCAAAGATTACTTTTAAATCTTTGACCATATCAAATACTTCAGCACCAGTACGGGTGACAGGCTTCCCCCGGGGTTCTGCCTTGCCATTGAAATGCTTGCCTTTTTTCTTTAAGGGATGCTTGGGCGGAAGAAAATGACGATTGTACGGGTACACATTATTCCTACATTTGTCCAGATATATACTTTCTGTCTGATCTAAACAGTGCGTGCATGCATTGTATCCCTTGTTTGACTGTCCTGAAATGTTACTAAGAGCAGACCAATTATTGATGGTTACAAAAAGCAACGCTCGAAGGTCAAATTCCTCTTGTTTGTGCTCATCCCACACACGTACACCTGGTTCAGCCCACAGCTGTAAAAGTTCATCAACTAATGGCCTTAGGTACACATCAATGTCGTTGCCGGGTTGCTTTGGACCTTGGATAAGCACTGGCATCATAATGAACTTCCGCTTCATGCACAACCAAGGAGGAAGGTTGCAGATACATAGAGTAACGGGCCAGGTGTTGTGACTGCAACTCTGCTCCCCAAAAGGATTCATGCCATCTGTACTTAGACGAAACCATAAGTTCCTTGCGTCACCTGCAAATCTCGGGAACTCTCTCTCGATTTTTCTCCACTGCCGACCATCAGCGGGGTGCCTCAACTTGTCGTCTTTCATATGATCTTCCATGTGCCATCGCAACAACTTCGCATGATCTTTATTTCTGAAGAGACGTTTCAACCGTGGTATTATAGGAGCATACCACATCACCTTGGCAGGAACCCTCTTCCTGGGTGGCTCGCCCTCAATATCACTAGGGTCATCTTTTGTGATCTTATACCGCAATGCAGTGCATACCGGGCATTTATCCATATTCTCGTACTTCTCACCACGGTAGAGGATGCAGTTATTAGGGCATGCATGTATCTTCTGCACGTCTAATCCTAGAGGGCAGACAAGCTTCTTTGCTTCGTACGTGCTGTCGGGCAATTCGTTCTTTCTTGGAAGCATCTTCTTCATCAGTACCAGCAACTTTTCAAATGACGAGTCAGTCACACCGGTCTCTGCCTTCCACTTCAGCAATTCCAGTGTGCTACCCAGCTTCTTCTGGCCATCTTCACAAGTTGGGTACAACAATTTGTTATGGTCCTGTAACATCTGCTCGAACTGCAACCTCTCCTTTTCTGTGTCGCAGCCTCGCCATGCATCAGAAATGACCCGGCCAAGATCATCAGCGGGCTCATCTGGTTCCCGTTCTTCACCCTGATCTTTTTCTTCATTGTCTTCCATTGCGGTATCAGCATACTCAGTGAACATAGATCGGTAGTTGTCATCATCGTTCTCTTCTTCATCGTCGTCTTCTATCATAACCCCTCTTTCTCCGTGCTTGGTCCAAACATTATAGCCAGACATAAAACCGGACCGAAGTAGGTGGCTCTGAATGACTCTTGAGCAAGTGTGATCCTTCTCATTCAGACATTCAACACATGGACAAAACATAAAGCCACCACCATGCTTGTTCGCCTCGGCCACATCTCGAAAAGAATGCACGCCTTCTCTGTAAGCGGTTGTGCGTCGATCACCGTACATCCATGGATGGCTCATCTGCGTCATACAACAGTATATCAAACGCAATCACGATCCTAAAATTAGTACCGCATGGTCTAAACAAGAAAATATAGTTGCTAACCTTTTAGAACAAGTGGAAATAAAGAGGAAGAGGCTTAAGCGTGGCTCGGGCACCTCACATCGTAGTTGTGTTCGGTGCACTTAAGTGGCATCGCTCTAACACACATTTTAACAAACACCTCTAGTGCATAGGAATGAAATAGAGAACTAGCACAAATCCACACTCCTCCATCCAAGAAAAATACAAGGGAGAGGGGAGATGGGCTGCGACCATATATATAGGCAGAAGCCTTTAGTCCCGGTTTGAGACACAAACCGGGACTAAAGGGCCCCCTTTAGTCCCGGTTTGTGTCTCAAACCGGGACTAAAGGGTTGTAACGGACCGGGACTAAAGGCTGCCGTGCGGGTGGGCGAATTTGGGGCGACATGGCCAAGCCTTTAGTCCCGGCCCAGATTATGGCCGGGACTAAAAGGGCCTGACCAAAGGTCCGTTTTCCACTAGTGGTCATGGCGCATTTGCTGGTGATACGATCATCAACAACAAAACCCGATGTTTCCATCTCGCCCGTATTTATGTTGTACAGTACACGGCAAGTTCGTTTGGATGGGAAAGATTGGCCGTTAAGACCAACATCAAAGAAAACCACTTGGTACTGTCCAACCGATCGAACAGGACCATTGCGGAGCATACTCATGTCGTATCTGTGTTCTTGTCCATTAGCTTTAGAACGGCCGCTATGTCGTCCTTGTGCTCGTCATTAAATTCGTCCGCGTAATAGTGGAGGCACCAGTCATGGCCGCCAACAGTGAAGCTGGGTGACTAGATGTGGCGACCGACGCCCATGCTCCGGTGAATGTTGTAATCGGAGATCTTGAACAAGTCGCTCTCCCTGCTTCGACTCTGTTGTGCACGTCGACGCGTTTAGGAAGATGGACATTAGAATTTCTTGGAGAAAGTTCTGAAAAGAAGTATATTTATACCGGTGCAGACTGATTCTTTCTTTTTCTCTTTTATTTTTCAGAGGACCGCCGACCCCTTGTATATGGTATGGTGTACCGGCTTTGATTGAATCAAATTAGCAATCGCATGATGTACTTGATTCGGTACGGAGTATGTCGAACATCATGGCTCCGTGATCTAGTCGAGCACGATCAAAGCACAATCTTGTCCTCCGCTTGCCATCCTTTAGCGTCATCGAAACCATGGCAAGAACCCTCCTAGACTCCCGGTCCTCACTATTGCACCCTCGACAACCGGCCGACGACAACAAAGGGATGCGAGACAGACAACCAAGTGTAAGGGTATTTTACCCTTAACCTTTATTTTGATTAATAATGACAAACGAGCTAGTGACAATCTAATGTGTCTTGCTATCCTTATTTGTAGGTTTTAGTTCGTCATGTGTGATGGAAGGAGTTGTGAGACCCCCCGTTTGTTTCGAAGAGACGGTAGTTCCTTTGTTAATTTATTTACCCTTTGAGTATAGGAACTCTGCACTATTAAGAGGGGTAATCTTGATGAACTCAGTGGGAAGGTGGCCTATTTTCTTTTTCATATCCTACCACCCATAATTGCCAAACACTTCGCCAAAAGTTTGCGGGAAGAAAGGATTTTTTGAAACAGTTTTTCCTGTGCTGGCATTAGTGGCCGGCGGCGCCGGGCACTGCGCCGGCCAGTCCGGTACAGCCACCGGACCCATACCGGAATCATGTTCTGGTAGGGTTTTCAGTTGGCGTCCGGCGTAAAAGCCGGCCGGTCCGGCGTGGGAGCCGGTGTGCCGGGCGCTGTACCGGCCCGCCCGGTACAGCCACCGGTCCACTACCGGTTGACTGTTCTGGTGGGGTGTTTGGCTCTGGCCCGGCGTAAAAGCCGACCCACCCGGCATACTCCCCGGCACGTCTCTCCCCTCCGCCAGCTTGCCCGGTGTAGATCCGGTGTCGCCGGCCTGTGCGCCGGCCGGTCTGGTGCAGGTCCGGTTTCGCCGGGCTGTGCGCCGACTGGTCCGGCTCTACGGCCGGCGCCGCCGACTTTGCACCGGCTGGGCGCAAGAACTCTGCTTCAAACGGCTCTTTCTCCCCCCCGGACTATAAATACCCCTTCACCTACCTTGGAGAGGATAAGGTTGCCATTCAAATCATATCCTTGCCTTCTCTCTCTCTCCTCCATTAAAGAGCATTCAAAGCTTGAGGATCTCCCATTCTACCCACTCAAATCCAAATCCCTTTGGTAGAAAGATTGAGGAGACCCCGATCTATGTTTCCACCAAGCCAAATTTCATTCCCCCTTGTGTTTATCGAGTATTGCTTGTTACTCTTGGGTTTGTGGGAAACCCTAGGCGGCTAGGGTTGCCCGGAGGCATTCGGCTTGTGATTCGCCCCGTGGAAAGTTTGTGAGGGTTTGGAGACCACCCTAAGGTCTACCACAAGTGATTAGGCTCCTACTTCGTGGAGGAGGCTCAAGGAGAAGAAGGTGAGCCTTCGTGGCGCTTGAGTACCCTTCGTGGGAATTCACACCTCTCCAACGGTGACTAGCTCTCTCCCAAGAGAGTGAACATCGGGGTACATCTTCGTCTCCGCGTGGCTCGGTTATTTCTATCCGAGCCCCTTTACTTGTGTTTTACCTTTGTGATAGCCTTCATGCTTGAAGTACTTTGCATTGCATCATATAGGTTGCTCACTTAGTTGTTAGGCTCACACTTATATTCCGCAAAGCCTAAAACTAGTGAAAAGAGAAGTAAAATTTGTAGAAACCTATTCACCCCCCCCCTCTAGGTTAGACCATCCACACTTTCAATTGGTATCAGAGCCAAGGGCTCTTTCTAAGGGCTTAACCGCCTTAAGAGTAAGATGGTCTCACCTATGGATGAGGGTGAAGAAAAAGTCTTCACGGCCGTTGAGGTCCAAGCGATGCTTGATAAGCAACGCAACGAACTCACTGGACGTTTTGCCGCGTTGGAAGCGAGATTCTCGGCTTTGGATGCAAAGAGTGCCCATCCCGAGGTTGCCGAGGTTGCTCCGAAGGAGAGCCCAAACTCGGATAAGGCTAAGGTGGATTTTCCACCTAAGCCCGATGGACCCTCTTCTCATACAAAGCCATATGAATATCCACTTGAACGCGTGCCTATGCCTCACATGAATCCTTCTTCCGGTGCACCTCCCATGCTTGATGAATTTAACTATTCCTATTGGAAGTCTTGCATGCGTTCCCATCTTAGGTGTGTTTGCATGGAGCTTTGGGGCGTCGTCGAGAATGGGTTCACTCCCGTTGATGAGAAGCACATGACGCCCAAGGAGAGGATTGATTGTCAACTCAACTCCACCGCCCTTGACAAGATTCGTCAAAGCTTGAAGCACGAAGTGTATGATCAAGTCTCAAGCATTGAGTCCGCCAAGGAACTTTGGGAGAAGCTCTCGGTCAAGTTTGATGGGACATCGGCAATGCAAAAGACCAAGTATGAAGCCGCCAAACAAGACATGAACTTGTTTTGCATGAATGATGGAGAGTCGGTCTCAAGTGCCTACTCAAGACTCCAAGCTCTCAAGGAGAAGATCATTCTTCTTGGAGGAAACACCATTGATGATGGCTTTCACATGAATGATAGCTTTGTGAAGAACAAGTTCATCGAGATTGTGTCTTGCGAATATAAGGAGTTGGCCTTCAATGTCACCTTCTTGGAACCTTGCCGCAAGATGACCGCGGATGAGCTTGTTGGATACTTTGTTGCTCATGATGACATGATTGCCAAGGCAAATAGGACCAAGGAGATTGTCCGAGCCATGAACAAGAACCCATCTCTTGCTTTGAAGGCCAATGTCACTCACTCAAAGGCACGTGAAGCAAGCAAGGAAGAGAGTGTTGAAGAAGATCTTGAAGAAGAAGAAGAGATGACTTCAATAAGTGAGTTAGATACCGATCTAGCATTCTTTGCCAAGAAGTACGGGAAGCATTCCATGAAGAGAGGAAGCTTTGTTCCCAAGGAGAAGAGAAGATCTTGCTACAATTGTGATGAGCCGGGGCACTTCGCCGACACTTGCCCCTATGAGAAGAGACAAGACAAGCCAAAGTACATAAAGGGTGCCAAGCCAAAGTTGAAGCCTAATCCAATCAACTTGAGGAACAAGAACAAGTTCAAGGACGTCAAGGTGCTTGTGGGTGTTGAATACACCTCCGATGTTGATGAAGAAGATAGTGACGAGGAGGACATTGTTGGAGTGGCCGGCTTGGCTCTTGCCAAGCCCGGGTCACTATTCAAGTACGACTACACCAAGGACTATGAGAGCTCCACCAAGAACACTCCTCATAAATGCCTTATGGCAAAGGAGGCTAAGGTGATATCTTCTTCCCAACCTTCTTGTCCCATTAATGATGATATGGATGAGGAGACTATTCTTGCCACTCTTTACAAGACTATGTGTTCTCTTCGTGGTGACGCTCGTGATCATTTTGAATACTTGATGGACACTATTGCTCAACGCAATGAGTCCCTTGAGGAAGCGAGATCCCATGTTGAAGATGGGGAACGGAGATTCAATCTCCTTGTTCAAGAGCTAACCGAGGAGAAGAATACTAGGTTGCTTCTTTCTCATCAAATTGAAACATAACAACTTGATAAAACTAAGGACTTGGATACTATGGATAAAACCTTGCTAATGGCACAAGAACTTGATGCTTCCAAAAAGGAACTTGAAGTTGCTCACGCTTCTCTTACTAAGGATCTTGAGCACCTTGAAAGGGCTAACAAGCTAGTCAAGGATGAGCTCAATAGACTTAGCAAGAAATATGAGGAACTTCAAGCTCTTCATAATGAAGTTCAAGGTTCATCAAGTGTGCCTATAATTGTTGAGAATGTTGCTTGTGCTACTAACTCTTCTCTAGATCAAGCAATCCTCATTGAGGAGAATGCTAAGTTGAAGGCTCAACTTGAGAAAGAGCGTCTCTCATCTCAACAACTTGGGAAACCCCCCTCATGAGCTCTTTGCTCAACAAAAGGAGAGGCCTCGTGGTCAAGGCCTTGGGTTTAACCCAAGGAACAACAACAACAACTATGTTCCTCTACCCAAGAAGATTAACTTTGTGAAGGAAGGGTACAATGGAAATGGTAATGGTAAGAAAATGGCTATGGGAGGGAATGCCAATAGGGGCAATCCTAATCATAGCTTTGCCGGAAAGGCCAACCCATCGTACGTGTTGTGTAAGGACATGGATGGGAATGTTGTTGCTAGATATGTTGGTCCTCGTGATGGTTATGCTTATAGATGGTACTCTATTTGGGTACCTAAATCTCTTGTTGCTAATGCTAGGGGTCCCATTACACAATGGGCTCCTAAACCCAAGAATTGATTTTGTAGGGCTATTCCTCCGGTGGACCGAAATGGTTATTTGATAGTGGGTGCACTAATCATATGACCGGAGGAAGAGAGGCGCTTGAGCAACTTGTTGAAGATGTTAACTCAACTCAATGCATCCTCTTTGGAGATAACTCAAAAGGAAAGGTATTGGGCCGAGGCAAGTTGGCAATCTCAAAGGACTTGTCTCTTGAGAATGTCATGCTTGTTGACACCCTTGGCTATAATCTTCTTTCAATACGTCATCTTGCAAGCATTGGTTATGATTGCTATTTTACCTATAATCATGTGAAAGTTTTTAGGAGTGATAATCTCAAGTTGGTTTGTGTTGGGCATGTTGAGGACAACCTTTACGTGGTTGATTTCTTGAAAGAGAACACTTCCTCCTCAATATGTCTCATAGCCAAGGTTGACGAGGGTTGGCTTTGGCATCGCCGGCTAGGCCACGTCAACATGAGAAATCTCAAACGACTCCTAAAGGGTAAACATGTTGTTGGACTAACCAATATAACTTTTGAAAAAGATCGTTTGTGTAGTGCATGTGTTGCCGGGAAGCAACTTAGGAAGAATCATCCGGCCAAGAGCGTGATCTCAATGACAAGGCCTTTGGAGCTCCTTCACTTGGATCTCTTTGGGCCATCCACCTATGACTCCCTTGGGGGTAGTAGATATGGTCTTGTCATCGTGGATGATTATTCAAGATATACATGGGTGTTCCTCCCTAAGTCTAAGGATGAGACCCACAAGTTCTTCACCAAGTTCGCCAAGCAAGCGGAACGTACATTTGAAGAAGTGATCAAGACCATAAGGACCGACAATGGGTCGGAATTCAAGAACTACGCTATGGATGACTTCATGGGTGAAGAGGGGATCAAGCATGAATTCTCCGCTCCGTACACCCCTCAACAAAATGGCGTGGTGGAGAGGAAGAACCGGACGATCATTGAGATGGCAAGAACCATGTTGGATGAGTTCAAGTCTCCCCATAACTTTTGGGGAGAAGCTATTGCCACCGCGGTTCATGTCTCCAACCACCTCTTCCTCCGCCCGGTGTACAACAAGACGCCTTATGAGCTCCTCACCGGGAACAAGCCCAATGTCTCCTACTTCCGCGTCTTCGGATGCAAGTGCTTTGTCAAGAACAAAAAGGAAAGACTTGGTAAATTCGAAACTAGAAGAATTGAAGGTATTTTTGTTGGCTATGCGGACGATTCCCACGCCTATAGATACTACAACATATCCTCCGGATGTGTTGAAGTATCTTGTGACGTGGTATTCGAGGAATTTAATGGCTCCCAAGTGGAGCAAGTTGTTCCAAGTGATGTAGGTTATGAAGAATCTTCTCAAATCATCAAGTCTATGGGAGTTGGTCACATCTTGCCTAGTGAAGATCAAGTTCTTCCAAACCAAGACCTTCCTCATGAAGAAGATTCAAGGTCAACTCAAGTGGATCCTAGCTCAACTCAAGTAGAACCTTCATCACCATCTCAAGTGGAACAAGATCCTCAAGAGGAGACGCAAGCCCAAGAACATCTACCAAGCCCTCAACCTCATGAGCAAGATCAAGGAGATGATCAAGATCCCCACTCCTCTCAAGATCAAGCTCAAGAAGATGGTCATGACCAAGACAAGCCACAAGAAGAATTTGTTGGTCATGATGGGTTGAAAAGACGCATCAAGGCCGCCACCAAGGCTAGTGATCTTCAAGTCGACAAGATACTTGGTGATATTTCTAAGGGAGTTTCAACTCGTAGACAACTTGCTTTACTTGCCACCTTTTGTGGCCATCATGCTTTTGTGTCTAGTTTTGAACCTCAAAAGGTACATGAAGCCTTGGGAGATCCGGATTGGGTGAATTCCATGGAAGAAGAGTTGGAGTGCTTCACCCGCAACAAGGTGTGGTATCTCGTTGAGAGGCCCAAGGACCATAGGATCAATGTGATTGGCACCAAGTGGGTGTTCAAGAACAAGCAAGACAAGAATGGAGTCATCACTCGTAACAAGGCAAGGTTAGTGGCGCAAGGGTTTGTTCAAATAGAAGGTATGGATTATGAGGACACCTTTGCGCCCGTTGCTCGCCTTGAAGCTATTCGTCTATTGCTTGCTTATGCTTCTTTCCATGATTTCAAGCTTTATCAAATGGATGTCAAAAGTGCTTTTCTAAATAGCCCCTTGAAAGAGGAGGCATATGTTGCTCAACCCCTGGGTTTCAAAAATCCTAATTTCCCGAATCGTGTGTACAAACTCCATAAGGCGCTCTACGGTCTCAAGCAAGCTCCACGTGCTTGGTACGAGCATCTTAGGGATTTTCTACTCACGGACGGTTTTGAAATTGGGAAGGTAGATTCCACCCTTTTCACCAAGCGGGTTAAAGAGGGTGGGTTGTTCATATGCCAAATCTATGTTGATGATATTATCTTTGGTGGGGCTAACGAAAAACATAACAAAGCTTTTGAGAAGTTGATGACACAGAGATTCGAGATGTCCATGATGGGGGAGTTGAAGTTCTTCCTAGGCTTTCAAGTAAGGCAACTTGAGCGAGGAACTTTCATCTCTCAAGAGAAGTACGTGACGGACATGCTCGCACGTTTTGAGATGACCAATGCCAAGAGTGCAAGAACCCCCGTGCCAACCAAGATGCAACTTGACCTTGGTGAAGGTGAGAAACCGGTGGATCAAAAGGTATATGGCTCCATGATTGGATCCCTTCTCTACCTTTGTGCTTCTAGGTCGGACATAATGCTAAGTGTTGGGTTGTGTGCTCGTTTTCAATCCGCTCCTAAGGAGTGTCACTTTGTGGCGATCAAACGGATTTTAAGATACCTCGTTCATACTCCTACTCTCGGGCTTTGGTATCCAAAGGGGTCGACCTTTGATCTTGTGGGCTACTCAGATTCCGATTGGGCCGGTGACAAGGTTGACCGGAAGTCGACCTCTAGGGCTTGCCAATTTATTGGCCGGTCGTTGGTGAGTTGGTCGTCCAAGAAACAAAACTCCATCTCCCTATCCACCGCCGAAGCCGAATACATTTCCGCAGCATCTTGTTGCACTCAATTGTTGTGGATGAAGCAAACCTTGAAAGACTATGGTGTGTCTCTTGGTACGGTGCTTCTTCTATGCGACAATGAAAGTGCAATAAAGATCGCCAACAACCCCGTCCAACACTCCCGCACCAAACATATCGACATTCGCCACCAGTTCCTACGTGACCATGTCGCAAGGGGTGATATTGTTCTCTCTCATGTGAGCACCAATCACCAATTGGCGGATATTTTCATGAAACCTTTGGATGAAGCACGGTTTGTTGAGTTAAGGAATGAACTTGGTATTCTTGATCCTAAAAACTTGGATTGATTTACTTGCTTATAATCTTTCATTTATCTTGTGTCTAGCTTAGAAACACTACACACATAGGCCGAAGCCATTTTGTCATGTCTTGACATAATGCATACCTATGCGTGCTACATTAATTAGACCCAATGTCATGACATGGACCCCAAGCATCTATCTTTGTGGTGCCATGACATTTGCGCTTAAACATAGGGGGAGTAATCCTCCGCAATTATCTTGCCTCCTATTTGAACTTGTGCATCCCTTGAGGTTGTTGATCATGTGTTTCTTGAGTTGACTATTTATTAGGTTTTGATTCACGATCAATTTGATTTTCGTTGAATATCCTTTGAGTTTGTTTTTGCATTTCTTGAGATCTATGTTACCCTGCACAAGTCCTTGAAACCAGCGCACGATTTCTTCATAGTTTAGAGTCATCGAGGAGGGGTCTTGAACTATTTTCCTGGAGATACCCGGCGCCGCCGGCCGGTAAGTCAGATCTCAATTTCATCATACTCAGTCCTGAAAGAACAAGCAAGGGATGAGCGCACGCTGGTAGTAGAAGGAAGCGGAGATGGAGGCAACTAGGCATCAGTTTGAGTTCGAGATCGAGACCAGCTTCAGCCACTATTGCTAGGACGGGCTTACTTAGACTGAGAACAGAGATTCTTTTCTCTGCTATGCTACTTTCCTCTTTCTTCCCTGAGGGCATTCCTTTCCTGAACATAGAGCCAAACAGTCTTGCCCGGGACTCTATCCCCCCGATTCCTTCCCTTCTTGAAGAAAACGGGTTTTCTCAAAAGCTTTTGCTTTCTTCGGTACTGGTACTTCGGAATCCGGTGCCAAGCTTTCTGATCTCTCTCCGTGATGCTCGATTAGTAGGATTGATGCTCGATTAGATAGTTGATTTGATTTTCTATTACTAGAGCTTGGCAGTGAAGACAGTGCAGCAGATTTTCGCACTACCAGAATGGGTCCTTATGATTCTCAAAGAATGATGAGGGGCAAGGCTAATACCTCACAGGTGATGCTATCAACTGTGAAGAGGCTTCGAGGCAAGATCTACAAACGTCTGCCTCGGCTCGCTACCAAACTCGTAAGCAAACAGCGGGACGTGAAGCAAGCCAGCTACAGGTGCTAGACGGCTTTCTCGTCAAAGAGCGTTCTATTTCTAGGGAAGACCGGCCGGCCCGGCGCGTGTACCGGGGCTGCACCGGAACCGTGGCCAGAACAGGATTCCGGTACAGGCCCGGCGTGCACCGGCTGCCTCACCGGGCAGCCCGGCACAGCGCCCGGCGCAACCGGCTGCCAACCGGACGACCGGCTCACAGCCCGGCGCCGCCGGCTTTCCACCGGGATTCCAGATCTGGTATAAAAAGGGGAGGACGAGGGGAACCCTAGCCAGTTCGGTTTCTTCCTCCAACTCCTCCCTCTCCTCCATGGATGCCTCCCCCATGTGCTCCTCCTAATCCTAGTAGATTCCACCAAAATCTTCGCTCCAAACTCCGCTCGTTGATAGATCGGGCCTCTCGGAAGTCTTCTGCCGAAGGGTTCGTCGAATCTTGCTCGTTTCTTGGAGATCTTGGGAATCTACCCGCGAAGAGACCTCCATAGAAGTTCCTCTCCGCCAAGTTAGGGCAAGAGGAGTGATGGCTTCGGGTAATTTGTCTATCCCCCTCTCAAATCCCTTCTTTTCCTTATTCATTTTTGTGGATTTGAGAATTAGACCTAGATCCTTTGCTATCGGAGGCCACACTTTACTCTTCATGGTCTCTATGTCTCTTATAACTAGTTGGCACACAAGTTAGCATGAGCAGCATAGTCGATTTAGTGAAAGTTTTTGCAAAAATTATGCATGCACTTGATCGCCGGTGTAACCTGGTCTGTACCGGGCCTGGAACCGGCATGGCCGGCACACAGCACGGCTGCGCCGGACTCTCACCGGCTGCCCGGCGTGCTGCCCGGTTTCGCCGGACTCATACCGGCCGCCCGGTGCCAACGCCGGTACAGGTCTGGTTACACCGGCCATCAAGTTTCTGTCTAATTTTTCGTTCTTTCCCTTTGTCTACTTTGTTCACTTGTCTGTTGTGCTAGTTCAATCTTGGCCTCATGTGTGATTTGTGCATTGGTTTCATTGTTTCTCTTTGCATTCGATGTGTTTTTACAGATGATGAGTATGAGGTTGGCGATGAGACACTCGGCAAGAGGCCCCGTACAGAGAGGCCAGAAGGGGCTCGCACAAGTGGAAGGACTGTTATTCCCAGGAGGTCTGATAACCCGCCAGTGATCAAGAAGTCATCTGCATCCAAGAAGAGACCTCCCAATCCTGAAGAGCCGGATGAGATTCTGGAAGACAACTTTGGCACCATGCACGCTGAGAAGTGGAGGGAGTTTCGTCTCTGTGATCCTTACCGTTTTAAGAAGAGGACCTATACCGGAGCTGACAAGAAATTTTGGACTGAAGGACATAAGCAAATGTGGGAAGATCATTATAATGACAAGGCTCACTTCAAGAGAGGCTGGGTTGTGCACCAACATGCACTCCACATGACACACTACAACAATCACATTCAGGATGATCTTCACTTTGTTGATGAGTGTGTGAAGAAGCTTGGTGTTCTGGATATTGCAGCTTTCAAGTATGACTACTATCCCGATGTCATTCGCCAGTTCCACTGCACAGTTTACTTCGATGATGATCGTAACATGACCTGGATGACTGGCTCTGAGCAGTGCTATGGCACCTATGCTGATTTCTGTGAGGCTCTTGGTTATGATGCAGCAGATGAGTCTGGGTACAAAGTTCACTCTGAGTCAGCCAAGTCGGTGAGCGCCATCTCTTTCTGCTATCCTACTTCAGACCGTGTGGCTGAGCCTCCCGCTCTTTCTGGCATGTACTACTCGTTCAACGCTTTGGCCAAGTTTTTCCGTGAGAATCTGGTTTGCAAGAAGGGAGATGCTTCTGACATTCGTGGCCATCATATCAACCTTCTCTACTGGTGCAAGCCTAGTCGTCAGAGGAAGATTGATGTTTGTGATTTCATCTTCTGTGAGCTGAAGAGGTCGGTGCTTTCCCGCATGACTCCGGGGTTTTGCCCTTTTGTTCAGAAGTTTATTGACTCCAGGGTGAATGACAAGTTTGCACATTCCGGTGAGCGTACCAAGCATGCCCTTTTCACTCTTGGGCTTAGTGAAGGCTGGTTGGAGCATCCTCAAATTCGTCGTCCCTCGGCCCCTCTCTTTGGGTCTCCAGGGCCTTCTAGCTCTCGCCATTCTCCTGCTCCTCGCAGGAAAAGTGGAGCTGCCAAGTTCTTCAAGAATCTATGGGATATGTGCAAGAACACCAATGATGTGGCACATCAAGCTTTAGTGATGTCTGAGGACACAAGGATTCGCCAGAATGAGTTCTTTGCTTCCAAGAACTATCCTTTTCCTCCTCCCGGTCCGGAGTTGAACCCTGTGCCCGTGGTAAACTATGTGATGCCTCTGCTTGATGATGAGATGTTCCAGGGGTACCCAATGGCTTTCCCTAGTTCTCGTCCCTCACGGACTAGGACTTTTGCTGAAGATGAGATCCAGGAAGATGAAGGTGCAGATGAAGGTGAAGATGAAGGCCAGGAAGAAGAAGATGCTGAGGATGCCGAGTCTCCACCTCATCCATTTGCCTAGTTGCTTTCATTTGCCACTCTCTTGCTCCTCCCTTTTTGGTGTTTCGATGCCAAGGGGGAGAAGTGAGTAGAGTTCTCTTTCTCTTTGCACAAGCCATTGTTCCTTGATTCTTTCCTCTTGGCTTGTGCTTGCTTTTAGTTAGTTTTACGAACATTTGGTCTTAGTCTTTGTGTGGATTTTAAGTGGTGAACTATGTAAAAGTCCCATACATCTGGGCAAGTGTGCTTAATTATTGTATGCGACTATGTTATCTATGCGTCTTATCTATCTTGCTTAATCTTATGCATGGATAGTTTAGCCGATTTGATTCACTTGTCATACTATCTTATTGTTCCTATTTACATTAGGGAAGCTTCCCATACTCTACATATATGTTGTACATTGCATTCCAACACAACTTAATCATGTGCAAATATTATGGGGGAGCCGCTCTAATGTATGTAGAAACTTGTGCTTACATGCTTATTACTTTTTATGAACTCTAGCTTGGTTTGTCATCGTTAACCAAAAAGGGGGAGATTGTAAGGGTATTTTACCCTTAACCTTTATTTTGATTAACAATGACAAACGAGCTAGTGACGATCTAATGTGTCTTGTTAGCCTTATTTGCAGGTTTTAGTTCGTCATGTGTGATGGAAGGAGTTGTGAGACCCCCCGTTTGTTTCGAAGAGATGGTAGTTCCTTTGTTAATTTATTTACCCTTTGAGTATAGGAACTCCACACTATTAAGAGGGGTAATCTCGATGAACTCAGTGGGAAGGTGGCCTATTTTCTTTTTCATATCCTACCACCCATAATTGCCAAACACTTCGCCAAAAGTTCGCGGGAAGAAAGGATTTTTTGAAACAGTTTTTCCTGTGATGGCATTAGTGGCCGGCGGCGCCGGGCACTGCGTCGGCCAGTCCGGTACAGCCACCAGACCCTTACCGGAATCATGTTCTGGTAGGGTTTTCGGTTGGCGTCCGGCGTAAAAGCCGGCCGGTCCGGCATGGGAGCCGGTGTGCCGGGCGCTGTAGCGGCCCGCCCAGTACAGCCACCAGTCCACTACCGGTTGACTGTTCTGGTGGGGTGTTCGGCTCTGGCCCGGCGTAAAAGCCGACCCACCCGGCATACTCCCCAGCACGTCTCTCCCCTCCGCCAGCTTGCCCGGTGTAGATCCGGTGTCGCCGGCCTGTGCGCCGGCCGGTTTGGTGCAGGCCCGGTTTCGCCAGGCTGTGCGCCTACTGGTCCGGCTCTGCGGCCGGCGCCGCCGACTTTACACCGGCTGGGCGCAGGAACTCTACTTCAAATGGCTCTTTCTCCCCTCGGACTATAAATACCCCTTCACCTACCTTGGAGAGGATAAGGTTGCCATTCAAATCATATCCTTGCCTTTTCTCTCTCTCCTCCATTAAAGAGCATTCAAAGCTTGAGGATCTCCCATTCTACCCACTCAAATCTAAATCCCTTTGGTAGAAAGATTGAGGAGACCCCGCTACGTTTCCACCAAGCCAAATTTCATTCCCCCTTGTGTTCATCGAGTATTGCTTGTTACTCTTGGGTTTGTGGGAAACCCTAGGCGGCTAGGGTCGCCCGGAGGCATTCGGCTTGTGATTCGCCCCGTGGAAAGTTTGTGAGGGTTTGGAGAGCACCCTAAGGTCTACCACAAGTGATTGGACTCCTACTTCGTGGAGGAGGCTCAAGGAGAAGAAGGTGAGCCTTCGTGGCGCTTGAGTACCCTTTGTGGGAATTCACACCTCTCCAACGGTGACTAGCTCTCTCCCAAGAGAGTGAACATCGGGATACATCTTCATCTCTGCGTGCCTCGATTATTTCTATCCGAGCCCATTTACTTGTGTTTTACCTTTGTGATAGCCTTCGTGCTTGAAGTACTTTGCATTACATGATATAGGTTGCTCACTTAGTTGTTAGGCTCACACTTATATTCCGCAAAGCCTAAAACTAGTGAAAAGAGAAGTAAAATTTGTAGAAACCTATTCACCCCCCCTCTAGGTTAGACCATCCACACTTTCACCAAGCATCGAGGCCACAAGATGGGGGGTATGCACCGGTGATCTGAGTATAGTCTAGACATGCCCCACAGAAAGTTAACAAAATTCGACACTCTGAACGGCTCTTCTCGACGGATCCTCTAAATTTTCCTACTTTACTGAATTTGAATTTTATTAAAATAATGTATAAAAAAGTCAAAGAAACCTGGGAATGAGCAATGCAAATGAGCCTAGGTATATGCCACAAAAGGAAAAGCTTGTGTTGTTGTTGATCAACTTGGTCCTCCACGGTTTGCTCCTAGCCTCTGCATGGGCATATGACAACTGTTGTGGACTAGAGAGAGAAAATTGCTACTTCACATCTTTAACAAGCCCAAACACGTAACGCACGGGATCTTCTATCGGGGTTGAAACCTCTAAACCAAATATTTGTGCACCTCCATTCATGTGGCGGGCGTCGTCGACGGGGTCGGCGCCCATGTGGATGATGTGCTGCAAGACCAGTCTAGTAAAAATATGAGACCAAGGGAAACTATAGTATTTATACTGAACATCTTTACATTTTAGAAATCATATTTGTATCCCAATGTAACAAATTAGTATGATTTTCTATTGTATTTTTGGCATAGTTAACTAGTAGCAATGTTGCAGAGTATTAACCACAATGTTTTTTATTATACAATTTTAATATATCTATACAAATAAACATGTGGGTGTACTAAACTTTAAGCCCTATTGTATAAGATCCATTTTTAATTATTTTCAACAATCGCCTAATCTATATTGCATGTATATATTTATTTTAATATTCTCTAAGGCCTATGACCTAGAAAATAATCCCTCCATGTAATCCACATTTTAGAAATTTAGGATAAATTAGCAAGTCGTTTAATACTTGACAAGGGTATAGATAATAGAGCCCGTCAGTTGAGTACCCCTGAGGCCTGTTAAGCTAGGCCCAATTGTAATACTAGTCGAAATACGAGTTCTTACCGTATGTCGATATTGTAATCTGTATCGGACCCTATCCGATCCTTGAGACCTGGCCACCTATATATAGGGGCCAGGAGGGGACGGTGTAGCCCAGATTGAAAGCAAGCCAGGTTCAACACCCACGTTTACTTTCATAGACACCTTGTTTAACTGAGTTTACCTTCGAGTTCATCCGACGCCCTATCTCCCCGATCCTAAGTCCTTCATCTAGGACATTTGTCGAGTTAACCCCTCGTCAATTGGCGCCGACCATGGGGACTCTGGGCGTTGGAATCATGAATTTGATGGCTTTTTCGCTTTTAGCCAAGAGCAATCCAGAATTCGACGAAAATCAAGAGGTGGAATTGACGTTCGGAAGTCTAAGCTTCTACATCGGACCTTCGGGTACAACTCGCCTTTCGGATTCGACGAAATCAGTTCTGTCGGCGGGCAAAGCAGAGAGGATGACATCATCTGGATCATCTGTAGGCTCTTCTAGGGAGGCAAACTCGCCAGTCAGCTTAGCAGCACCAGAAAATTTGCAGGGAAAATTTTGAGGAACCCGACGAAATCAGGCAAGAGACCATGGTAGAAGAAGCAGCGGACGAATCAAGGGATATCGTCAGCAGAAGCAGCGATGTCTCCAAGAGCGTACACAAATTATGCGTTATCATCACAGAAGCAGCAGAAGAAGAAAACAATCACACTAGCAACAAGGAGGTCGACATACAAGTCGACAAATTAAGGAGCAATGGCGGGAAAGAGAAGGAGAAAGTGCATGTTTCGGCTGGAGAATGGAGAATGATCATGACAGCTGTTAACCGTGGGGCTGATGTACCCGCAGATTCAAGAAGAGAAGTTTTAATGGGGTACCAATACGCGCTACACCAGCGCAGGAAAAAGTTAAGGGAGGAAAGAGATATGTTCATGAGGAGCCGAGGTGACGATAGTATGTCAAGCGAAGAACACTAGAATGAGTACAGTGACGCATCAGAAAGCAGCATGGAGAGGCACAAAGATCCGAAGCACAAAAGAAGAACAACAACACGTGTAGTAGAAGAAAGCTATACGAGGAGCCCAAGCGCGAACGAACCAGAGGAGGAGGAAGAATTCGTGCAAGAAACACCAGAAGCAGCATTGATAGCAGCTGAAAGATCATATCGAGCCCCATGTGTGGTTTTGGTAATTAATGATAATCCCTATGGACTAATGGTTGCATTGAGTTATATGTGTAGAACTTGTCCATAGACAATGCTTGAACCATTTGTTGGATTCAAGGTTGTAAGAAGAAGATTATGTGTTGACCAAGGTGTTATTCAAGAAGTGATCCAAAGATTGGTCTTAAGGGTCTTGAGCTTATGTCAAGTGTGTCTTGAAGAATAAGATTGAGTGAGCTCTCATGTGTATCCTCAAGACACCATCATTATAGAGAAAGAAGAATTGGCTCGAGGATTGATCAAGTCAAAGCGCAAGTTCAAGATGAGCAACTAGAAGAGAACATATGCTTGAAGCTTGCCATCTATATTGTGATCATGGATATGTGAATATATGCTTAAAGAGAGTCTCTTCCATAGTGCAGTATGGAGGAGCAATCCGCAAGACTTCACCAAGCAAGATTAATCAAGAAAGGTGGTCCAACTTGAGAAGATCAAGATCGTCATTACCCACCTCAAGTGGAATGCTCAAGGCAAAGGTATGATATTGATAGGGTTTCTTTCTTACCGGTCTCATGGTGTTAGTTGTGAGACCGGGTTATAGGATTGGTAGCCGTACTATCAAGAGGGGCTCTCGAGTGAGTAACTTAATCGTATCGTTCGGAGAGAGCTCAAACCTTTGCATACTTGGCATCATCTTTCTTGGTTCTTATTTGGGTTTTATCCATGTGAGGTTCTAGAGCTTGTGGTTGTTTCCATGACAAGCTCTAGCTCATCAAAAACGGAATCCGTATGGAACACTTCTTGCATGTTTGGTGTTTGGAGGTTTTACCGGTTTGTCTTCGAAGAGAGGTCAAACCTTTCATCATTTGGTTTTATCCTCCTTTGTTGGACTATGATGTTTCTTTGCATAAAGTTGTAGATCTTGTTGTTGTGATTCCAACGAGCCCAAGTTCATCGAAAACGGAGTCCGGATGCTCAAGTTATTGCCGTTTTCGTTTTGGTGTTTCTGCCAGTTTCAGGAGGGGCGGCTTTAGCCGGCCCAGGGCCGGAAATAGCCGGTCCGGGGCGCTCGATTGCCTCTCTGTTTCAGTCCGGATTTTTGTCCGGCTTTACCGGTCTGGCCGGCTTTAGCCGGTGTTAAGTCCGGCTTTAGCCGGTCTAAATGGCTGTAACGGTCATATTTCGTGGGGAGGACCTATAAAAGGACCCCCTTCTTCCCCAAGGGCTGGCAGCTCGGTTTTTCCTCTCTTTCTCTCTCTCCCACCATTGTTGACCTTGGAAAGCTTGCCCCTCTCTCAAACCCTCCCATGATTCTTGCATATCTTTGAGGGAAAAGTGAGAGGAGATCTAGATCTATATTTCCACCAATCAATCTCTCCTCTAAGTGAGGGGAACATAGTGGATCTAGATCTTGGAGTTCTTTGTGAATTTCCTTTGTTCTTCCTCTCATATCTCTCCATAGCATTAGTTGCTTTGGTAGGATTTGAGTGAGAAGGATTTGAGCACCTTATGTGCTCTTGCCATTGCATAAGTTGCATCGGTTTGAGTTCTCCCCGGAGATTCGAGTAAGTGAAAGTTTGTGAGCATATTACTCTTGGGTTCTTGGAACCCTAGACGGCTTTGTGGCTTTATGGTGCCTTTGTGGCTATTCTTGGGAGCCTCCAATTAAGTTGTGGATGCGTGCCCCAAGCTTTGTGTAAAGGCCCGGTTCCGCCTTGAGGAACCCCTTAGTGGAAGAGTGAGCTAGGCCTTTGTGGCGCAAGCTCACACCGGAGAATAGGGTGAGGCCTTTGTGGCGTTGGTTAGGCCTTTGTGGCGATACCACACCCCTCCAACGAGACGTACTCCCTTTCAAGGGAGGAACTCGGGAATACATCATCGTCTCCGCGTGCCTCGGTTATTCCTATACCCGAGCTCTTTACTTATGCACTTTACATTGTGATAGCCTTCATGCTTGAAGTCATATATCTTGCTATCACCTTGTTGCTTGTATTGCTTAGCATAAGTTGTTGGTGCACATAGGTGAGCCTAGTTTATTTAGGTTTTGTGTGCTTGGCAAAATAAACACTAGTTTAATTCCGCTTTTGTTCAAGCCATTCGTAAAATTTGATATCGCCTATTCACCCCCCTCTAGGCGACATCCGTGTCCTTTCAGCAGCACAGGCATATCTACTAACCATGCAACCAAAACCTGGTGACCCACGGGAACAAATGCATCAAGCCGCGATACAGAGCCTCGGGCTAGTCGAAGAAAAGCTAAAAGGCAATATTTCGGAGAAAAAGTTGACTCACCGCAGTAAAAGGGAGAAAGAAGAGGTCAAGCGCAAATCTTCGCGGAACGAAACTAGCGAGTCCTCAGAAGACAAGAAAAGACAAAAGAGGAAGGAGGATGCAAGGAACATAATAGCACAAGCAAGGGTAAATAACTCACATTACGCGTGGAGGGAAGAAAACTACGAGGACGACGAAAAAGAGATGGGCGCGCTATGCTCGCAAAACGCGGGTACACAAAGGTTTTAAGTTGCCGCATGACCAAGAGAAGTATGATGGATCGCAAGAGCCAACTCTATGGTTATCGGATTACCTGCAAGCAGTACAGATACTAGGAGGAACAAGAGCAACAGCCATGCAAAGTTTGCAGTTACACCTCACCGGCGCAGCACGGTCCTGGTTAAATACCCTACCCAACGATTCCATTGGAAGTTGGGGAGAATTAGAGAGTCAATTCGCAAGGAAATTTCGCTCAACATATAAGCGCCCAGCATCGCTAGAAGAAGTCAAGTCATGCATACAGCAGAAAGGCGAAACATTACGCTGGAGTGTAATCAAAAACTCAGCAGAAGACGTCTCCGACAAAAGAGCGATAGATGCTTTCTCGAGCGGCCTTCGTCATACAGACCTAGTAGAAGAGATAGGAAGAGCAAGACCAAAAACAGTATCTGAGCTAATGGAAACAGCCAACAGATTCGCCAATGGAGAAGACGCGTACAATAACAAAAGGGGGCGTTCACCGGAAGTCGACAAAACAAGCAGGCAAAGGCAAAGATACCGCAATGGCGACAACCACGGAAGGAGAAATCAGATAGCCGCAGGATATGACGAAAGGAATGAAGAAGGCTATGAAAATATCGAATTTCCTACGAGAGACAGCAGGGGAAAGGAGAAGTCAAGGTACTCGGGTCCTTCGGTAGAAGATATGTTATACGGTCCTTGTCGCATCCATTATGCTTACCTAGACGGGAAAAGAGTTTCAAACCACCAGATGAAGGATTGCAGAACCTTCTTAAGGTTGCAAAACGCCATGGATTCAAGCCAAGGGGCACGGCAAGGAGGAAAAAGCGCAAATCAAGGATATCAAATGCAGCGACTCACAAAACAGCTGGAGTCAAAGGTATATATATATCAGCAATGATCCAACCAGTACCAAAGTCGAAGAAAGAAAGGAAGAGCATATCAAGACAGGTCAACCTGGCAATAACATCACCACCAGCTACTACGGAGTATCTAAAGTGGTCCGATCAACCAGTTAGGTTCAGCAGAGCAGACCACCCGAGAAAAGTCCCTAGACCAGGTCACTCACCAATGGTGCTCAAAGCTCAAATAGAAGGATATGATGTCGGAAGAGTATTCATGGATGTTGGAAGCGGTATAAACCTAATATACGCCAGAACGTTGAGAGCAATGTGCATATCATTGGAAAATCTAAAGCCAACAGATTGTTCTTTCCACGGAATAGTACCGGGAGCCGCAAATTATCCTTTGGGCAAAATAGAGCTCGACGTCTATTTCGGCGACAGCAGCAATTATCACAGAGAAAAGCTGGAGTTTGAAGTCATGGACTGGCCCTCACAATACCACGCAATCCTGGGATGCCCAGCATTTGCAAAATTCATGGCAGTACCTCACTATGCATATCTCACACTCAAGATACCAGGACCCAAAGGGACGATCACGGTACAAGGAAGCTTTGAAGTATCCAACACCTGTGACAAAGAATTTAACAGGTTGGCGCAAACCTTCGGCATGACAGCAGAGTACGCAAGGCTAAAAGGCGAAACCGACCACAACGTGCTACCCGACGTCGGGCGATCCCTGCCAGATCAGGCTTTCGATGCAACTCAAGACTCGAAGAAAATACAAGTCCATCCGACGAACCCAAACAAGACCACCTCCATAGCGGTAAACTTGGATCCCGTATAGGAAAGCGCGCTCGTTGAGTTCCTCCGTGAGCGCTGGGAAATCTTCGCTTGGTGTCCTTCAGATATGCCAGGTGTTCCTAGGGAACTCGTCGAGCACGCACTAAACGTGGATCCTAAAGCAAAGCCGGCCAAGCAACCACTACGACGATTTGATGAACCCAAGAGGAAAGCAATAGCATCAGAGCTACATAGGCTGGAAAACGCAGGGTTCATCCGAGAAATCAAAACGTCGACTTGGGTATCTAATCCAGTTATAGTCCCCAAGAAAAATACAGACGTACAAAGAGTATGTGTCGACTACACATCCCTCAACAAGCACTGTCCAAAGGATCCCTTCCCCTTACCACGCATTGATCAAATAATCGACTCAGCAGCGGGGTGCGCAAGGCTTTCCTTCCTAGACGCATATTCTGGTTATAACCAGATCAAATTAAAAAAGGAACACGAGGAAAAAACAGCCTTCATCACACCATACGACGTGTTCTGTTATCAAGTCATGCCTTTCGGCCTAAAAAACGTCGGAGCAACCTACCAGCGGATGATGCAAAATTGCCTCGGAAGTCAAATAGGGCGCAATATCCAAGTCTACATCGACGACGTGGTCATCACCACGAGGAAGGAAGAGTCTCTGATCAACGACCTGGCATAAACTTTCGACAACCTGAACAGGTACAAGCTCAAGCTCAACCCGACAAAATGCTCTTTCGGTGTATCAGCAGGACAACTCTTGGGGTTCTTAGTATCAGCAAGAGGAATAGAGGCAAGCCCAGAAAAGATCTAAGCAATATTAACAATGGGAAAACCAACAAAGCTACACGACGTACAGAAGCTCGCAGGACGCGTCGCGGCGCTGAGTCGATTTGTGGCTCGATTGGGAGAGAAAGCACTACCTTTCTACGCGCTCATGAAAAAATCAGATGATAAATTCAAATGGACGGAAGAAGCGGATGTAGCCTTCACACAATTAAAAAAAGTGCTCTCCACACCTCCAGTGTTGGTTGCACCAAAGGAAAAAGAACCACTACTACTATACATTGCGGCAACACATCAAGTGGTGAGTACAGTACTGGTAGTCGAAAGAAGTGAACAAGGAAAAGCTCACGGCGTTCAGAGGCCAGTATATTTCATCAGCGAGGTACTCTCTCCAACAAAGCAAAGGTACCCGCACTATCAAAAGCTCGCATACAGTATTTTCACAACAGCTTGGAAACTACGGTAATACTTTGCGGTGCACCCAATTATAGTGGTCAACGAAGCACCACTCTCCAATATATTGAACAACCCTTCGGCAACAGGACGTGTCTCCTTATGGGGAATTGAATTATCACCCCTGGACATCACGTACAAAAAGCAAAAGGCAATCAAGTCGCAAATTCTGCCAGACTTCACAGCATAGTGGCTGGAATTACAAAGTGCAGGTCCTCCAGATTTATCGAGTGTTTGGACAATGTATTTCGACGGCTCAAAAAGAATCCAAGGCGCAGGAGCAGGCGTAGTCCTAATATCACCGCAAGGCGACAAATTGAAATATATGTTACGGATGAGTTTTCCCCAAGCTTCTAACAATGAAGCCGAATACGAGGCGTTGCTCCATGGAATGAAAATGGCAAAAGCTTGTGGAGCAACTCGACTTAAAATATTTGGAGATTCGAACCTCGTCCAACAAGTAATGAACAAATGCGACGCCATCAGTGACAACATGACAACATACTGAAACTTATACTACTATCTCGAAGAAACATTCGATGGATGCGAAGTTTCGCATGTCAGCAGAGCCAGCAATGAGGAAGCCGACAATTTAGCAAATATCGGGTCCCAATGCTTGCCCGTACCACAAGGAGTATTCTGGGAGGAAATAGTAGAGCGATCAATAAAGAATAGCAAAACCTCGACTACAGAGGGACAAGCAATAGGCTCGGGGGCTGGAAAAACAAGTGCAGCAGAACCAGAAGAAGTCATGATGATAGAAGAAACTTGGATGCAGCCATATCTGGCGTACATGATAAAAAAAACACTACCCGAAGACACGGTAGAAGCCAAAAGGATAATACGACGATCCAAGGCTTTCGTCGTGTTACAGGGAAAATTATATAAGAAAAGTATATCAGGCGTCTTGCAACGATGCGTCACTCCTCAAGAAGGACAATAAATCTTAAAGGATATCCATGCAGGAGTATGCGGACATCACGCAAGTAGCAGAGCTATCGCAGCCAAAGCCTTTCGAGCAGGATTCTATTGGTTAACAGCCATCGAGGACGCAAAAGACATAGTTCGAAAGTGTGAAGCATGTCAAAGATTCGCATCTCGGCCACATGCGCCAGCAGCAGAGTTACAACCAATACCACTATCTTGGCCCTTTGCGCAGTGGGGTCTCGACATGGTGGGGAAATTGCACAAATCCTGGCCAGGAGGGCATGTCTATATGCTGGTAGCAGTCGACAAGTTCACAAAGTGGATAGAAGCAGCCCCAGCAACAACTCAAGACTCTAAAGCAGCAATAAACTTCATAAAGTCTATAGTCTTTCACTTTGGAGTACCACACAGCATCATTATAGACAACGGTACAAATTTCACGTCAAAAGAGTTCAAGGACTATTGCGAAGGATTGGGAATCAAATTGAAATTTGCATCCGTAGCACATCCAAAGACAAACGGGCAAGTCGAAAAAGCCAATGGCTTAATATGCAGCGGGATAAAGAAACAACTGTTGGCACCCCTCGAGAAAGCCAAGCACGCTTGGATAGACGAGTTACCCTCCGTGCTCTGGAGTCTGCGAACTACGCCCAACGCTGCTACTCAAGAAACACCTTTCTTCCTGGTCCATGGCGCAGAAGCCGTGCTTCCAGTAGAGATCACGCATGAAGCTCCAAGAATCACGACATATGATGAGACAACTTCTACAGAGGCACTTCAAGACGATGTCGATGCGCTCGACGAGGCAAGGGACATAGCATTAGCCAGAGCCACTCAATATCAGCAAAGCCTGCGAAATTACCATAGAAGTCAAGTTCGTCCACGATCTTTCGTAGTGGGAGACCTAGTCTTACGACTCAAGCAAGATGGGCATGGAAAACTCGAGTCCCCATGGGTGGGATCTTACATCGTGACAGAAGTGATACCAGGAGGAGCTTATCGACTACAAGACAAGAAAACAGGGCAAAATGAAAGTAACCCGTGGAATGCAGAGCAACTACGACGATTCTACGCATAGACGACATAAGATTTCTTCGAGTTCTGACCTTCTGAACCCAGAACATGAGGCCACAGGTCGGGTTCCTTGGGTCAACTCGACAATATATGTAAACGTTTTATTTTTTCCACTCAGGGGCTTGGACCCTCGAGTAGTACGAAATATAGAGTAATAGGTTATTATCAAGTACCATGGTTGTTATCTTCGACATACTACAAGGTTGATCACAACCCGATATTTCGGCAGCTATATAAATGGTTCAAAGGGACCCGATAAAATGTTAATACGCACACCTCGGAACAAGGATTTGTTCCCATGGTCTATTACTAAAGAAAGCACAAGTTTACCCCATCTTCGACTCGGGGGCTTGTAACATTCGAAGAAAAAGAATACATTGCATAAGTGCAAGAAGTCGACAATTGATGCACGAAGAAGTACAAAAAATATACTTATCTATTTTCTTGAGCCTATACCCGAAAATTTCGGCTATAGCCTCGGGGGCTACTCCCATCGGGAGCGCTGGGCGCGCACCCGATGATATTTATTCATGAGTACTGAAGCAAAGAAGGTGAAAGAACAATCAGGAAGTTCTATTACTCCCATCGGGAGGGACCTTTTTTTATCAATTTAAGTAACTCGAATATTTTATACTCTGAAACAGTCAAACAAGGCTGCGACATATGATCCTCGAGTTACGTCATTGCGACTAAACTCGAATGCCGTGATTTATCACGAAGGTAAGACCCCAGGATCCGTCATGTGTGGCCCGATATACGCACATGGATGCGCTCTGCTGGTATGTATCCGTGTCTACGACGCAAAGAAAAATCCTGGTGGACGCACTAGGTACCCTGAGAACCACTGGGATTCATTCTTTGTAAGTCCTAAATGCGGCAAAAGAATGGGTTTGACCAGTTTCCCGAATTCAAGTCCAAGGGGATTGAATTTGAAGTAGGTGACAAGTATCTGTTCTGGCAGTTAACTGGCCTCTTGATCCGTCAGAGTTGTCAGGCTTGCTCATCAAAACCCCTTGTGAGGTATTATAATAAAAATAAGTCAAAAGACCAAGTCGGAGATTTGAAGATATGAAGAAGTCGAAGAAATGATCAAGTCGAAGATTCAAAGATTAGAGATTCAACCCGAATCTGCAATCCTGGTAGAATCTCAGGGGCTACTGACAAGGGTATAGATAATAGAGCCCGTCAGTTGAGTACCCCTGAGGCCCGTTAAGCTAGGCCCAATTGTAATACTAGTCAAAATATGAGTTCTTACCGTATGTCGATATTGTAATCTGTATCGGACCCTACCCGATCTTCGAGACCTGGCCACCTATATATAGGGGCCAGGAGGGGACGGTGTAGGCCAGATTGAAAGCAAGCCAGGTTCAACACCCACGTTTACTTTCATAGACACCTTTTTTAAACTGAGTTTACCTTCGAGTTCATCCGACGCCCTATCTCCCCGATCCTAAGTCCTTCATCTAGGACATTTGTCGAGTTAACCCCTCGTCAATACTACTACTTGTGAAGAACCAATCAAAACTATGTTAAAATTAATGATATATAGAGAAAAAAAACTGCTTCCTTTATGTGCTGTTGTTGATTATCGATAATGCAATCAAAGTCTAAAATCTAGAATGTAGATTAATATGCAACAAACATTTAGGAATGTAGCTTATTGCGAAAAGGGTGGAGTGTGTTAAGAGCTTTCTAGTATATGGCTTGGTAACTATATTTACTAAAGTAATAGAATTGAACACCTGGCATGATGCTTTACTTGATTTTCAATGGTCAAAGATGCCTTACAAGTTACAATTTTTCAATATTAAGCTGACAACATTTGATATTCCACACAATATTAAAATAGCATCGATAATACTTTCTCCGTTGCGTATCAACGCAAAAATTGGTTGGACAGAGAGGAAGTTGTCCCTATCGCGTGCATGCTTCGCGTTGATTTAAATGGTACAGATGTAGTAGTAGTCACAAATAAATGTAAAACAGAGGAGGATTCAATTACATTTGCATATATACTACTTCCTCCGATCTATAATACTCTTCGATAATATAGATGTATCTAGATACATTTTAGTGATAGATATATCCATATTAATGAAGAGTAATATAGATCGGAGGAAGTATTGATTTTCTAAATATAGGGATAGCTACGTATGCACTTAGAGCCGTTCGACATGGTTCTGCGTCCGTGTTGCCGTTAACGTTCATTAGACTTTGCTGCTACCATGCCAGTTTGTGTTTCAAAAAAATACTAGCCACAGCCCTTTGTTGTCCACATAAAGTGTTGCCTCGTTCGTTTTATCAAAAGGAAGTGCAAAAACCCTTCCTCGTGCAGCAAAATATGAGATGTGCCTGTTCGTTTTGGCAAAACAACAACAACCAATCGATCCACAGAAAAATAACCCACAATCACATGGAAAGATTTGTTTTCCTCATGCAAACCATTTCTCTCTATGCTTTATCTCACGATGATGGCTTGACGGCCTGGATTTGTACGGCGAAAGAGGGTGGCTTCGGCGGTCTGGGGTAAACAACGATGGTGGTTGGGGATTTTTTTTGGCGCGGTGACAACGGAAGCTGGAGAAAACAACTGAAGTGGAAGCCGTCAATGAAGTAGATACAACTGTCAAAGCTATTGCCTATACATCTTGTGGGAGGCAGGGTTTTGCTTCGGGAACAAGGTCGAGCTGAGAATGGGGAAAACCCCACCCTTATCCAACCCCCACCGTTGGAACTAACGTAATTATTTGGTCCAACCCAAGCCAACCTTTTTTTTCTTGGGAAAAGATACCTGTAGGCGCCGCACGGTTCACTCCGCGTGCGGCGGCACGTCACCATCGGGCCCTAGAAAACGATTAAAACCACACGTCATTATCCTTATCCCCTCACCTCACAGCTCCTGACCACTCGTTCCTTTCACAGGAGGTATCCATGGGAGAACACTCGAGGAGGATGCGCGGCGGACGGACGGCTTCGTCAAGTCGCCGCCGACGAGCAAGGCGAATGAGGCACAGCGCTGGGAGGCCTCCGCCAGGCCGCCGAAGAGCGCATGCGACGCACGGAGGGCTCCCACCGGGCTGCCGCAGCAGAGCGCGCAGCTGGGAGGCCGCCGCAAGTCGCGCAGAGGGGAAGGCGCACGGAGGACTCCATCGGGTCGCCGCCGCAGAGCACCCGTCGAGATCGCTGCAGAGCCCGCATCGAAGCCGCGGGGAGGGCTCCGCCGGGCCGCTGCCACCGCAGAGCGCACATCGCCGAAGGCCGCCGCAGAGCTTACATCGGGGAAGGACACTGCGCGCAGCCGAGCACACAGTATAGAGCCTGCTGCCGGAGAGCATGGAGACATCGGGTGGGGAGGAGGCGTTCATCTAGCACCAGCAACGAGCACGAGGAGGAAGCCATCAGCGGCAAGTGCAAGGTAGCTGCCACCGACGAGCAAGTGGAGGTGTGCCGTGAAGACGACGCCTGTGGTTGGCAGCGTGAGTTTTCCATCTACTCCATTTTCGACCCGTTGATTTTTCTGATGCTAGTAGATGTTTTGTAGTGATGTGTTCTTTACTTAGGATTTCTTAGAAACAGTATCTTTTGTTCAAGTCGATTGCTGGTGTGTTGTAATACATGCTCTCTAAGATGGGTTTGAAATACAGGGGCACATAGTGCAGTTTGGGGCTGCAAATTTCTTCTGTTAATTTGGTTGGCACTTGGTAAGGGGTAACTAAGTGATAATAGGTAATTAGCAGCAAGATAACTAACCTGGACTAGTCCATATCCAGATTTCGCAATTGCTAAGTGATAGCCTGGTAATGGTTAAGTGATAACATGGTAGTTACTAGGTGATAATCTGGTCGTTAGCATGATAATTAAACTGTATGAGTTCCATGTGTAGATTGGCATTGGCTAAGTAATAGTAACCTGGTAGCTGCTAACTGATAATCCGGTAGCTACTAAGTGATAATCCGGCAGCTGCTAAGTGACAATCTAGTAGCTGCTAAGTGATAATTTGGTATTTTTGCTAAGTGATAATCTGATAATTGTTAGCAAGATAATAGACCTACATTAGTGTATTTTTGGCAATTGTCAGCGGGATAGGGGTCAGCTGCTGTATGCGTGCTCGCTAGGGCTACGGGGGAGGGGGATCAGCTTCCGCCACACAGATCGATAGATGTGCGATGCCTCCCAATAGCATGGTCCTTGATTTAATCCGGTGAGTGTTGGTTGTAAACCTGGTGGTTGAATTGAATTAATCTGACAAATGTTTTGTGGATAACCTGGTAGTTGCATTCCATTAATCTGGTAAGTATTGGTCATTAACCTAGTAGTTGATTTTGATTTTATATATAAGTATTAGCGGATGATCTGGTAGTTGCATTGAATTTATCTGGTAAGTTTAGTGGATAACCAGGTAGTTGCATGAAATTAATCTGGTAATTTATTTGTCTAGAACCTGTAGATGCTCTGTTAACCATTTAAGTAGAGGTTTGTGGTTTTATCCAAATAATCTAGTTACTGTTTAGCTTTTGTCAAACATCCTTGTAATAAAAAAGTCAGGTTGATGCAAGTATCAATGCAATTATATATTTTGCTAATTGGACGTTTTGTTTATGTAACAGGTAGACGGTGATTGGAATATCTTTGAAGAATTAGGTCTCTGGGTGTCCAAGATCTTCTATTGCATGACATCTTTATGTTTTAAGGCTTTTATATCTAAATTCAGTACTCTATGTAACATCCTAACCAGATGTGTAATTTTCCTTAAACTAACAGTTATGTGTTACTTTGTGTGGAAATAGTTTTGCTGTGTTCCTGTGATATATTTGTTCAACTTTATCTATCCTCATGTTTTGTTACAGCAGATCGTGTTTTTTGTGGCCGTTTAATTTCACCTAGCAGCTGCTCGACTAGCGAAGAAGAAGCTTCAAGCTCCAAGTTTTATATAGGAGGTGGAGGGAGTGGAGTCGTTAGGTATATTTTACTAGGAGTTTGTCTTTTTTTTGTCTAATATGGCTGGCAAGCCCATATAGGAAGGTGGCACATAACGACAGAACCATCCCACGCGCTGGAGCCTGGAACCAACCGCCGCACGGGGTCGAGGTGTGTGCGGCGCCGCCAGGTAGTGCGCTCCTTTTTTCTTTTAACCCGCACCACCACCCCGCCCCGCACGGTATTTCCACTTGCCCCGCTCCGTCCCGTCCCGCATGGAGAATCTTGGACTGAACCTGCGGGTTCAACCCGTGGATTACTGGAAGAGCTATGTACTGGCAGGTTGCTCACTGCTAGTCGCTGGCTGCTGCTAGCTCGTAGCTCATAATCATTAGCTGCTAGCTCTCTCAGATTCGAATGCTACTTTGCAATTTAAAAACCCCTGAAAATTATAAAATAAAGATACAGATAAAATTTACACAAGAACATATTTGGCGGATCCTTAACTCGAAAATCATGAAAAAAATACCATGAAATATACACAAGGATGATACCACAGAAATTCACTAAGAAACTTCTAAAAAATAATATCACAAGACCATCTTCATACATTAAATCATAATACCACGAAAACTAGTAAGAAATTTCTAGAAATCTATATTACAAGTTCAAATTAGTTTGACCAAGCCACACTTAGAAATAAGTCTAACTAGTGGTACACAATCTTGCTACGACATCATGGCAATGATCTTGGCTTGTCTAGGGCACCTGCAATAAAATAGCATGAACTGAAAATTGGTGGCCCAACATGGTAACGGAAAGATGTAGAACTGATAACCAATATGGTCTTTATTGCTACTGACCCAAACACCAACCCTATCCGCCACCCAAATGCCAACCCTAGCTGCCACCTGGTGGATGTACACGGAGGCAAGAGCATGATGGGAGAGAGATTGTGAGCAGGTGGTGGCTAGGGTTGGCATTTGGGTCAACTACTGTGGGGCTTGATGGGGAATAGAACGTAGATGGATGCTCTACTCAGACCCTAGATAAGGGCGGCCCTGCGTCTTGCCTTTATTTGCTATTTGGGCTGTTGGGCTATATGGGCTAAGTGACAACTTTTTTAGCCTTGTACATACAATATTGGTTTGTTCCGTACGTTGTAATTAAATCATACAACCGAAATCCCTGAATTTTAAGTTCGGTTTTCCAAAAGTGGAACTGCAAGGATATTTTACCCTTAACCTTTATTTTGATTTGCGATGACGTATGATCTAGTGACGAATTAATGTTGTCTTGCTAGTGCAACTCACGGGTCTTAGTTCGTCTTGATGATGAAAGGAGTTGAGAGACCCCCCATTCGCTCAAAGAGGCGGCAGTTCCTTGTTATGTTTTTTCTGTTATTTGAGTAATATGAACTCCTCACTATTAAGAGGGGTAATCTCGATGAGCTTAGTGGGAAGTTATCCTACCTCCTATTTACATATCCTACCACCAAAAACCTCATAACTTAGCCAAAGTTCTCGAAAGAATCTTACGTTTGAGGCTTAACTGCTCTTCCCGGTTTCCAGCCGAAGACGCCAGGCTGTGCGCCGACACCCCGGTGGAAACCTCGGTGGCACCGGGCTGTGCGCCGACATCCCGGTGGAAACCTTGGTGCTGTCGGGCCGTACGTTGGGGCCATCCGGTGTCCTCACCGCGCTCTAACCAAAATCCTATACAGAGAGGGATTTCGGTTTAGAGCTGGTGAGGGTGCCCGATCTCTCAGTTATAAGGGCCAGTGTCACTGGCATGTGCGCCGGCTGCCCGGTGCAGGTCCGGTGTAACCGGCCTATGCGCCGGGACCCTGGTGCAAAGCTGGTGTGACCCGGCTATGCGTCGGGCCATCCCGGCGCAAAGCCCGGCGACGCCAACTTCAAACCGGCTGGGCGTAGCAGTTTTGCTCCAAACGGTTAGATCCCCTCCTTAGTCTATAAATACCCCTTCACCTAACTTGAGAGGATAAGGTTGTTCATTTAAATTATATCCTTGCCTTTTCTCTCTCTCCTCTATTAATGATCTCACCAAGCTAGTGGATCTCCCATTCTACCCAACCAAATCTAAATTCGTTTGGTAGAAAATAGAGGAGATCCCGATCTACATTTCCACCAAGCTATATTTTATTCCCCCTTGAGTTCATCGAGTATTGCTTGTTACTCTTGGGTTCATGGGAAACCTAGGCGGCTAGGGTCGCCCGGAGGCATTTGACTTGTGACTCTCCCCGTGGAAAAGTTTGTGAGGGTTTGGTGACCACCTTTAGGGTCTACCACAAGTTATTGGGCTCCTACTTTGTGAAGGAGGCTCAAGAAGAAGAAGATGAGCCTTCGTGGCATATGAGTACCCTTCGTAGGAACTCACACCTCTCTAACGTTGACTAGCTCCGCTCAAGGAAGTGAACATCGGGATACATCATCGTCTCCGCGTGCCTCGGTTATTTCTATCCGACTCCTCTACTTGTGTATTTACTTTTGTAATAGCGTTCAAGCTTGAAGTATCTTGTATTGCATCATATAAGTTGTCCATCTAGTTGTTAGGCTCACTCTTATATTCCACAAAGTCTAAAACTTGTGAAAAGAGAAGTAAAATTTGTAGAAACCTATTCATCCCCCCTTTAGGTTTGACTATCGGTCCTTTTAGGAACCCAAAAATATGACCACATCTATCGATTTCGGTCAGTTCGGCTTAACTTCGGTCTTCGGTTTTTATGCCCACCCCTAAACTTATCGCATTACGCTACTTCAGAATTAATGGGTGCCATGTAACCATTAGGAAAAAAGGAACATAGACTAATAAACAGAGCAAAGATTCAGATTAGATACCGACACCTGAACATGCAATACTTCATATTAGAAAATCTGACCATCAGACTCCTGATCTTGGGCCTCCAAACTTGGACTTCCGGTGCTT
The DNA here is from genome assembly GCA_007115705.1 of Dactylis glomerata. Lineage (NCBI taxonomy): Eukaryota > Viridiplantae > Streptophyta > Magnoliopsida > Poales > Poaceae > Dactylis > Dactylis glomerata. The sequence continues at coordinate 6,267,416 of QXEO01000220.1, read as the reverse complement.
GGAACTTCAATATTCAGGACTTTAATAAGCCAGTATTTTCTGCAAACTAAAGCTTCCAATACATATGATTTTATCAAGCTCCGTGTATCTCCTAGAATTCAACTGAATGCTGACACTGACGACGCGGTACGAAGAGGTACAGCGTCACGGGCCATAGATGGGCTAACAAAGGTATTTATATAGAACTTATTAACATTTTAGAAATCATGTTTGTATCCCAATGTAACAATTAGTATAATTTTCTATAGTTTTGGCATAGTTAACCATGTAGTAATGTTGCACAAATATTAACCACAATGTTTTTTATTATACAATGTTAATGTATTTATACAAATAAACATGTGGTGTACTAAACTTTAAGCCCAACTGTATATAATCCATTTTAAAATTATTTTTAACAATTACATAATCTACATTGCATTTTTAATATTCTCTAATGCCTACGACCTAACAAATAATCCATCCGTGTAATCCACATTTTATAAATTTTAGAAAAAATATCAAGTCCTTTAATACTACTTCTTGTGAAGAATCAATCAAAATTATGTTAAAATTAATGATATCTAATAGAGAGAGAGAGATATACTTCTTTGTTTATGTGTTGCTATTGGTTATCAATAATGCAATCAAAGTCTAAAATCTAGAATGGAGATTAATATGTACTCCCTCCGTTTCAAAATATAAGATATTTTAGCTTTGTGAAGCAAATGTATCTAGACATCTTTTAATATGTGGGTTCACTCGAATACACACACTAAAAGGCATCTAGATACTTTTACTTCATAAACCTAAAACAACTTATATTTAAAAACGGAGGGAGTAACAAACATTTCAGAATGTAGATTATTGTGAAACGGGGGAAGTATGTTAAGAGCAGTCTAGTATAGGGCTTGGTAACTATATTTACTGAAAGTACTAGAATATGAATTGAACACCTGGCATGACGCTTTACTTGATTTTCCATGGTCAAAGATGCCTTACAAGTTACTATTTTTCAATATTAAGTTGACAACATTTGCACATTTTACTCAGTATTAAAATAGCATCGATAATAGTCACTGATGAATGTAAAATGACAAGGATTCAATTATATTTGAATACATACTATTTCATTCAATGTGGATTTTCTAAATAAGGGGATAGCTATGCCACTTAGAGCCGTTCGACATGGTTTTGCGATCCATATTGCCGTTAAAGGCCATTAGACTTTTCTGCTACCATGCCAGCTTGTGTCAGCAAAAAATACTAGCCACGCCCCTTTATTGTCCACAGAAAGTGTTGCCTCATATAAGAAATTTTAGTGTTTGTGGTCTCTTCCCTATTTCTTTGCGCTTATCCGTGTTGCCTCATGTAAGAAATTTTAGGGTTCGTTGTCTAAAACGATCATTCAAACATTCATAAACCCATGTTAACACATGCTTACCAAATACCTCTCAACTGAGAAGCTTAATCAAGGGATCAGTAATCATATTAATACTTGATAGAGAAAATCGGAAGAAACATATGGTGATTTGTTCCCTCAAAATATTTTCTTGTTGTACCTTAATTTCCGCCATAACATTCGAGCGCAGCCGTCCTTGGCACCTCAAGTATTAATTCCTCGAGCAAAATTCCACCTTTATTGGCACCTTGAGTATTACTTCCTCAAGGATTATTTCACACCTCATGGATACAACCATAATTTCCTCAATGTGTTTATCTTCACTATAAATTACAGGACAAGTAACAGGTTGTGATGCACTTTTCAAGACCTTGATGATGCATGAAATTCCATTGAGAATTCCCTTTTCTTAGTGCCTGAATGCAGAAATAAATTCCAAAAGCTAAGATATTGTTGTATAATTATACATAAAAGTTCCAATACCATTTATTTTTCCTCATTTTTCTGAGTTAAACACAAGTACTCATTGAGTATAATTCCCTTTCATATGAAAGGTAGAAGATAACCAAGCTTTCACTTCCATCAATGTGACATAATCATTTTAAACAACAACAACAACAAATATAATTAACACATATGATATAATGGAAAATAGTTTACACATACCTTGGTAGACGATCGCCTTCCTTCATATAGAATACCATATGACCTGCTATTCCATTGATGTGAAGCTTGTTGTAAGACAATATAATCTATTAAATAGAAAATCATATCTTATTTCATCTTCCCCTATATTCTAGGAGAAAGAGTTTCCACAAAGCACAATTCCTTTTATGTCAAGAATTGAATAACAAAAGTGGCACTAAGCCAAATTTCTGTGTAAAAGAAAAATCCCCATACTTACAGTGCGCTTGCGATTCATTTGGTAAGATAATAAGTTCCCAAACTTTGTTCGAGCTTAATTTTCCTCTATATAGTGTTTCTTCCACAAGAAAAGGCATCAATAACAGAGATATTGTAGTTCATGATGATTTCTCCCACTATTCTTAAGCATGTTAGTGTTGGGAGTTAGACTTGTGTTTTTCTTTAGGGTATAATAGTATTCCACATGAGATTCATGTGCGGTATGATTTCTCATAATTCCAACCTTTATAAAAGATAGTGTATTCCTACTTTTTACCATGTTTCCTTTCTAGACCAAAAGCGATACCATTTCATCCACTAGATTCCCCAAAAATAATAATAGGTGTGATTTGTAGTAGTATAGCATATGATACCAATATTTTCAAAATATAAAGAGAAAAAAATACCTTTCAGTGCACTAAACATTATCAGTGACCGTGAGAGATAATGAATTGTTGAACAAAACAACAGTATTTAATTCCTTTTATTCCAAATAATAAAGGGAAGAACAAACTGTTATATTCCTCCATTACCTTGGAGTATACGCCATAATACAATGGTGAATAATTCCATGCTCTTATATAAATTTCTATTAATATTCCTAAAGTATACTTCCCCCACCAATCAGTTCACAAACTTTTAAATCCTTTGATGAACTGATTTTCCACTTCACTATAAGACGTTTATAATACAACAAATACCTTAAGACATTAAAAAAAGCTTATGAAGTAACATAATCCTCTCACTAAAGTTTAAAATTCCAGATTTAATATGCCACTTAATTCAATTCCTTGACATGTGCCCAAGTAATAAATGATATAAAATAATTGAACCTCCAATTGGAGTGTAAGAACAAAAATACCACAAATACCATGAAAAAAAATCCATACATCACAGTCCTCCTAGTTAAGTATGGACTTACATAACTAATAATCCACTTCATTATGTTCCTTGATTCGATCAAGTCCTCATAAATACGAGTAACAATAAAATTCCAAGCATGTGCCTATATTATCATTATTTTCTGTATGGAGTTTTCTTCACCAAATAATCAATTTGTGTTGCGAATTTCCAATGGATCATCAAGAGAAGAGAGACCATTGTATTAAATTCCATAATGCAATAATTTTCACTAAGCAATAATACCACTCGTCCTTTTCCAAATAGCATGTCATAATAAATTTAATCTACTAGATATATATAATAAAATTCCTTCTCCTTGTAGGTGAATGTATCCTACAAAATTAAAATACTCTTTTACTCCACAAGGAAGTTAGTATAAATCTTTTCCAATTCCAAAGTATGTTAGAGCTAGTATTTATTCCTAAATACATGGTATATGAAATTTCCTTTGGAATTGTATGCATGCCAATAAATTTGCTATTGTGTTCCATCAAAATATGAGGTTGAGACATAATCCAACTATTTGGAAAGTAGGGATAAACAAATATTTAGTGTAAACAATAAAAATAGACATACCATCAAGTGAAGAGCTTATTTACTTTCTGACAGAGTGATATGATCTTCCTCCATAAACAAGTGATCTCCAATAAGAAAATATCTTCATAAACCTTTCCAGATTACGCATAATTTCCGCATAATTTGTTTGCTCTCATCATTGAGAAATATATTAACTCTTCCTGGGAAAGAATATATGCATAATGAGTAGCACACAGCTCAGCTCGTCGGAGCGGCGGCGGTGCCTTGCATCAGTGAATTCCAAATTATTCTAGTGGGTACCAGAGTATTGTTGCAAGATGCAGAGTACTCTGATGACTTCTGGCACTCCATCGAGTGTGGCTGACGAGCGACATTGGTCACCCTTCCGCTTTCCATCAGATGATGTTCAATATAGAAACTCTCCCAAAGATTGTGCATCTTTCCCGTGCAATGCTTTTATTGCAGCAACAGTTACTCTTCTTCCTTCTTTCCTTGCAGCATGTAGCAGCGAAAAACACTAATAGAAATCCAGTGTATAGCGGCTGTACTAAGGATGCAGTCTGAAATTTCCCATGCCAACTTTGGAGCTGCCAGAGATAGCGTGAACAGCTCAACAGAGCTGCGACAGGAATTCCAACCAGTTCCAGATCAAACCGACGAATTTCAGTCTTATGTAGGCAGCAAAACACGCAGTGTATCCCCGAGTTCTGATGGCGATCGTGTGTAGTCGAATTATTACTCGAACTGAATTTGTTGACGTCCTTCCTTCATCCATCTACGTGCACAAAATTGCCTGTGCTTTCCTTTCCAAGCTTACATGATAAACTTGCAGAATCAACTCTCCGGATGTCACGAAGACTCCATTGAAATTACTCTTTTGCCTGAAGACAAACAATCGAATCTGGCTACTAGTTCCTTTGATGGAGCGTAGCTTCCGATCCATGCCCCAACACGACGTAGCCCGGCAACAGAAACAACACTAGTCGGGGCATGCATAGGTAGGCCCGCGTGGAGAGAACCAGCGCAACGAGAGGCTGCGCATCCGAGCGGCGTCCTGCGAATTCCCAGGAAAAACGAGGAGCACGAACAACTGGTGGATTGTAACGCGGCGGCGGCAGAGTTCCTAATGGAGAAGAAATCACGGCGTTTCTTGGCAATCTCCTCAGCTGGGGACGCAGCAGGTTCCCAAGGTCGACGGGGCCAACTGGACCCGGCGAGGTCACGGACTCGGGATCGTCGGGGAAGAGAAGACGCGGTGGAAAGCCTGACGTTGATTAGATTCCGGCAGGGCGAGCGGAGACGGGTCAGATCCGCGCAGCGATGTGATTTTGCAGCGGATAAGGCTTTCCGGCGACCGCACCACCACGGCTCTGATAGCAAAGTACTACGTACTCAGTAAGAAATTTTAGAGCCTGTGGTCTATTATTCTCTACTCCTCTAAGTTTATCCATGATATCGCTCATAAATCATATATCTGAAGCTAGGGGACAGGGACCTATTTATACTATATTTTCAAAGAGTCTACCTCTTATACAGATAAGATTCCTAGTCTTTTAAACTAGTTTTTGGAATACAGTTCAAATCAAACTACCAACTATGATATAATTTTTCTATTAATAGACTCTACCCGTTCAGTCTACTTGTGAGCAATGCGCCATGATCGTGTCTAAATTCTATTAATCATGCAGGTTGCTATTAGGATCGTAACCTAATCCATGACCTAGTTCCTTCCGATTATCAATGTACCCGGATAATATTTCTAGTATAAACACAAAGTATATTATATTCCATTGATAATCGACCAGCTTCCTTAAGCCTGTAACACTTAAGTATATTCCAACAAGCACTAATTCTATAATGAACATGTAGAGTATTCATGTATAAATACATATATATTTCTATAATGAGATATTCTAAATATTAAATAATTCCAAATAACTTTGAATATAGTTGCAGGACACATAATTCCAACACCTTATTCGTTTTAACAAAAGAAAGTGCAAAAACCCTTCCTCGTGCGGCAAATATGAGACGTCCTTGTTCGTTTCGGCACAACAACAACAGCCCATGTTCGTATCCCCACTCCCCAGAAAAGTAACCCCACAATCACAGGGGAAGATATTTTTCCCTCACGCAAACCAGTTCGGGAAGAGGTTTGCTTCATGGATAACGGCTTACGTTTGCAATTTCACATTGAAGTAAACGAGGCATCTTTGGATCAAAGGATCTTCAAAACGTAGGAATAGGAAGAATTGAAATGGCATGCAGACGAATTCCTACAGGATTTTAAAATATTGAAATTTTGTAAGAGGTGTCTTTAGATGGTGCATATATATGAAATAAACAAGAGAGAGAGGGAGAGGGAGAGTGAGAGGAAGAGAGAGAGGGAGAGAGAGAGGGAGAGTGAGAGAGAGAGAGAGAGAGATTGCATTGAACTTCTCAAAGGAAAAAAAAACTAAATGAGGTTTTAACTTATGTTGAGATTCCTATGGAATAGAGGGTATAGGAATGAATTCCATAGAAATTTGGTAGGCTCAATCCTATGATCTAAAGGCATTCCATAGGAAAAAAATCCTATGGATTATAATCATTCAAAATTCATATGAATTTCCTTCAATCAAAGAGGCCCTTATTTATTTTGAAAAAGTATATTGCACTTACACTTTATCTCTCTCTCTCTCTCTCTCTCTTCGGTTTAAAATCCTGCAAGATGTCTCGGGAAGCCCTGTCTGTGAAGTACCCTTACGTGCTGGTGCATCGATGCCGTCTTCGAGTGAGCTTTGGGTTGCTTCCGTGAGCTCTGTTGACGACGAAGATGATGAGGTGTTGGCTTCCGCCAAAGGTGTTGTTGCCGGCTCGTTACTCGACACCGTTGATGTGTGCCATGATGAGAAGGTGCTAGCTGAGCCCTGTGACAGTCTCTTTGTTGCTGCTGCTGATCTAGGAGATGAAGATGGCTGGGTGCAGGTGGGTCGGGGTTGCCGCCACGGCTGTGAGCCATCGTCTTTGCATCAGAAGGAAGGTCTCGAGCGCGTTGGGCTAGAGGAAGGTGCTTTCGGTGCCTCGAGCGTGGCCACCAGGTCAGGGCATGTCGTGGGACCTATAGATGCATCCGTTGCCGTTGTCCTGGTCATCGGGAGCGTTTCTGTCATGCGCGCTTTCCTGCAGCTTGTTCTTGCTCTCCGGAAACTCGTGCTTGTTCTCCGGACGCTCGTTCTCCTTGTCAGCGGCACCGCTCTCTGTCTGCTCAGCCCCGTCGTCCCTCGTCGTCTCGGAGTTGGGCCGATGTTGTGCGCCACTCGTCTTTGCCTGCAACGGTGCCGCCAAGACCCTCTCCTAGGTGTTGCGAGGAGTTCGATGTCAATGCCAGTTTGGACTCTCACTTTCGGTCCCGAGTTGCCTTGATGCGCATGGAGCTCCTTCAGCTGGTCGACGTCTGTGTCGAGGAGGCGTCTCGCCCTCTTCGTGAAGAGGTGGCTGCTCTCAAGCTGTTGTTAGTGCGTGTTGGTGATTCTTTGGACGGTGGCCTCGGGCGCACCCCCATGCAGGCTACATTTCCGCTTGACTCCTCTGAGCAGAAGTCGTTTGTGGTTGAGGAAGAACATCTTTACAGTTGTATCTCTTCTCGTGGCTGTCCCTACCAGTCATCGCAGCTTTATGTGTAGGCTGCCTATGAGAGTGAGGGCATGGATGAGATCTTGGATCCGGTGTTGCACTTCACACCAGAGTTTCGTGAGTTGTCTGAAGAATCTTCTGAAGTGCTTTCGTTGGAGCTGGGCTCTTTTGAGGCCTTAGCGATCTTGCCACCGCAGTTGCCCACCTCTTTGGTCAGTGGAGCAGTGCGGGTGCATTGCTCTCTTCAGGTGGACCCACTTGGGACCTCGATGGTGGCTTCCACACCACCATCGGTGGTGCCTAGCTACATTGGCGGCAATTTTATGCCTGAGCTGCAGGAGTTGTGTGGAGAATCATCTATGGTGTCGATGGAGGAGTTGGGCTCATTAGAGTCCATGGCAGTGGCCATATCTCCCTCACCACTGTTGTCAGAGCCGCTGGACTTTGTAGACACTGAAGGTGTGTTGGCACCTAACTCCGAGGCTTTCTTTGGGAAAGAGATTTATGACTTGCTCGTCAGTCTAGAGGCAGCTAGCCCTGGATATGGCAAGAAGGTTGCTTGCGTCTTGGGGGGGGAAGGCTTCAAAGAGCTTAATAAAAAAGGTGGAGAAGTCTTTCACAAGAAGAAGAAAGAAGAGATACATCACAATAAAGTTTTCGCAAGTTCTTGAGAGTTCTTATTCAGCTGGTGGTGATTTAGATGTTGTCAATTAGATCCTGTTTGTTTGGTTGATGTAGGTTTAGAGTGATTGTTGGTTTGTCTCGTTGGTCGAGAAGTTGCATACGTGAGGTGTTGTTCGTTGGTGGTTTTCTTGTAGCGGTTTTTGCCCGGTTTTCCGTTAATTAACTGGGCACCTCTCTTCTTCTTAATTAATAGATTAGGGCAAAGCTTTTGCCCCCGTTTCAAAAAAAAATATTCCTACGTTTTGAAAATCACGTGATCCAAAAAAAGGAACTGTGGCTGATACATCCCATGCTAAAATGAGGCCGCGTTGCGAGCCTCACCCCTGAGCACTTGGGCATTATCCACGTTCTGGAGATGGACTCAGCTGTTGATGTTAGCGCTGAACAGACGAGGCTGATGCATCCCCACAAGCGATGATCCTCAGTGATCTCAAGTTTCAGATTAGAACGAATTTCTCTCCGTGATGTTGTTTCTTGTAAACGTCAGCAAAATAAACCAGCCCATGAACTTGTGAGGATTGGGTGGTCGTGTGATGTAAATAGAGGTTTGCTCTGGGAGTATAAAGTACCAGCGCCCATTGGTGGTCCTGTGTCGGATGAAATGCCCTAATAAAGCTTAGGCTTTCTCTCCAAAAAAAAAACAATGAACACGTCCGCCATTCTCTTATGTAGATCTGATTAGATGAGTTCTTACAGTTTACATGCAGGGACCATCAGAAGAAGAATCAACATGTTAGAATTATATGATTCAGCTATTCAGTGTGATCACCTTCTTGAAGGTGAAAAGTAAGAAGAAATGGTGGAACCCCGTTTCTTGGTGCTTGCATGCTTTGAAGGACGGATCCACCCCTGTATTTCTCTCTGAATCTCTAGCGGCAGTTCCCCTACTACGGCTGGATCGATGTCTTCAACATTGAGCATCCATGTGTTACCGGCAGAGTGATCTCCAGCAGTGTTAATATTGTTTTTACCATGTTGTTCAGCCCCGCTTGCTCCTGAAGTACTCTCATGGCCTAATATGGTGAATATTTGGCAAGCAAGGAACAGTTCACATTGGTTGCAATATGCAATGCTCAATATATGTAAGTGTAGAAAAGCAATCGCCGAACCTTGATTACTGCAAATTAAGCCGTCAAAATTTCTTTTCTCATGGCAGGCAGATTGACTTTGCGAGAGAAACTTCAAAATAGAGCCAGATCCCTAAATGATTGTCAGGGAACATCTGGATGAGTACTCAGATTAAATAAAATGCAAGTATGTCACTGAACTACAATAAATTATAAAACCAGGCATGGAAACTGAAAGTAAACCTCCGTTAGGGCCTATAAAGACAAGTTCCTATCTCGACTCAAGAATTAGCTCAGCATGTCAATCACCCGTTTAGGTTGGAGATGTGTGTTACTGTGTTAGAATGATGTTAAAGTATATTATACCACCACTTTCCATCAGATTGGTCTTTTGGAGTAGTTGGTTGGTTGGTCTATTCTAACATGTTAAGCTTTATGTACTGGCCAACGCAACCAAAAATCCAAACTGATGGATAGGTCTAGTACAATCCACTTATACACTTCAACACCCCCACTCACATGTGACGGAGAAGACAAGTCAACACGTGTAGAGACTCAGGGGTAGGCACAAGTGGCCTTGTACGTGGTCCGATGTCATAGGTAGTCCTATACACTGACATCGAGGGGTAACAACAATTTTAGGATAAATTGCGAAAGCCAGGACTCGAACTCGAGACCTTGGGCTCTGATACCATGTTAAGCTTCATGCACTAGGCCACTAGCCAACGCAACCAAAAGTCCGAACTGATGGATATGGCTAGTACAATCCACTTATACACTTCAACAGGTTGGCTATGAATTATGGTGGAACGGAGAAGTGGCAGATACTCTACTGTGCTACTAGTCGAAAAGAATAACTAGCCACAAGCCTTAGGTCACCGACTACCTAGCAAGAAGTCAAAAGTCACAGGAGAATGTCTGGAGCAAGACAAGCTAAGAGTTAAGAATTGCCGTGGAGTTCTATACATAAATACAGCTAGTAATTCAATGTGGACTAGATACGGACAGAAATGAGTGAACTCGAATTAGGACCTGAAATCGCACAGGAGGAATGGACAACTCAAAAACCTGATGTTTTTCGTTTTGTAATTTTGATATGACATCGAATGTTACCGACTACTTGGTCCAATTCACTCAAATTTCAGTATCAATACAAAGCATTAAATGCTACTCCGTTCACTATTATAAGACCTTTTAGATAATTCAATGTGGACTAGATATGGACTGAAATGAGTGAACTTACACACTAAAACACATCCAAATACATGCATTTTCAAAACAAAAAAAATCTAAAAGGCCATATAATAGTGAACGCAGGGAGTACTTATTTTATACAAATGCTACATGGTGACCTTATTTCCATCAAACATGGAAAACACAAACAAGCAAATGTTGATGCACTAGGCTAGTAACTGTTAAAAAATACTCCCTCTATTCCCAGACATAAGGCATACAAATTCGTAATTTTTGTCTTCAGTCAACTTTTTCTATGTTTGGCCAAGTTTCCAGAAAATATATGAACATCTACATCAGCAAATTAATACATACATCAATGATGAACTATATTTTGATTTATTTATTTATAAATATTCTAGATGTTAATATCTTTTCTATAAAGTTGTCTGAATATTAAAAAGTTTGATTTAGGGAAAAATTTATACACCTTATATTTTCGAATGGAGGGAGTAGAAATTAACAACCGAGGAAGAGCAAGTTCTGGAGGAAAAAGATAACTGACCTGAACTCTGGGTAATTTCTTTGACATGTGTTTTTCTTCAATCACGCTACATTGTTTGGCTAGATTACTGTTGTCACAATCTTCCTTTTTAGACGATGGTTCACAATGTTCCTCATTACTGTTGTCACAATCTTCCTTTTTAGACGATGGTCCACAGTGTTCATCATGAACTGGCGTCATGTGTAGCTTGTTATCTGGAGAAGTATTTTCAGTTCAGTACAGTAAGGGCAAACTGACATTTGGGTTGACAATATTGAACAAAATAACCTTACCACCAAATGTTTTTAACTCAGGTGTGGAGGAAGAATCAAAGATAACTGATGTAGCACTGGAACATGGGCTCTTTATATATCTTAAGATTGAGTTTGTTCCCTGAAAGAAATAGAAAATAAGAATGTAACAGAATTTTTTTTAATGCATGTATAATATTCCGTATTTATTAAGTTCAGCCTGCACAATTAATATGGTCATAAAATACACAAAGTGTCCTAACACTGAAAATAAAACTTTGGCTAAAACGGAATACAGATTTAGGGATGAACTAGGAAATATGCCCGTGCGTTGCAACGGGGGAGATAATTTTTTTTGCATCAGGAGTTCAGGACACGTAAAACAAATTTATGTCACTACACCGCATAAACCAGCTAGCTCCATCGCGCCCACGACGGCGTCACGTTGAGGTCCGCCACCACTACCTACTCTATGTGTCACCTAAGCGAGGCCACCAAGATCCGTGCGCTGCGGCGCCACCCAACCCCGCTATGTGAAGGCCTTCATCTCTCTCATGGTCAGAAGTAGAGAAAGCAGAGAATGGCAGATAAATTGTCCAGGAGGAACCAAGGTGTCGATTAAGTTAACTAACCCGAATTAACTAAATTATCAAGATATTTCAGTTTTCAGGTGCATCAACCATGCATAGTCCTTCTACCACAACAAACTGAGTAATATAACTCTCCTCATAATTTGTATTCATTTATTTGAACAGCTACTGATATTTCCACTTAATACACAAAGAACAACCAAATCACCAGCACTTCTGAACGCAGTGGCCTGTGTATATAGTATATACGCAGTTACTTCCACTCTCCTAATGCTATCTTTTAAAACACTACTACTGTATTTTGCTTTTATATGACAAAATCAAAGTTTGATTGACACATGAGACAGGTGTTAATAATAGCAATTGATTGTTTTTGGGATTAAGTAAATCAACAAAACAAATGAAGTTGTCTAATTAGAAACATTCACATTTAGTCATGAAGTAAATCAAGATTATAGTACTGACCTCACCTGCAACTTCGCATTCCGCAAACCATGAAAGATTTGCACGAACTTTAGCTCAATGTCTTATTTCTGAAAAATCGTAGCTGGTTCTGTTATTGTATCTATCTTTGAGTTTAGTAAGTTGTTAATGACAATTCTGCTATAAGCATTAAATTTCATAACAATAAGTCCTCACTATAACAAACTTATCGGCCTCCACAAGACCAAAACGCTAGGACGTTGCATTTGACAGTGCACCCGGCCGGCCTGTAGTCGTACATGTTCGACGCCGCGGTATATAGAGCACAATACGCTTGAGAGTGCTCACCTGGCATGCCGCATCTCCTCGTGCGCGGCGACGCTGACGTACTGGACGGCGCACAGCAACCTGCGCGCGGCTGCGCCAGCCTCCACCTTGAGCGTTAGGGCCTCGACCGCCGCGTGCACGCCGGCCTTGACGCCGGATGGCTTGAGCACCCCTCGCTCCCGGAGGCAGGCACGAGTCAATCGCAAGACAACCAACCCTCCAGTGGGCTTCCTCCTAGGAGCAGCAATCGCTAAAATAAGGCTTCCACCTCCAGTTCTCCACCTGAATTGTTCCTTGATTAGATTGGAAGGATGCACAATTACACATGTGGATTGGACAGGTTGCTACATGCACACATGGAGGATTCTAGCCGCTTGAGGCGTGGTGACCCTCACTGTCATGGGACGGGAGTTGGGGATCGACTTAGGCCGAGGGCAGCAGCTTCATTAGCAGCAGACTGCAGGCATGGGGCACCGGAGACGGAGGCGCCATGGCGAGAGGGCACCAGAGACCAAGGCGTCATGGAGCTCAGAGGCATAAGAATCAAGGATAGGACCAGACACCAGGAAGATCGCATCCATGTAAAGAATCCAACTATTGAGCTGAGCGCTCCACGCCTGATGGTTGGAGTGCAGCCCTGCTGCGACCGGCGCCGCCGCACCATGCGCCAACGCCTCCCTTTCCCCTTCTCTAGCCGGATTCTTCACTAATTATATTCCTCAAACACCATGGAAGATGTAGGGGTCAATTTCGGCGGATATTATGTCTGGTAAATATCGGCTCGTCTTGGTGTAGAGATCGGCTGAGCGCCTGAGCCCATGGCACAAAGGCCTGCCCGGGGTCAATCAACAAATAAATCGAACAGTTTTTTCACTTACCGGTGGCATTGAGGGTAATATGTAGTTTGGTGAACAGTTTTTTCACTTACCGGTGGCATTGAGGGTAATATGTATTTTGGTGGAAGGGTATATCGGTTCAGAAAAATGTTGGACGAACGAACCAACAAACGAACCACGGAAACCTTACGTCCTTTATTATTAGGTATAGATGTCTGGTAAATATCGGCTCGTCTTGGTGTAGAGATCGGCTGAGCGCCTGAGCCCATGGCACAAAGGCCTGCCCGGGGTCAATCAACAAATAAATCGAACAGTTTTTTCACTTACCGGTGGCATTGAGGGTAATATGTAGTTTGGTGAACAGTTTTTTCACTTACCGGTGGCATTGAGGGTAATATGTATTTTGGTGGAAGGGTATATCGGTTCAGAAAAATGTTGGACGAACGAACCAACAAACGAACCACGGAAACCTTACGTCCTTTATTATTACTAGCAAAATTGCCCGTGCGTTGCATCGGGAGTGAACAAAATTTACATACATACCTAGTTTCTTGGAGACAGTTTTACCACCAGTGACAACGGCCGACGACCATGATAACGAACTCGTATCACCACCTAGTTCTTCTTCACGCAACCAACAGATACGTTCAAGTATCGCCGATTGACAAAGTATGGGTAGCATTTAGAAAATTGTAGGAATATACAAGAAGGTCTGCCAAGGGGTTGAGCTCTTTCGGTCAACTCGTTGGCTGCAAATTGAACAAGAGCTTACGTTCTTCTAAAACATATTGAAATCGTGCAAAATCTGACAGGAAAAATGACACCACAAATTGCAAACTAAACTGACTCTGTCTTCCTCCTAGTGTAAATTCAAAACCTGCCTCTGTTTACACATATTAAGAAGGCTTTTCTTTCTTTCTTTGGGCAGAAAAGCTTAGGCGACAAAGACCTGATATGCAAGCAGTAGCAATCCTTGTAGTATTCTTCTCAACAATCTTTCAGCTCCATGACTGCAACTAATAGGCTTATTCTCTAGTCTGTACTGCAACCGCTGCATACGATGATGATGGCAAGGTGTTGCACAATGCCAGGAGCGTTGTTGCTGCTTGCAGCTCATAGGTGAGCATGTCAGAACCTGATCTCCGCATACTGGTACCTACAGGTTTATACGTGAGCACGTCCTTGGAGCACTGGAGCTTCAGTATGCCACTGATGTCTGCATTATAATCGGGGCTGGAAGCATACTGTCTGTGGACATAACCAGAATCTGCACATCGGCGCCGTGCCTGCACATGCGCGGCTGGTGCACGATTGTGGTTGATGGTTTGCTAAGCATGTTCAAGCCCTCAAGAATCAGGCAAAGGACCAATCTTAGACCAGACTCGTGTCCCTCTCATCGCTTCCTGCAAACATCCAGGCAGCACTCTGCTTCCGAACGGCATCAATCTAATCGATGGGCGCGGACGGCAGCTCGTCATGACGGTATTCATCGAATTGCCTGCACTACTACCTCCCGGTCCTTTCCCCTGAATCAGCCGACATCCTCGCAAGCGGACGCAGGTCCCAGAGCCCTTTCTCGACATGTCGTCGCTCCGGCGACTGTCGCAGTTGGGTGTACCATCGTTCCCGTGCGTCCCAGTACCCAGCGAACGTCCAATGGAGGAATCCGCACCATGGAAGGGATACGTCGAGGTGGGGGCGAGCAGTTCCGTTCCTCCCGTTGGAGGAGGGCGCAACGATGGCTGTACCTAGGGTTTGACCTGCGGGCGGCTGGGAGCGGAGGCGCCCCATGGGATAGACGAGCCGGCTATGTATCGCTCAGGTCTTTTCTTTTTACGTGAACCTTTTTTCGCTCGGTGCCAATCGTTAAGCCCATGGCACAAAGGCCTGCCCGGGGTCAATCAACAAATAAATCAAACAGTTTTTTCACTTACCGGTGGCATTGAGGGTAATATGTAGTTTGGTGAACAGTTTTTTCACTTACCGGTGGCATTGAGGGTAATATGTATTTTGGTGGAAGGGTATATCGGTTCAGAAAAAATGTTGGACGAACGAACCGACGAACGAACCACGGAAACCTTACGTCCTTTATTATTAGGTATAGATATAGATTAGCTATTCATTTTTCCTTCAGCTATTCAACTTTTCTCCTACGTGTGAAAAAAGGAAAATATTAACAAACTTCCTTTAAACAACAGAGCTTTACATCAGCAAAAAATGTCGAAGCTGTTTTCAGAAGCAGGTAGCAATTAATGCAATGTCAATATGTATTTGCTACAACACTGTGAAATAGCTGATGCATCTTATCCAGGAAACAAAATGATCATGTTGTCATCCTACTTGTTTCTCTAGAGGGGATGGTTATTTAAACAGAAGAATGTACATAATACTGGGAAAGTTATCATAAACATACACTTGGTATATCAAATATTTTGCTTGCTGTAACAGAAAGAGATGTTATACTCCATCCAGTGTTCCGAGAACCCCAAAAATCATGAAGGCCAGATTCAAATAGCTTCATTGCATCTTCTTGAATTTTGCCAGTCCCATAGCGCAATGGACAAGATTTGGAAGGGAATTTCTTCATCGAATTACACTCATTTTCCTAAATAATGGTTGTTTTCATCATAAGTTATCAAGCCGAAACTAAGAAACAATGAGTAAATTACGCAGTGTACCTTTGATGCCCTAGCATGGAGAGTCAATGTTTGAGCAACTCTCTTGTTGCAGCTCAAGTCAGACTGAATCCGTTCACTCAATTCTTCACAAAGCTTATCCAGCCAGCTCTTAACCTAAAATGTATGAAGTTGACTGTCAACACGATGTTTTCCTTTGTAAATGCAATACATAGAAATGAAGTATTTTGAGTCATCCTCATGTGCGGGATTCAACTCATCGGTAACCTAACTTGGGTAGCATACTTAACCGAGCGGTTCTTCGCAGACAAGCTTCCGGAAAAGAAGAAAAAAACTTGGGTAGCATACAGTATCTTAGCCTTCCATAGGCCATTAATTTGTGATGTATGGCATCATAAAGTTCCAATGTCAATCAAAATGTACAACATGCCACTAATGAATTTAGTAGTCTCTGGTACAAGGCAGGTTGACAACAGTATGTTAAGCTCTATAAGAGTGGAAACAAGGTCAAAAGGCACTTAATATGATATTGCCAAAGGGATGTGCAACCACTGCATAATACCGGTAAAGCTGTGTTGCTAATTGACAAATTCTTCGTGCGGTGCTGGTCGGAGTTATGAGATGCATATCACTGAGCAAATATTTTTTTGAGGTTCTATTTACTGAGCACATCCATATAGTTGTCAGGGAAATTCTTGGGTAATCTTTTTTCAGTTTTTAGAAGTAGCTCTAAAGCAGAAAAAGTTATTAGAGAAGAAAATACATGACAGGCAGTAAGCTTCCTTACAGAGGAGTTATTCTTTAATGCTTTTGGGCCAGGAAATGTCTTTCCACAACCATGGCTCTTTGGTAGAAGACGGTCCTCAACTTCTTCTCCACTAAGACCTCTTGCAGTCTTCCATAACCACGTTCTGTGCAAGGTTGGGCGCTTAATAAGATGAGCTTTTACAAACTATTATATATGATTCATATAATTATAAATCTGCAAGCATAGCAGCGTGCAAACTTAAGTCACACACTAAAGTAAAAGTGAATAGAAATTAACAAGTCCAACTCTTTCAATGTGGTATTCTAAACATCAGGCACCTGAAATAATGCCACAAAACATGCAACAATTTACCCTGTATTTACTCCATAGTACTCTTGTAGTTTTTCTTCTGTAAAACCTAGAAGGTCACCAACTGTCTCGACCCCCAGATCGTCCTGCAAGGAGCTCCCAAGCTTGCCCCCAAGTTGTTTCCTGCATAACATTGCCCGTTTTCATCATAAAGTAAATCAGTATCACACGGTTCTGGAATGTAGAGACTAAAGAGACTGATAGCAATACAAAGTTTCAAAAACTTCGTACTAGCAGAAAACTAGAAACCAACATATGTGGAATTGTCACGTAGCTCATTACATCTTCTTCACAGGCAGTGATGCTAGAAAGTCCTGAACTGATGAAGATGGAACAACTGTTTGTTGAGCAGGTTTGTGCATCCCGCTGACAAGTTTAGCTAACATCTGCACAACATAACAAACTTTGAGTGGAACATTGCAACAGGAAGAGAAAAGAAGCAAAAGGGCAATGAAGCAATATGGATAAACTGAGTCGATTCCCACGTTTAGAGAGCTTATGAAATAATAGTCTATGGATTATTTATACATAAATTTGAAGAGGCTGCAAAAAACATACTTTGATCAGCAAAAGAAAATTCATCTACTCACTATTATGACTCATTATAAACCTTATTATGAGCAATGCCTGCAGAGCACGTAAATTGGGTCTCCTCCAAAACTTTTACTCGTAACTGTGCAACAATTATAGCTCCACATGCCAGCAACTTATCCTGGTAATCAGCGTCCGCTCGACAAAGCCATGCTTTCACATTCTCTTCCCTGTCACTGGCATCCTGGACATATAAAGGTATACGATCACACTCATGCCAACTGTAAGAGCAGCCCCCAACTAATTAATAGAACTAGTATCTTACAGACGGAAGGTCCAGGATATTTGACTTTGTGGCCTCCTCAAAAATAGTTTCTGACAACTCCGGAGGAGATTCTAAGAGCATTTCCTTGGCTGCGTCGGTAAGGTCAAGATAGACTTCGTCGATGGATGCTCGCTCACACTTCCCCTTGGTCGAAAGGATCGCTACAACCTGAAAGATTGGAGCCACAACTCAAAACTGTCAATGCCATAGAGCAGATTTAGCAAATGGTTGCTGGTTGATACTCGGTCGTTGCAGTGACATACGGACCTCGGAGCCAGCACTTCGGTAAACATTAAGATCAGCCTTGTCACGAGACACGGGAACCTGAACCAGGTTTATACCCGGGCAGACATTCTTGGCATCATCCCCACGCATGGACCTGAATAAAGCAACACAAATGTTCGAGAGGAACTCTGAACTGAGGTAAATACCACGGATACGGGAGGAAAACGGGGTCTCACCTCTTCACCCCGAACTTGCGAGCCTCGTAGCTCACCGCAATCAAGCCGCCGCCTTTCCAGTCGTTGTACTGCACCACGGCGGTCGGCTGCCCCCTGAGCGCCGGATTCCGCCGCTGCTCAACTGCAGCAAGCAGAAAATGCGTTACTCTCTCAGTTCAGAGACACTGCCGGAGGAAGAGAGGGAGAGGGGGGGACCGGGAGTATGGTTACCTTGGACGTAGAAGCAGTCCAGGTCGAGGTGGGCGATCACCCGCGGCTCCTGCGGCTCCGGCCTCGCCACCGGCATCGCTCCCCTTTCCCCCGCCGCGCTAAATTTCCCCGCCGCCTCCCGCGACTCTGCCCTCGCTTTCGCTTCCCTGTTTCCCCTCTCCTTTTTCTCTTTTGTTTTTTTCGGTTTCTGCCAAGCGCGATCACAGCCGTCCGTTTGACAGTTGGAGACCACGTGGCGAACATCGCGACCTCTAGTCGACCTCGTCCCGTTCGCAGGTCGCATCCCCCATCCCCATCCCCACGCCTCTCCCCTTCTCCTTCTCTCATCCCATCCCCATTCTCCTCCACTCCTCTTCCGCCCCGCGGCGGCGACCGGACCTTTGCCGCCAAAGCCGGCGACGACCTTCCCCGTCGCACCAGGTAAGGGAGATACTCTGCTCCTCTCTTCGGGTGGAGAAACCATAATCTTTTTGGCCGTATGTTCCAGTCAGTCAGCAGCAGTTGCTTAGTGGAATATGTTTCGGACTGTTTCAGATTGCAGTATGTTTTCCTTGAGATATGGGACGCCAACATTTGGTTTAGCGCTGGAGATAGGCGCTGTTCCACATCCTCAGAAGTTCAACTCTGTAGTGGTAAGCTCCATTCGCCTCTGTACTCTCTGCAAATTTGGTGGTGGTGGTGGTGCTGCTGCTGCTGCTTATCCTGACCTGATACTGGAAACTTGTGACGTAGGTGTGCGGTGCCCGCGGTCCGAGACCAAGGTATCCTCGTGTGTGGAAAACTGATAAGAGGATCGGAACCGTTGCCAAGTCACAAAAGCTTGTCCAATGTGTGAGGTTCTTCTGCATCCTGCTGTTGTAACTATGAATCTCTACTCTATTGCGTCTCTGCATACTCCTGCTAAGATGCTAGATTACCCCGTATCTACACAAAAACAATTCTATCCTGGCTCAGCTTTCTGATGGAACTCGACAGCTTTCAGTGTGTTCTTTAATCTGTAGGCACCAAAAGATTACAGCCAGTGTTCCAGTTTAGATTTTGCATGACATTTTCGTTTGGTGTGTTCAATCCTCAAGTCTTTTGTCTTCTGCAGATTAAAGGTTTGTCTAATGTAAAGGAGGAAGTTTATGGTGCTCTTGATTCATTTGTTGCGTGGGAACTGGAGTTTCCCTTAATAGCGGTAAAGAAGGCACTGAACACGCTTGAAGATGAAAAGGAATGGAAAAGAATAATTCAGGTATTAAATCATGCTTCATACTTGTTGGTGTGAAGGGTTGATTTTTTTCTAGTGGAATTGTTGGTAGATATTATTCATGGACAGATTAAATCTCCAGCCTCTACAATTAGCTCATCCCTTTTATTTGAACGTCTACAATTATCTCCTCCTCTTATGTGTTAAGAAAATAACCACATGATCTCTGATTTAGGTTATTAAGTGGATGTTCAACAAAGGTCAAGGGAAGACCATGGGAAGCTATTACACTCTGTTAAATGCTTTAATTGAGGATGGACGAATTGAGGAGGCAGAAGAGCTATTTGGGAAGATATTTTCGAGATATATGGAGGGTTTGCCCCGTACGTTTTTCATGAAAATGATCTCCATGTATTACAGTATGGGATCATACCAGAAGATGTTTGAGGTAGGAAAATAAGTATAGTGTTTTTATATTAAATGTACAAATCATCTAGATGTAAATTTGGCACCATTTATTCCTACTTGCAATGAGGGGCAATCGCTATACTTGTGAAAACTATCTGCTTGCTTAGCTGGCATAGTAAGATGTGAATTGGTATTTCTTTTGTTTCCACCTAAATGTCCTCTGGTCTTAGAGATTTGGAGTCTGGGTTTATTGTGTTCTACATGGAATTGATGTTAAACTGAATTCGACTATCTCTTCCCTTTTTTAAGAACACAAAATGATGCTTATCGCTGTACATCTTCATTTATAACAATCTGTTGTTTGTTTAATGTGGGTCCTTCGCAACCCATCCAGGTTTTTGCTGATATGGAAGAGCTGGGTGTTCGACCTGATCGTTCAATTGTCAGGAAGCTTGGTAAAGTATTTCAGAAGCTAAAGATGTTGGACAAATACGAGAAGTTACATAAGAAATATCCACCGCCAAAATTTGAATATCGATACATCAAAGGCAAGCGCATAAGGCTAAAGGTTTACTCAGATGATATTACTGAAGATGCAACAAAGAGAGACTCTGAGTCTGGCACAGATGAACTGGAAGAAGTAGAAAGCACAAACCTTGACAATTAAGTGGAAGAAGCAGCAATCACAGGCCTGCGCAAACCTTGTGGAGAACTTGGATTTGTATAGAGCAAAGCTTAAATTTGGTGTTTCGTGCCTACCTCATCAAAGCAGGTAGTAAGAAAGTGGCTGGTAAGCTTAGCCTAGTTTTGTTATCATGGAATCATAAAATGCTGAACTATATAGTGCCATAATGGCTGAAACTAATGCAGTAAGAAATTGACAGGCACCCGTACATGATAGCATTCTTGTGGAAAGTAAAGAAAGAATATTTATATCGGTGTTTCTCAAGTTCTCTTGAGCAACCATGGAATTAAAGAATCTTGAATTTAAAATATTAGATCAAAGTGTTTACCATGGAATTCAAGAATGTTGAGTTTAAATTGACAGGCATCGGTACATGATATCATTCCTTTTCATCTTCATTCAAGAATGTAGAAGTGTTTACCATGGAATTAAAGAGTGTATAATTTAAAATATTAGATCAAAAAATTGTATTTAGTTTAAGGTCTTTATACCATAAAATAAAAAATGACATATTTCGTTTCAGCAAAATAATCCTGAACAGTTTGGAACCTGTGTGGTGGTTTGTTCCCTTACTCTTTATATTCGAAAGGCTGTTTATTCCCTTTACTCTCTTTTTTTGAAAGATTTTTTATTCCCTTTACTCTAAATTTGCATTCTGCTTGCATATGTCCATGCTTCTAATTGGATTTACACATATATGCAGACATGATTATGATAGTACAATCTTGTTCATATTTCTGATACCTATAATTTTCCATTATTTCTGCCTCTATCAGTGTGCTGCAATATAATCTGGCATCTTTTAACTGTCTGTCCGACAATATAACTGCAGATAGCTGATGATCCGATAATTTTTCTTTCCAGGGCACAAGCTAAAAATATGTACTTCTTAAAGGTGGTGTCTTTGACATGAGGCAGGTTACAGTTGATGTATTTGCCTTCACATATCCAGCAAAAGGTGTGCATTATGATATTATGCAGGAGAAGCTCATTTGGGACAGATAGCAAGCCTTTAATAACATCAGTGTGCGATGGTAGCAATTTATGTTAAACTGGTTCTTCATTCCTGAGACGGATGGGTGGATTCATCATCATGATCACATCAGATGTCTTTGAACGAATCAACCACATTCATCAGTATGGCCTAAATGTTCATCCTTTTTAGGGTGAAGGGGAGATGGTTCTCTGACACAGAAACATGCACAAGTGATATTTGCAGCACTACCAGTAGGCAGTAGTATATTTGTCTCTGAAATGGTTGTACTAGAAACCTTGGCCTAAGCAGGTATTTTAGCGTTTCTGCTGCTATAGATAATCTTCTCGTCGCTTTCACTATTTATGTACAACATCTTAAATTACCTCATTTAAAAAGCGTGAATCCAATTGAGAGAGTAACATTTCTATTTTGTTAATTAGGAACATCTTATAAAAAACAGAATCGATTCTCCCTGATTGTGGCATGCCTAGAGTTAACACATTCTTGTGAAGCTCTGGAGTTTTACTGTTTGAGCCATAATAATAAATCCTCAACATGACTAAATCTTGGCTCTGTCGAAGTGCTTCAGGTATATACACGACTAGACTCCATGAACTTGCAGGTGTCGGTTGCATATCGAATGGATACTAAACCGAACAGCAGGCTGCTGGATTTCAGAAACATTTCCGTCCTAGCAATAACTGTAGAAATCAAATCGTATCGACCTTCTTAGAACATTAAAAACCATGCGTGTTCTGGTCTCGCGTATCAGCCTTCTCGAAACATCAAATCCTACCAGCCATCGTCGCAAAATATAATCTGTCGTAGGAGTATCAAACTTCTCAGCACATGCTAGTACACACAAGCAAATATGCTGTTCGAAGATTTTAACCTGCTTCAAAAATCTTCGGAACCAGAACAAAATCTTCTCTCTGAAGACTATCATGGGACAAAAAAAAAACAACGCATCTTGAAAACTCTTTCAACTAGTAGGATTTAAATTTGGCCAGGGCTCGGTACGCGAAATTCACGGATTCAAAAGAGGATGCCGTGGTTCTGTGATCCGGTGACCAGAAACCAAAACAGTATATAAATTCATGCAGAGGTACAAGAAGTTTCACTGAAATTTGATTGTTGCGCATGTTAAGATGGCAGCAAAGAGAAGATCTACACTGGTAGGTACGTATATCTTGCCGAAAATCTTGTCTAGCTCGGTACCAGTGTATACCACTTGCTAGGTACTCCCTCCGTTCGGAAATATAAGATGTTTTAGCTTTGTGAATGAGATATATCTAGACATCTTTTAGTGTATAGATTCGAGTGAACCTATACACTAAAAGATGTCTAGATACATTCCATTCATAAAGCTAAAACATCTTATATTTCTAAACGGAGGGAGTACTACTTAAGGAGCCGTAGCACGTCTGGCGCAGATCCAGACCTAAACCAAGAATCAATTCAGCCCCACATCCACAGGAAGGAAAGGCAAAGCCCCCCGACACGGCATGCACTGCCGCAACCAGCCGTCGCTTTCCCGCCGGACGGCACGCCCTCCCTTCCCGTCCCACGGCCGGGTCCCGTCCCCTACCGCCGGCCAGGCCTCCACCGACGGCGCGATGATCGGACAAAGATTCAGCAGTCCGGCATGGCATCCTTTCCTCCTCCCTGTATACTCCGGGGGAGAGACGCGTGCGTGCGTACCACCGAGAAAAAACACGAACAGCCTTTGCTCTCGTCTCTATAAAGGCTACGGTACGTTCTACCACGCACGATGCATGTAACCAGCAAAACTACCGCTGATCGATACGCACGGCACGATAAAGTCGTGGCCCGTATTCCGAGGCTCAGGGTGGGGGGCGCCGCCGCTCGATTGCACCTCCAGACGCAGGAATTTTTTGTTCACCAGGAGGAGATCCGTTTATTTTGTCCTCTGCGACTGCCCATGTGTTACTCCTAGTTTACGATAGTGCCTCTTGGATTAAGGCATCTCTACCGGATCCACGCATTTTGATTTTAAATCGTGTAGGACGGTGCGGGCAGTGGAGGTGGCAACTGCATGTCGAGGCCCTCCCACTGGCCGAGCTCGGTGAGCTCGCCCTGCTCAATGGCTAGTCGGATGGCCTCCTCCTCCAACAATCTCGGTGGCATCTACTCTTCCACCGAGATCTCCACCTCCTCTGGCTGTGGCGACGGCGGTGGCCATGGCACGTGTTGCAGCGGCGCGTCGTCCGTCGCATCGTAGTCGTACTCCTCCTCATCGAGGAGGCCCGAGCGGTGCCTCGGGGCAAGGCTCATATGCTGGTCGATCCCGCCACTCGGAGTCCATGGCGAAGGTCGGGTCATGCCGCAGATCCTGTGGCAGAATGGCCCGACGCGCGACATATCTCGTCGTGCCGCTCCCTCCCACGGTGCAGCATCGGGGAAACCGTCACCCTCCTCGCATTGAGGAGCCATCCGCCAGGGAAGTGGACATCGCGCACGCCCACCGACTGCTTCTACTCGTACAACGCCTGGGCCTGTACTTTCATGTAGGACTGTTGCGCGTCTTCTTGGGCGACGGCTTCTTCTTTGCTGTCGAGGAGGAGGCCTCGGGGTCAGGCATCTTCTTGAAGGGCCAGCGACCGGTCATCTTGGTGGTGTCGAGGCTCGAGGAGATGGAAGTGGGGCGCGGTGCTCACTACTTCCCACATATGCTCATTTTGAAAAGAAGAATTACGCGGCTTCCATCAATGGCCTGCACGCCATTGATGTCGGCACGGAGTTCCTGTAGCGGTGCACCAATCAAAGGCTAAGGGCATTCAAGGCAGCGCAGAAATGGAAGCGGCCGCGTGCAGCCTTTTCATGCATGGCATTGAAACCGGCGCAGGAGGTGAAGCGGTCGCGGTCGCTGATGCGCGGGCCCAAGGTGCACGAGGAGTACACGCATGGATGCCGCGCCCTGTCCACGATGACGCAAAAGCGGGTCGCGTTTATGTCACCACAGCAGCCCGATCAAAATGCGCCATACCACTAGAATAAGTTTTTTCGGTGGATGGTTTTTTCAAATCGATTCGAACTCGGGTGCGGTTCAAATATATCGTGCCCGTGGAGATGCCCTAACAAACGGACAGACGGACATCACCCAGCAGTAGCACCGTGCTAGGCTCCTACCTCCCGTTCAGAGGCCATCAGCAAGACACACCATATTTAAGGTCAATAATGCAGGGTTAGTACGAGATGCACGTGGAGAAGGTCTGCAACGGCAGTGTAAATTGACGATGCAAGTGGACTGTCCAGCGGACGGAGCGGACATCCGCGAGGCGATTTAGACAAAATTAACCCAAACTTGAAACGATTTCAAATAATAAACCATCGGCGAAACAATTTTACAGGACTAACCCTTTTTGGCCGCGCCATTCACGGTGGCGTGGCAGAAGGTGGTGCAACGCCACTGCCAGTGGCGCGGCAGTGGCTGCCACGTAAGATAAGCGGGCCCCGCCCTGTAAGTGCGTCGCCACTGGTAGTGGCGCGGCACAAGTGCCTGCCGCGCCACTGAGGGTGGCGACGCACTTTAGGTTTAGGGTTCCCGCCCAGCCCCGAGCTGGCCTCCTCCCTCACTTCCTCCCTCATCTCCAGCAAAGGCGGCTGCTCTCTCTCCCCCTCTCAATCTTCCCACCCAAAACCACTCAAATCAAAGCTTTTCTCCGTGGATTTCTCCTTCTCCAAGTCTCCTAAGGTACTCTCCATCATTTGCCATTCATTTGACCCATTGGAATTTGCATATTTGGTTTTAAATCCCCAAATCTTAGAAACCCTAGAAATATTGATTCACCCAAATTGCAATGTTGATTCTTGTGGGAGTATTTTTTGAAGTACTCAGATGAAACGGAAAGGCAGATTGCGGGAGACAATACGCAAAACCACAAATACGAGTACCCACCCAAAGTTGACGAGTGGCAGACATTTCAGTCTCGTAAGGCGGATTCTAAAGTTGCCACTGTTTATGATAACGAAGAGCTCATTTATCAAGTGAACGAGCCCGGAGGAACCACGGCCGACGGTGTCCAACACGGAGGCCGAGCTTTCAAGGTCTCGCTAAGGACTTGCGAGTGCACATGTGCGAGGCCATCTTTGGTCCATCTCGCTTGCTCGCATTTGCTAACAGCGGCTCGAGTGCGTCATTTGGACTACAATCACCCTCTCACCATGAGAGAGTCAGAGTTCTCCATCACGACGACCAAGAAAACATGGGCTCCTAGATTTAACCCATACCTAGACCAATCACAGTGGCCCGAGTATCATGGAATCCAACTCTGGCCCCATCCGTCATGGAAGGTTGTTAAACGTGGAAGACGTCAGACAAAGCGTTTTAGGGGTGACATGGATAGATGGGGTCATGGTGGTGCGAGAGAATCAGGAAATGACCAACTTCAAGAGCCATGTGATAGAGCTCGTTGTGGCAAGTGTAATGGTCATGGACACAATGCTAGGACATGTACCCAAAGGAAAAGAACAAAGAGAAATGACCCGAACGCAAGCCAACCCATGAGTAGTCAACAAGGTGGTTCAAGCCACCAAGATGTTCCAAGCCAACAAAGGAGTACCCAACAAAGTGGTCCAAGCCACCGAGATGTTCCAAGCCCAAGCCAACAAAGTACCCAACAAAGTGGTCCAAGCCAACAACGGACTACCCAACAAAGTGGTCCAAGCCACCAAGATAGTCCAAGCCCAAGCCAACAAAGGAGTAGCCAACATAGTGTTGCAAGCCAACAAAGTGGTCCTAGTCACCGAGGTGGTCGAAGCCACGGAGGTGGTCCAAGCTATCGTAATCCTAGGCAACAAAGCGGAAGACAACTAGGTCTTAGAGGAGTCCGTGGTGTAAATCGAACTAGTATGATAGGATATCTACAAGGACCATTTCCGTATGTACTTTTATTTTGTGCTCTACAATTTCTAAATTTGAGATAACATTTTACATATTGTGTTTACTAACTTTTATCTCCACTCTTATTGTAGATATGGCGGGGAGTCAAGCCAACAAGGAGGGGGATCAGACCTTCAATGAGTCATGGAGGAAGGTGATGGAGATGGATGCGGCCGAGAGGAAGAAGAAAGAGGCAACACAAATGAGGATGGAAGAAGATCAACAATTGAGGGTTCGTGAGGAAAGAATGAGGAGAGAAAGAGAAGAGCAACGTCAGAAGGAGCTTGCGGAGGGGGTAATAAAGAGCATTCGTGAGTACGGCGAGATAATGAAGAGAGCCTACGATAAGATAAGCAACATGGAAGTAGAGATGGAGAGGGAGAGAAAGGTGAGTGGGACGGGACATAGCTCAACTCAAGGTCACAAGGAGGACGATGATGTTCAAAATGAGGCTTTGAGGAGAGTGAAGGAACAAGATGCGGCCAAGAAAGTGGAAGAAAGAAAGAGGAAGCTGAAAGAGGAAGCTGAGAAAGAGGAAGCGAGGCGGGCGGATGATATGAGAATGCGGTGGGAACATATGATGTGGCAGGACAAGCAGCGCGCCAAAGCACTTAAAGAGAAGAGAGAACGAGAAGCGCGTGCGTTGAAGCAGCGCCAGGCTGTTTGGGCGGCGCACCTAGCAAGGGAGGACGCAAGGATAAAGAGGGAGAAGAAGGAACTATTTGAGAGGGTGGCTACCGAGGCGCGTGCCATAAGGGAGGAGAAGGAAGAAGAAGAGAAGAAGAGGAAGGCCATGGCGAAGGCGAAGGCAAAGGGACCATGTTTGAGCGAGTAGAGCATTCGTGTATTTGGGCATGTATTGAACTATTGCATGTGAACCTTGTGTGAACCTTGTCATTTAGAACTATTTGCTTCCATTTCGAAATATTTGTGAACCTTGTTATTTCGAACTATGTGTGAACCTTGTGTGATCCCTGTCATTTCAAACTATGTGTGAACCTTGTGTGATCCCTGTCATTTCTATAAAATTTTGACACAAGTTGCTGTTTTTTTTTCATAATTTTGAGCAGTTTTTCGAGCTCCAGGCTCGCCGCGCCACTGATGGTGGCGACGCAGCAGTGCCTCGCCATTGGTGGTGGCGACGCAATAGTGCCTCGCCACTGGTGGTGGCGACGCAGCAGTGCATGCCACGCTGCAGCGGGCGCAGCTGCCGCTCCTGCCGCGCCACTCCCCCTGGCGACGCACCCCTGCCGCGCCACTCCCTCTGGCGACGCAGGCCTGGAGGTTGAAATAAGCTCGAAATCAAGCTCAAAATCAATATACAAGCTCTAAATCATATTGGACAAGCTCAAAATCAATATACATGCTCGAAATCAAGCTCATATCCTAGCAATATATCAAAACACAATATCATATTGGACAAGATCATATATCCAAGCATCAAGCTCACAATATCATATATCAAAATATCAGAACACAATATCATATATGAAAACATCAGAACACAATATCATATATCAAAACATCAGAAATTCTAAAAGAAGATCATATATCAAATTCGAGCACATGATCATATCCAAACATCATGCTCATAGTTCAAATATTACATAGCCAAACATGCCCAATAATGAAGGCCGAAGTAAACTCAGAATGCACGTTGGCTGCCATATCACCTAAAGCATATCCTAAATACCGGAAACGAGAGAGTGAGGAAATAGAGTTTTTTACATGCTCAGGGGTTAGGTTGTCAAACTCGTTGGTGTATTGTTGATATGCTTGTTCTGGGTCAGAAGTAAACTCCGAATGCACGTCCCAATAGTAAGCAAATGTGGGATACCAGTGGCGGTCGTTACCATCGTGCCAGTCTTTACGAGGACCAATTTTCGGCCGTCCAACAGGGAAGCGTTCCCAACTCCACACCGAAAGAAGAAGCAGGGAACCACCAATACAAGCTTGTGGATCTGTCCTACAACAAGCATCGTCAAGCTGCACATGATATGAAAGCAAACATTAATAACAAGAATGTAGCCAAAATGGAGAGCAAATGTACGGAGTGGACAAAACAACTCATTACCTGACGATACAACCAAGCCAAAGCAGCAGTGCCCCAGCTCCACTTCTTATCCATGACGGTGAGCGCCTTAAGCCAATGCCAGTGCGCGGTCTTCCCACTAGTGTCATTGAACAGAGTCCGTGTGATAACATACCACACGTACACGCGGGCGTAGATCTTGACGACATCCTCATCGGCATCCTCAGGGCACGTACTGAAGTTATCTGAGATCCATTTGAAAGTAGCCCCGGCGGAGACCCTCAACTTTACTCCTTGCCTGTTGAGAGTATCCCCGGGGCACTTCCCAATAAGATCTAACATCTTCCCGCGCCAATCATCAGAGGCTGTATCGATACAAAGAGGAGCCCCCTCGATGGGGAGCGCAAGTATCATCGCCATGTCCTCTAGCGTGACCGTCATCTCGCCGGTCCGGAGGTGAAAGGTGTGGGTCTCCGGCCTCCACCGGTCCACAAGCGCGGTGGTCGCGACAGGATTGACGTTGAGTGTCGTCCGGGTGACCATATGGATGAACGGTAGAAGCCCTAGATTGCGGATGTAGGGAGTGTACCACTCATCGTAGTTCATCGGCGTTGCCGTCATCTGGTTGTACCTAAGTCGCAATGGTCCAAGAATCTGCACGGTGACGAACATACATGCATGGTGTCACATACCAATTCACGCTTACCAATATTACATTTGAGTACTTGGTTTTTTAATTACCTTCTTCTTCTCGGTCATCATATAGGCACGGTGACGAACATCAACTTCACCCTCGAGAATGCTTTCATTATTTAACTCCTCCATCCTAAACAATCCGACTATAATGTGAGCATATATGCACATAATTCATACAATTCTTCTATAACAATATATCTCCAATATTTCATCTACAACTATACAATTCTATCTAAAATTAACTTCAACTATAAAATTCATCTACAACTCATCCTATTAACATATATGTGAGCATATATGGACATAATCAAACTTGGTGAGCATATATGTGAGCATATATGCACAAAATCCATATAATATGCAAATAATAATTCTACTAATTTCATACATATGATGAAGCATAAAAAATGCACATCACAAGTAATCTAAAATTGCTAGTTCAATAACAAGAAACATAAATCTATCACACAAATCAATCCATTGGAATCTACCATACAAGTCCACCATACAAATCAATACAAATTCATCCATCACTACCTAGGATTTGAGAGCATTCATTTGAATCTACCATACAAATCAATCCATCTTGAGGACACTATCATACAAATCCATCTATCAATCTTGAGGATACCACCATACAAATTCAATTCGAATTCTACCTAGGGGAGGGGATTAGAGAAGGGGGATTGGGGGATTAGAGAAGGGGGATTGGGGGAGAATACCTTAGTGAAGATCAAGAGGGCACCACCTAGCCTTCTTGTTGGAGGATTAGAGAGGGGGAAGAAGAAGAAGACCCGCCGCCGGCGCCGCCAGGGATGAGGGAGGGAGAGGTGAGGGAGGGAGAGTGAGGGGTGGGGGAGTGAG
Source organism: Dactylis glomerata (assembly GCA_007115705.1). Lineage (NCBI taxonomy): Eukaryota > Viridiplantae > Streptophyta > Magnoliopsida > Poales > Poaceae > Dactylis > Dactylis glomerata. The sequence continues at coordinate 6,237,146 of QXEO01000220.1, read as the reverse complement.
GGCGCGGGCCGGGGCGCAATAGGTAACCCTAAAGTGCCTCGCCACTCCCCCTGGCGAAGCAGGCCCTTGTGCCGCGCCACCCGGGGTGGCGACGCACTAGCCGCTGCGGGCCCCACCATGCCGACGTGGCCGCCACCGCCGCGCCACTCCCCCTGGCGACGCACGCCCTTCTGCCGCGCCACCGTGGATGGCGTTGCAAAAAAGGGTTAGTCAGCGGAAATAGTTTCACCGATGGTTTATTATTTGAAATCGTTTCGAGTTTAGGTTATTTTTGTCTAAATCGCCCATCCGCGAAGAGTGCATGTCAGTAATTAAAACGAATTTGTTAAGCACGGTGACTAGAGGAGAAGAAACAAATTCGTCCACCTCGGATGTCAGAGCAAACGTCCGCCTGCATCCCTAGTGTAAATCCCTCGCCTTCGCGATAGTTTAAGCCAATCGTCAGCAGCGGCGGGTAGTACTTCTCGTAATTTAGCTGACAGTTTGACTAGTGATGAGCGGAGGTGTTGACTTGTTACCAGCTGCAACACCTGGATTCAATAGTTAACACACATGACGTACTGGTCGATCTTGGGGAGCCTTTGCATCTACTCTAACCAATATCCACTCCCCGCGACTGGCTTAGGTATTTTAACTACTCTCGACTTTACCAAGCTTGACCGAATTGTACAGGCCACCTTCGCTGAATGCGCACTACACATCGGTAAAAGCAAATTCGTCTGTTGTAAAGTGCAACGAACGCAACATCCAAAAAATTACCTGCAAGCTAGGACGCACGTGACGTGCTATGGTTGCGAGGTGTTTTTCATGGGCGTACGTACGCTAGTGTTTGTTACCGGCACAGCCTTCCACAACCCGCAACCACTGGCGACGTTTGTGCCGCTCATTGGGCCATCGGTGGTGCAAGTCCATGCGTTGCGTGATGACGGTACAAGCTTCCTTCCTAGGTAAACTAATTTAGTTTCCTCGAGAAGAAAACTACCACAAGGTAAACCGCAACAGTGACAAGAAAGGAACCGAACCCCACGCGCCCGCACTAGGACCCAGGCATGTCTTTGGCACGTTAATCTCCTTCTTACTCTTCCTCCCGCGTCTCCTTTGTCCTCTCCTGCCGGCCGCCAACGTATCTCCCACAGGGCGACACGCAGCATCTCAAAAGCTTCCAAAGCTCCAACTTCCAAGGGAGCCCTACAGTACGTGACCCGTTGCATCACACACTATCCCGGTTCTGGTGTATATAGCATGCTCTTGGATGTTGCTCATGTCCCGGTCGATCACTTATGCGCAGTGCATATCTAGTTTCTTTTGTGAGCCTTTGTTGGAGACTTGGATTGGATTAGGTGTATGTGTCGCAATCATCGGTACGGCCTCACATTGGAATTGGATCCATATGCATGTAGCTAGCTATGGAAAATGCAGGATATGGATCGATATTGATTTTGTACTATAAATATTAGGAACCATGTCGACCATGGCTCCATATGCAAAATTCGATTCGATTCCAACATAGCAGCCAACTCGGATTTCAAATGTCGACGCAACATGGTGCATGGTCTAACTTGTCATGTGAATTTAAGTTCCCTCTACCAGATCTTACCATCTTTTGCGACCATAGGTTCCTCCGTAGCAAATCATACGTAGTACCATATTTGGTTTTATGGTACAAGTTTAGGGGCTTTGCTCCAACAAAATCGGCGCGGTCATTCCATAAAGTGTTCATTTGCAAATATGTTTCTATAACAATAGTTTCTAGTTCTTACCTTAACAAATTTGTTATCCAAAAGTATGCACAATCATCAAACAAGTATCAATCAAACATCACTAAGAGTATACAAAATCTCATGACCCAGGACCAAATCAAGCAACACAGTTGCTACCATCCCCACCACCGCCACAACCACTAGCCGAAGCACCACTACCGCCACTACCGCCACCACCGCTACCAAAACACCACCGTCCATCACCCTAGGCCAAGTGGTTCTTGATCGCAATATCTCACTCATTCTAACCTCCCATGACTCTCTTGCCTTCTCGTCCATTTCACGTGGATCCATCGTCTTGAGAATGACTCTTTGATCTTGCAGTTGCCCTTGCGCTTCTCATCTTCCCGGGTTTTTTGCCAACTTGACATCTTATCTTGTTATTTCTTCTCGGCCGTCTGTAGTTGCCCTTGCGCTTCTATCTTCCCAAGTTTTTTGCCACCTAGACATCTTATCTTGTTATTTCTTCTCGGCCGTCTACATTTTTTACTTGCATTTCTTCAACTATCGATGCTTGTTTTGACTTCATCAAATCATCAATTTTCTCTCTCATCCTTGCCGCATCGGCCTTCTTTTTAACGTGTCCTTCTAGTTCTTCCTTCCATCAAGTTTCCATGGTTTCTTCCCATTCCATTTGACTCATCACTATCATCATCTTCATCGTCATCCAAGGTAACTGGTGTTCCTTTCTTCAGTGGAGGAACTTCCTGATCCTTCATCCTCCACTTCTTACTATGTTCAAGCAATTTCCAACAATGTTAGAGCACATATGTGTTGCCTCTGGATGCCAACATTTGCTTGTACCTTTCATGTGCAGTGTGATTTCTACGTTCAAAAAATTGCAACAAGACAAGTGTGAGCGCATTCGTAGTGAACAAGATCGCAAAAAAACTGAGACAAATTAACATATACAACAAACTCACATAGTCATCAATAGGGCAACTACTTGCTCCAAACAGCCACCCCCAACGGCTACGAGATTAATTGATCACATCATACCGGCATTGGAGTTATCTCAACGAGAGGGGTTATGGTTTGGGCAGACAATGATGAAACTTGTCTTCAGTTTGTTGCCAATATTTCTTCCATGTTTAATCATTGCCTATCATCGCATCGAGTGTCACACTTTCCGATGCCTTCACCAATGCAATGTCCTTAACTTTCGTTTAGTTTAAGGTTCTCTTTGATCTTCCATTTAGTTGAGAAGCATCAAACACGTACTTTGCAATGACATGGGGTTTTCCCACAGCAACTTGCTTTGACAATCATTTTGTGGGCGCTTGACATTTACTCTCGGAAATCCAAATCGCCTTGCTTCTGACGATCATTTTGTGCATGGTTGATATTTCCACTCGCAAATCTAACTTCCCTCGCAGCCTGCTTAAAAACGAAGTCCGTACTACGTAGTACTTCATGTTTCTATTTTTTACCCCCAAAAAATGTTTCTAATTTGACCCGGGCGGTCGGCTTCTTTGACTACATTGATCCTCGATCCATTTGGCAGTGATTTTCTAAATCCAAATCCTTCTGTAACTTGTTGTCTTGTCCTCCTACCGTATTTTGAGATAAGGCCGTAGACAAGCTAAGTAGCTGATTGTAGTCTACAATTCTACCATCATGTCGGTTTCCCTAGCTTCAGGTAGTATTTTTTTGAAAATACGTTTTCATTACTCAATAGTCAAGTAATTACACCTGGCTTTAGATACACATAGTCGTCCAAAAGTCTCAGGTATCAAGAAAAAAAGGTGAAATACATATCAATCTTAAGTAATTGTAGATCGCCTAAGGTGAAGGTGGATGACTAATCCGTAGATTATGGGGTCATCCATGCAGGAAAAAAGTATCCCTCATTGTAGCCTCCAACCATGTAAATAGATCGCGATGCTCTATCCACTGAAGAGGTGACCACAAAGGGAGAATACTGATGGGGCCGAGTTGATGAAGTAAAATAACCGGCCAGTTGGAAAACCCCAAGAGAAGGTTTTGATGAATATAGCAGCAAGTTTTCCCTCAGTTAAGAACCAAGGTATGTCGATCAGGAGAAGAGCAGACAATACGACTGAAGGTGATACTTGCTAGCTTGCGACAGCTTCGGATAATTTATAGGGCGCCTCGTCCAAGCTTTGCTTGCTAGCTGCAACGCGGAACCTGCACACAACACAACCAAATACTTTGCTCCCAACTTGCGATGAGGTTGTCAATCTCACCGGTTTACTTGAAACAAAGGGTATGAGCGTATCGAGTGGAAAACAGTAGAAGTATGCGAGTAAAGTAAACAGGTGATAGCAATATGATGGAAATAGGACCGGGGTCCACAGTTCACTAGTGGTGTGTCTCCATAAGATAAATAACACATGTTGGGTAAACAAATTACAGTTGGGCAATTGATAGAATAAAGATAACGTGACATGTCAAGAAGATCACTATGCGATTTACTCTGGGCATTACAACAAAATATATAGACCGCCATCCAACTGCATCTATGACTAATAATCCACTTGTGGCGAATCAATCCGAGAACTCCACAAGTATTAAGTTGCAAACAACAGATAATTGCATTAAGCAAAGTGTGTAATGTAAACAAAGCATATGCCCTCGAGCATATAAATGTTGTTTTCTCCCTAGTAGCAACAGCACATCTACAACCTTAGAGGTTTTCTGTCACTCCCCCAGATTAAATAGAGGCATGAACCCACTATCGAGCATAAATACCCCCTCTTGGAGTCACTAGCAACTACTCGGCCAAGATAGCTACTAACAACGGAGAGCATGCAAGATCATAAACAACATAGAGATAACAAAAGATATATTTCAGTATAGCAACTCAATCATAACACCAATATTCATCGGATCCCAACAAACCAAACATGTAGAATTACATAACGGTGATCTCAATCATGTAGGGCAGCTCATGAGATCTAAACATGCTAAACATGAAGCACATGGTGGAGGAGACAACCATCTAGCTACTGCTATGGACCCATAGTCCAAGGTAGACTACTCACTCATCGCTCTGGAGGCAAGCATGGCGATGAAGAAGACCTCCGGTGGCGATTCCCCTCTCCGGCAGGGTGCCGGGAAGAGCTTCTGGACCCTCCCGATCTTCGGGTCGACGGCGGCGGCGGATCGCGATGTGTTCTGGAAAATTGATCGGGTTCTTAGGTTTTTTCCGTCGGGGGGTCTTTATAGGCGAAGGGGCATCGTCAGAAGTGGCCTGAGGGGCTCTCACACATAGGGGGCGCGGCTAGGCCCCTGGCCGCGCCGCCCTAGTGTGTGGGGCCCTCATGGCCCCCCTCCAACTTCTCTTCGGATCTCTGGAAGCTTCCGAGAAAAATAAGACTTCAGGAACTTGTTTCGTCCAATTCCGAGAATATTTCCCGTGTATCACTTCTGAAACACAAAAACAGCAGAAAACAGGGAACTGGCACTGTGGCGACTTGTTAATAGGTTAGTTCCGGAAAATGCATAAAATTGCCACGAAGTGTAATGAAACAGTAGGCAAATGGTGTAAAAACAAGCATGGAGCATCAAAAATTATAGATACGTTGGAGACGTATCAAGCATCCCCAAGCTTAACTCCTGCTCGTCCTCGAGTAGGTAAGTGATAACAAAAGAATAATTTTTGAGGTGATATGCACCTACACAATCTTGATCATATATGTAAGCATTTGTGAGCTGGGATCATAAGAACTTAAAACATGGGCATGAAAGATATAATCTTGACAATAAAAACTTAGCAACCATGTTGTAAACATGAAAATGAACACAAACAAAAGATCATGAAAATAAAACAATGAAAGTCAAACGTGTGTTCAAATCATAAGGAAAAACATACAAATGGTTTTCAGCTTGTCCTTCATAGAGAGCAAAACATAAATGCATAGGACACCTTCAAGTTTAAGAGGGCGACTAGATACAAATAATTTGAGAACAAGTGAAACCAATAATATGAATCAATCAATGAAAACTTTGGGATAATGCACATTATACTAAGAATGACAACTTTGCTCTCTTAATGGTGCATAAAGATAGAAGGTGGTGACTCAACATAAAAGTAAAAGAAAGGCCCTTCGCGGAGGGAAGCAGTGATTGCAAGTTTTATAGACCTTAAAAACTTATGTTACTTACCGGCTTTGAGCTCTCATTGCCCCCATCATAAGCATCTTGAATGGTTAGAGTTAATGCGAGAACAATTATGATGCATATGCTTGACAAATCATAAGTTGAAAACCTCGTGCCCCGTGAATACGAGTACCCAAACCTCATGCTACTCAACTTAGAGTCCCAAGCAAGGCTCTTATCATTGTAAGTATATATGTATCATTGAGAACCGCCAACGGGGTACATCCGTGCCCGATGACATGGAACAAGCCCACATCAAAATAACAGGACAAGCAGACAATGAACACCTCAACATCTCTTTTATTTGCCACTTATTTAGCTTTTTATTGTGAGATGCGTCGTCGAATGTCCACCATGGGTATGCTGCAAATTTCCACCATGAATTATGCATGGCTTAAATTGGCGGCCCAGGCGTTTCCCTAACACATATACAAACTCCATGATTCCCACAAGATTCCCAATTCATTTCACACCGCGGGCATCCATAAACAAAAGATCACGATATCAACTCAAATAAGAAATGCAATGTTGAAAAGCTTGCCCCATGACGGCATGGTTGGGCTAGTATCCAACTTACAACTTGCAAGCATAACAACTCAACATAAGAGACCACAATGTCAAATTTTTAAGAACAGGAAAAAGTAAAGTGTGCCTTCCAGTTCGTGAGAGCTTTACTGACCAATTTTCGCATAACACTGGTAAGAGTTTAATTTGAAGAGTAAATAAAAGCAAGTCAAATTTACTTGGAATAGCAAATTGCTAGTAGGTATGTATGGTGGATACTTTGGAAAACTTTGGCTTTTAGGAGTTGGATGCACGAGTAGAGCTCATACTCAGTACAAGGCGAGGGCTAGCAAAAGACTGGGAGCGACCAACTAAGAGAGCAATAATGGCCATAATCATGCAAAGCGACAAAGCGACATTAAAAGAAGCATAAGATGGCATCAAAAGTCAAAAACTAAATGATCATAGAGGCTATTGGCGACTTTGTAAGAGTCTAACATGTGTGAGCATGCGCCAAGTCAACCCAAATAAAGCATCAAGGAGAAAACCAAAATAATGCTTCCAAATAATTAAAACAACGCATGATTTTTTCAAAGGCTCATTAAGCAATCTCAGTTATTTGAGACAAGTCATGCTACAGCAAAACCACTAAGCATACTACCAAAAAGACATCAAGCATGATATGAAAAAGCCTAAGCCGCAGTCTATACAAGCTCCTTCTTGTACCACTATTTTGCACAAAGCTTTTTCTCTTTTCCAACACCATTTGAAATTTTTTAAGACACCTCTTTTGATGAAAACCAATAAAGATCAGAGGCAAAAAATTTAACCCGGCAATGCCCATGCTTGAGGGCTTTCGATCTATGGAGCGCTTGTGGGATCCGGCGAACTCGACGACGGTCGATAAACGACGAGGGGCACACGAATTTACCCAGGTTCGGCCCCCCGGAGGGTAAAGACCTACATCCTGCTTGTCTGATCTTGTATTGCTGGTATATGTGGAGTTGCTACAATGGTGCGCAGAGGTAATCTGGCGGAGGTGGAAGGAAATGGCGTGGCTAGCTTATGCGAGTTAGGTTGTCTAATCTGTCCAGAGATCGCCCTAGGGGTGCCCCTTGGTGGCTTTATATATGCAGCCATTTAGGGTTTACAAAGTCTCTTGCCTTCTACTCCAAGTCGGTGTGCTGGGCCTTGCGGGCTTCGTGTAACCTTCGAGCGGGCTTCTCCCCTGGACCGAAAACTAGGTAGGCGAATATCGAGGGCCTATTTGTAATTCCTTCGTCAGTAGCCCCCGAGTGTCTAGTCGATTCGTAGAATCGGGTAGAGACTCTAATCTTGCCTTGACGTCGTAGTCTTGCATGCCGCGTGTGAGGGCACCAAATGAAGTTCTTGCATGTCGGGGTCGGTGAAGTCGCATGGTGGTTGAATCATCATGATGATGTTGTCGAATTCTTGTTGTAGGCGATGTCGTTGTCGAATACTTGCTGTAGGTGATGTTGCTGTCGAGCCTGAATATGTCAAACCGAAGTCGACGCAGCAGACGGAGCACCGTCGATGATGTAGAAGGCAATGCGAGGCGCAGCCCCCGAGCGTGTCGCCAACGCCAAGACGGATGGACGCCAATGCGGGGCGCAGCCCCCGAACGTGTTGTCAACGTCAAGTGCTAAAGGAGTGAATGCTAAGGTTAGCATGTAAGCGTAGCCCCCGAGCGTTGCTAGCATCGGGTTGTAAGGCGCAGCCCCCGAGCGTGCTGCCAACGTCGGGCGAATAAATGCCAATTCGAGTAGTGCTTATTCCGAGCCTCGAAAATGCTAAGTCGAGTTTGCAGAGGGATACGCATAACCGGCCTGAGACTCACGCCGGGTCTCAGTTAATTGCATAGCCGCAAAAACATTCGGTTAGCTTACTCAGATTCGAGTCCCCCGACTCGAATCCACGTGGGCTGGCGCTACCCTGACCTGAGCCGCGTTGGACTTACCAGGTCGAAGCCCAGTTCATTGTGAGGCACCCGATGCGTCCATCGGTGCAAACTTCATACCGTAGGTATGGAAAATTTCCGGCAGAGCGCGTTTGATACGAATACCGGGCCATCGGGTGTTGCAAACCGTGGACTTACCTTCGTATTTGACATACGGCATCCGAACTGGTATATTGCCACCAAGATTCGGGCATGTTGAATGAGGAGCGTTGATAGCCCGAAAGAGAGGTTCGAAAGGGCATCAACCCGTATTCGAACAAAATGAGGGCACCAGCGGCGTGGAGATGCGTTTCGAGGGTTCGGACATCCCAACCCGAATAGTGTAGAGACGCTGCCGGCTCGAAGAAGGAGATTCGAGGGACTGAAGCCTGAACTCGAATGTTTCGAAGGCACTGCTGGCCTGGAAAATTGCACCTGAATCTTTCGAAAGCACTGCCGGCTCGAAGAAAGGGTTTTAAGGGACCGAAGCCCATGCTCAAGTAGTTCAGAGGCACTGCTGGCCCACAGAAAATAACTCGAGGGACCGAAGCCCGCAGTCGAATAACGTAGAGGCACTGCTGGCCTAGAGAGAATAATTCGAGGGACCGAAGCCCGCAGTCGAATAACGTAGAGGCACTGCTGGCCTAGAGAGAGCGATTCGAGGGACAAGAACGCCCGCACTCGAATAATGCAGAGGCGCTGCTGGCCCGAAAGAGCGATTCGAGGGACCGAAGCCCACACTCGAAATAACATGGCGGCGCTGCTGGCCGAAAAGAAATGATTCGAGGGACCGAAATCCGCACTCGAAATAACATGGCGGCGCTGCTGGCCGAAAAGAAATGATTAGAGGGACCGAAATCCGCCCTCGAATAATATGGCGGCGCTGCTGGCCGAAAAGAAATGATTCGAGGGACAAGAACGCCCACACTCGAATAATATGGCGGCGCTGCTGGCCGAAAAGAAATGATTCGAGGGACCGAAATCCGCACTCGAATAATATGGAGGCGCTGTTGGCCCGAAGAAAATGATTCGAGGGACAAGAACGCCCACACTCGAATAATATAAGTAGTACGCTTCGAGAGGCAAAATAGCCCATACTCGAAGAATATGCAAATGATGTTATCGATTGACTGATGTTATCTCCCCCAGTAGCCCCCGAGGGTGAGTCGAAGTGCTTGCACTTGGGCTTGCCCTCAAAATTTCAGCTATTTGTTGTCGATTGCCATAGCCCTTTGTCAAAACTCCAGAGTATGAGTAAATGCATATCTTTAAGGCGAAGCCCCCGAGCATCGGGTGCGGCAAAAGTAAATAATAATTGACTCTTGGTAGAGGAAAACTTAGCTTTATCGGGTGCGATGTGGTCGAAGATCATGACGATGGCGGGGTCGAAGATCACGGCGACGGTGGGGTCGAATTTCCTGATGACGCAGGGGTCGAAATTCTTGAGGACGTAGGGGTCGAATTTCTTGATGACGCGGGAATCGAATTTCTTGACGACGCACTCGAAGATCATGGCGACGAAGTCGAAGATCGTGGCGATGAAGGGGTCGAAGATCACGGCGATGGCGTTGAAGACCATGTTGGCGGACTCGAAGATCTCGGTGATGGCAGCGTCGAAAATCTTGACGCTTGATTCGAAGGTCATGGCGATGGTGTCGAAGATCTTGACGCTTGATTCGAAGGTCATGGCGATGGAGTCGAACGTCTTGATGACGGACTCGAAGATCATGGTGATGTAGTCGAACGTCTTGATGACGGACTCGAAGATCATGAGCGTGAGCTTCCGCGCACAGAGGCGTGGCGATGTCGAGCCCCCGAGCGAGGCAGAGTGCGCGACGACGAGCCCCCGAGCGGGGCAGAGTGCGCGACGACGAGCCCCCGAGCGGGGCAGAGTGCGCGACGGCGAGCCCCTGAGCGAGGCAGAGTGCGCGACGACGAGGCCCCGAGCAAGACAGAGTGCGCGACGACGAGCCCCCGAGCGGTATCGAACGCACGACGGCGAGCCCCCGAAATCGTTCGACCCTACTGATGGGGTCGAAATCTTCAGTCTCAGCTCCTCCTTCGACGGCGCTAGTGACGCGCTTGCCAAGGGTTTGCCCCCGATGGATGGTGGTGTCGTCCTTTCGGCCACGAGCGGAGCCGATTCGCCGATGGAGAGCAGTTCCATTGCTCCATTGCTGTCCACATGGAAATTGAACAATCCGAAGGCCATGTCGTAGCCTTCGGGCGCTGCCCTTGCCGCGCTCGGGACGGGGTCGATGGCGCTCATCATCGAGGCGAGGTTGATAGTGCTTGGCGAGATGCCATCGACGACAGTCGATTCGACGGCGCCAGTCTCGAATTCCATCGGGCTGGTGTGGACGATGGCCGGCACAGCGATGCCGGCGAGGGTGTCGATGCCGATCTTGGAAGTGGTGTCGTCGTTGGTCGGCGCAGCGATGCCGATGGTAGCGTCGATCTTGACGGGGGTGCCGACGTTGGTCGGCGCAGCGATGCCGACGGCGGTGTCGATGCCGATCTTGGTTGCGGTTGGTGATGGAGCCGGCGAATCCGTAGATCCAGATCCCGTCGTCCCCACGGTCGGCGCCAATTGACGAGGTTTTAACCCGGCAATGCCCATGCTTGAGGGCTTTCGATCTATGGAGCGCTTGTGGGATCCGGCGAACTCGACGGCGGTCGATAAACGACGAGGGGCACACGAATTTACCCAGGTTCGGCCCCCCGGAGGGTAAAGACCTACATCCTGCTTGTCTGATCTTGTATTGCTGGTATATGTGGAGTTGCTACAATGGTGCGCAGAGGTAATCTGGCGGAGGTGGAAGGAAATGGCGTGGCTAGCTTATGCGAGTTAGGTTGTCTAATCTGTCCAGAGATCGCCCTAGGGGTGCCCCTTGGTGGCTTTATATATGCAGCCATTTAGGGTTTACAAAGTCTCTTGCCTTCTACTCCAAGTCGGTGTGCTGGGCCTTGCGGGCTTCGTGTAACCTTCGAGCGGGCTTCTCCCCTGGACCGAAAACTAGGTAGGCGAATATCGAGGGCCTATTTGTAATTCCTTCGTCAATACACCTTGATGAAAAGATATAGCAAGATCTGAACGCAAATCAAGGCGAAAACGAAAACCAAAAGCAGTAGCGGAAAAAGAAGAACACTCGATTTTTGATAAGAGTGAAAACTAGAGCGTTCTTAGCAAATGAAAAGCATGGCAACTTCTCCAAAGGAAATTTGTTGGGTCCAACCATTTATTACAGCAAACAAAACTAAACTAACTAAGAAAACTAAAACAACTAACGCTCCAAGAAAAACACATAGTGCATGAAGCAATAAAAATATAGTGTCTTGAAAGGTGACCTGATTTTTGCCGATGAAGAAGGGGTGCCTCGGGGGCATCCCCAAGCTTTGACGCTTGTACTTCTTGGATATTTCTTGGGGTGATGCATGGGCATCCCCAAGCTTGAGCTTTTGTCCATTCTTCAACTCATCTCATCATTCTCCAATCCCTACACTTGAAAACTTCCTTCATACAAAACTAAACACAAATCTATTAGCAACATTAGTGTAAGCATATCATATAATCAACCTCTTTTTGCTTCAGGTTTCAACCCAAAACCACAACTTCCCCAAAAGTTCTGTGATCAAAATAACTCAAAAAGAAAGCGATGAAGCGGCAAAAATGAATAATGGCAGAAATCTGTCAAAATAGAACAGCTGACAAAGGTCAAATTTTTTAGGGGTTTTTTGTTGCTCAAATCAAAAAGTGTTGAACTAACGAAAGTTTGGATATAACCTGGGGCATATGCACAAGAAATCGCAGGTCCAAAAGATATACAGAAAATTTATACGAATTTTTACGGTGCAGCACCGAAAACAGTTTCAGGACAGCAACATCCCCAAATCTTTACCTCACTCGAATTAGAGGCTTCTCTTGGCACAACAATAAAATAAAAAGGATAAGGAGCGGTCATTACAGTAGTAATGACTTCCAAGACTCAAATAAAATAAAAAGTACTAGAAATAAAACATTAGGTTATCTCCCAAGAGTGCTTTTCTTTAACGCCTTTGAGCTAGACGCAGAAAATTGCGAATCAAGTAACATCAGAAGGGGCATTAAGATCAACTGCAGAAGTTTTGTCAATAAGGCATTGTATTTCATCCACATAAGTTTTAGAAGACCCTTTGTGATCACGCTTTGGTTCACTCAAATCACTAAAAAGATTTTGGGGACAGATCCAGTCAAAATTATTTTCGAAAGCTTCACACAATCCCAAGAGCTTGCTAGGTATAGGTATTTCGGCTCCTTCATCGTTTGTACTAATAACCTTTATAGGTGAACCAAGTTTATTAAATGTTTAAGAACTTTTGTAGCTTCAATAACAACATCTTTAAATTCTAGGCGCAAAGCTTCCAAAATAAAAGCTTTCTTTTCAGGATCTTCAATTTCATGAAGCTTAAGGAACATGTATTGCATAAAAGGATTAAGACTAGCAAACCTAGTTTCTAACATGTGAATTAAATAAGCAGAAGCAACTTCAATACTAGGAGCTATCTCAACCAAAGATTTTTCCTCAACTTCCTTATGCATACTAATGTGATTAAAGAACTCCTCAATGTTACTTTTTCCAATAATTGAACCACTACCTACTGAGAGGTCCTCCAGAACGTACTTAGGGAACAGCATGGTGAACTAAAATTAAAAAAATAACAACTACCAAGGATTCTATTTTTTTTAGATTTTTGATATAAAATGATGCAAGTAAAAATAAAGTAAAGCAAAACTTAAAACAAAGTAAAGGATGTGTGTGCGAAAAACTCCCCTTGCAGAGGTCTTCCACTTTTTCCCCGGCAACGGCGCCAGAAAACTTTGATGGGGCCAAGTTGATGAAGTAAAATAACCGGCCAGTTGGAAAACCCCAAGAGAAGGTTTTGATGAATATAGCAACAAGTTTTCCCTCAGTTAAGAACCAAGGTATGTCGATCAGGAGAAGAGCAGACAATACGACTGAAGGTGATGCTTGCTAGCTTGCGACAGCTTCGGACAATTTATAGGGCGCCTCGTCCAAGCTTTGCTTGCTAGCTACAACGCAGAACCTGCACACAACACAACCAAATACTTTGCTCCCAACTTGCGATGAGGTTGTCAATCTCACCGGTTTGCTTGAAACAAAGGGTATGAGTGTATCAAGTGGAAAATAGTAGAAGTATGCGAGTAAAGTAAACAGGTGATAGCAATATGATGGAAATAGGACCGGGGTCCACAGTTCACTAGTGGTGTCTCTCCATAAGATAAATAACACATGCTGGGTAAACAAATTACAGTTGGGCAATTGATAGAATAAAGATAACGTGATATGTCAAGAAGATCACTATGCGATTTACTCTGGGCATTACAACAAAATATATAGACCGCCATCCAACTGCATCTATGACTAATAATCCACTTGTGGCGAATCAATCCGAGAACTCCACAAGTATTAAGTTGCGAACAACATATAATTGCATTAAGCAAAGTGTGTAATGTAAACAAAGCATATGCCCTCGAGCATATGAATGTTGTTTTCTCCCTAGTAGCAACAACACATCTACAACCTTAGAGGTTTCTGTCACTCCCCCAGATTAAATAGAGGCATGAACCCACTATCGAGCATAAATACCCTCTCTTGAAGTCACTAGCAACTACTCGGCCAAGATAGCTACTAACAACGGAGAGCATGCAAGATCATAAACAACACAGAGATAACAAAAGATATATTTCAGTATAGCAACTCAATCATAACACCAATATTCATCGGATCCCAACAAACCAAACATGTAGAATTACATAACGGTGATCTCAATCATGTAGGACAGCTCATGAAATCTAAACATGAAGCACATGGTGGAGGAGACAATCATCTAGCTACTGCTATAGACCCATAGTCCAAGGTAGACTACTCACTCATCGCTCCGGAGGCAAGCATGGCGATGAAGAAGACCTCCGGTGGTGATTCCCCTCTCCGGCAGGGTGCCGGGAAGAGCTTCTGGACCCTCCCAATCTTCGGGTCGACGGCGGCGGCGGATCGCGATGTGTTCTGGAAAATTGATCGGGTTCTTAGGTTTTTTCCATCGGGGGGTCTTTATAGGCGAAGGGGCATCGTCAGAAGTGGCCCGAGGGGCTCTCACACATAGGGGGCGCGGCCAGGCCCCTGGCCGCGCCGCCCTGGTGTGTGGGGCCCTCGTGGCCCCCCTCCAACTTCTCTTCGGATCTCTGGAAGGTTTCGGGGAAAATAAGACTTCAGGAACTTGTTTCGTCCAATTCCGAGAATATTTCCTGTGTACCAGTTCTGAAACACAAAAACAGCAGAAAACAGGGAACTGGCACTGTGGCGACTTGTTAATAGGTTAGTTCCGGAAAATGCATAAAAGTGCCATAAAGTGTAACGAAATAGTAGGCAAATGGTGTAAAAACAAGCATGGAGCATCAAAAATTATAGATACGTTGGAGACGTATCAAATACCAGTACATCTGTAGATAACCTGCAAGAGAGAACATTTTTTATCATTAAAAACTTTGTCATTCCTACACAGTCATAGTGACCATATAATGGCAAGCTCTCCCACCCTAATAAGCATCCTAAACCTTGGATCAATACCATGAAGCCAATTTCCGAAAATATTGGCAACACTAGTCGGGGGGATACAGGTTGGAAGCTACTTAGATGATTGACCATATAGATCTGGCAAAGTGGCATTGGAAGAATAACTGTATGATTGTCTCATCCTAATGATAGAATACACACTGACTGCTTCCATGCCATTCCGTCTAACAAGATTATCTTTGGCTAGGATGAATCCTCGATGCAAATACCAACTAAATTTTTTGGTTTTAAATGGTATTTTCATCTTCCAAATTTTATTGTTATTATTGACTGGAATATCAGATTGGATAATCGCTTTGTATAGCGAACTTATAGAAAAATTTCCATTGGGATGTCAGTTCCAATGAAATTCATCAGGTCCTGTCAAAAGTTGAATGGAATCCAAAGGTTGACGTAAGACATTCCACGCTACTAATCTAGGACCAATTAAATCACGTCTAAAAGTCATATCCGGAAGTGAGGTGGCCATTACTAAAGCAATGGTATCACTTTTACGACGAACTATGCTATACAACGTGGGATATTGTTCACTAAGAGAAATATTCCCTAGCCAAGAGTCCTCCCAAAAACGTATCTGCGATCCATTTTTTATTGAGAAAGTACCATATCAGAAGAAAAACTTCTTTGTAGCCATCAGGCCAACCTAGAAATGCGAATCACCAGGTTTCCATATCACTTGGGATAATGCTTTCGTACCAATGTACTTTCTCTTAAGGAGGATTTGGCAGACACCATCTTTAGTAAGAAGCTTAAAAGCCATTTACCCAGTAAGGCTGAGTTTTTGACCTGAAGGTCATGAACACCAGCCCATCCCTAATTTTTGGGACGGAAAACCACACTCTATTTAACCGGTTGAAAGGGCATTTCCCTAATAAATGTATTTTGGTGTTTGTTAACAATATTTGGTGAATTAACCATTCTATTAAAGCTCTGCAGATTTTCTAGGTTAATTCGGGATCTCGCGGAGGTTCACCCCAAAAAGGAAGAAAAGATCGAAGCCCGTAGTCCAGTAGTGGAGTTAGGGCTTAGTTGTCTTATAGGGTGCTTCGCGAAGGTGGAATTGGTGGAGAGGGGATCCACGAAGTGTTGCTGTTGCTACTTCTAGGGCGGAGACTCCGGCCCTGGTGGCCGGAGACTCCGGCCTAGGAGTGTCGCCCCAGCAATCCTCCCGGTTGGACAGTTCAGATGCCCTCCCGGAGTTAGGCCGGAGACTTTCTGTCTCTGGCTAGAGACTCCGGATGGGGCGGAGACTCCGGTCTAGCCAGCCGGGTAAGGGTTGGCTAGTGGCTTGGTCAGTTCAGAGACCAGGCCGGAGTTGGGCCGGAGACTTTTGTCTCTGGCCGGAGACTCCGGCCCTGGAGTCACTTAGGGCGGAGACTCCGGCCCTCCTGGCCGGAGACTCCGGCCCTAGTCGACCAGCAACGGCTACATTTCGTGGAGGAGTATATAAAGCCTTCTTCTTCCTCAAGAGAAGGATGCGGCTTCCACTCTCTCTCCTCCATTGTTCCAAAGCTTCAAAGCCCTAGTTCTCTCTCCCTAGCCAATAGAACTCAAAGCCCTTTTGGGATTTGAGGGAGAAGACCTAGATCTACACTTCCACCAAGGCGATTTGATTTCCCCCCTCTCTTTGTTGAGGGGCTTGTTACTTGTGTGATTCATCAGATTCCTAGCCGGAAGAAGCCGTCCTCCAAGCTTAACTTTGTGTGTAAGAGATTGGTGGGCCTATTGGGAGCCTCCAATTGAGTTGTGGAGCTTGCCCCAATACTTTGTGTAAAGGTGTTGTGCCGCCTTCAAGGGCATCGCTTAGTGGAGCGTGGACTCGCCTTTGTGGCTTGTTCACCGGAGAATAGGGTGAGCCTTTGTGGCGTTGGTGGCCTTTGTGGCACCACACCTCTCCAACGTAGACGTACTTCCCGTAACAAGGAAGGAACTACGGGAATACATCCTCGTGTCTTCGTGTCTCCATTGCGGTGACCTCTATCCTTTACTCGTACCTTTACTTATATTGTTATTGCTAGCTTGCTTGTCACTCTAGGTAAATTCACTTAGTATCACATCTAGAGAATTTACCTTCTTGTCTAGTCTTAACTTGAAAACAATTAAAAATATTGGGTAGCTCCTATTCACCCCTCCCCTCTAGTCGCTCATACGATCCTTTCAATTGGTATCAGAGCGTGGTCTCTTATTCGGGCTTAACCGCCTAAGAGTTTGAGCGACCATGGAAGGGGATAAGAATAAAGAAACTCCTCCCGAAGATACTCCTCCATCTATCTCTTCCTCTTCAATCTCACGTGAGGAGCATTTGGCATCCTTGGACACAATGCAAACCACTATGAGATTGGAGATGAAGGCTATGTTTGAGGAATATTTTGGAAGAAAACCTTCCGGGCCCACCGACCCAAACACCACACCTAGTGTGGAACTCTCCTTGGCTAAGGTGAAGCCACCTAACAATGGCTCCACCTCCGACGAGAATAAAGGTGACCCTCCTAAGGAAAATGATGGTCCGGCAAAGGGTGCAAACATTCCACCCCCTAACACTTACTCTCCTCCGCCGGTCCATTATCCTATGCCACACATTAACAACATGGGATCTCCTCCTAAGCTTGATTCTCGCAATTTTATTAAATGGCAAGGACTAATGAAATCTCATATTTCTAGCTCTTCTACTCATTTGTGGAGGGTCATACAAAATGGCTTTGCACCTCATGATCCTCTCAACTTGACCGGAAGGGAAGAAGTTGATGAGCAACTCAATGCCACCGCCAAGCATCTCCTTCAACAAGCCGTACCGGATACTCATGCGGTACACATCAACAACTTGAGCACCGCCAAGGAAGTATGGGACTATCTCACTATGCTCTTCATTGGGAATGAAAGTATTCGGTCCTCCAAGTTTGATGAGCTCAAGAGTGAAGAAAGGGATTTCATTATGCGTGATAATGAGACTCCCGATGAGATGTACCAAAGGATCTTGGCTCTTGCAACGGCCTTGACCGGGTTTGGGTGCAAAGACAATGGTGATGACTATATCAAGCGTATGTTCATCACCTCCATCAACCCAAGAGAACCCATGCGGTCCGAGATAATCCGTTCAAGACCGGATTTTGGGAGTATGACCTCAAATGAAGTTCTTTGCGAGTTCACCGCCTTGTCTATCTTGAAGAAGAACGCGGAAGAAACTAGAGCCCGTGTTCTTGCCGGACAAGGAGTTCACAATCTTGCTCTCAAGGCCAAGGTTGTGTCCAAGCAAGGAGAAGGAGAAGACGAAATATATGAAGAAGAGTGTTGGTCTCCGGAAGATCTCAAGTTTGCACTCCATGAACACTTGGCTCTCAATGCAAGTGCCTTTTGGGATGCCAACAAGCACAAGATGAAGGGATCCAAGTTCAAATCCTTTCCAAGAAAAGGTGGTGACTCTAAAGTGAGGCATTGCTACAATTGTGGTGGAATCAAGCACTTCATCGCCGAATGTCCTTATGAGAACAAGGAGGACAATGAAGGCCGGCTCGTCCCCAAGCGCCGGTCATCAAAGTTCTACCCATCCAAGAAGCATGGGAACAAGGACAACAAGAAGAAAGGAGAAAGGGTATTGGTGGTTCATGAGGAGTATGACTCCGAGTCTGATGATGATGACTCCGTTGATGAAGAGAATGGAGAAGTGGCCGCCATTGCCATTGTCTCCACACCACCTACATCCCTCTTCAACTCACAAAATGAGAACGCCATCATCACCACTCACAAGTGTCTTATGGCTAAGGCCTCGGAGGTAACCTCATCACCTACTCCTTCATCATCACATTCCAATGCTACCTCTATGGATGATGTGAGTAGTCTTAAGATTAAGAAAGAACTAGTTTCTTGTGATGATTTTCTTGCTAACATGAAGGGGCCAACCAAGATATACTTTGAGACACTAATGTGTGAACTTGGTGATGCCCATGACACTATCAAGGAGAAGGAGGAGTTGGAAAGATTAGCCGCCGATGATATTGGCTCTCTATCAATTGAGCTCGAAGAAGAGCAAAACTTGAGAGTCTCTTTAGAGGAGAAATTGTTGGGACTAGAAGAGTCTCATAATCTAATCTTGTCAAAACTCACTAAAGAACGTGACCATGCTCTTGCTATGGTCAAGTTGCTTAAAAAGGAGAAAGTTGAATTTGACGTTGGTCATAATGATCTTCGTGAGAAGTTTGAGAAGCTTGAAGAAGCCCACAAGGCTTTGGAGGGCAAATTCTCTCATCTCACCAAGATTCGTGAACAACTTCAAATTCAACTAACTATTGAACAATCTAAAGTCCCACCAATGCAAGTTATTGAAGTTCCTTGTTCTTCTAACTCTATTTGTGATCATAGTGATATCATTGAGGAGAACAATAGGTTGAAGGCCGATCTTGCTAAGGGCCTTGCTACTTGCATTCAAGGAGAGAAGAATCTCAATGATCTCTTGAACAATCAAAGATTGTTCAAGGGAAAGGAGGGCCTCGGATTTGTTGCCGAGTCCTCAAAGAAAGGGGATCTCTGTTTGGTGGTCGAGTCCTCAAAGAAGAAGAAGAATAAGAAGAACAAGAAGAAGACAAAAGCCTGCTGCTTCTCCTACACCTCATGTCCCATTTGATATTTGTTACACCGAAGAGGAATGGGAGGAGCTGAATGGAAAGAAAAAAATCGAGGAGACCGGAGTCTCCGGGTCAAAGGCTCTGGAGTCTCCGGTTAGTTCATCTACCCCGGAGTCTCCGCTCCCAAAGGCCGGAGTCTCCGGCCCTTCTCACAACAATTTTGCAGGAAAATATAACCCTCATTATGTTCTTCTTAGGGACTATTATGGTGATGTCTATGCTAAATATGTTGGTCCCTATAATGGTTACATTGAATATGCTATTTGGGTACCTAAGATTCTTGTGACTAACAAAAGAGGACCCATTCAAAAATGGGGACCTAAAACCAAGAATTAATCTCTTGTAGGACATTGCTTTCGGAGGAGGAAAATGGATTATTGATAGTGGTGCCACAAGCCACATGACCGGAAGCAAAAATATTGTGGAAGATCTCAAGCCCAATACTTCAAATGGCACGGTCTCATATGGTGATAATTCATCCTCTAAGGTACTTGGTTTCGGTAAGGTGGTGATCACTCCGGACGTGTCCCTAGTGAATGTCATGCTTGTCGAAACCATTAGTTATAATCTACTTTCCGTTCATCAACTTGCTACTATGGGCTATGCCACATATTTTGATGTTGATATTGTGGTCGTCTTGTGGAGTAAGTCTCTCAAGGTTGCCTTTGTTGGGTATGTCGAAAATGGCTTGTATGTGGTGGACTTTTCGGAGAAACCCACTACGGCCGCGATATGCCTAATTGCTAAGGCCGACGTGGGATGGCTTTGGCATCGCCGGTTAGCCCACGTCAATATGAGAGCTTTGCAAAATCTCTACACCGGCGGCCACATACTCGGACTAAAGGATGTCTCTTTTGCCAAAGATCGTGTTTGTAGGGCATGTATTGAAGGAAAGATGCATGAAACAAGTCATCCAAGTAAGACTATTATCTCTTCCAAGAGGTGCTTGGAGCTCCTTCACATGGATCTCTTTGGACCTCCCACTTATGCAAGTCTTGGTGGCAAGAAATATTGCTTGGTAATTGTCGATGACTATTCAAGATACACTTGGGTTTATTTCTTTGAGTTCAAGAGTGAGACCCAACAAACCGTCAAAGACTTTGCCACCGAAGTTGAGCATCAATTCAATACCACCATATTGACTATAAGAAGTGACAATGGCACCGAGTTCAAGAACTACTCCTTAAATGAGTTTCTTAGTGATGCGGGTATCAAACATCAATATTCCGCTGCATATACCCCGCAACAAAATGGAGTTGCCGAGAGGAAGAACCGGACTCTTATGGATGCTTTAAGAACTATGTTGGCGGAGTTCAAGTCTCCATACAACTTTTGGGCCGAAGCTATTAATACCGCATGCCATGCCACCAACCGGCTTTATCTCCGCAAGAACTTGAACAAGACTCCATATGAAATTCTTACCGGGCAAAAGCCCAACATCATGTACTTCCGGGTATTTGGTTGTAAGTGTTTCTATCTCAAGAAGGGTGTTCGATTGTCAAAATTTGAGTCTAAAGCTTTAGAGGGTATCTTTGTTGGTTACTCCACGGACTCACATTCCTATAGGATCTATAGCAAGTCCACCGGGCATGTTATAGAGACTTGTAATGTGAGGTTCGATGAGGATAATGGTTCCTTTGTGGGACAAAGTGGTGTTCGTGATGTAGGTGACGAAATTCCTCCCCAAGCCATAAGAAGAATGGGTGTCGGATTCTTCCGGCCCATTGAGGGACACCTTTTGGCCGAAGGAGAAGGACAATGCTCTACACATGTGGAGCCTTCACTTGCTGAACATCCACAGGACATTGACCAAAGACAAGCTGCGCACCCTCAACCTCAAGATCATCCCACTGAACAATCTTGCCCGGAGTCTCCGGCCCCTGTGGTCCGGACTCTCTGGCCTATACCGGAGTCTCCGGGTATGGATACCGGAGTCTCCGGGGATGATCAAGGCCTTGATGAAGATCCTTCGGAATTCCGTGGCTATGGGCCACTTGATGATCAAGGCAATCCAAATGGTCAAGGCGAGGACCAGAACAGTGATCATGAAGATGATCAAGTAGTCTCTCAAGAATCTCCTCATGAGGCTAGCACTCGCCGTGAGAAGAAGCTTGAGTCCATTCTTCGACGAAGAAGCATATCCTTGGAAAATGTGGTTGGGAGTGTTCGTAAAGGTGTCTCCACTAGGAGGCAACTTTCTAACTTTGCTCTCATCATGCTTTTGTCTCTTGTGTAGAACCCAAGAAAGTTTATGAGGCGCTTGAGGATCCGGATTGGCTTGATGCCATGCATGATGAACTCAACAACTTCGAGCGCAACAAGTTTGGACTCTAGTAGAAAGGCCTAAAGATTGCCGTAATGTCATTGGGACCAAGTGGATCTTCAAGAACAAGCAAGATGCAAATGGCATAGTCATTCGTAACAAGGCAAGATTGGTGGCTCAAGGTTTCTCCCAAGTTGAGGGTATTGACTTTGGTGAAACTTTCGCTCCCGTTGCCCGTCTTGAATCCATTCGCATCTTACTTGCATATGCATCACATCATAACTTTAAACTTCAACAAATGGATGTTAAAAGTGCATTTCTCAATGGTCCCTTAAATGAATTGGTTTTTGTGAAGCAACCCCCGGGCTTCGAAAACCCTAAGTTTCCTAACCACGTTTACAAACTTGATAAGGCCTCTATGGCCTCAAACAAGCCCCACGTGCTGGTATGAGCACCTTAAAGAGTTGTTGGTTGATCGTGGTTTTGAAATTGGGGTGATTGATCCCACTCTTTTTACTAAGAAGGTCAATGGGGAGCTTTTCATTTGCCAATTATTGTTGATGATATTATATTTGGTTCTACTAACAAAGCTTTCAATAATGAGTTTGCAAGCTCATGACCGACAAGTTTGAGATGTCTATGATGGGGGATTGGAGTTCTTCCTTGGATTTGAAGTTAAACAATTGAGAGGAGGACTTTTGTGAACCAAGCCAAATATACCCAAGACATGCTCAAGAGGTTCGAGATGATAGGAGTCAAAGGTGCAAAGACTCCCATGCCAACAAAGGTTAATCTTGATCTCGATCCAATGGTAAAGAAGTGGATCAAAAACTCTATAGATCTATGATTGGTTCCTTGCTTTACCTTTGGCATCTAGACCACATTATGTTAAGTGTGGGAGTTTGTGCACGTTTTCAAGCGCACCAAAGGAAAGCCACTTAGTGGCGGTCAAGAGAATCTTTCGATATTTAGTGAATACCCCTAACTTTGGTCTTTGGTACCGAAGGGAGCAAGTTTTGATCTTGTAGGTTACTCGGATTCGGATTGGGCGGGAGACAAAGTGGAACGGAAATCAACCTCCGGGGCTTGCCAATTTCTTGGTAGGTCTTTGGTGTGTTGGTCATCTAAGAAACAAAATTGTGTGTCTCTCTCTACCACCGAAGCCGAATATGTAGCCGCGGCTAGTTGTTGTGCACAACTCTTATGGATGAGGCAAACTTGAAGGATTACGGTGTCATTTTTGACAAAGTGCCTCTTTTATGTGATAATGAAAGTGCAATCAAGATCGCTCACAACCCGGTGCAACACAATAAGACGAAGCATATTGAGATTCGTCATCATTTCATTCGGGATCATGTCAACCGAGGAGAAATTGATCTATCTTATGTTGGCACTCATGAGCAACTTGCCGATATATTCACGAAGCCTCTTGATGAAGCAAGATTCCGGGAATTGAGGCATGAACTAAATATCATTGATTCAAGCAATGTGGCTTGAGCTAGGTGCATTTACTCCCATACTCTAACGTGTGGTTGTTCTAGATGTGGGCATGGATATAGGGGGAGTGCGGTCCTAATTGATTGGGCTATCCCTCCCCCCATAATGCCAATAGTAAGCGTATGGTTCTATCTTGTCATTTGTGACATTTTTGAGCTTAATCGATGAGTCTAGTTTTGGGCCCAAGATATATCTTCGCGGCGCCATACCTATATACTCATACATGGTGGCCTTTTGGTCACCAACCTCCAGTGGAGGAGTTTCCCATTGATTTTATTGTCTTATTTTTATGGGAACATGCTCATGTTTGGTCTTATTTGATTTTGTTTGCATGTTTGCAAACATGAGCATTTTGTACCACACAGTGACAATGTGTCCATCCCAAGCCCATCTCATCCTCAAACATACCTAATCTCTAAATGACATGTCTTTTTACACCATAAATGTGATCTGGTCGAGGGGGCCGGAGACTCCGGGGCTCATAGCCCGGAGACTCCGGTGGGCCGGAGACTCCGGGTAAGTACCGGAGACTCCGGCCCGGGCAGTTTCAAAAATCACTTAGGGCACGGGGTGGGGAAGAACGGTTCATTCTTCCCCATCCGCCCCCGTGCCCCATACTCGCCCCCTGCCGCCCCCTCTTCGAAGATCGTCGCCCGAGCTCTCCCAAGCCCCGGGATCCGCCGCGCCACCGGCCAATCTCCTCCTTGAGGTTGTGGGAACCTTCCCACCGACCAATTTACGCCATGGATTCCGGTAAATATGCTCCTCATCTAGTTCTATCTAGATTCACGAGATGTGCATGTTTTCCACAGTTTGATATGGTGTACTACCTTCTAGTGGCTATCAATCATCTTCTTAGCAACTTTATTGTGGATTTTGCACTCGATTTGTTCAAATGTGGTCTCCTAGGCTCGGGCTCCTGAATCCGACCGGAGACTCCGGCCCCTGTGGCCGGAGACTCCGGTCTGGACTCAAAGTCTCCGGTTCCGGCCGGAGACTCCGGCCCGAGTCCCCGGAGACTCCGGCTAGATCAGGCCTGAGTGCACTCTTTCACAGCATAGTTGCTTATTTTTGGATTCTAGGACATGTCACCTCAACCTTGCTATCTTCCTCACTCATTCACAGGTGCAGGTGGTTCTCGGAAACCGGCGCTCATAGCAAGGACAAATTGGTTGTCAATCCTGCCACAGGGGCTATTGCTCAGAGGTTAGTCATTGCTCAGCAAGCAAGGGATGCTAAGAGACTCAAGACGAGGATGGCTGAGGAGGAACGTGCAGAGGCAGCTAAGAAGGTCAAGTTTGATAGTCTTGTGACCTTGGAAGGGCTGTCTTCATCTGAATTTGTGGAGATGAGGAAGAGGGACATGTACACTCTCCCTCGCAACTCTCGTGACCGTTGCTTTGTCCGCAGAGAGCAAGAGCTGATCATGAAGGAATTCTATGCTTCTCTCAAGAAGTATCCGGTTTGCCCTCAGACGGTCATGGATTTCTCTCATTTGCCAAGTACAGTGCATACTTCGGAGAGGCTGTGTGGATCACTCGCAAGCTTGGGCTCCATCCACTCATGAAGATTCAAGAGCCCTACAACATCACATTGGTCCAACAGTTCTTTGCTACCTTGGTGTTTGGAGATGGTGAGGAGATCCCCATGACTTGGATGACCGGAGAAGAGGTTTGTCACTCCAACTTCATGGACTTTGCTGCTCTCCTTGGGTATGAGTTTCGTGGTGCTACTACTCCTAGTGGCATAAGGATGCATGTGGATGGGGAGTACTATGAGAAGAAGAAGCTTGCTCCTCTCTACACCGGGGATGACAAGAAGATTGTCATTGGGGGCACTCTTGGGCTGTCCAAACGGTCCAACATCTTGCTCCGCATATTCCGGGCCTCCATTGCCCCTCAAGCCGGTAACTTTGATGCTATTCGTGGGGCCTTAGTGAATCTCTTGGCCTACTCTCATGAAGTCTATTGCCAAGGGGAGACCGCACATGTTGAGCCACTTGATGTGATGGATTTCATTCACAATGAGATCAATGATTGCATTCTCAACAAGAAGACTCCCCTTTATGCTCCTTTTATCATGAAGCTCATCCTTGCTCAACAACTCAACCTTCCTCTCCTCACGGCAAACCTTGTGGATCACAAGGTTGTGAAGCTTCAACGCAAAGAACCCACCGGTCACTCCAAAGAACCATTTGCTCCGGTGAGAGGTGAAGATGATGATGCCTTTGCCGAGGGAGTGTCCACTAGAAGGGGCCCAAGGATGAAGCATGCTAGCAATGCCGGCTCTAGCTCCAACAATGAGTTTGCTCAAGAATACAAGAAGCTCAATTGGTTCCAAAGGAATGTGCTTTGCATGAATGTGGACATCCGTCACAAGCAATATGAGAGCTACATTTCTCAAAAGCACATCAATGACAATCAAGATGTTCTTCACAAGGCTTTTCGGAAATCTCAACCGGGTTATGTGGAATCACCTCCTTCCTCTTCATCATCCGGTACTCACAGCTATGGCAAGTGGACCAAGGGTCTGACTGACTGGCAAGCCTTTGAGGAGGTCACCTCTGGCACCTCCAATGTGCGTCATGGCAAGAAGCCCATGGCTGCTGATGATCTTGAAGAAGGAGATGAGGACTTCGATGCCGGTTCCGAGGACGAGCCCGAGGATGAAGACGATGAGTGATCTCATGGGCGTGTAGCATCGCTCTTTTCCCTTTTTGGTGTCTCGATGCCAAAGGGGGAGAAGTAGCTCTACTAGGTTGTCTTCGTTGGGATTTGCATGGGGTGGTTATTTGGATTTGCACTTCGTTTGCTTTGCTTTGGTCGAGACACAACTTCATGGACTTTCATGTTGTGTCTCATCTATCTTAGTGTTGAACCTTTTAAATGTGTGTGGTACGTTATGTGTGTGAGACTTAAGTTCATATGTTGCTTAGTAAGACTATTAAATTTGTGCTATCTTGTTAGTCTTACTTATATGCTTATGGTTAGTCTCATATATTATTACTTGCACTTGGTATAATTGTGAAATATATAGGGGGAGTGATGATTCTTACTTGTGTGGCTCATGTTCAAATGCAAATGGTGTTGTGCACACAAGTAGGGGGAGCTTTTGCTATATATTTATTTTATTGTGTTTATATCTTGCAAATCCGTATGTTGTCATCAAACACCAAAAAGGGGGAGATTGAAAGGGCATTTCCCTAATAAATGTATTTTGGTGTTTGTTAACAATATTTGGTGAATTAACCATTCTATTAAAGCTCTGCAGATTTTCTAGGTTAATTCAGGATCTCGCGGAGGTTCACCCCAAAAAGGAAGAAAAGATCGAAGCCCATAGTCCAGTAGTGGAGTTAGGGCTTAGTTGTCTTATAGGGTGCTTCGCGAAGGTGGAATTGGTGGAGAGGGGATCCACGAAGTGTTGCTGTTGCTACTTCTAGGGCGGAGACTCCGGCCCTGGTGGCCAGAGACTCCGGCCTAGGAGTGTCGCCCCAGCAATCCTCCCGGTTGGATAGTTCAGATGCCCTCCCGGAGTTAGGCCGGAGACTTTCTGTCTCTGGCCGGAGACTCCGGATGGGGCGGACTCCGGTCCCAGCGGCCGGAGACTCCGGTCTGGCCAGCCGGGTAAGGGTTGGCTAGTGGCTTGGTCAGTTCAGAGACCAGGCCGGAGTTGGGCCGGAGACTTTTGTCTCTGGCCGGAGACTCCGGCCCTGGAGTCACTTAGGGCGGAGACTCCGGCCCTCCTGGCTGGAGACTCCGGCCCTAGTCGACCAGCAACGGCTACATTTCGTGGAGGAGTATATAAAGCCTTCTTCTTCCTCAAGAGAAGGCTGCGGCTTCCACTCTCTCTCCTCCATTGTTCCAAAGCTTCAAAGCCCTAGTTCTCTCTCCCTAGCCAATAGAACTCAAAGCCCTTTTGGGATTTGAGGGAGAAGACCTAGATCTACACTTCCACCAAGGCGATTTGATTTCCCCCCTCTCTTTGTTGAGGGGCTTGTTACTTGTGTGATTCATCGGATTCCTAGCCGGAAGAAGCCGTCCTCTAAGCTTAACTTTGTGTGTAAGAGCTTGGTGGGCCTATTGGGAGCCTCCAATTGAGTTGTGGAGCTTGCCCCAATACTTTGTGTAAAGGTGTCGTGCCGCCTTCAAGGGCATCGCTTAGTGGAGCGTGGACTCGCCTTTGTGGCTTATTCACCGGAGAATAGGGTGAGCCTTTGTGGCGTTGGTGGCCTTTGTGGCACCACACCTCTCCAACGTAGACGTACTTCCCGTAACAAGGAAGGAACTACGGGAATACATCCTCGTGTCTTCGTGTCTCCATTGCGGTGACCTCTATCCTTTACTCGTACCTTTACTTATATTGTTATTGCTAGCTTGCTTGTCACTCTAGGTAAATTCACTTAGTATCACATCTAGAGAATTTACCTTCTTGTCTAGTCTTAACTTGAAAAGAATTAAAAATATTGGGTAGCTCCTATTCACCCCCCCTCTAGTCGCTCATACGATCCTTTCACCGGTCTATATTTCTTTTTCTCGCTATCCCCTCGTCAAAAGAATCTAAATATATAGTAATCAAGCTTGTGTAGAACACCTTTTAGTAGGAGAAAAATGATATCATATACAATACCATATTGGTAAGTACTGAATTAATGAGTACCAGTCTTCCTCCAAGGGACAACAATTTTCTTTTATAACTACTAAGACGCTTCTGTAGTCTTTCCTCCACTAATTTCCATTCGGCAATAGTTAATCTCCGATAATGAATCGGGATTCCCAAATATCGAATAGGAAACTAGCCTTGCCCACAACCAAACAGCTCCGCAAATAAGGCTGCTGAATCCTGGGATTCATCAAAACAGAACAAATTCACTTTTATGGAAGTTAATTTTAAGACCCGAAAGTTGTTCGAAAGCTGCCAAGATTAACTTGAGGTTTCATGCTTTTTCGAGATCAGGTTCCATAAACATAATTATATCATCGGCGTATTGAAGAATCGATAATCCACCATCAACGAGAAGTGGGATCACTCCTTCAATCTGACCATTAGATTTAGCTCGTTCGATCAAAATGACAAGCACATCAGCCACTATGTTAAATAACATCGGTGATAATGGATCGCCTTGGTGTAACCCTTTTCTTGTCTGAAAATATCGACCAGTGTTATCATTGACTCTAATCGCAACACTACCTCCAGACATGAAATCATTGATCACAACACGTCATTTAGGAGAAAAACCTTTCATCCTGAGTGTTTGTTGTAGATAGGACCATTTAACTTTATCATACGCCTTCTCAAATTTTTTAAAATTGCCCCTTTTTTTTAGAATGCAGTTCATGAACCGCCTCATGTAGAACGACTACCCCATCAAGAATATTCTATCCCTGCATGAATGCAGTTTGTGATGGCTGCACCACATAATCGGCCACCGTATTCAGTCTAATGGTGGCCATTTTCGTAAAAATCTTGAAACTTACGTTCAAGAGATAGATAGATCTTTATTGTTGAATCCTTTTTGCCTTATTAACTTTTGTAACAAGATAACCTCATCAAAATTCAGATGAAATAATTATAACTGTCCAGCGTGTAAAACACTGAACATATGTAGAAGATCTATTTTAATAGTATCACAATAAGACTGATAAAACTTAGCAGGGAAACTATCCAAATCCGAAGCTTTATTATGTTCCATTTAGAAACGGCTTTCTTAACCTCCTCTTCCTAATAGGGGCACTTAATACAGGGAGCATTGCAAAAAGGAAATTCATGAAAAGGCTACGACAAGGTAGATAAATATTGGTATAGGAAACATTCTTGAGAATCACACATACTCTAGTCTGATTCCGATTGCTTCAAAAGGTGCGTACAAACAACTCAGTGGTCACCACAAAAGGTGAGTAAAGCGGGAGTGGCGGAAGCCCTGAAGCATGTGCAGCTCACAGATGGTGTACTAAATCAAATGAAAACCCCCTGGAAGCTGGAATGGCGTCTGATTGCTTCAAAAGTGCAGTAGCCAATCTCTCCGTCAAGAATGGTAACGACAGTTTTCCTACGAGCTGCATTTCGATCGTTGCACACACTCAACCCAAGCTGCGCGGAGCGGACACCGCACAGCGGAGTACTACGGGCGCGATTGGTAGCCGGCAAAGAGTTGAACCAAGCCCCGGGGAGCCAAGAGATCGTTGATTGGATTTCTAGGCTTCCTCATTTTCTCGGTCCATACGCGCGTCAAAGCACCCTCCACACAGGCCCTAGGGATACCTCCGAATCGAGCGTTTTCACGGGGCCAGCCTCTGGGGGGCGCAACGCGAGGCTTCGCCTGCACGCCTGGGGAAGGAGCGCGAGACGCCGCGTCGTTTCGTCGCACGTGCCATTACTTCCCCTCGCTGCCCAACCTCTCTTATCTCTCTCTCCTCTCACTCTTCCTCTCACTCTCCTCCCCTAAACCGCCGGACGATTTCTCTTCCACCACCGACAACTGCACCGACGGAGGAGGCCCTGCTGCCTTGCCACTTCCTCGCCGCTTCCTCGCCGCTTCCTCGCATCGTCGGGGAGCAAGCATCTAGCCAGATTTCAACCGCCGCCTGCGAAATGTCGGTAAGCACCCTCAATCCCATGTTGTACATTCGGTCTCCCTTCATGATGTTTGTAGGCGCGCGCTAGATGACATGCATAGCGGATGATGTGCGCATCTGCTAGGGTTAGGGTTCGATCTGTTAGATGTCGGGTTCAATGTACTGTAGTGCCAGGGTTTGTTTCCCTTTCGTCGATGTGCGCAGCTGCTAGGGTTAGGGTTCGATCTGTTAGATACCGACGATGTCGATGATGAACACCCTTTGTTAGATCTGTTTCCATAGCATATCATACCGATGATGAACACCATTTGTGCGCAGATCATAGTGAGGTAGCGAGCATTTAACATGTGCTCTGCTCACCAAAGTATGGTGTGCTTGGCCACATGTTAAATATTCGATTATCTCAGTAATCTGACTAGACGTTTGCCACAATTCGTTCTATTCAACCTTGTGTGTATAACAAAAATCAGTCCTTGTTCAACACATATGGTTGAATAGCATCAATTGTGGCGTCTACCACGCATACATTGTCTGAGGCAAGCCGTTTTGATGTGTTTTTTTGCTCAGTCGTAGCTGTGATTAGCCAATGATTCAAATAGGTCTGTATATTAGTGGCCAAATGATCTTTCTGGACCTTATGCACTGCATATTTCATCTACAATGAGCACTGCATTTGGTCCCGAAGGATCATTCGTGCCACAAGATCAGCATTGTATGAGACGTTTGAGTTTGTATGTCAATGTTTTTCTTGCTCTTGAGCCAATGATTAAAGACATGATCTGATATAGGTTGCACAATGATTTTATCTGACACTATACCTTACACATGTAGTGAAAAATGTGCACTGCATTAGGTCAGCTAAAATCATTCTTGCAGCACATCACTACTATGAGGCTCCACATATCTTGATGTGTTTTTTGGCTCAGTCATATCTGTGATTAGCCAATGATTCAAATAGGCCTGGATATTAGTGGTCGAATGATCTTTCTAGACCTGAGATCGGAGTGCTGCCACTCCCGGACGGCTTCAGGCCTTATGTAGGCCCGGTGCCGGGGAAGATGATCATCAAGACCACCACTGGCTGCCAGTGGGAGGTGAGCGTCAAGGCCGTCCTGGAAGCTGGCTGGCCAGAATTCGCGGTCGCTCACAACCTCAAGATCGGCTACCTTCTGTTCTTCAAAAAGCTCACCGCAAGAAAGTACAGGGTGGTCGTCTTTGACTACTCGTGCTGTGAGGTTGGTCGTCTTCAAGAAGCTCACCGCAAGCTCCCCAAACGCGTACGTCCAGGCTACCAATCGCGCCCTACAGCTCTGTTGGTCGCGAGATGCATAGCTGCTTCTGTGCCGCGCCTTTTCTCCGTCGGTACTCCGTCAAGCGGCTAAACAGTAACGGAGAGAAAGGCACCTCCGTGTCCGACGACGATCAATCGGGTCGCCCATCAGCGATCAGTCCCACGGGAGACATGGAGGGGGCAAGTTGCCACGCTCATGTCGTCATGTGGAGCGCAACAAGTTGCTCCCGGCTTGGCGCCCCGGCACGTCGAAACCCAGCATGAATGAATATGAACTCGAGAAAGAAAACAAAACAAAAACAGTCTTCCTTCCATTTCGTTTTGTTTTTACCAGGCCGCATATATACGCAACGTTCGAATCCAACCGCCACGCATTAACGCTGCCCCGAGGCGCCACCAACCAGTCAACAAGGCTCAAGTCTGCCGTCCGTCCGCCGCAGCTCGGTCGGGTTTGGCCGCGTCACTCGCAGCTCCAGTGATTTGATTTCAGGCCGTGATTTGAAATTCGAAACACCGGTGCGGTCCGGTCCGTCGTCTTTACGGAACGCGGTGCGGCGTGCCTCTCTCGTAGCCGCAGCCTCCATTTATTAATCCCCTTTTCCGCGAGAGCGAGAGCGAGAGCGAGGGAGTGGAGTGTGGCTCTCTTTTTCCTGCCGTCGCAAGCTTCTGCCTTTCCACGACCTCCCGTCCCTCTCGTTCGTGCTGCTCTGTTCCCATCCTTTCCTAGGACGCGCTGCGGACGCCGAGATCTTTCACAGGGCGGACGAGCACCGGCAATGCCGAGATCCAGGTACGTGCGCCTTGCGGACACCAAACGAAGCAGCGCAAGCTCCATTTCCATTTGAACTCGAGGTTTGCTGCTGGTTTCCTTCCGTTTCTGATGTGCGACGTTCCATCCCAGGGGGTCCGAGCTGCCGCAGCGGCCGTCGCCGCGCGCGCCGCTGCACCTCAAGACCACCACGGCGTCCTCCGACTCCAACGGTGCTCACCACCGCTCCGTCCTCGACCGGACCAGCCCCAAGGTCGCCGACCGACACTCGCCGCGCAGCCCGCTGCCCGAGGTACGCTAACCAAGCTGTCTCAAATGTTCCGTTAAGGTCTCGGTCTCACTGACCCGGCGGCGGCGCGATTTGCAGAAGAAGCGGGCGGGGACGCGGGTGGCGGAGCTGGAGACCAAGCTCGGGAAGGTGCAGGACGAGCTCAAGAAGCTGCGGGAGCAGCTCGTCTCCGCGGAGGCCGCCAAGAAGGACGCCCAGGTCGCGCTCGAGGAGGCCAAGAAGCATGTCGGTACCCCAAAGGCGGCCGCATCTCCTCCCTCTCCCGCTCCCGTAGCGCTCGAGGAGGACAAGAAAGCCGAGGAGGTCATCAAGGTCGCTGAACCTGCTGAACCGGCTTTGCCGGCGGCCGAAGAGGAGCATGAGGAGGAGAGCAGCATAAACTCCCCGGCCACCGACGTGTTTGAGGTCGTCCAGACCGAGTCGGGCGACAAGGAGAACCACCACAGCGCGCTCGTCGCTGAGGAGGACAGCGAGGAGGTGAGCTGTGGGGACAAGGCGGCGCTGGCAGCGGCCGAGGAGGATCTGGAGGTGGAGGAGACCAAGACCATGATCGAGGAGGCTACCACCAATGCCTCTCCACCCGCCACTGCCGGCGGCGACGAAAAGAACAGCCCAGCCACAGAGGTCACGGAGCTCAAGGCCCAGCTGGCGACCAGGGAGATGGAACTCGCCGCCCTGACGGCCGACAACGCTGAGCTCAAGAAGCTGGCGGCGGAGGCGGCCTCCGCGGCCAGGGCTGCCGAGGAGGACGCGGCGGCGAAGGCCTTCCTGGTCGAGCAGGAGCTCAAGGAGTGCGCGGCGCGCGAGGCCCGGATGGGCGAGCAGCTGCGGGCGTCCGACGCGGCCCGCGAGGCG
This sequence comes from Dactylis glomerata, assembly GCA_007115705.1. Classification (NCBI taxonomy): domain Eukaryota; kingdom Viridiplantae; phylum Streptophyta; class Magnoliopsida; order Poales; family Poaceae; genus Dactylis; species Dactylis glomerata. The sequence goes on along the minus strand of QXEO01000220.1, from coordinate 6,204,016 downwards.
CTCGAGGGCGAGATGCGGCGCCTGCGCGTGCAGACCGAGCAGTGGCGGAAGGCGGCGGAGGCGGCCGCCGCGGTGATCGGCGGAGACGCGCACCTCGTCGGGCACCACGGCCTCGCCGGGAACGGCAACGGGTGGGGGTCCCCTGCCACGATGCCGGACGACGGCGACGACGAGGGGTTCGGGAGCAAGCGGAAGGGCGCCGGCGGCATTCGGATGCTCGGCGACCTGTGGAAAAAGAAGGGCAACAAGTGAAGGACCGCAATGTGGCTTGTGTCGGATCGGAGATTCGCAGCTCGCAATGGCGAGCTAGCTCGGCTCGCCTAGCTCCAGCACACGCATCGTCGTTTACTGCATTTTGGTTCGGCTTTCAGTTATGTTTGTATGATGATCGTGAGATTGAAACTCTGCTGCGTGGTGCCGGATGATCGATGCTGCATTGCTGCTGCTGCACACTGCAAGAAGCACAACCAAGATAGCAGTCCGGTTGCTAGAGCTGTTGGTAGTTTAGGAACTATTTTGGAATCTTTCATGTCATAAACTTGATGCGTCGTAGAGATGAGCACTGAATTTTCTCGCTGTTTGGAGCAATTCTAGCAACTTGAATCCGACGCTTGCCTTTGCACTCCTTGCAAAATAAAAAATAAGAATCTGTTGCCCGTTTTGTTCAAAAAAAATTAAGAATCTGTTGCACAGAAGCTCATTTCATATATCTTCCCGAACAGCATTTTCAAAGTCGCTCGTGAACTTCTCAATCAGCGTCACTCGGTCAAATCGGATAAGGTAGGATTTTTCAGCAGTAGATCATTACGTACTTGAATCAGCATCAGAGTCAGTCAAATACAGTAGATCATTACTACAACACTGGCTTTTTCATAATTGTTCATGATGCCTTCTGAAGATAGTATTTTTCGGGGATGCAGCCAAAGATTTGGAGCAGAACACTCGTTTTGAAAACGCCTCTGGCGACAAAGGCCGTCGACTGTGTGTTGGACCACACTCTGAAAACCCTGGAGTTGCAAAACAAAAACAACCCTTTGCACTTTGCAGTGCCAAACTGCAAAAGGATGGAGGGCTGGGCCACACGAGACGAGATCTGCAAAAAGACATACATGCGGGGCACAAATGCCTAACCAAAAGTATCGATTACGACTCACTATGCCATCATTATTCTCATCTGCCAAATCCAAGAAAGATCCAGCACGAAATTGACAAAAGATGATTACCCACTCCACTCAGCTAGTCAGCTAGCAATCGGTAGTATCAGGTGAAATGAATTAGTAGAGCCAGCAAAGAGAATGAGCTAGGTGTACAAGATTATTAGTAAGAAAGCAAGGATGGTGGTGAGCGGGGACAGTAAGGTATGATTGGTTGCCTCAGCCTGTTGTCCCTGGGGTTATGGCCAGGTAAAAACTCCCTTTGAGCCATATTGTGGATTTTGTTTGGTTGTTCACGAAGTGTTTTCTTGCATGAGTTCAGGAACTGTATCACCGGTTTTTGGTTGGCTGCATTGCAACATTTCATCAAAGACGAATACCACAGATCGATGTTTGGTAGCAACTCAAACGAGTGATGTCGTAATATCTTCCATCGAGTGGTAAGGTTACCCAACACATAATACGGAATACCGCTGACACAAGGAGTTTAGATAAACCGTTCATCATTAGGGGGTGGTATTGCATCCTAGCAGTTACCATAATTACTGATACACCACAAGCTAACCAAAAACCTACAGCTTGTGATGCATCTCAAGTTCATTATCGAAGAAGTTAGTATATACAACCTTCCAAAAAAATTGCATTTCATGCATCAGTTTTGATCATTCCTAGCTAGCGGAAGGGATATTAGAACATGTCCCAAAATATACATGATCTCAACAGATCACAACCACCACCATGTTAGATGATGTGTTATAGTCGTATACGATATGGTGTAGTACACCAATCGTATACGGATACCAACTTCTTGTACAAGCCACGCAAGGGGCTGTTCCTTGCTATATAACACGCAACCGGTGCCTCAGAGAGGTACACCGTTCCCACAAATCTTTTCACATGGTATCAGAGCCCCTCCCTTCCCTGACCTAGCCGCCGCCCTCGATATTGCCGCCGCCGCCGCAAACCGGCCGCCGCCGCCTCCAATAACCTAGCCGCCGCCGCCGCCCTTAGTGCTGCCGCCGCCCCAATACCCTGCTGCTGCTGCTTCCTTGCCGCCGCTGCCGCCCAAATACAATATCACATCTAAAACCCTAGCCGTCGCCGGTCGTGTTTCTTACCGCCGCCGCAATACCCTGCCGCTGCCGCTGTCTAGCCGCCGCCGCTCAATACAAATACTGCCACCGCCGCCCTTAGTGCTGCCGCCGCTCCGATATACATATCAATACCGATACTCACAAACCCTAGCGTCGTCTCAAGATCGTCGTCATGAGCTCGTCGTCATCCTCTTCATCGACGGTTTCGCTGGCCGCCACCCTGGGATCGCCGCCATCGCAGCCCCTGACTAGGGGCAATTTTCTGCTCTGGAAGGCCCTGATCTTCCCCGCCTTCCGAAGTGCTGATGTTGTTGGTCTGGTTGTTGGCACCGACCAGCCTCCCAACAAGACCCTGGAGGTCGAAGATTCTGACAAGAAGAAGTCCGGTGTGCCGAATCCTGCGTACACAACTTGGCTTGCACGTGATCAAGTGGTACTCCGTTTTCTCCTGAATTCCTTGTCACCTAAAATATTGTCTCATATGCTTGGACTAGAATCTACTGCCGAGGTTTGGGCTGCTATTCTTCGCATGTGCTCCTCGGCGTCTCGATCTCAAGTGCAGTACCTGCGGTCTGCTCTTAATGATACCAAGAAACTCAATCTCAGTGCTGATGAATACTTCACCAAGATGAAGGGCTTTGCTGCTGAACTTGCTGCTGCTGGCAAAACACTTGAAGATGATGAATTCGTGGGATATCTCCTTCATGGTCTTGATGGCACATACAATGCGCTGGTCACCTCTGTTGAAGGTAATCCAGCTACCACCATTGATGATTTTCTTGGACAGCTACGCTCCTATGATGCTTGCAACACAAATTCTGGTGATGCTGGTGATGGCACGTTCATCTCCTCTGTGAACGTTGCTCATCGTGATGATAGAGATACTCGTCCTCCTGGTCGCTCTCCTGATAATGGTCGCCAGGAGTATCGTGGTGGTGGTGGTGGTGGTGACTACCGCCGCCGTGATGGTGACTGGCGTGATCGCCGTGATGGCCGTGATGGTGACTGGCGTGACTGCCGTGATGGACGTGATGGTGATTGGCGTGATCGCCGTGACCGACATGATTGTCGCAATGATGGTGGTGACCGCCGCAATGGTGATGGTGGTGACCGCCGCAATGGTGGCGGTAGTGATCGTCGCCAGGGTAGACGCAAGATCCATGGACGTCCTCCTACACCATATGTTGATGTGACTTGTCAGATTTGCAAGATCCATGGACACTCTGCTGCTGATTGTTGGTGGCGTCATGATAATGATAGTGATGATGATGCTGATCATAGAGATAAAAGTGCTCATCTTGCTTCATATGGTGTTGACTCAAATTGGTATACTGATACTGGTGCCACAGATCATATCACTGGACATCTTCAGAAGCTCTCTACACATGATAAGTATCAAGGCCATGATCGTGTTCACACCGCTGAAGGCAATGGTATGCATATTAGTCATATTGGTCACTCTATTTTGCGCACTCCACATAGTTCCTTTCATCTCAATAATATTTTACATGTCCCCAATGCATCCAAAAATTTATTATCCGTTCATAAATTTACCCTTGATAACAACATCTTTATTGAGTTCCATCCCTTCTTCTTTTTGATCAAGGACCAAGCAACAAGAAGGATTCGGTTTAAAGGTCCTTGTCATGGTGGACTCTACCCCTTGGTGCCTATTTCTACTACATCCTCCAAGCACACCTTCATCATCATTAAGCCGTCTTCCTCTACATGGCATCGTCATTTAGGGCATCCCTCTTCCTTTGTGGTTCAACAAGTTCTTCGCAAAAATAATTTAACTTATTCTCCAGAAATAAACCCTTATGTATGTGACTCTTGTCAGCTTGCCAAAAGTCACCAGTTGCCATACCCCATATCCACTAGTGTATCCACTGTTCCTTTGGAACAGGTTTTCTCTGATGTATGGGGCCCTGCTCCTCTTTCTGTTGGCAAACATGCATACTATGTAAGCTTTATTGATGATTTTAGCAAATTTACATGGATCTACTTGTTAAAGAAGCGTTCAGATGTCTATCAAGTTTTTCTTAATTTTCAACAATATGTTGAGCGCAAGTTTGATAGGAAAATTGTCACTATGCAAACTGACTGGGGGGGGGGTGAGTATGAGAAATTAAATAGTTTCTTTCAGAAAGTTGGCATCACTCATCATATTTCTTGCCCTCATGCTCATCAACAAAATGGGTCAGCTGAGAGAAAACATCGACATATTGTAGAAGTTGGTCTATCTCTTCTTGCCAATGCTTCAATGCCTTTGAAATTTTGGGATGAAGCTTTTCTCACAGCAACTTTTCTCATTAACTTACTCCCCAGCAAGGTGATAAACCATGAAACTCCCACTGAACGTCTTCTTCACATCAAACCAAACTATGATGCCCTTCGCACTTTTGGGTGTGCTTGTTGGCCCAATCTTCGTCCTTACAATAAGCGCAAGCTTGCTTTTCGCTAAAAAAAATGTGTCTTCTTGGGTTATAGTCCCATGCATAAAGGCGTCAAGTGCCTTGATGTCTCTACAGGACGAGTCTATATTTCTAGAGATGTTGTCTTCGATGAAAATCTTTTTCCTTTTTCTGATCTTCATCTTAATGCTGGTCGTCGACTCAAAGAGGACATCTTTCTTTTACCATCTTCATCGTATGTGGATGCACAAAATACTGTTGATCATATTTCTCCCATTGTGCCTATAACTGATGCGGTGCAGGTTGTTGATTTAGCTGAAGAAAATCGAGATGAAAATAATGCGGAACATGCTGCTGAAAATAATGCAGAAAATAATGCAGAAAATCATGGAGCTGGCGCTGAATCCGAGGAGGAACATTCCTCTCTTTCTGATCCCGAGGTGGATCTTCCTGATCCCGAGGCGGATCCGGCCGGGGCCCCACTGTCCTCGCCACGCGCGCCTCCTGATCCCGAGGCGGATCTGGCCAGGACCCCCCCTGTCCTTGCCACGTGCGCCGACCCCGCCCTCGGACCGCGCGCTGTCTGCCTCTCCGTCTGCCACGCGGCGTGCCCGGGTTGGCCATCGCTCCCCTGAGCAGGAAACTGATGATTCCATGGGTCCCAGCTCCCCCGGATCTTCTATGCCATCGGATCTTCTATGCCATCGGATCCTGCAGCAAGTGATACTGAAAACAGTGACAATGATGATTCCGTGGGTCCCAGCTCCCCCGGATCTTCTATGCCATCGGATCCTGCAGCAAGTGATACCAAAAATAGTGACAATGATGATCATGTTGCTTCTCCTCCTGTTATACAACCTCCTTTGCCTCCTCGCACCCGTCTTCGACAAGGTATAAGCAAACCGAAAAATATACTGATGGCACTGTTCGATATGGTATGCTCTCTTCAACAGGTGAACCATGCAATTTGAAGGAAGCACTTGATGATCAACATTGGTGCAAGGCAATGGAGGAGGAATATGAGGCACTAATACAGAATAAAACTTGGCGTCTTGTCCCTCCAAGTCCCAATAAGAATATTATCGATTGCAAATGGGTGTATTGTATTAAGAAAAGAGCTGATGGAACTATAGATAGATACAAGGCAAGGTTGGTTGCAAAAGGTTTCAAGCAAAGGTATGGCATTGATTATGAGGATACCTTCAGTCCAGTTGTTAAAATTGCTACTATTAGGACAGTATTAGCTATTTCTGTCTCTCGTGGATGGAGTTTGCGATAGCTAGATGTCAAGAACACGTTTTTGCATGGTGTTCTGGAAGAGGAGGTTTATATGAGACAACCACCTGGTTTTGAACATCCTCACGCTCCGCAGTACATATGCAAACTTGATAAAGCTATATATGGACTGAAGCAGGCTCCCAGAGCATGGTACTCCAGACTAAGCTCCAAATTATGTGAACTTGGTTTTATACCCTCCAGGGCTGACACCTCATTATTTCTCTACAATCGATCAGGTATCACAGTTTATGTGCTGATTTATGTAGATGATATTATTGTGACAAGTTCCTCAGATAATGCGATTACTGCTCTTCTTCGAGATCTTAATGAGAACTTTGCTATAAAAGATTTAGGGGATTTGCACTTTTTCCTTGGTATAGAGGTAAAGCGGATTCCCAATGGTCTTCTTTTGACACAAGAAAAATATGCTACTGAATTGCTTGAAAAGGTTGGAATGACTAAGTGTAAGACAGCTCCTACACCATTATCTTCTTCTGATCAGTTGTCTCTTCATAATGGTACACCACTTGGCCCTGAAGATAGTACTCAATACAGAAGTATAGTTGGAGCATGATACGTCCAATTTGCATCACTATTTTGTATCATAATTTACTGTTATTCATTGATATATTTCATATTTAGATATGATACTTATGTTATTTCCTTTGCTTTCACATGTTTGATGATCATCGGGGGAGTTGCTGCCGGAGTCAGGATTCTGCTGGAAAAAGGACCATCAAGAGACCATATTTTGAAGATCAGGAAAATTCCAGAAAAATACCTAGAAATTATATTTTCCCAGAAGAATCAGGAAGCCAGAAGGATGAGTCGAGAGGAGCCAGGGGGCCCCACACGCCAGGGTGGCGCGGCCAGCCCCCTGGCCGCGCTAGCCCTGCGTGAGGCCGCCCTGGCCCACCTCTGGCCTCGCCCCTTCGCGTACATCATCGTCCCCGAAAACCTAAGTCAGGGGGGCTCAGAGTTAGACACAGCCGCCTCTGCGGGGCGGAGAACACCAGAGAGAGAAAAGCTCTCCGGCAGGGAGAAATCTGCCGGGGAAATTCCTTCCCGGAGAGGGGAGATCGTCGCCATCGTCATCACCATCGCACCGGACTTCATCGGGATCATCATCGTCATCATCTCCATCACCAGCACCTCCATCTCCACCATCACCACGCCATCCCGCTGTAACATTTTGAGTTGGATCTTGTTATATTCATAGGGGAAACTTTCTCGGTGTTGATTACTCTTGTAGTTGATGCTATTGAGTGGAACCGTTGAGTTAAGATTTATGTTCAGATTGTTATTTACCATTATTTCACCTCTGATCATGATCCATATGATGTCTTGTGAGTAGTTCGTTTAGTTCTTGAGGACATGGGAGAAGTCAAGATGTTAGTAGTGAATTATTGTTGAGAAATATTTAATGGTTTGATATTGTTGTGGTGCTATTTCACTAGTGGTGTCATGTGAACGTCGACTATATGATACTTCACCATTTATGGGCCTAGTGAGATGCATTGTGTATTTGGCTACCGATTGTGGGGATGCTGGAGTGACAGAAACCTAAACCTCCGTTGGGAAACCATTGCACCAGGGAGCGTAGGATCTTAGAGTTTAAGGCTGTGGTTAGATTTATCTTAATTACTTTCTTGTATTTGCGGATGCTTGCAAGGGGTATAATCACAAGTGTGTATTTATCCTAGTAAGGGTAGTGTGCTAGCACAGGTTCACCCCCATAACACCTATCAAACCAATAAATACTATTGGCTCTATGAAGCGAAAGCTCTTGACAGAAACTCCCGTGTGTCCTCGAGAACGTTTGGTTATTATAAGTACACAACCGGCTTGTCCTTTGCTGAAGAAAGGATTGGGCCACTTGCTGCAATTGTTACTACTGTCTTTTATTTACTCGCACTTTATTTACTCGTATTACCAAATACCCCTGAAAACCTGTTTGCTAGTATTTACAGTGATTCCTTGATCAAAACCGCTCATCAACACCTTCTGCTCCTCGTTGGGTTCGACACTCTTATTTATCAAAAGTACTACGATACACCCCCTATACTTGTGGGTCATCAAGACTATTTTCTGGCGCCGTTGCCGGGGAGCTTTGCGCTATTGAAGAGTGGAATTGGAAAAGGTAACCGTCGCTGTGAGTATTGTTTTTATTTTGTCTTTTATTTTTGTTTTACTCTGCTATGGAGAACTCTCCATTTGGTTTCCTATTTGGAAACACATCTACTACTACTACTGCTGCACATGCGGAGGAACCACCACCGTCACCGCCTGCTGAAATTGATCCTTTTAAAATACCTATGAAAATTGTTGGGCGTATTATGGATAACTGCTATTCAGGAGATGGAACTGTCCATCCGGGTGATCACTTATTATTTATACATGAATTATGCGAGTTGTTCAGATGTGCAGGTATTTCACCAAGCCAGGTTAAGAAGAAATTATTCTCATTATCATTGAAAGGCAGAGCTGAAGAGTGGTATCGACTACTCCAAGATGGTCCATCTATGGCATGGGAGGATATTGTACCTCTCTTTTATTCCAAGTTTTATCCTGCAAGTGAAATTCATAAAGACCGTAACCGGATATATAATTTTTGGCCTCATGATGGAGAGAGTATTGCCCAAGCGTGGGGGAGATTGAAGTTACTAATGCTCAAATGCCCCATTCATGAGCTCCCCAATAATATTGTTATTGATAATTTTTATGCGCGGCTTACTCTTCCTGATAAGGATTATTTGGATGCTTCTTGCTTTGGATCATTTACTCATATGAAAGAAGATGCTAAGTGGAAACTTCTTGACCGAATACAAGAGAATGCTGAAGGTTGGGAAAATGACAAAGGTAGGAAGTCAGGTATAAACTATGATTATGAATGCATTAAATCTTTTATGGGAACCAATGACTTTCATAGTGTTAGCACTGCTTATGGTCTTGATTCACAAATACTTGCTAATTGTCTTAAGGCTTTTGCCTCTTATATTGATGTTCGAAAGAAAGATTGGAACAAATATCAAGCGCCTTATAAAGATTCTATTAGTCATATACCTGCTGCAGCTACTGAAGTTTGTACTGTTGATAGCATTGTGCCTGAACCTTATTTTGAGAAGACACCTTTCCCTGCTAAGGTAAAGAAGTATTCTACTTTGGTAAGTGTGTCTAATAAAAGTACTAAGAAAGCTGCAGAACCTGATGAGCAAATTACTATTAAGTCTCCTGTAGCTATATTGAAGGATCTTGTTACTAAAGATGTAGGGGATGAATATATTCTTTTTTGTGAAGATGCTTCTAACATTCTCTCACATCCTAAAAAGCATAGGAAAACAAGTGTTCCCGTTATTTCTGTCAGGATTGGAGATCATTGCTATTATGGTTTATGTGATATTGGTGCTAGTGCAAGTGCTATTTCTTTAGAGCTTTACAAAGAAATCATGCACGAGATTGGCGCTTGTGAACTTGAAGATATTGATGTGGTTGTTCAGCTTGCTAACAGAGAGACTGTTTGGCCTCTTGGTATTGTTCGAGATGTGGAAGTTCTATGCGGTAAGACTAAATACCCCACTGATTTTCTAGTACTTGGTAAGGAGGCTAGTAAAACTTGTCCTATTATTTTTGGTAGACCATTTTTGAACACTTGTGGCGCCGTGATAGATTGTAAGAAGGAGAATTTTTTTACTAAGTTTAATGGAGAGTCTTATGAGTTTAATTTTTCCAAGTTTGCTAAGACTTCTTATGAAAATGAAACGCCTAATGAAAATTTTCAAGTTGAACAGCTTGCTTCTATTGCTCTTGCTCCTAATAATGCCTTGCAGCAATTCATGGAAGATCACGAAAGTGATGTTTTTAGCAAGGAAAGAGAAGAGATTGACGATATTTTTCTTCGTCAACCACCGTTACTCAAACATAATCTACCTGTGAAGGATCTTGGTACCACTTTGCCGCCTAAAGAAGATCCTGTGTTTGAATTAAAGCCTTTGCCTGATAATCTTAAATATGCTTATATTGATGATAAGAAAATATATCCTGTTATTATTAGTTCTAAACTTTCAGGGAAGGAAGAAGAAAGATTATTGGAGATATTGAGGAAACACCGAGGAGCTATGGGATATACTCTGGATGATTTAAAAGGGATTTCTCCCACTTTATGTCAGCATGCCATTAATATGGAGAAAGATGTGAAGCCAGTCGTGGAGCATCAACGCCGCCTAATTCCCAAGATGAAGGATGTGGTAAGAAACGAGGTATTAAAACTCCTTGATGCTGGTATTATTTATCCTATTGCTGATAGTAGATGGGTTAGTCCTGTTCATTGTGTTCCTAAGAAAGGAGGTATGACTGTTGTGCCTAATGAGAATAACGAGCTTATTCCTCAAAGGGTAGTTGTTGGTTATAGGATGTGCATTGATTATAGGAAGGTAAACAAAGTTACTAAGAAAGATCATTACCCTTTACCGTTTATAGATCAAATGCTAGAAAGGTTGTCTAAGAAGACTCATTTTTGTTTCCTCGATGGTTATTCTGGTTTCTCTCAAATTGCTGTTAAGAAGGATGATCAAGAGAAAACCACTTTTACTTGCCCTTATGGAACTTATGCTTATAGACGTATGTCGTTTGGTTTATGCAATGCTCCTGCTACTTTTCAAAGATGTATGTCTGCTATTTTTCATGGCTTTTGTGAAGAAATTGTGGAGGTCTTCATGGACGATTTCTCCGTCTATGGAACTTCTTTTGATAATTGTTTGCACAACCTTGATAAAGTTTTGCAGAGGTGCGAAGAAACTAACCTTGTTCTTAATTGGGAGAAATGCCACTTTATGGTAAATGAAGGAATTGTCCTTGGACATAAAATTTCTGAAAGAGGTATTGAAGTTGACAGAGCAAAAGTGGAGGCAATTGAGAAAATGCCCTGTCCCAGAGATGTTAAAGGTATTCGTAGTATTCTTGGTCATGCTGGTTTCTATAGGAGGTTTATTAAAGATTTCTCTAAGATTTCAAAGCCCCTTACCAATCTTCTTCAAAAGGATGTACCATTTGTCTTTGATGATGATTGTAAGGAAGCTTTTGAAACTCTTAAGAAGGCTTTAACTACTGCTCCTATTGTTCAACCACCTGATTGGAATTTACCTTTTGAAATTATGTGCGATGCTAGTGATTTTGCTGTTGGTGCTGTTCTTGGACAGCGCATAGATAATAAGTTGAATGTTATTCATTATGCTAGTAAGACTCTTGATGCTGCTCAGAAGAATTACGCTACTACTGAGAAAGAGTTTCTTGCTGTTGTTTTTGCTTGTGATAAGTTTAGATCTTACATTGTTGATTCTAAGGTTACTATTCATACTAATCACGCTGCTATTAGATATCTTATGACTAAGAAGGATGCTAAGCCTAGGCTTATTAGATGGGTGTTGCTTTTACAAGAGTTTGATTTGCATATCATAGATAGGAAAGGTGCTGAAAATCCTGTGGCTGACAATTTGTCTAGATTGGAAAACATTTCTTTTGATCCTATTCCTGTTAATGATAGTTTTCCAAATGAACAGTTGGCTGCAATAAATGTAACTTCGCGAGACCTTCCTTGGTATGCTGATTATGCTAACTTTATTGTTTCCAAGTATTTGCCTCCAACCTTTACAGCTCAGCAAAGAAGAAAATTCTTTTATGATTTGAGGCATTATTTTTGGGATGACCCACATTTATATAAAGAAGGAGTTGATGGTATTATGAGAAGATGTGTACCAGAATATGAGCAACAAGAGATATTAAGGAAATGCCATGGCAGTGCCTATGGAGGGCATCATGCTGGAGACAGAACCGCACAAAAGGTTCTACAGTCAGGTTTTTATTGGCTAACCCTCTTTAAAGATGCCAGAAGGTATGTTTTATCTTGCGATGAATGTCAAAGAGTTGGTAATATTTCTAGATGCAATGAGATGCCTATGAATTACACTCTTGTTATTGAACCGTTTGACTGTTGGGGATTTGACTTTATGGGTCCTTTTCCTCCTTCAAAAGGCTATACCCATATACTTGTTGCTGTTGATTATGTTACTAAATGGGTAGAAGCCATACCTACAAAGAGCGCCGATGGTGAGACCTCGTTGAAAATGCTTAAGGATGTTATTTTTCCTAGGTTCGGAGTGCCTAGATATCTTATGACTGACGGAGGTTCTCATTTTATTCACGGTAGTTTTAGAAAAACTCTTGCTAAGTATGATGTCAATCATAGAATTGCTTCTGCTTATCATCCCCAAACTAGTGGGCAGGTAGAGCTTTCAAATAGGGAGATCAAGTCTATCTTGCAGAAGACTGTCAATAGATCTAGGAAAAACTGGGCTAGTAAGTTGAATGACGCTTTATGGGCTTATAGAACTGCTTATAAGAACCCCATGGGTATGTCTCCTTATAAGATGGTTTACAGAAAAGCGTGTCACTTGCCCTTAGAATTAGAACACAAAGCCTTTTGGGCAGTGAGAGAGCTTAATAGAGATTTTAAACTAGCCGGCAAGAAAAGGTTGTTAGATTTGAGTTCTCTAGATGAGTGGAGAAACGAAGCGTATGAGAATGCCAGACTTTTCAAAGAGAAAGTCAAGCAATGGCATGATAAGAGAATTCTTAAGAGAGAGTTTCATGTTGGTGAGAAAGTTCTATTGTATAGGTCTCGTCTCAGATTTTTTGCAGGAAAATTACTTTCGAAATGGGAAGGACCATATGTTATTGTGGAAGTGTACCGCTCAGGTGCTATTAAGATTGCTTCATTGAAAGATGATTCTACACAAGTGGTGAATGGGCAAAGACTCAAGCATTATATTTCTGGAGATTCTTATAATAAAGATGTTGATGTTATTGAAACAGTGTCTCCGGAAGAATTCATCCAAGACAAATTGCAGGTACCTGCAGAGTTTGTTTTCGAATAGGTAACAGTTCTAGTCAGAAAAGTTTGGCAAAAAACTCTTACTTTATTATTTTTGCTGTTTTTACTAAATATGAAAAATCATGAGACGAAAACGGGCAGGAAAAGGAGTCCGTGTGCTCCTCACACACAGGTGGCGCGGGCCCACCCCTGGCCGCGCCACCTAGGTGTGAGAACACCCCGGAACTCGTTTCCGTCCCGGTTTCCTCCTGTGATTTCGATTCGATGTATAATTTTCGCCTATTTAACCCCCCGGAGTCCCCGAGGTCTGTATATCGTTTTCTCGTCGTGTTTTGTTTTAAGTTATTTCTGTCAGGGATTGCCCTCGGCTTTGGAGTTATAATGTCTTCGTCCGGTTCATCTAAAGAGAACCCTCTTGCGGATTCCATCAATCCGTATATGAGGGAGCTGAAGATGCATCTGAAGGAGTTGTCACTCAAGGATGGGGAGTTGCAGATTAAAGATGTTCAAGGACCCAAGGGAGAAGGGAGTCTCGAAGCAAGGATGGAAGCACTGGAACAGGAAGTTTTCAAATACAAGAAGATGGCGGAACGCGAGGTGGACATTATCTATAGGATTAATCAAGAGCTTGTTGCCAAGTACAAGAAGGAGACTACAGAGCTTTGGAAGGATGCCCTCTCACTCCAGGAGACGACTAGCCAATTACAAGCACAACTCTACGACGTGCAGAACCAAAATTGTGAGTATGAAGCTAGATTTCAACAAATAAGTGCTGCTGCAAGTTTCAGGATTTTGGAGACCAAGACATCCTTCCTTGACAGAGGACCTCTGCCTTGGAAGTACGACAACGATGAAGATTCACCACCACCGCCAAAGGAGTAATTCGTCATCGGTATAGGCATCCCCTTGGCTTGTTCCAAGCTTGGGGGAGTGCCTCGGTATCACATCATTACCTTTTGCTCATTTACTTTTCAAAGTAGAGTCATATCATGAATAGAGAAGTTATCGTATAGAATAGTTTGCAGTTTGGAAGTATCCTCCTTAGTTAGTTATCTATGTATCCCTTGGTGTGAGTTGCGGTAATAAAATATTAATGAGAAGTTTTATCGTTTACTTTTCGCACACTTTATGTTAGTTTGCAATCTCTCTTGTATGACTAGTCTTGTTGATTGGTATTGGTATCACATTGGGAGCATGAGTAGATTTAGTTGGTTTTGGCAAACCTAGCTTGGTCAGTAGCAACTTTACCTTGAGGTTTGAGTAGAAAAGAATAAAGAAGTGCTTGCAGTTACATCACTTCAGTTTTCCCTTATGTTTGGCTTATAAGCATTGTTATTCTTAAAGTTAAAATCGTTGTACCTTCAAGGGAGTTTGCATGATTGTTCTTATTATATATATGTTTGTTTGTTTCATGCAACTCTTATGCTTGCTACCTAGCCTTGCTAGCCAAAAACCTGTACTGAGAGGAAATACTTCTCGTGCATCCAATTCCCAAAAGCCAAGTCACTTCCAAAGAGTCCACTATAAATTCTTATGCATGGTATTTTAAGCCATTCCAAGTAAATTTTCATGTGCTACCTTTCAAAAACCTTCAAACACTTCTCATTTTGTGCCACTGTTTTTAGCTCATGAGGACGTAGTGGATGGGTTTGTTATCTTCCATACTAAATTAAGTACCCCTCGACTAGGCAGCTTCATCTGCTCGTCATTAATTTTGCAAGGGAGCTGGTCAGACCATTATAATCTCAAAAAGAAAAAGAAAGAAAAAAGGCACTCCTCCAATGGAATCTGAAAGTTGGTCGGCACCCGATGGAATTGGTTAGCCATGGTTTGAGAAAGGAAAAAGGTGGGGAGGAGTGCAAAGCTATAAAAGAGCACCAAAGTGCCAATTAATCAAACATCTCGGAACCGCTCTCACTTGTTTAGTATGGAAGATATCAAGAACTCCGTTGCTAGTCGTTGACAAGAGCAACCACCTCTCAAAACAATTTTTACCTCTGTTTTACAAATGAAAAGCTCTAGCACATGTTTAATCCCTGCTTCCCTCTGCGAAGGGCCTATCTTTTACTTTTATGTTGAGTCAACCTATTTCCCTCTGTCTCAAGCAAGTATTTGAGTTGTTATGTTTCACTCATCCATATGTTGATCCGTTTAATCATGTTTATTATCTTCCTTGTTTTGTATAATGCTTTTGTCTGAAGGAATATATCTTTGAAAGCTTTCTATGAATGCAAAAGTTTACTTTGTTGAGCATATAGTCGTTGCTATATTAGCTCTGTTTTAAAAGGCTCCGTTTAAAAGAGAGAATAGTTTGTTCTCCATTCTTTGACCAAGAACTAAGGTTTGCCATTGCCAATTATAGTTTACCTTGTGCATCTTTACATGTGATTCCCTTTTACCTATTGCAAGTCTATATCTTATAAAGGGAAGTTGCTGTTTATTATAATTTGTGCCTTGGTAAATGTGATGCTTCTTGTCCGTATTTTGATTATCGACACTTCAGTCCATAAACCTATGGTCATGTTTACCGAGTTTAGTTTTCGCTTGGGGACAAGCGAGGTCTAAGCTTGGGGGGGGGGGGTTGATACGTCCAATTTGCATCACTATTTTGTATCATAATTTACTGTTATTCATTGATATATTTCATATTTAGATATGATACTTATGTTATTTCCTTTGCTTTCACATGTTTGATGATCATCGGGGGAGTTGCTGCCAGAGTCAGGATTCTGCTGGAAAAAGGACCATCAAGAGACCATATTTTGAAGATCAGGAAAATTCCAGAAAAATACCCAGAAATTATATTTTCCCAGAAGACTCAGGAAGCCAGAAGGATGAGTCGAGAGGAGCCATGGGGGCCCACACGCCAGGGTGGCGCGGCCAGCCCCCTGGCCGCGCCAGCCCTGCGTAAGGCCGCCCTGGCCCACCTTTAGCCTCGCCCCTTCGCGTACATCATCGTCCCCGAAAACCTAAGTCAGGGGGGCTCAGAGTTAGACACAGCCGCCTCTGTGGGGCGGAGAACACTAGAGAGAGAAAAGCTCTCCGGCAGGGAGAAATCTGCCGGGGAAATTCCTTCCCGGAGAGGGGAGATCGTCGCCATCGTCATCACCATCGCACCGGACTTCATTGGGATCATCATCGTCATCATCTCCATCACCAGCACCTCCATCTCCACCATCACCACGCCATCCCGCTGTAACATCTTGAGTTGGATCTTGTTATATTCATAGGGGAAACTTTCCCGGTGTTGATTACTCTTGTAGTTGATGCTATTGAGTGGAACCGTTGAGTTAAGATTTATGTTCAGATTGTTATTTACCATTATTTCACCTCTGATCATGATCCATATGATGTCTTGTGAGTAGTTCGTTTAGTTCTTGAGGACATGGGAGAAGTCAAGATGTTAGTAGTGAATTATTGTTGAGAAATATTTAATGGTTTGATATTGTTGTGGTGCTATTTCACTAGTGGTGTCATGTGAACGTCGACTACATGATACTTCACCATTTATGGGCCTAGTGAGATGCATTGTGTATTTGGCTACCGATTGTTGGGTTGCTGGAGTGACAGAAACCTAAACCTCCGTTGGGAAACCATTGCACCAGGGAGCGTAGGATCTTAGAGTTTAAGGTTGTGGTTAGATTTATCTTAATTACTTTCTTGTATTTGCGGATGCTTGCAAGGGGTATAATCACAAGTGTGTATTTATCCTAGTAAGGGTAGTGCGCTAGCACAGGTTCACCCCCATAACACCTATCAAACCAATAAATACTATTGGCTCTATGAAGCGAAAGCTCTTGACAGAAACTCCCGTGTGTCCTCGAGAATGTTTGGTTATTATAAGTACACAACCGACTTGTCCTTTGCTGAAGAAAGGATTGGGCCACTTGCTGCAATTGTTACTACTGTCTTTTATTTACTCGCACTTTATTTACTTGTATTACCAAATACCCCTGAAAACCTGTTTGCTAGTATTTACAGTGATTCCCTGATCAAAACCGCTCATCAACACCTTCTGCTCCTCGTTGGGTTCGACACTCTTATTTATCGAAAGTACTACGATACACCCCCTATACTTGTGGGTCATCAGAGCTCTGCAATACTTAACTTTGACACGACCAGATCTTGCATATTCAGTTAATAAAGTCTGTCAGTTTCTTCATGCTCCAACTACTGAACATTGGACAGCCACAAAACGTATTCTTTGATATGTGCATGCCACCTTGCAGCTTGGTATCACCTTCTCCAAGACTTCCTCCACTTTTCTTAGTGGTTTTTCAGATGCAGACTGGGCTGGATGTATTGATGATAGAAAATCTACAGGTGGTTTTGCTATATTTGTTGGATCAAATTTGGTTTCCTGAAGCTCTAGAAAACAGGCTACTGTTTCACGATCTAGTACCGAGGCAGAATACAAAGCACTTGCAAATGCCACAGCTGAAATAATATGGCTTGAAGCTCTTCTCAAGGAACTGGGTATCAGGCTAAAACAGAAAACATGTCTTTGGTGTGATAACATAGGAGCAACCTATTTGTCTGCAAATCCAGTTTTTAGAGCTCGCACTAAGCATATTGAGATTGATTTTCATTTTGTGAGAGAACGAGTTTCTCAGAATGAGTTAGCTATCAGATTCATTTCCAGTAAAGACCAAGTTGCAGATGGATTCACCAAGGCCTTGCCTGTAAAACAGTTAAATGAATTTAAGCGTAATCTTAACCTTTCTCAAGGTTTAGATTAAGGGGGTGTGTTAGATGATGTGTTATAGTCGTATACGATATGGTGTAGTACACCAATCGTATACGGATACCAACTTCTTGTACAAGCCACGCAAGGGGCTGTTCCTTGCTATATAACACGCAACCGGTGCCTCAGAGAGGTACACTGTTCCCACAAATCTTTTCACACACCAGACAAAGTAGCAAATCAGTGGCACTAACAGTGGTGCTTGCGCAGCCACGTCTTAAGTCGGATCCTCCTCTCTAATTCTGACATTTCAGCATATCTAGCACCATGGGCCTTGTTGTCTGCAAGGTAGTTGATAGCAACCACAAGCTTGTGGGCGTGAAGAGAGCGTCATTGTGCACATACGTAGGCTCGAAGATCATCTTCATCTCCGTGTAGTTCACTATAAGCTTGTTCAGCAAATCATTGTGCTTTGGGAAACGCTATGATTCAGAAGAAGTTGTGTTAGTTCATCTCATTAAGAAGGAATGAATAGGTAAAACAGTAAAGCAATGATCCACAAACTAGCCATGAGGTATGCCCTCAATTTGTCCTCATCCATCATCATGGTCGAGCTCTCCTTGCAAAATGTCACTCCTTCAACAATTATGAGCTTGCACACAAGCGCCCACTTCTGTCTCCACATCCTCACATGTTTTTTCAGCTGAGTAGGAGTGATTCCCAGGTCAGTGAAGTCAAGAGCATCATTGCAAACACTTGAAGCCTCGGGAACAGTCTGCCCCGTTCTTGACTTGATCACAAACCCTCTTTAGGATGAACTCTGGCAGAGATGCATCCCACACCATAGGAGGTTTGGATCGATACAAGAGTTGTGTTTTTAGGTAGCATCCATGACAAAATCCTGCTTGCACATTGGGTCAGGGGAAGGCACGACGACCTATGCAAGAGTTGTTCATTAAGCATTGAACTACTACGGTAAGCATGACAAACGGTTGCAAGATTCAAGCCTACCAGGGATGCAAGCACATGCTAGCATAACAACTGAAGGGAAAGAGGTTCTTACAGACCAAGGAGTAGGATTAGGCGTATAGGTCGGTGTGTCGGCCGCAGAAGAGGGCAAGACCACCATCGATGTGCTCGATGGAGTAGAGGGCAGGACAACCGTCATTGTGTTGACGGAGTAGAGGGCAGGATGACATACAAAATATTTTGATACCTTAAACATGTAACTGAAACCTTGCATCTAGCATGACAATCATGATCTATCGACACATACCATGGAGACAGATCTAATCTATGCACATATAACATGCTCACATATCAGATCAACCAGATCCAGGGTTAGAGATTTCTTATACAGATTAGCGAAGATGGAGAAGGCATGCCATCGCCATGGATCGTGAAAGAGGGAAGGCTCCAAGCTGATGAAGAAGCTCTTGCCATCGCCATGGATCTCGATAGAGGGAAGAGCTCAAATTGAGGAAAATGGTGGAATTGGAATTCGGCGATGAGTGTTGAGCTAAATAGGGTGTGTGTGTGTGTGGGGGGGGGGGATTTTAGGCGGGCAGTGACCGAAATTCTCCCGCCGCATTTTCAGTGCACAGGCGAGAGTTTGCGCCATCTCTTGCTTTGTAGCTGCTCGTATGCGGTGTTGTCCAAAATGCACGCGACAATGGTTGCTCGCTAGAAACTGCTGGTTTGGGCGTTCCCCCGGACCAATTCCGGAGATGCTTTAAGGTCCACAACATGGAAGGCGGGCAGACATCCAATCGGCCCAAATTTACTTCTACGGGCATGTTTACAAGTCATGCGGGCTGCCAATAATGTCCTAAACATCTAGTGTGTCGATTTTGTTTGTGGGCTCACTTAAGGTCTTTATTTTGAACATTTGAATAATGTATTTTAAAAGTTTACAAAATTCTAAAAAAAATACATGTGGGCAATAATGTGTACTTCAAGTCTGCGAAGTCACAATCTAAAATGTGTTGTATTCTGCTATACGTAAAAAGACAAAGTTTAGATCTAGGTATGTGAATAGTGCAATTGTCAAATTTTGTGTAGCCCACAATACAATGCATCTCAAATTAAGATGTTGCACACTTAAAGCATACATCATTACCTATAAGTAATTATTTTTATAATTTGTTGAAACTTTAAAATATAATTTGACACGATTCGAACAACCTCGATCCGTTCCATCGCCCCGCTGAAGATGCCCTAATCATCCGATCCGAGCTCTATACTGCATTTGGCACGCTGAGCTTAATTAGCATAGTAGTGCACACCATCAAAACAAGAACTGTGGAAGCTCGCTGCGACGCGGCAGACACTGCGTGGTCGCAGCCACAGGGCCGGGCAGGGCAAAGGCTGGTGGAACGCAGACATAGGGAGGGGGAGGACGTCGCGTTGCACGCAGACGAGAGAGACGCAGTGGCGAGCAGAGCTAGCAGCAGGACAGGAGTGGCATCGTCAGTAGCTGTTGGAGCTCTGTGCCGCCTGCCCCACGCCCCTCCTCCTCCTCCTCTCGTTCGTTTCCACTGGCTCCGCCGCGCAGGCCGTTCCGCTCCATACGGACGTGTCTGGTCTCTGGTGGTCTGGAGTTTGGACCCGTTGCTGCCATTGATGAGGACAGCGCTGCTCCCGGTGGCAGGTAGACGGTGGTGGCATGCATCTGCATCTCCTCTCCTCGGCTCGGGACTCGGGAGTTCAGACCCGCCTGGGCACCCCTCAACTTGCTGCTAGTTCCTAGTGGCCCATACATACTGCGTGGACGCGCCGTTGAAGCCGGTGATGTGTTGTGGATCGTGAACTGGATTCGAGCTCTTTGACATTATTGGTACTGGATTCAGTAGTGTGTGCGGTATGGTAGCAGCTGGGGTGGTCGTCGGAGTGGTTGTGCCGTTTTATTGGCATCGCGCCTGTCTGTCTGTCCTCTGTACGATGGAGAAAAACATGCGCTTGCAGCATGTGATGTGCCCAAAAATGATCAGGAGTAGATACAAGGCACCACTTCAAAAGCTCTCTCTCGTTAACCACGTGCTGGCGATGGATGACCGTACGACCTCGATTCGAGCCGCACTGAATCACCACTGATCGTATCTCATCTCCGCATCGGTTTCTTCCATATGATTATGAGCAGCTACGTTCGAGTGTCAAAACATGGCGATTGATCTGCAATCCGAGCAGGTCATACATACGTACCAGTACCTCTCTACGCCATGTCAAGAAACTCCGGGGGAGATCCTCAAGTGCTGGAGATCGGGAGACATGTCTTGATGCAATGCATATGTGTTTGTGTTGGCTGGTTCCTCATAGATCCCTACGCTGGGACCTGGGGGTAATGCGCGCGGCGCTGTAACCTCTGTAGCAGCGTACAGATACAGTGTGTATGATTGGGACTGTGGCAGTTAGGTCGCACGCTCCAGTTCCTTCGTTAGTAGAGCTCCGTATTAATGGGGCCTTGCGTTGCCTGGTGCAGTGAACAGTCACAAGAGCTGTCAGCTAGAGCTCTCGCCGCAGGGCATGGCGCCGTGGTAACAAGGTTGTCACACTCACACATTCAAACATTCAAGCGTGGATCGCGCGCGGGTGTGGATCGGAGGGTATCTACTTCCTCTCTTTTCTGTTTCTGAAATGATTGTCCAGTCCCATCTGTTGCTTAATCTAGTGGCGAATATACACTGGCCGTGCATGATTGCATGGTACTATTAGTATTTCCACAAAAAGGATCCAGGAGAAGTATATCACTACCTTTTCAGAAAAAGTAAGTATAGTAAGCATTTTGTTTAGGGTTTGCCTATGTGTCGTCGCCTGAGAAATTGTTATTTCTCAGTCACTTAGAAAAGTGCAACCGTAGTTTGAAGAAAAATGCAACTGCAACGAGTTGCACTTTTCTAACAGAAAAGTACAACTGATGCGTATTTTTTAGGGTGACTGAGAAATACGAATTTCTCAGACGCCTATTACTTAGCAAATCCGTTTTGTTTAACCTACATACGCCAACAGAGAGGTAGTGTCCTTTTTAGTGCGAGTAGAAGTTCGCAGTAACTCGTTTGCAGCAGAGTGTGGAGTTTTGGAGCTCGAGCTCCATGTAGCTCATTTTTTGTTGAAATATTCAAAAAATATGTTTTAATGTTTTTAAAAAAATTGGAAAAAATTGGATGTAACTAGAGATGTATACTACAAGTGTGTAAAATCTCAATATGAAAGAAACACCTTATAATTTGTGCAACACATATATGACAAAAGTGTAGTGTTTTTTTCGACAAAAGTGTAGATGTTTGTATAGTGAACAATACATATTTTCAGACACTCAAACATTATCAGATATTATCATTTTTGTGTAGCCCAAAGTATAAGGTATTTAGCATTGAGAATTTATACTACTGTGTAACACATCCTTAACATTTAGATTTTTTTCAGAGTTTTTTTTTAACTTGTTGCACGCCATTAAGACAACATAACATACCGAACATTGAGGTTCGTAAGTAGTAACAACAACCTCAATTTTTATGTAGTAGACTTTACGGAATATTGAGACAATAAAGACAACATAACAGATTGAACAAACTCAACAAACAAAAGTAACAAATCAATCTAATAATCTTGCCTAGTTGTCTCTAGCTTCAATCTTTATGTCTTAGTGATCGTCCAAGGCTATAGTGAATAAACTGCATAAAACCCAAACAAGGTAAATATCTCCGAAGAACACAATGGCATGCTAGGGGCACCCTTTGCAATGCAGGGACAAATAATTTCTTTGTCATTGTATCGGAATGAAAAGACCAAAAGCGGGAAATAACAAATATAAGGGTTCGTCGTAGCCGCCGATGTCTTCAAATTAGGCTGAAGTGCCCATGATGGGGAGTATAACAAATATGAACAAATATTCTACCAAAAAATATGAACATGAGTAACATGCCAAATAAACAAACATGTTTTTTTTTAGATCTGTGAGCATGGGTAGCATGCAGAAAAAAAGAACATTCGGCCGAAATCCAACCCAGTCGGGTCGGTGGCGAATACTGGGCCAAAATCAAGTCCACGAAAGCCCAAGTCCGGTCCATGGTGCTCCGCGAAATTGGTGAAACTTCCATTCCTTCCTCCACCTCCTGGCCTCCTCTGGAACCTTCTCCTTCCTTCCATTCCATTCCAAACCCCAAACCAAACATAACCCCGCACACAAGAGC
The DNA here is from genome assembly GCA_007115705.1 of Dactylis glomerata. Lineage (NCBI taxonomy): Eukaryota > Viridiplantae > Streptophyta > Magnoliopsida > Poales > Poaceae > Dactylis > Dactylis glomerata. Next base: position 6,181,317 of record QXEO01000220.1, on the reverse strand, counting down.
CAAACCGCCCGCCCCACCGAAAGCCACGAGCGAGTTCCACAGCAAGAGATGGAGAGCGCTCCGATTCCGAAGATGTCGGCGGACGACCTGCGGCTGGACCTGGAGGAGCTGCGACGGCTGGAGGGCCTCGCCGCGCGCCCCCGCGTCCTCTCCCTCCTCGCCAACGAGATCCGCACCGTCGACGCAAAGGTCGCCTTTTTCTCTCTCTTTCTCACCCCTCGCCCGCGCCCTTTCGGCCGATTGCTTCCGTTCCCTTCGGCGGCGCGCTGGGCGGATTGCGGTTTGTGCTCTGTCGTGATGTTTCTCTGGTTATTATTGACAGTTGGCCTCGCTGACCGCGCCGCCGAAGGCCCCTGCCGGTGCGAGTTACGTCACACTGGGATCGTTCAGCTGGGACCAGGATAACGAGAAGATCAGGGTACGTTGCTGCGAGAATTGTTATTTTTCTGCGATCAGTTGCTGCGAGAAATGAAATTACGATGTTGATCTTATATGTGAGAAATGAAATTTCATTGTTGTAGTTTGCTGTCAAAACTGCAGTGCTGATTACCTGATCTTATCTCATCACGATTGACTACTTTAGACCATCTTCGTACAACAATCCCTGTTAAAAAATTAGATTTTTTTTTGTCTAGTGTTGCTTTGTAGAAAACATATTTTGAACATACACGCACTGGCAGTGAAAAATAATTAAGAATGCAGTACACTTTACGATTAGTCGACTCCAGGAGGAAACAGCTTATTGTTTTCCACCTTTCTCCAAGAAAATTTACTTGGTCATCGGAATTCCAGAATACTGTTACTCATTTTTTTCCTTGAAGACAATTGAATATGTATTCATTTCTGTATTGGCACTGAATAAATCTATTTATCATGTTAATCCATCTTCTCTTTGAGGACAGTTGGACCTACCCAACAGTTTTTTCCTTGAGTAAATCCCTTTTACTACTATGCACTTTTAACAGAAATTAGGAGTACAATAACGGCTTATGGCATTTTGCTGGGCACTAAAGCTGGAACCAAATTTATGTATCTCAGTAACTTTATATTAGTGGGTTATAGTCAGTTCGTTGGTGACTTGTCAAAAATGATTATGTACATTCTTTTTCAACACAAACACATTTTTAATACTATGAATTTGTAACTGACATTAGGAGCACAAATACAGTTTATGCCATTTTGCTGGGCCTCAAGATAGAAACCAAATTGTGTGTCCTGGTATAGTATGGGTTAGGATCGGTTCGTAGGTGACTCACGAAAAATGACTATATACTTTGAACAGAAATCCCTTTTCAGTAGTACTATGCATTTTACCTGAAATTAGGAGCATTATGGCTTTTTGTTGGGAATTGAGCTAGAAACCAAGTTTATGTATCTCCTTGACTTTATATAATTGGTAAAAATCAGTTTGTAGGCGACTAGCGAAAATAATTATGTTTTTTTCCATGCGTGCATTTTAGACAACAGCTTTTCTCTGTGTTCTATCCTTGCAGGTTTACGTATTCCTTGAGAATGTTGACCAAGAGAAGGTTGAGACTACTTTTAAGCCAACGTCAGTGGATATTAAGTTTCATGATGTTAAAGGCAAGAATTACCGGTGTGCCATACCAAAACTGAATAAAGAAATAGTTCCTGAGAAGTGCAAGATTGTGGTCAAGCCTACAAAGATTGTCATCACCCTGTGGAAAGCTTCTACAGGAAGTTGGTTGGACCTGCACTACAAGGAAGACAAGGTAATCACTATGCCTATGCCAAGCTATGCATTAGTTCACTTTGTAATGCTAATTGAATGGCAGTTCTTTAATTTCTTGTAATCTCTTACGGCTTGTATTGTCCAGAGACATTTAAAATACTACTAAGGACCAATGGTCACATTTCCCATGGGTGGTGGATTCTTGTGGGAAATTAGTTCGTGGTAGTGATAATTTCTCAAGTGGTCGCTAGAAAATTCATCTGAAGTATTGAGTTAGTAGGAACTTCCTGTCGTGACAATGCAAGCAATTTTGTGTCTCATGTATATCAATCCACTGTGCTATTGTTGTGAGAGTTAACATTCTCACAGAGTGGCCTTGGCAGCGATGATAGGCTTTCCACGCGATAGATGGAGGGTAGCAGCTAGGGGAGAAATAATCTAGTAGCAGGGTTAGGGAGAAATTGGAACTAAAATTAATGAACTGAGAACATTGTTAGTACGTGAGTGACTGCTGGATTAAATATTACACGATCTGACCTTTCACTGGTCAACATAACCAGTGCTTGCAGGATCCAAACTCCTTACTGAAATTCTTCTAAATTAGGGACTCTCCTGATTCCTAATCAACTGTTCTTTCTGACAGTTGTCTTGTGTAATTACCTTGTGCCACTCGCCTTGCCTGCCAGCTGTGACCGAACCCTTGTATAGGTCAACCCGACTTGCCCTTATATGTGCAAATTCCTACCTACTCTAATTTATAGTTTTTTTTTAGATAAAAAGGGCGAACCCCGATTCCATTGAAGAAACCACCAACACAGTCTTACAACCCCGGCACTCCGGCCAAACATCGTCGCACGGCAGCCACGCTGCACCCCTTCTCCACCAGGAGAGAGTTCCAACTTAAACCCGAACTTAAACACTTAAAGCTACTACAGGTAGTTTTTAGCTATTACAAACCACAGCCAGCGTTTTTAGACTACTCGCAGGAAGTCACCGTCGTCCTCCACCGGGATGTTGTTTGTGATCAGGTTCTTCTCCAGTGATTCAGACATTATCTCTCATCCTCCGCCACTCTGGCTGTACTCCCAAGGGCCAAGCCATGTTGCATCAGTCTTGGACACAATCAGCTGCTGCAGCAGTGCAGCACACCACCTTCTTCTCTCATCCAGGTCCCAGCCAGATCAACCGAGGTGCTTGTCGAGCAAGGAGTTCCAGAGCTTCTATAGCTCTTTCGAGCTCTCTTCTTTTTCCTTCTGGGCACAGAATCTTCCATCGTGCAAGTGTGTAACCCACCTTCAGGAAGACAACCTGCATAGATGACCACCTCGATCCATTAAAGCACAGATCATTCCTAATTTTCCACAGGCTCCATAAAACAGCAGCATGTATAATATTAGGAACTTGCTGAGTCTTTTCACAGATCCACAGGCTAGCAATTGACAGCAGATTAACCTGCAGTTTTACTCCAGTAATATTTGAAATTTGTTTCCACACCTCTTTTGCAACCACACACCCAAAAAATAGGTGCATAACACTTTCAGACTCAGAGCAGAAGACACAACTATGATCAGGAACATGTTGTCTCTTAGCCAAGTTGTCCCTTGTTAGGAGTTTATTATTTGCAAGCAACCAAAGAAAAACATGCACCCTTGGTTGTACCTTTACTCTCCAGACAGCAGGGATATGCACTGGCATTACCCCTCTAAAATTGACTATAGCATACATTGAACTCACAGAATACACACCTTTGGAATCAAATTTCCAAATAACTGAATCCTCTTCATCATTTAGACAAAGAGTCTCAGCAATACTTTTCAACTCATACCACCTTTGCATCAGTATATGATTCACAGTTCTTCTGAAAGTACATTTTAAATTTTCACCATCCCACAACTCTAATTTATAGTCTTCCCATTTTTTTCTTATTTCCTAACCAGTTCTTCTCTGGACCATTTTCCGTGGATTCTCCGGTGCTGCTTTGTTGTGTCCTTTGTTTTGTACATGAAGGCTGGCCATAGCTGAATAGGTTTTTTGCAGCAGTCATGTAAGCGCTGCTGACAGTATGCATACGTCCTTCTGTTGCCTGGAGAACTTATAGTCGCTTCTATTCTCTGGGCTTTTAGGGTATGTACTATTGCTAATTTTGTGTTGTTCCTCCACATTTTCTCTTGGGTAACTTGAACCAAGGGACGCAAATCAGTCACCTTATGAGCTGGTAGCCGGTACGTAAAGCGTAAAATGACTTCTTTATTCTGACTTATGACTTGTTCTACATATGTGTGCGGCAACTTTCCTGGCCAATGTACCATTCATTGAAAATAAACTTGCTCAGAACAGTGCAAATCATAGAACATGATTATGATTAATTTAGTATGGTGCTTGTACTTAGAGGCTGTTTTATGTTATTACTGCTCATGGATAGATGGTCTAATTTTATATTGTTGACAGTTCAAGCCAAGCATGGGCAAAGATAAAGATCCAATGTCAGGAATTATGGATTTAATGAAGGTAAACTTTCCTTCATCCTCATGACGTTATCAATATGTAATGGCATTCCTGGTGTGACAATGTGTTGATTTCACGTGCAGGACATGTACGAGGAGGGGGATGACAATATGAGGCGCACAATAGCACAGGCGATGATTGATGCCAGGTCTGGGAAGAAAGCTGATCCAATGAGGGGATTACCTTGAGCTGGTAGTTTGGTTCTCTAGCAGCTGCTTAATGTGCTGGGTTGGTCCGTATAGTTGGGTGAGAGTATCGTGTTGCTGAGATTGCGACTTGTCTGATAGAATGTTTGTCTCTTGTTTCTGTACTGTTTTAGTTTGCAAATCCTCACGTTGAGCGTATTGCCATATCGATATTCGAATGCATGTTTGTGTGTGTGTGTTTTCTTGATGCAGAATTTTCTCCGAAGGCCATTGGCTACTGATTTGCACTTTCGCGTTGCCATGTTTATGAGAGTGTGAGCCATTATTCATGTTATTTATCTACACGCTCAGCAGGAGAAAATTCCTTATTTGACACTGCTCTAAAATGAGGTTTCTTATTTGACACTAGCTAAAATTTTCTTCCTTATTTGACACTTTATGTAAAAGTTTTGCCTTATATGACACTGCCGCTGGTTCCGTCACATTATTCCGTCAAGTTTTCTGCCGATGGACCAAAATGCCCCTATGTGAAGCAGTTCACCAAAAAATCACTCGTCACTGCGAACTGTCCCGACTCCCGTGTCGTCCTGTTCCTATCCCTGCTCCCCACACTCAGGCCTTGTTTACTTCTCAGGGTTTTTTGGGGTTGGAAGTGGAAATTCCCGGCCCACGAGCAAATCCCGAAAGTTCCCCAACAGCCCGTTTACTTCTCAGGTATTTTTAGGGAATTTCCCGGCCCATCCCCAAATTTCCCGGCCCGATAACCTCCATCCTCTGGTATTTTCACCCACGAGGCTACCCTCGTGTTTCTACTCGTGGAAGGGAGAGAGAGAAGTGACGGCGGCGATAGCAGCCGACGGCGGCGGGGAAAGGAGACGGCGGCGGGGAAACGCCGAGCAAATCAAGACGGCGCCGACGAGATACTCCTCCGGCGAGTGGTCCCCGGTGAGTTCTCGCACCTCCTTCCCTTTTCCCGTCTTCCCTAGGGTTTCTTGCTCGCCGCCGTCCGCGATGGAGCTCCAGGAGCTCGCGGCTCCAACGAGATGAGCTCTGCCGTCGCGACCTCCACCTACGCCCAGCGGTTGGTGCCTCATGTTCCTGTCCCGAGCGGCCGCTCATCTCGTCATCCCGAGCTCAGCCGTGCCAGCCGCTGTGTTGGTAGTCGATGGAGGAAGCGCTGCAGGTTGAGAAGGCCTTGGAGCGGCATGCTCAACCTCTCTGTGGCAGTGGTTTCGATTACTTGTTGATTGGTGCATTTTGAGGAGTGAATGAGTGGTTTATTAGATCAACACCTTCAGCAGCTGTGACAATAAAACAGAGCTCTGAAAGCAGGGCATGATTTAGCAGGAAGTAGCACAGATTGATCAGATAAGCCACCTTTTATTATGATGCTTAGGGTCTTGGTTACCCCTGGGAAGTAGTATCTGCCTCTTACAATGAATTTGTGTAGTATTGGATTCAAGATCCTTGGCTGCAATTCATTATTACTGACATGACATGAACTGGCATACAACTCAGGAAAAAGCGTTATAGCACGGCCATGCGCTAAGTATGTTTTTCATTCACTTTATATGCATAGTAAATGTCTTCTTCACAAGCAGAATATATATTGTATTGCGGTGCTATGCAAGTCTGATGAATTCTCTGATTTGTATGTTTTTAACCTTCAGCTTGAGAATCATGTTTGTACTTGTCAGTCCATCTGGGCACTATGTATGAAAAGTCAGCACAGTATTCCCATAATTGAAAACCTTATCCATTAATCTCTGCCCCTGTGTTTTTAATTTAGCTTCTTCTTTTTTTGGTAGATACCTGCTCCTTGGCCTATTGTTGGCTTAGATCAACCACCTCCATCTTGGGATCCTGTGAGAACTCCTGTTTTTGGTATGAATCATATTTACTGCTATTGTTTTTGATGTGAAACCATGCAATCTAGCTTTTGTATTCTTATTGTCCGCCTTTATTTGCTATTGCTTTAGTGTTGCAATGAATACACAAAGACTAAAGCTTATTAGGAAGAGGAGAGAGGAAGACGATGATGAGTTTATGTTCTTACTTTTACCAATATTGCACTATCACAAAAGGAGTAGAAGAGGGCAAGTAGAGAGAACGCAGCGGCATAGCTCTGTCCTATATGGCATGCAGCGTGTTCAAGGAATCCTTGACGGACATGTTAAGAATTGCCGGGTAGCCTATAGGATGGAGCCACACATTTTCAGATCCTTGGCATCCTATCTTAGAAGAGAAAAATTATTGAAGGACAAGAGGATTAAGGTTGAAGAGAAACTCGCTTTTTTCCTCTACATGTTGTCACGCAATGCCTCTTTTGAAGCCCTACAATTGGAGTTCCAACACAGCAACCGCACCTTCCACAAATGTATAAGAGAGTTCTTCAATATCATCCCTGTCCTAAGTAGGCGATTTCTGAAGCCTCCCATTATTGACCATCCACATCCAAGAATAGCTAATGATGACAGATTCTTCCCCTATTTCGAGGTTCTTATTTTGAAACCCAAACTTCTTCCTTACCTTGATTCACATCCTTATTTATATCACCACTTCTTTGTTACTTTGCAGAATTGCATAGGGGCAATTGATGGAACGCACGTGCCTATTTCCATATCACCCCACCTTGCTGCACCATTCCGAAATAGGAAGGGAACCCTCAGCCACAACGTAATGATAGCGTGTGACTTTGACCTTAACATCACATACATTTCTTGTGGTTGGGAGGGTTCGGCCACAGATGCTCGAGTGCTTCGCTCTGCAAAGGCCACTGGTTTTACAGTACCTCCTGGCAAGTTTTACCTAGTTGACGGAGGATACGCAAACACAGAGTCATTCCTCGCCCCATACCGTGGTGTGCGGTATCACTTGAAGGAATGGGGCCATGGTCACCATCGCCCACAGAACCCCCAAGAGTTATTTAATCACCGTCATGCTCTGATGAGAAATAGTGTGGAAAGAGACATAGGAATACTTAAGAAGAGGTTTCCTATCCTACATGTTGCCACTTTCCACCAACTCAACAACCAAGTGAAGATCCCTGCGGCTACTGCGATCTTACACAACATAATCAGAAGGCAACATGGTGATGAAGAGTGGCTTGACCATGAAGATGAAGACCTTATTCCTGTTGCTACCCATGTTGATATGCCCAATGGGGATGATAACCACCAAGGAAACAACCATGCAGGCAATACCTTGAGAGATCAAATAGCAATGCTCATTGATCAAGAAGGCTAACAAGAGTGATGAGATGGTGCAGGTAGTTGACAGATATGTGAAAATGAAAGAAAAGCAAGCAGAGGATGAAAAGATTGAGTCAAATGCTTTCTCCATTGCCAAGTGCATTTCAACTTTGCACAAAATGGAGGAGTTTACACGTGAGGACAGAGTAAAAGCTTCAAAAATATTCAGAATTCCAGAAAATAGAGAGACTTTTCTTACTTGGGCTGCTGAAGATCAGGAATGCGCTATCATATGGCTCCGGGGTGAGCTGCAAGAGCTACCTTGAGGTATTAATCTGTACTCAATACTGTCTTTCCTTTGTCATTGTACTCCATTGCATTCAGGTTAGGCCATTAAAGTTAGTGTACTATGTTGTATCATCTCTGTAGTTTTTTTTTTGCTGTGATGGAACAATCTGGCAAGAATACTTGCAGAAACTGTAGTTTTTTTAGCATGCACGTAGCTGCACTTGTTTGCGATCATTTGTTTGATACCAACAACCTTTTAAGTTAGTATGTAACTGCAAGAAATTTCTAATTTCACATGTCCCTCGGTTGGTACGGACAACTTCTATTTTGTAACCTTTTAAGTTCTAACCCTTGCATTACTATGCACAAGTAGTGTATTATTCTCAAATCAGCTATTTTACTGCAGTAGACTGTCCTTAGTCACAAAACCTGGCCTTGTTTGAGATTCCATCAGTCTCCCTGTATTGGATAAAGTGAGCATGTTCTCCCTTAGATTGCTTTTTTGTTCTTACTTGCTGATCCTTAGCATTAGCATGTGATCACCTCACCGTCATTAGAGCTGGTGTCCATTTCTTCCTGGAGATGGCTTTTTCGTTGTGTATCTAGACTGTGTGTGCTAGTCTGATGGTTTAGATTGAAGTCCATTGTTATGTGTTAGTAGACTCTGTTAGCTTGCTTTATATCTACGCTGTCAGCTTGTCAGCTTGCTTTGTGCCAGTTAATCACAGTATATACCTTGTTGCTTATATGATCCCCTCTTCAGCTTTGCAAGATGAACCTGAGGGCAAGGCAAGGAAGGTTGAGGCGATGAGCTGTTTCAGCGTTTGAGGCTTTGTTTGTGAGGCAATGAGCTGTTTCAGCGCTCGAGGCTTTGTAGCTACAAATTTAATCAATCTGGTTGTAATAATGTTTAACTTACATGACGTGAAGCTGATGTTTATCATGCTGTGCAAAATTTGATAGACATTCACTTATATTTATTGTAAAGATTACATTTTTTACTTGATAGACTATGTTCAATATGATGTTGTGGGTGTAAAGTTTCCCTTTTTATCAGCAATTCTCAAACCGCTCCCATCCCCTTCCTCCCCCTCCCATCCCAGAAAAAGCAAAGTAACTGAAAATAAGGGGATATGTGGGGAAATTTGGGGAAAACTGGGGATTGGGTGAAAGGGAGGGATTCACCAAATCCCCTCCCATCCCCAAACCTCTAGGGGGTGGAAATACACCAGAGGTAAACAAGGCCTGAACCTGAGCAGCTGCGGTGGTGGAGGCTTGAGCATAGAGGCCAAGGGGTTGCTGCAGAGAGCAAGGATAGGTTGGATGCCCCACTCACGGCGGCGGAGGTCGAGCAAGGCGGGGTGGTGGACGACAGTGGAGGAGCGTCCGTCGACGCGTGGTCAACTGCGGTCTTGCCGGCTCGCCAGGGGTCTCGTGTCATGGCGCAGTTGCGGGATTGGGCGTGGATGCATGCTCAGCTAGAGGGTGCAGTTCGTCACATCCAGCTGCTCATTGATCGTATATGTAAACAGTGCTAGGGCTGTCTCGGTTCAATCTTTTGACTTTTTTCCCGCTTCTGTTCACTTCACAGCCCCTTCTTTATTCCAATGTCTTATGCATAGATGTCATCACGTTTAAATATATATGGCACAAAGATGAATTCCTCTAATATCGGATTTATACATAAAATGTCAAATTATGGTCACATAATGCATGAGGGGCAAAATAGTCTTTTTGTGTCCTAGCTTAACACCGTTGGACCATAAAATGAACTAGAGTGTCATATAAGGAAAGAAATTTTAACATGAGGTCACGTAGGGAAGAAAAAATTCTCTAGTGTCAAATAAGGAATCAGATTTTAAGATAGTGTCAAATAAGGAATTCCAGACTTGTACTTGCGCTGCCCAGAACATCATTTTCTTTGCCATTTCTGTTTTCTGTGCAAATGGCTGAGTTAGATTAATCAAGATTTGAAAAGAAATGTGTACAAATTTGAAAAGAAATGTGTACAAATTTGAAAAGAAATGTGTACAAATTTGAAAAGAAATGTGTATGAAACAGATAGATCTGGACAAGTGTTGTTGTTGACAAAAGGGTGTAAATTCTGGGTAAAATAGCTACCATTTGTTCATTTCATCATACAACCTAATAAATGAATAACTGAACTACTTTGGTGTAAAGATTATTACAGGATAATATTTCAGTCTAGCAAAGAAGAGCTGCAGCAGCCCAGAGAACGTGTTACAACTTCAGTCAGTTTACAATGACTTTTGTTTCTTGCTTGGGGCCAGTATAAAATAATAATGGTGTAAATAAGGCTATTTTGGTTCTTGTGGAGTAAGATAACTTTGTTCTACACTGCCAGCATGAATCCACTTGACAAGCCTGAAGAAATAGAACAAAATTAATTGATAACTTTTCCAAGTAGTTAAGATCTCTGTTCTTTTGGTTCAGCACATCGTTAGCCAGGTGGATTTGCATGTAATAATAAGCTGCAAAGCTGATCATACTTGGTCTTAAACGAGAAGGTGGCTTCCATAGTCCTGGTTAAACTGATCATAGCGATGTGCTTGGAGATGGGCTGACGGCCTTGTGTTCCTCAACGCAAGTTCAACGTCATCAGCTCTAAGAGGGCCAACCTCAGGCAGTTCTGCATTCCGAAAAGCACAAAAGAAGTGTGATATGTTTATCATATCAGTGACAATATGTGGGATTCAAGATCTCAAGTTTCAGATTTCAACTTAGGTCCTAGTATTTCACAGAAGAGTATGAAGCGTTTTTGTAAATCAACATGACAAAAGTCAGAACTAACCTTCCTCTGGCACCACCTCATCACTGGCTTCAAGAACCGTCATAAGACGTCTTAATGGTTGCATGGCAGCTTCTTTGCACACAAGACGGATATCCGAACCAGAGTACCCTTCAGTCTTTTCAACTAAAGTTTCGTATGGAATCTCTAGACTTGAGGTCATCGATGGCAGAAGTCCCTCAAACATGGCATGCCTTGCTTCAGCTTCAGGAAGTGGTACAAGAATCTGATGAAACAAGACCCATAAAAAATGTAATGGCGATTAATATTTCAAATATATGGTAGGCATGGTTCCTAAATTTTCTTTAGATGGTCCTAGTCATACTCATACAAGTGTGTGGTCCTACTTTGCGCCCATCCATGATATGCAGTTGCAAGTCAACCTTTGTAGCTATGAGTATCCATAAGCCATATACTTAAGATGCCAATAAACTTTAAAAAACATGTTCTATGTTGGCATGCTCTCTTCTTGAGACTGAAAACAAAACTTGACCTACAACTAAGCCTCTAGAGTCCTGACATATAAGCCCGAGAAAAAAAAAGATTGAACCAAGGCGTGACTGAAATGGTGTCATTAACAAAAAATATATTTTTTGATCAACGAAACCAGGAGCATGTCTTTTGTGTGGGAAACAACTTTACTTGAAATGCAAATACACTACATGACGTACCCGCTTCTCAAGACGACGGAGCATAGCTGCATCCAACTCCCATGGCAGATTTGTTGCTGCAAGCACAAATACTAGGTCTTTCGTTTTTGTCAAGCCATCCATCTGCAGTATACATTGGTGTTAAATATGGAGCTGTAACCTGAAATCTGAAGCCAGGCATGCTTCAAACTAAACACTTAGGACATCATGTACTCCCTCCGACCCATATTACTCTTCGCTAGTATGGATGTATCTAGACATATTATAGTGCCTAGATACATCCATACTAGCGAAGAGTAATATGGGTCGGAGGGAGTAGTAGAATGCTACAATAGCTTGCTTCTTTTATACTCTGGGAGATCATGTAGTAAAATTTCTACAATAGCTTGCTTAATATATATTTTCGGACATGTCGAAACCTGAATAAGTAGCTCAGTCTTCAAGCGTCTACTAGCTTCATGCTCACTACGGGCTTCACCACGTTGACTAATAATAGCATCAATCTCATCAAGAAATATCGTGGATGGTGCATGATATCTTGCAAGCTCAAAAAGAACTTTGACTAGCTTCTCAGAATCTCCTGCACTTGCACAAAGAATGGATGTTTCCATTAATTTTTTTCCTCATTGAACAAACCTGAACTATGCTGAATATTGCAGTACAAATATGACATCTGATGACCTGATCCAGTTTAGCATATGCACAAATTTCATGATTGCTAAGCAATTTTCAACTAATCTAATGAAATAATTGTATTGAAGGACAAGATGAAAGTAAAAGGCACACACCACGCCATTTGCTGACAATTGATGAAGCTGAAATGTTGAAGAATGTAGTATTGCACTCAGTAGCGACCGCTTTTGCCAGCATTGTCTGAAAATAAAAACTGCACTAAGTAGGCAACACAAAGCATATCTATATAGCAAAATATAACTAGTAAAATGAGCGCTCTTGCATGGCCTCAGAAGAATAATACAGAACTGTAAAACAAGTAAAAATATTTAACACGACAATAAATTTTGTACCACATGACCATTGCTAAATGTAGTTATGAGCTATTATCAGAATAATATATCTATATGATACCTTTTGCTGCAAATTACATTAAGTAGTGATGTATAATGTCCTAGGGGAAAGATCTACGAATATGTGGAAAAAAAATGCGTAATGGAAATATGGACATCTCTAGCAAGTGTACAACCTTTCCTGTTCCTGGAGGACCAAAAAGTAGGATGCCTTTCCACGGTGATAATAGACCAGTGAAGTATCTGAATATAGTAGAGAAAATAGTTAAGGAATAATTTACAGATTTATATTTATATACAGTATGACACACTCTTTTAAAAGCTTTAGTACCAAGGTAGATAACTGGGGCTGGAGCATTCAGTAAACCTCCAAACCCACACCTCTGAATGCCTTAAGTCCCAGACTATATCTGGTGGAAATTGGGCCTCTGACCCTTTATAATAATTAGTGGTCACTAATGTGTGACTGGACCATCTTTTCAAACTCTATGATAGAGAAGAGAAACGCCAAGGACAAAGTCTGACTGTCTGAGAGAAGTTCACTCTTATATTTCTTTCTCTAGAATACATTATGAGTTCTACTGTAATCTACTCTTTGCTCTTCGCAGTTCACTTAAATACATAGGATAACTAATTGTTCTTGGCTACTCTGCTGCCTTTAGCTGATAAATCAAAGAAAGGTGAACAAGAATATGAAAATTTTATATGATACTAACCATCAATTTTGTTCAGCGAAACAAAGACCTCCACTACCTCCCTTCTCTCAATTTATTAATTATTTTGAGAAGAAACAATGATCTCATGAAGAAGATAAGGATCTGAAATACCATTAGCAAAGGGCCAAATGGGGTACAGTTGAACACACTATGAAGGCATGACCAGAGATAACTTACTTTGGGTACTTTATGGGCATGACAACTGCCTCTTTCAGAAGGCGTTTTGCAGTCTCTAGTCCCTTGATGCTTTCCCACTGCACATCTGGGCTCCCTCGGATAATATCCCTGACGAGGGGATGAATAAGGTGACAGTTAGACATTAGCAACCTAATATTTTGAGCCTTTGTGTAGCTTAGATTACTCATACCGTAACAACGTCTCTGCTAGATTACGCATTTCAGCTGACTCAAACGGAGGTAGGAGAGGCTTCTGGCTGCAAAAGTGACCTCCGTAGTTGTAATGTTAGTTGTTCAACATAAGCAAAAATTGACCATAAAAGGTATTTTTCTGCAAGGGAAAATGTTGAAATTGATATGAAACACAATAGAAACAGAGAACTTTTCATATGTTAACAATTTGCTGTGCCATTTTTTTAGATAGCGCATGCTCTTTCTTTTCGTCGGCAACTATTGTATGCCAGATAATACTAGGATATTAAAAGGACTGGACCTGTGTTGGTCTTATTTATACAAGAAAGATGAAACTTGTATTCCAAGTTCTCCTCCATCTAAAACCCCAAGAATAAGCCCAAAAAATGACCCTTAAAGCCATCCCTGGTAGCACAGACATCACCAATCCCTGAAGATTCCTAAATTCTCTTGCAAGAACTTTTATGAAGTATATCTAAAAATTCATCAATGTGTAAGATATCCAGTACGGCATATGCCCAATCAGTAAAGGTGTGCCGTCCAAAATTCTGAATCTCCAGTTGAATTATTGTGCCGCCTGATGCTGCCAGACCTCTTCAGAGGAGCTGCATTGTGCATCCATGCGTTCAACAAACCAGTTGAAAAAATAGCACTAATTGACATCCCGGTTCTTTAGTACTGTTATGATTCGAACTATCTACCAAATACATTCCAACAAATCAATAGCTTCCTTCCACCCAGTCAAACCCCTGAATTCGGTACTAGAGCAACTATGTGTCTATGTTGACGCCCAAACCTAGAGCTACAGGTCAAGATCTGGCAAGCAAACCCCCACCGCATGACCACTCATTGCTTCAAGACTAGGCTCCGCGCCTGGACTTAATCAAAACGGACAGAGGTAAGTCAAAGGGAAAGAAAAATCTCACATCACATCAGCATTCCCATCGCGAATCGCCGGGGCGCGCAGCTCTGGCTGTCTGGCCTGAAACAGAAAAAGCCCGATGGGGGGTCAAGGGAACAGGACCAGCAGAGAACACCTGCATGCACGCATTCCATCGGTCAAAGGGGGGCAGAGTCAGACAGACGGACCTGCTGCTCGAACTGCTCGTAGATGGCCAAATCGGCGGTCCTCTTCTTGACGCTGCCGTTGGCCGCCTCCCCGTTCTGCTCCGGCTCCTTCTTGCCCCCGAACTTGGACTCCCAGAACCCCTTGAAATCCTGAAAAGAAGGCGGAGAAAACGAGCTGATGATCGCGAGAGCAGAAGCGGTGGGGATAAGCGGTGCGAAAGGGGAAGAGAGCCGTCTCGGTGGCGCGCACCATTGCTCGGATTCGCCGGCCGGCCGGCAGGGGGCGAGTGAGAGCGAGCTGGTGGACGAGTGTGTTGTTCGTGAGCTCGCTCAGACTCCCCGGAGACTCGGGTGGAAGGGGGACAGGGACAAGTACCGGAGATCGAGGGTGGGTCCCGCAGCGGTTTGTCCGGACGCCAGCGGGGTCGGGGGAAGATCCAGATCCGGCACGATACGATACTCTTTGCCATCTGGACGCCATGCGTTCGCCACATGGGTTCACCAACCCTCGCTAATGGCGGGCCAATCAGCAAGCAATCCAGCTCGCCGTGAAGCCCATTTACCCACATACAGGCCCAGGAATGGAGCATGCTCCTGTGACATAAACAAGGCCCATGCGTTCGGCTAACAGCGCAGCATGCACCACGAGATTTTTTTAAGGGAAAGCTTTCTAGGATCAAACAATTAATGTTAAGCATATAAATATGCCTCGTTTGGTTACCGCGTGATTTTATGTTACCGCTGGCATGCTTGAAGGATGACCCGCCATTGATGGTGGCTGATTTCATTGACAGCTCGTGTGCGGCGTGGAGGACAGATCGACTACAAGAATTCTTCATACCAATGGATGTGGATGTAATTTTTGCTATCCCTCTAAGTACCCGGCGTCTGAATGATCGCTGGGCGTGGCATTATGAGAAGAGCGGCATACTTTCGTTGCGCTGGGTTTACCGTCTCCTGGTCCAAACCAAGAAGCAATGTGAGGACTGGTTAGAAGGTGGATCCGCATGCTCTAATACGGTGGCGGAAGGAAGGAGTTGGCAGTGCCTTTGGAAGACAATGGTCTCCTCGAAAGTTTGTGTATTCTTCTGGCATCTCGCGCAACATTCCTTGCCCTCGGCGGATGTAAGGAACCACAAGAACATGGCACCCTCCAGTGCTTGTTCGATCTGTGGAAGCTAAAGGTTTATGGCGACACTCATTACTCAGCTGCGCAACAGCGATATCGGTCTGGGCCCTTGCAGATGAAGGGATAACCGAGCATGTTTGCATGAACGAGGATACCTCTGCTAAACAGAGGCTCTTTGCAATTATCGAATCCCTCTCGAGAGAGGATTTTGCTCGAGTGGCTATCACCTTGTGGGCGATTTGGTATGCCAAAAGAAAGATCATCTACGATGACGAATACCAGAGCCCTCTATCTACACACCTGTTCATTGAAAGCTACCTCCGAGACCTAGCCATTGCTAATCCAAGCACGGGAACAAGCAAGGAAGCGTCAGCAAAGCACCCGGAGTGGATTGTTCCAGATGCAGGTTGTGTTAAATTAAACGTCAATGCAACTATGGCAAAGACGGGTCCGGGTGGAGGTATGGGCGTTGTATGCTAGGATGCTGATACGTCTCCAACGTATCCATAATTTTTGATGCTCCATGCTTGTTTTTACACCATTTGCTTAGTGTTTCGTTACACTTCGTGACATTTTTATGCATTTTCCGGAACTAACCTATTAACGAGATGCCACAGTGCCAGTTCCCTGTTTTCTGCTGTTTTTGTGTTTCAGAAAAGCTACACAGGAAATATTCTCAGAATTGGACGAAACCAAAGCCAGACGTCCAGATATTTCACGGAGCTTCCAAAACACCGAAGAGGAGACGGAGAGGGGCCACAGGACGCCCACACCACAGGGCGGCGTGGCCTAGGGCTGGCCCGCGCCCCCTGGTGGTGAGGCCACCCTGGCACACCTCTGACACTGCCCCTTCGCCTATAAAGACCCCCCGACAGGAAAAACCTAAATACCTTATCACTTTTCCAGAACACATCGCGATCCGCCGCCGCCGTCGACCCGAAGATCGGGAGGGTCCAGAAGCTCTTCCCGGCACCCTGCCGGAGAGGAGAATCGCCACCAGAGGTCTTCTTCATTGCCATGCTTGCCTCCGACGCGATGAGTGAGTAGTCTACCTTAGACTATGGGTCCATAGCAGTAGCTAGATGGTTATCTTCTCCACCATGTGCTTCATGTTTAGATCTCGTGAGCTGCCTTACATGATCGAGATCACCGTTATGTAATTCTACATGTTGTGTTTGTTGGGATCCGATAAATATTGGTGTTATGATTGAGTTGATGTGCTGAATATTATCTTATGTTATCTCTATGTTGTTTATGATCTTCCATGCTCTCCGTTGTTAGTAGCTATCTTGGCCGAGTAGTTGCTAGTGACTCCAAGAGGGGGTATTTATGCTCGATAGTGGGTTCATGCCTCTATTTAATCTGGGGGAGTGACAGAAACCTCTAAAGTTGTAGATGTGCTGTTGCTACTAGGGGGAAAACAACATTCATATGCTCGAGGGCATATGCTTTGTTTACATTACACACTTTGCTTAATGCAGTTATCTGTTGTTCGCAACTTAATACTTGTGGAGTTCTCGGATTGATTCGCCACAAGTGGATTATTAGTCATAGATGCAGTTGGATGGCGGTCTATGTATCTTGTTGTAATGCCCAGAATAAATCTCAAACTGATCCTCTTGACATATCACGTTGTCTTTATTCTATCAATTGCCCAACTACAATTTGTTTACCCAGCATGTGTTATTTTATCTTATGGAGAGACACCACTAGTGAACTGTGGACCCCGGTCCTATTTCCTTTATATTGCTATCACATATTTACTTTACTCGCACTGTTTACTTTACTCGCATACTATTACTATTTTCCACTCGATACGCTCATTCCTTTGTTTACAGCAAACCGGTGAGATTGACAACCTCATCGTAAGTTGGGAGCAAAGTATTTGGTTGTGTTGTGTGCAGGTTCCGCGTTGCAGCTGGCAAAGAAAGCACTGGACGAGGCGCCTTATAAATTGTCCAGAGCTGTCGCAAGCTAGCAAGCATCACCTTCAGTCGTTTGGCTTCTTCCCCTTCGGATCGATAAACCTTGGTTTCTTACTGAGGGAAAACCTTGCTGCTATATTCATCATACCTTCCTCTTGGGGTTCCCAACTAGACGGTGCTTTTCATAATCAACACCGTGCCGCATCAAGCTCTTTTCTAGCGCCGTTGCCGGGGAGAAAAAAGAAGACTTTTGCAAGGGGAGTTTTGCACGCACATCCTTTACTTTGTTTTAAGTTTTGCTTTTACTTTATTTTTACTTGCATCGTTTTATCAAAAACACAAAAAAATTAGTTTCTTTTATAGTTGTTACTTCTTTACTCTAGTTCATTATGTTGTTCCCTAAGTACGTTTTGGAGGACCTCTCAGTAGGTAGTGGTTCAATTATTGGAAAAAGTAACATCGAGGAGTTCTTTAATCATATTAGTATGCATAAAGATGTTGAGAAAAAGTCTTTGGCTGAACTTGCTCCTAGTTATGAAGTTGCTTCTGCTTATTTGATTCACATGTTAGAAGCCAAGTTTGCTAGCCTTAATCCTTTTATGCAATACATGTTCCTTAAGCTTCATGATATTGAGGATCCCGAAAGAAAGCTTTTATCTTGGAAACTTTGCGCATAGAATTTAGAGATGTTGCCATTGAAGCTAGGAAAGTTCTTAAGCGTTTTAATAAACTCGGTTCACCTATAAAGGTTGTTAGTACAAACAATGAGGGAACCGAAATACCTATACCTAGCAAGCTCTTGGGATTGTATGAAGCTTTTGAAAATAATTTTGATTGGATCTGTCCCAAAAATCTTTTTAGTGATTTGAGTGAACCAAAGCATGATCACAAAGGGTCTTCAAAAACTTATGTGGATGAAATACAATGCCTTATTGAAAAGACTTCTGTAGTTGATCTTAATGATTCTCTTGATATTACTTGATTCGCACTTTCTGCGCCTAGCTCAAAGGCGTTAAAGAAAAGCACTCTTGGGAGATAACCCAATGTTTTTACATTCAGTTCTTTTTCTTTTATTTGAGTCTTGAAAGTTATTACTACTGTAATGACCTCTCCTTATCATTTTTATTTCGTTTTTGTGCCAAGAGAAGCCTCTAATTTGAGTGAGGTAAGATTTGAGGATGTTGCTGTCCTGAAACTATTTTCAGTGCTGCACCGTAAAAATTCATGAAAATTCTCTGTATATCTTTTGGACCTGCAATTTCTTGTGCATATGACCCAGGTTATATCCAAACTTTCATTAGTTTAACACTTTTTTATTTGAGCAACATAAAACCCTCTAAAAATTCGACCTTTGTCAGTTGTTCTATTTTGATAGATTTCTGCCAATATTCGTGTTTGCCGCTTTATCGCTTTGTTTTTGAGTTCTTTTGATCACGGAACTTTTGGGGAAGTTGCTACAGTAGTATATACTTTATATGTGGTGGTTTTGAGTTGAAACCTGAAGCAAAAAGGGTTGATTCATTGTTATGCTTACACTAATACTGCTAATAGATTTGTGTTTAGTTTTGTATGAAGGAAGTTTTCAAGTGTAGGGATTGGAGAATGATGAGATGAGTTGAAGAATGGACAAAAGCTCAAGCTTGGGGATGCCCATGTCACCCCAAAAAATATCCAAGAAGTACAAGCGTCAAAGCTTGGGGATGCCCCTGAGGCACCCCTTCTTCATCAGCAAAAATCAGGTCACCTTTCAACGCACTATATTTTTATTGCTTCATACATTATGCGTTTTTCTTGGAGCATCAGTTGTTTTTAGTTTTCAGTTTTGTTTAGTTTTGTTTGCTACAATAAATGGTTGGACCCCAACAAATTTCTTTTGGAGAAGTTGCCTTGCTTTTCATTTGCCAAGAACACTCCGTTTTTCATTCTTATAATTTCCACGAGTGTTCTTTTTTTCTAGAACTGCATTTAGCTTTCGATTTTCGCCTTGATTTGTGTTTAGATCTTGTTATATCTTTTCATCAAGGTGTATTTTGACCTCTGGTCCATGTTGGTTTTCATCAAAAGAGTTATTTATAAAAAGTTCGAATGGTGTTGGAAAAGAGAAAAAGCTTTATGCAAAAAAGTGGTACAAGAAGGAGCTTGTGTAGACTGCGGCCTAGGCTTTTGCATGTCGTGCTTGATGTCTTTTTGATAGCATGCTTAGTGGTTTTTCTGTAGCATGACTTGTCTCAAATGACTGAGATTGCTTAATGAGCCTTTAAAAAATCATGCGTTGTTTTAATTATTTGGAAGCATTATTTTGGTTTTCTCCTTGATGCTTTATTTGGGTTGACTTGGCACATGCTCACACATGTTTGACTCATACAAAGTCGCCATTGCCTCTATGATCATTTAGTTTTTTTACTTTTGATGCCATTTTATGCTTCTTTTAATGTTGCTTTGTCGCTTTGCATGATTATGGCCATTATTGCTCTCTTAGTTGGTCGCTCCCAGTCTTTTGCTAGCCCTCATTTTGTACTGAGTATGAGCTCTACTCGTGCATCCAACTCCTAAAAACCAAGTTTGCCATTGTGTCCACTATAAATTCCTATGCATGGTATTTGTAAGCCATTCCAAAGTAAATTTTCATGTGCTACCTTTCAAAACTTTCAACTACTTCTCGTTTTGTGCCACTATTTTTAGCTCATGGGGACGTAGTGGTCGGAATTGCTATCTTCCATATTAAATTAAGTACCCCTCGACTAGGCAGCTTCATCTGCTCGTCATTAATTTTGCATGAGAGCTGGTCAGACCATTGCAATCTAATTTTAAAAGAAAAGAAAAAAGGCACTCCTCCATGGTATGTGAATGTTGGTGGGCACCCGATGGAATCGGTTAGCCATGGTTTAAGAAAGAAAAAAAGGTAGGGATGAGTGCCAAAGCTTTATAAAAGAGCACCAATGTGCCAAATTTTCAAAGAACTCGGAACCGCTCTCACTTGTTTATTATGGAAGATAGTCAGACCCCATTGCCAGTCGTTGACATGAAACAACCACCTCTCAAAACCCAATTTTTATCTCTGTTTTACAAATGAAAAGCTCTAGCACATGTTTAATCACTGCTTCCCTCCGCGAAGGGCCTTTCTTTTACTTTTATGTTGAGTCACAACCTTCTATCTTTATGCACCGTTAAGAGAGCATAGTTGTTATTCTGAGTATAATGTGCATTGTCCCAAAGTTTTCATTGATTGATTCATGATATTGGTTTCACTTGTTCTTAAATTATTTGTATCTAGTCGCCCTCTTAAACTTGAAGGTGTCCTATGCATTTATGTTTTGCTCTCTCATGAAGGACAAGCTGAAAACCATTTGTATGTTTTTCCATATGATTTGAACACACATTTGACTTTCATTGTTTCATTTTCATGATCTTTTATTTGTATTCATTTTCATGTTATAACATGGTTGCTAAGTTTCTTCTATCAAGATTATATCTTTCATGCCCATGTTTTAAGTTCTTTTGATCCCAGCGCACAACGCTTACATAGTTGGTCAAGATTGTGTAGGTGCATGTCACCTCAAAAATTATTTCTTTTGTTATCACTTACCTACTCGAGGACGAGCAGGAGTTAAGCTTGGGGATGCTGATACGTCTCCAACGTACCCATAATTTTTGATGCTCCATGCTTGTTTTTACACCATTTGCTTAGTGTTTCGTTACACTTCATGGCATTTTTATGCATTTTCCGGAACTAACCTATTAACGAGATGCCACAGTGCCAGTTCCCTATTTTTTGCTGTTTTTGTGTTTCAAAAAAGCTACACAGGAAAGATTCTCGAAATTGGACGAAACCAAAGCCACACGTCCAGATATTTCACGGAGTTTCCAGAACACCGAAGAGGAGACGGAGAGGGGCCACAGGGCGCCCACACCACAGCGCAGCGCGGCCTAGGGCTGGCCCGCGCCCCCTGGTGGTGAGGCCACCCTGGCCCATCTCTGACGCTGCCCCTTCGCCTATAAAGACCCCCCGACGGGAAAAACCTAAATACCCGATCACTTTTTCAGAACACATCGCGATCCGCCGCCGCCGTCGACCCGGAGATCGGGAGGGTCCAGAAGCTCTTCCCGGCACCCTGCCGGAGAGGGGAATCGCCACCGGAGGTCTTCTTCATCGCCATGCTTGCCTCTGACGTGATGAGTGAGTAGTCTGTCTTGGACTATGGGTCCATAGCAGTAGCTAGATGGTTGTCTTCTCTACCATGTGCTTCATGTTTAGATCTCGTGAGCTGCCTTACATGATCGAGATCACCGTTATGTAATTCTACATGTTGTGTTTGTTGGGATCCGATGAATATTGGTGTTATGATTGAGTTGATGTGCTGAATATTATCTTATGTTATCTCTATATTGTTTATGATCTTGCATGCTCTCCGTTGTTACTAGCTATCTTGGTCGAGTAGTTGCTAGTGACTCCAAGAGGGGGTATTTATGCTCGATAGTGGGTTCATGCCTCTATTTAATCTGGGGGAGTGACAGAAACCTCTAAGGTTGTAGATGTGCTGTTGCTACTAGGGGGAAAACAACATTCATATGCTCGAGGGCATATGCTTTGTCTACATTACACACTTTGCTTAATGCAGTTATCTGTTGTTCGCAACTTAATACTTGTGGAGTTCTCGGATTGATTCGCCACAAGTGGATTAGTAGTCATAGATGCAGTTGGATGGCGGTCTATGTATCTTATTGTAATGCCCAGAGTAAATCTCATAGTGATCCTCTTGACATATCACGTTGTCTTTATTCTATCAATTGCCCAACTGTAATTTGTTTACCCAGTATGTGTTATTTTATCTTATGGAGAGACACCACTAGTGAACTGTGGACCCCGGTCCTATTTCCTTTATATTGCTATCACCTGTTTACTTTACTCGCATTGTTTACTTTACTCGCATACTATTACTATTTTCCACTCGATACGCTCATTCCTTTGTTTACAGCAAACCGGTGAGATTGACAACCTCATCGTAAGTTGGGAGCAAAGTATTTGGTTGTGTTGTGTGCAGGTTCCGCGTTGCAGCTGGCAAAGCAAAGCACTGGACGAGGCGACTTATAAATTGTCCGGAGCTGTCGCAAGCTAGCAAGCATCACCTTCAGTCGTTTGGCTTCTTCCCCTTCGGATCGATAAACCTTGGTTTCTTACTGAGGGAAAACCTTGCTGCTATATTCATCATACCTTCCTCTTGGGGTTCCCAACTGGACGGTGCTTTTCATAATCAACACCGTGCCGCATCAGATGCCACATGAGTTTTCATGGGAGCCTCTACCCTTACTATTTATGGCATCACGAATCCTATAGTTCTTGAAGCTTTAGCCTACAGTGAAGCTCTAGCGCTGGCGCTAGATATCAATGCGAGGTGCCTAACGGCCGCGACTGACTGCTTGGCAATTGTCAATGATCTGTCAAGGCAGTTTGCAGGAAGCTACAACATGGTTCTAGAAGAAATAAAAGAGACTAGTAAACTTTTTGAGTTTGTTAAGTTTAATCATGAAAATAGAGCTTCTAATGGCGAGGCCCATAGGTTAGCTAGGTCAGCTACCTCATCAAATTCGGGGTGTCAGGATTGGCTTGTGGCGCCCCCTGATGGTCTTTGTATCCAGAACATTATTTCTAAAGAACCACTCCCAATAAATAAGATGTTATCCATTTCGATATAGTCTGGTATGCTATAAGTGTTCAGTTTCAGCGGCATTTTATTAGCCATTGTAACATCTCAGTTTGGCTTATTATTCCATGTGGAGAATGGACGAATAAGATTAAACCAAACAATCAAGAGGGTGGATTTTAGATTAATATGTTAGTTTTAACAGATAAAAGAAAAGGTCAAAATATAACATTAAAGCGAGGGTCCACAGAACTAACGTCTAGGACCTCTCCCCATACATAACTCTATCTCGTATGTAACTAATGAGTTCTGATACGGGGTGCCAAACCAACTCGATGGTTTGGTAATGTTGCACTAAGTCATATAAAAGGGTGGGAAGCCCGATAGTGATCGAACTGACCGAGTTCACGATTTGCTAACCTTCTCTCCTATATTTCCTCATCTCTACTAATCTAGAAAAGGTCGGGAGTAAGAGGAAGACCAGCCTACACGCCGGCGGAGCCTAGGCAGTGCCACTAGAAACCCGAGGGGATCAGGAGGATCCTCTAATCATATGTTGACATCCTGCACGAAGCCTGCATCAAGCACGCGACGATGGTGTCTTGAAACACTTGTAAGAAATTATCCTAATCATTTTATGTTAATAATCTTGGAGTGCGGCGCTAGATTATCAGCAGTATGTGCATGTCAATGCTACATCCTGTTTTATCGTAACAAAATGACACACTCTATTTTGTCTAAATTTATGTTTATCTAGACACATTTTGTACGTAGATAAATGCAAACCTAGATAAAGTTGAGAAATCCTTTCAGAGATGGAGGGAGTAATATATTTACCAAAAAATTAAAAGTAAAAAAAAATGTTCAGGTTTCTATGAAAGGACTTGAAAGTATTCACAATGATAAACTAAAAGTATAATTCAATACACAATTTTTCGTGTTTGAACATTTTAGGAAAGCTGAACTTTTAGAAGGACATCTAAGACATTCTTGGGGCATACATAAAAAGACGGGATGCATTTGAACATTATTTTGTGGTGATGATATAGTTTTTTGCGCGTTGAATTTCAATTTAACTTGGCTGCAAGATTTAATCACTTTCTAGATTTCACAATTTTCCTCCAAATATTCGTATTTTATCCGCTCTGATTTCTCTACGTACTAGCTTCCGCGCAAAGTGCAGAAATTCGCTATGCTGGTCGGCTCACCCGGTAAACTGAACAAATAAGAAGTGGGGCAGTAAACATTGGCTCGTACTTTCAGCTCCATGCTTTCGCTTATGACATTATTGGGGCATAAATAAAAGACATAATGCATCTGAACATTCGGTAATCGAGTTTCAGAAAAAAAAGGTGTGATGGTATTTTTTTTTTGCGCATGTAATTAACTTGGCTGCAAGATTTGAACACTCACTATAGCTTCAATTGCCTGTAGGTCATTGAACTCACATTTTTTTCTGCCAGATATTGTTTTGGAGTGTAAATGTGTAATGACTGCCGCTCGTCGACGCAGCCACTCAGAAAGAAGTCGGAACTGCAGATAAGTTGGATAAAAATAAAAGCAAGGGCTGTAAGGTAGAACGGGATCCTATATTTTAGTTGGCCGGAGAAAGATTCCAGTTGCCTGTCCTGTTCCCGATCGAGAATTCGAGATCTGCTAGGAGTAGTAAATCTATCATCGCGCACGTTCTGACGTTCTTGTGCTTGCTTCCCTGGCACCTCAGTGGCATTTTCTGCCTCTGGTCGTGGAGATTAGTTACAAAAGGATACTCTGCATGCCCCAGATCGCGATGGAAAAGTCGTCCTGGGCTCCCCAGGTTGAGCCCTACTACGGACGGAGCTCACTGAACGGAGCCTCCAAATGCAGCGTACTTAGGCTATCCAGAGACCCCAGCTGACGAGGCAGCGAGCAGCTAATCGCACTCCAAATCGCGATCATGGCTCCATTACGGTGCATGAACCTTAATTTGAGGAGAGATAAGGTGGGTGCCCTTTCCGTTCCAGCTCGTTCCAGGCCAGGGGGAAGGAACAGGGAGGGCACCTCTGCCAAAATTCCAGGTTTGGTACTGCGTGGACCGGCCTAGATAGGCCCATAGCCTGGCCACATAAATATTGTTTTTTTTTTGTAGGAAACATGCAGGGCCCAAGTAGCCAACCTGTCCGTGGCCCGTGGGGTTTACCGGGCCCATGCCTGGGCCGAACCACGAGCCACAGGACGATCCGTACGCATACGTGCCGCAAGCAATGAACCCCGCAGATGGACCGCTCTCCACGCGGCTAGCTATCGAGAGAAGCAGCTTTGCAAGGTCTCGGCCCCTCACCGTGTGGCTGCCCTGCATTTATTAATGATGCAACTGGGATGGGCTTGCCGCCAGGTCCCGCCTCCCGTCCCGCTAGAAAAGTCTATCTGTTCATTTCCTGGGATCCCGTTTTGTGCTGGTGGAATTAGCACACCGTCTCTCTAATCCCGTTTAGTACCCACTGATATATAGTTACGACACGTAAAGAGCTTACAGTGTACATGCACATGCATGAAAAGAGTCCTACAACATTTATTCCTAAACTAAGGGACGTCCAGGCTGAAAAGTAGTTGATGGGTTCCATGGGGAGGAGCATGTGCCGGTTTAGCTAAATTTCCGCTTATCCCTGTAAGTCCCGATGGGACGAGTAGGCCGGAGCTGGGACATCCCGCGCCCGCGCCGCTTGCAACGTTACCTGCATTATCATGCCATTATATAATCGGCATTGGCATGGCATCCCATGGGTCTCCACTCTCCCGATAGGATGGATCCGCCGGCCGGCCGCCACTAGGCAGGGAGGCAGTACGGGACTGCGGGGGGCCGTTCCATCAGGTGCATGCGCATCTCACGGCATGTCAATGCCACGACTATTGCACCTTCTTAAGCTTTCACAAGACAGAGCGTCATGAACTTGCAAGATTTTCCACTAATCAAGATGCCACGCTAGCTGGTTATTCCATACTTCTGAGGCCGAGGCCTGCAGCTGAGTGGAGTAGCCCTGTTGCTTTGGTCTCGACCATGTGCATTGTGGCCGTTGAGCACACGCAGCACAGCACAGGACCGGAGAGACCGGCCAAGCTCCCTAGCTAGCTAGGTGACCAGTACCAGCAGTTTTTATGTCTGAGTTACACTACGGCAGCCAGTCAAGGTGCCGACGGCCTCGAGCCGTCGGCACAGGGCCGTCGGGCTAGGCAGGCGTCGGCATAGTAAAAAAAGCCATAGGCATAGATATGCCGTCGGCACAGCTATACCTATGCCGACGGCAATTATGTGCCGACGACGATCTTGCTTGGCTACCTTATTCTTGTGTTGTGTCGGGGCCGTCGGCACAATTTCTGGCCGTCGGCCCCTTGTTTCTTTCCCGTAGTGTTAGTTATCTCTACAAATAAATCGTCCGTGCGTCGAGGTTATTTTGGTAGGTAAAAAAGCAATCGTCCGTCTGTCCCTTGGTACGTCAAAAAAGTCGGATCAGAGACCACCGTCCTATACACTGATAGATAGAGTCCACAATTAGCCCCCAAATAATCGGATCTGAGACCACCGTATGGAGTCCAGATGTTGTACGCGAATTACATGGTACAATCCGATTCAAACCCAATCAAGCTTGTCCCCACATAATCGCGTGCCTCCTGTCTTCCTTTATCCACACGATGCACGCTCCGATACAATTTCCAACAAACACGGCGACGGACACGGCAATACGACGGGAGATAAAACAAATCAAACCCCGGCCTCCCCCATGGCAAGTCACGTCCGCCCGTGAAACCCTCACACGCGGCCCGTAGCACGGCATCGTCGACTGTCGCGCTTGCACGCAGCGCCGGTGTACCCATGAGGTCGGTCCTAGGGACTCCTCTGCTTCATCAAGGACGGTGCAACCTTAAGACCATCCAAGCCTTGTCGTTTCGGTCTATTTAGACAATTAATGTCCACCCTACTCTTCTTATCTCTCTTTGGTGCGGCCGGCAGAAGAAACTAGAACCTGTCCTGCCGACGAGGGAGACTCTTCGGGATTCCGAGGAAGGATGCGAGACAGCCTGCGAGGGAACCTCTTCCGGCTCCGCCGGGAGGAGGCGAGTGCCGATGCCCGGCTCATGGGCGCGTCGGCTTCTTCTGCTCCGGCGTAGACCTGACGCACGACTGCGTATCATCCATCTTGTCGTGAGTGGTGACTCGCCGCCTGGCGCCGACAGGATACACTCCCGTGTTCTGTCTATATCTCTCTCAACGAGTGGTATGAGGAGAAAAAGACAGGAGAAACTACGTCGACCTAGATCACAGCAAGAGGTAAGCGTACGTCGTGTGCGGCGACGATCGGAAGCCTACACCTGCTGCAAGCGCGCGCCTGCACGGAGCGCGGGAGCCGGTCTCCGAGCACGACACGACACTTCTTTCTCTCCTAGCTGAAAGCGCACAACTGCAGATGCCGTACTGCTCTACCAAGATGAGTTTGCTGCTAGCTACGACTGCGAGTTTGTGCTACCTTGATGGAGAAAATTAACATGCTCGCTAGATGTGTTAATTTGTTTGAGCAAAGGCAGTTGACGTTGTTTGCTGCTAGCAAGATGTATTTACAAAAAATAATTTTAAGCAAATTTACATGATAGTAGTTTGTTCTAAATTTGGAATGTTCATGTTAGTAATTTATAATGTATGAACACTAAACGCTACTCCCTCCGATCGGAAATAACTGTCGGTGGTTTTGTACTAATATAGTACAAAGTTTGTACTAAGTCGGCGACAGTTATTTCCGATCAGAGGGAGTATTTTTTTTGGTTCCTAAAGAAGTAGGGAAAAAAAAGGGAAAAAATTAGCTAAAACGGGCACATGCCAAGTACGTTTGGGGTGCCATAGAGGGGCATTGGTCGCATCGTGCATGGAGATGCAGTCGGGTGGTAAGCGGTAACCACTCAAACCAAAATAATTTGGATGTTCCCAACCATTTTTAGCCTTCCAAAAGTACGACAAAAAATTCAATTTCTCAATGATTGCTAGGAAAATGGTAGGATACGAGAGAATAGTAGAAGAAAAAATCATAAAAGGACCCGCGTAATGTATGTAGCTTCATACGATGAGGGACACATGACAAGGTAAATCCGAGTGAGAGTTTATCGCTAACTATTTTATTATCATTGTTTCTAAGAAGTAATATAAAAATTTACTTTTTAAAAGTCGTAGCAGAGCACGAGCATTTATCTAGTTTGGTTAGTACGGCCACGTACGGGGATTCCGCCAGCAGGAGACGACCGGGGCTTCGTCCGACGACCGAGCCGAGATGCATGCTCCATTTGATTTAGGGAGAGTTTGGTCGCCAGCATTGAGTCCATGGAGTTCCTAGAGAGTTCAAAATACGTCTTGTTTGGTTACGTGTGGTTTAGGAAATCTTTGTACCGCGCGCATTTCTAAGAGCATTTTTTAGCAGCGCTTCCAATACGTCTCTCACTAAAGCTATTGCTTCTCGAAATAGGCTTTCGCCCCGTTTTATAAATAAAGTCACACACGACCGACGAACCGATACAAGGTGGTGAGAAGAACCTCTTACAAAGCAGATCAAAGATAAACAAAAAAGATACAAGAAAAGCTGAGACTTGCCACCGAAGCGAAACCAAGGGGGATCAGAGCTCCACGGCGATGCCCCCAAGAGGGTAACGACGCACACGCTGCCATCGTCGAGACCGCAAGGTCAAGGGTTTTCACCCGGAGCCCTAGCGCACAATGAAGGTAACCACAACGGCGCCCCCAAGAGGGTTACGATACCCGCAGGCATCGCCGCCGCTGGCATCAAAACGCTGAGCTTTCGCCCGAAAAAACCTTCACACACGCCCGATATCTCGGCTTGCCCACTGTCCCCGAGCCTGGCCTCCATAACGCGATCTGGGAGGTGCCAGTACCGAAGTGTCGTCAACTCCAGGATCTCCCGCCTCATCGCCATCCAAATGTCCAAAGAACAAGGCCACCACCATTGCCACGTCGCTCGCCGCAAAGACGCCCGTGCAGTCCACCTGACGGTTCCGCCGCCCCGACATCCACGGGATCAAGAACAAGATGCGATAAACGGCTCACCACGAGAACAATGAGTCAGTCGAGGAAAGTCCGCACCAACAGTCTCGCGTGGTCGGCAGAACTGCATTAGGGAGGCGGCATCAAGCCACCCGCCAGTCGCACTTCGCAGCCATCGATAGCTAGATCTAGACCCCGCTGGTCCGGATCCGGCCTCCGGCCGCACCACGGTCACTCAGAGGAGATCCTATCCTCCACCGCCAATGGCGGTCGCCGACCGGGCAGTAGGGCCTGTCACGCCTTGTAGGCCCAACTAGCTCCGCCGCCGCGCTGCAGCGCCATGTCCGCGGTTGCCATCCACCTGCAAATCCATGGCACAATCTTCCCACGCCATCACTGCCAGCACCCGTCGCCATGGCGTCGCCGGGTAACCACCGGCCCAAGGCTGCAAGGTCCAGGTCGCCACCCAACCCAAATCGGGCCTAGAGGGCCCAGATCTGGGCCTATAGGCCCACGCCACCGGGAGACCTTCCGCCTGCACCACCGTCGGCCACCCGCTCCTGGACGCTGCCAACAGCGCCGAGCAAAGGGGCAACGCTGATTAAGTGAGGCAACAGTTGCATGAATTGATCCAAAGTATCATTAGGCAGCAATAGGCAACGTCGAACCCTCTAATCTATGTCAAGTTTATTTATGAAAAGCCCACAAATGAAAATAAATGAACAATATTGCGCCGGCTAGAGTGAAACAGATCCTAGAAACTTTTTTTTTTGAATTTTCTAATATATAAGCAGCAAGCCCGCCTCATTAAAAACCTTTCAGTCTCCTTAGGTAACCTGGTAAGGAAAAGAGTGCGTCTGAAAACTTGCTGCTGCAGAGTACATGACAAATTACATCATCTCAGAAGAAACCAGCTCCTTTACACAGTCAGGAGCGTCTAAACTAAGGGAACCACTAAAGCCAGCTTTACCGAGCTGCGCCAGAACATGCGCAACACTATTACAAGCACGCTCAGCTTTGACGATGCCTATCTCACTGTAGACACGTAACAATTCACGCCCTTCCAAGATCAGGGCCCAGCTCCGCGAACAATCAGGAGAATCCACCGAAAAGGCCTGAACTGCTCTAAGACAGTCGCTTTCTATCAAGGCTGGCCATTGCCGCAAGTTGATCAGGTGTTTTAAGCCCTCAAGACAAGCTAGAATCTCAGCCTCCTCCGCACTACCACAGTTAGGGATGAATTTCCATTCTGACAGCACGGGTTTACCTTGCGAGTCCCGTACAATAATACCTAGCCCAGCATCTTTGGAATGAGCATCCCACCCAGCATCTACATTTGCTTTCAGAGAGCCGACCTTCGGTGCAACCCAAGAGGCGCCAATATCGCATGTAGAACTTGGAGTGCCCAGCTGAGCAGCAGAGAACGAAGTCAGATAGTTTGCCAAGAAGGAAACCGAGGCTGAGATGGAAGCCTTCCCATCACCGTGTACAACATTATTCCTATGATGCCAAGCACGCCACAGGAGAAAGATGACCTTTGGCCGCATCTCTGCTGAAGTGTTACTGAGTAGATGGAGTAGCCACTCTTTCCCATTGACCATGAAAACCTCCTCAGACGGTAGGGACCAAACATTTCGAAGCTCATCGCGCAGCGCTCTGGCCAACGTGCAGTCAACAAGAGCATGGTGCTCATCTTCCACTCCCATACCACAAATCGCGCACACCGGACTAATGTTAGGCATGCGCCGGTGAAGCCCTAGCCGGACTGCCAGAGATCCCGTAGCCGATCGCCAAGCAAAGATACGCAGTTTTTGGGGAACCTTAGCTTTCCAAATCAGCTCCCAGATGCGCCTAACGCCATCGGACTCAGAACTTGATTGGCCATGATCATAGGCCGCCTGTTTCATTGCCATCCCAATACGGTATGCCCTGAGAGCGAACCAAAAACATCCCGTTGCTTTCACTAGAAACTTGTACTATAAAACGTTTAGCGTTACAAGTTTTCAGTATCTATTTTGTCTGAGCTGACATGGTACCGCAAAACAGGTTTCAAGGAACATCAAATGAGTTTTACAATATAAACTTTCATATGATCCGCTAGAGATGCTCTTACATGTTGTTCCGAGAGATAGGAACACATCAAAGAAATAATAAGCCAATTATGTAGAAGTACTCAAAGAAAAAGATCAAATGGCCCCTTTCGCTGTCATCCTGTGCTATACTATTTGGTTGTCATTAATTATAAGGGCTCGTTTGGCTCCCATCATTTGGGGCTGGAATCAAGGAATTCATTTGTGATTCCAGAAATTACTTGATTGCCTACCACGGAATTGGCTACAGAATTCATTTCGAATTCCATGATTTTCATTCCATGCCTAATCTTAATATCTTTGTGGTACCCTGTCATTTCTATGGCTTTGCCAAATGAATTGATATCATCATGTCATTTCATTTCATTTATACCAAATGAAATGAAACGAGCCCTAAGAGTTAACTTAATTGTTCACCATTCCCAAATAGGAAAGGAGCTACTTCTGAAACTGGGCCAGCCTGTTGTCACCGAGCCTTGATTTGTAGGCAGCCTTCTTGTACTCGCCCCACGTGAACTCCTTGTACAGGCTCTGCTCGCCCTCGCCCAGCAGCTGCGGCAATGGCGCAATCCTCTGCGCCAACGGTGGCCCTCCGAAGTAGATCATGGAAACCCTAGACTTTAGGCTGTTGGCCACCACCCTGTGCTTCACGCTCTTGAACCTCCCGTTCGTCAGCACCTAATCAATACACATCCAGATTAAAACACATCAGATCAAGGTAATAAGTTCATCCAATACGCATCCAAAAACTGTACATTAGATCAAGATATATCCAAAGTGCACAGCAGTACAGCACTGTGTTCGTCTGTGTGTGCGCCGCAAGCTGGCTTTGTCTTTGCACGGTGATGTAGGGGCTGTTTGGTTCAGTGGCTATTCACTGGATGACAGTGGATATTCACTTTTTTGGTGGCTATCCATTGTTTGGTTTAGAGGGTGGAGGGGATAGGGATAACCACTTTTGTCTCAAAATGATGGTTGAGCATATCCCACCAAATCTGCTGGATGAGCTCAACCACTTTTGGCTGGCGTCGATAGCCTCATCCGAACCGTTTTATTCTTGAGTCGTTCGTTCACCAACCATTATCCATTCCCCTTCTCTTCTCGTTTCCTCTCTCCGACCACTGTGGTGGTGGCCCGTGGAGGGCTGAGCAGGGGCGGAGAGGCCCGAGCTCGCGGCCGGCGGCCGGGAGGCATGAGCTTGCTGCCTGAGGCGGTAGGGAGGGGCGAGCTGCGCGGCCTGAGACGACGGGGAAGGGTGAGCAGCACGGCGGGTGGCGGTCTGCGGGTAGGGGCATGCAGCGCGGCGGCGGCCGGTGGCGAGGAGTGGCGAGAAGTGTAGCCCGTGGCCGGCGCCGGGTCGGCGCAAGCTCGCGGTCGGCGCCGAGGAGAGAGGCAGGAGGTGGGACGGCCTCCGAGACGTGGGCGGATGCAGGCGCGCCACTGGGCAGAGGTAGGCACGGGCGGGCGGGAGTAGCACAGCTTGGGATGGCGCCGGCTTACCGGAGGCGAGCGGGTCAAGCACGGGCCGACCGGGCTTCGCTGGGGAAGCGAGCAGGCGAAGGAAGAAGATAAGAGGAAAGGGGAATGGCTAACCACTTTTTTGTCATACCTAGCCAAACAGAAAAATGGCTATCCCTAACTAGCTAGTTGGGGATATCCTTATCTCCTAAATGCTATCCCCTGAACCAAACAGCCCCGTAATGTAACTAGATGCCGTGCAGCCATGAGGCGAAAGCTCGTGTGGCTAACGGACTGCCGTGGCAGTGTGTTTGATGTGGCGAATTGGTGGCGGTTACAGGATCCACGGAATATCCGTGCTCCTGTTCGTGCCGTGCAAACCGTACCAACAGGCATAACAACTAGTTCAGGGTGATGCGGTGTGATTGTGAGTTCGTTTTCAGCGATGATGTGAACCCAACGAATGCTCTGAATTGACAGGGCCGGTGGCATCCATCAGCTGTGAGTGATCTCACGAGCTCTCCCAGTTGACTTGCGCACTAACCCCCAAAATTTAACCCTGGCCACATCATTTTTTTAGTATGCGATATTTTGTTGCAGAGAAAAGTACACGTGCAAGTATATAGGAAGAAAAGAAAAAGGGGAAATCTAATTAGCGCGTGCAGGAAAAGGCGTCACGTGTGAGAGGCAGAGACACGCACCTGCAGCGAGTCGCCGACGTTGACGAAGAAGGCGTCGCGGTCGGAGGGCACGGAGACCCAGCGCCCGTCGTCCTGGAGCGCGATCTGCAGCCCGGAGGTGCCGTTGGAGCGGAGCAGCGAGACGAGCTGCGGGTCGGTGTGCTCGCCGAAGCCGGTGGCGCTGCAGCCGCGCCCCTGCAGCGCGGCGCAGGGCGGGTAGTGGTTCACCCGGAACACCTGGTCGCTGCCCTCCGCGCTCACCATCCCGCTGATGGCGTCCAGGGGCGCAATGTCCAGCCCCTCCGCAATCGCCTCCATCACCCGCAGCGCCAGCTTCCGCACCGCCGCCACGTACTCGACCAGCGCCGCCTTGAAGGCGGTTGAGAGGGACGCGGAGTTTGAGTCGGAGTCGACGGCGAGGAGGAGGTACTCGAGCCAGCCCATGTCGCCGTTGAGGCCGATGCGCTTGCTGCCGTACCCGAACGGGTAGGGCGGCCCCGACCGGTCCTTCTCTGCCTGGCTCTGGGAGAAGAACCTGACGGCCTCGGACTCGAGTTTGTTCATGGTGTCCAGGGCCACGCCGTGGCCCACGAGCTTGAAGAAGCCGAACCGCTCGCAGGCGTCTGCGATGAGCCTCGGAGCGTCGGGGCTGGAGAGGTCGACGACGGGCGTGCCGGCGAAGTAGTCCCCGGGTTCCGGGGACCGCAGCAGCGGGATTTGGTCGACGGCCGGCGTGCTCGCCAGAACCACCATGATGGCTGCTGCTGCCGGTGCTGCAAAATACGATACGCGCGCGCGATCGAGGGGGCCGGGGGAGAAAGAAACAGAGGGTCGAGCTGGAGAAACAGGGGAGGTGTGCGTCGCGCTGGAGTACTGGGAGTGCATGTCGGGGAGAAGTGGGGCGTATATATAGAGCGGCGGGGCGTGCCGAGAGTGGGGGAAAGTCGGAGGATGAATCGGGAGTGATGGGGTTTGGGTCGAGCTCGTTCATCGGGGCTTGCAGATGGTTGGGCGACTGCCCCGCTCATGTCGCCAGCTCCACTTTTCCGGCTTTCGATGGTAGCGGCCCGTGTGGTGGCGATGGAGCCAGGCCGTCGTGGCGGGGTCGCGACGTGTGCAGTTGCGATCCACCTGCGCCTGTACGGCTCAGCTAGCAAATACTCATCTCCCACTGAAATCTCTCTCCAACTGCTAATACTTGTTGCTAAATAGATCTAATACATATTTGAACGATAAAAGCATCAATTTCTGTATTTGCCGTAGCTCGCAAGAATAAAACCATCCTTCTAGCTTCTCTAATATACTTCCTTTGTTTTAAAATATATGATGTTTAAGTATGTGAAGAAAATGTTTTTAAATATATTTTAGTATTTATATTTGAGTGAACCTACACACTAAAAGATCTTTAGATATATTTATTTTACAAAACTAAAAATATTATATATTTTAAAACGAAAGAAGTACGTATGTGCTTAACTGAGTATGTGACGGTAGTAGCTGCCTAGATAGATTGCTCCAGTCATTTCCTGGCCGAGCCGGCGACGCGGCTTACTTGCTAGCAGTAACCGTCATGGACGAAAACGACTCTTCTCCCACGGGCCCTGACCTTCACGTGTACCAACGCGATTCACTCCCGCTGTCTACCCGCTCGCTCCATTTGGCAAATGACATCTCCGATCGGCGATGGAGTGGAGAACAACCGGTTCACACGGTACGCGCTCGATTACATCATACATGCATGCTTTTTTCCATGAATAAAAATATCCTTTGCCGTGGGAAACATAAAAGTGCCTTTAATAATACCCAAAACGCCGCTAAGAATCTTTAGTGACTCGCGGCACGCGTAATTAGTTAGGCGCGCATCATACATACATGCGTGCGTGCGTAGTTTATTCCCTTGTAGATCCCACTGGATAGATGGACGATCCGTAATGTTACCGGTCATTCCGTGGGCGTGGCGAGTCAAGAGACGCAACGATAATTACTTCACAGCTGTACTGGTAGACCTTAGTACCACCATTGCTGTTTTCTTTTTTAGCAAGGCTGCACGGAAGGGGACGGATGCATCCGGCCTCAGCCTCGAGAATGGTCACCTAGTACGACTGTACGAAGCCGTGCTGCAGACTAGCCGAGGCCCGGGTGGTAGCCAATAATCGATGCCAATCACGGACGGGGCAGGCAACGTAAGGCTCGAGCGGCGCCGGCCGACATCGCGCCTCCACAACGGCGGCCCGTGGGCGCTCCGGCCTCATAAACAACTCTAGACTTGTAGTATAGTCAATGTGTCGCACCAAGCTTTCCCATGTTTTCAGAACAGCTTTGTGAACTAACGAACCTATATACTAAAATATGTTTAAATACACTCATTTCACAAAGCTAAAACATCTTATATTTCTAAACGGAGGGAGTAGATATAGATATAATATTTGCGATGTGTTTCCTCTTTTATTCGGTTGATAAGTTCAGCTTCGCTACGTGTGCAGCTATCCCGCATTATTGTGCTCCGATCGACGCGCACCTGCATGCACGCACATGTTGCGCAACGACCAGACATTCGACGCGAGCTAGTCCTCCTCAACCGCCTTCATTGGTACGGGGATCGAGGGAGACTGTCGTTGACCATGTTCAGTCGTATGAGCACATCTGCCTGCACATGAGCTGTGCTGGAAAGGCAGAAGCTCCTGTGTGTACGTACGCTTCTCCTGACGTGGAGCCTACGTTTTCTGACTCGACGATCCACCGGTATGACCACACGCATTTCGTTTTTGACTCAGCAGCTCAATGTGTGCACTCTAAATTAATACTCCGTTCGTCTCTCACTCGACATGTATAAAATGCTCTGCGGAACGTGCATCCAGCATCTCGGGCTCGGGGTCCGAGAAAGAGCTAGCCGTCCGTCGTGGGAGAGGAAATCGCGGTGTGTACGCCGGACCATTTGGTCGTTCTCGGATCGAGCCGCGTACGGCTGTACGTACGTATGCGAGTGGACAGCGACCGGACGGGGAATGTTTCGGTCCTCTGGTCAAACGCGTGGCCGGCTTCGTGCTGGCCGGCCGGCACGTTTCTCCAGGAGAGAAACTCAGGCTAAAACTACTCCAACCCTGACCAACTCGCACTCCCAAGACGCGACCTAGCATCGTCACAGTATTCCACCATGTGCCGCGATCGGGTGTGAAACGGCTACAGTGCCGTGCTGAGTTTCTACCGCGGATCCGAGACCAATTATTCGATCGGGCGGGGGAGGATAAAGGCGGCCGGACTCACCAGGTGTCCGTGTCGTGCCTCTTGCAAAGACTGCATATATATAGGTGGGCACTGAATCTGGAGTGTCACGCAAGTGCAGTTTTCGACCAGTGCCGTGAGAACGGCTACATTTAACTATTTCTGAAACTTCAGCGTTAAATAAACCAGATTGGTAATAAATTCACGACCTCACTTTTTTGCATGGCGACACGGAGCAAGGCTTCATGCGGAAGAGATAGATCTTAATTTTTTTTTTATAAATTTGATTCATTTTAGCTTGAAGTTTTTTTTTTTAAAAGTTCTAACCATTTTTACGGCCGAACCAGCGGGTGATCGACAACTGTCGTACCGCATCGTAATCTTTTGCATACAATGATAGCTGAGGTTTCTGTAGTAAACTATGTGACTTCGCAGAGACACCACGATGCCCAGCCTACCTCAGAGATCGAATCTGCCCCTCCCCCTCCTAGCGCCTCCTCCTCTCCCTTCCCCCTTTCACCTCCGCCGGATCCCAGCCAGGCAAAGCCCGTGCAAGAGGAGGATGGAGGCGGGAGGGAATCCCTCCGTTCTGGCTTTGAGGCATGGCTGCGGCGACGGATCTTGAGCGGGCGCTTCGGGGCGGCGTGTGCGTGGCCATGGCATCGGCCACGCAGAGAGGTGGCCTCCTCCGTTGTTTGGCTGTCTTCCTCGTCAGTGCAAATGGATCTATTCGGTGGTGGTGCTGCCTCATGGCGGTTTCCTGGCGGCGGATTGCTTGGCCTGTGAGGTGTGTCAGTTCACGACGAGGAGGAGACGGTGGTCCAGCTGATGAAGCTGGTAAGGATGCTACCATCGCCGGTGGTGCCCGTGGGTGTCTTAGTCCTCGTTGGAGGGGATGATGGGGGTGTCTCTCGCTCCATTGATTATGGGTGAAACCTCAGATCCGAGGAAGTCCACCATTGACGGCGGTGCCCATGGGCGTCGTAGTCCTTGTTGGAGGCGTTGAGGGGGCTTCTCGGATCAGATGATGGCAACGTACACGTCGTCACCCCTATGGGGGCATCATCTTTGGAGACATACATCGGCTGGAGGGGCGTGTGGACGGCTTTGGTAGCTGGGCGACGGTCTCCGCTTGGTACTTGCGTGGGGACCAAGGCAAAACGGTGTGGCATCTACCATCTACGACGACACGTCTTGGCGGCATGGTGCAGCGGGGTCTCGACGACGGACGTGGGATGATGAACGCACACAGGGTGGTGGCCCCGTCTGGCGTCGTGGTGGCGGCGTCGACGGCATGCCTGGCAAGGTCAATGCATTGATTCTTAATGAAGATGGGTCAGAGGAAGATGGTGGCGGTGACTTTTAAGCATGTGTAATGGTGTGCGCTTAGAGTTTGCTGGACCGGTTTGTGCTCCCAACACGCTGTTGGACGTTTGGTGAGGCCTCCGGTTATCTGATGATGTGCGTAGGTGTGAGGTCCGTGCATAGGCCTTGACATGACCACCCCCTTCATCAAGTTTATAGGGTTTGTGACATCTGTCCTTAGTGAGGCGGCTTCGGTTTAATTTTTATATTATTTATGAGGCTTTGTTGAAATAATTTTAATTAAAAAAAACTATGTGTATCATTTTGATATAGAGACTGGGGATATAACCTCCATTTCAAAAAAAAAAAAAATTGCTCGAGCAACTGAAAGTCTGAAACCCGATAGTGCCAGCCATGACGTGCATGGCCAGTGTGGCCCTGTAATGCGAAGTTGCACGCACCAACGGACGGCTAACAAGTAAAGGTTAGAATTTCGAGCGGAAGCGCGTTCGCACGTCCAAATCATGGATCGACGGAGAGCAGTGCGTTATGGGAGGGTTTGAATTGACGACGAACCTGTCATTCGCCGGCCGGAGAAACAAAAAGAAAGTAGGCGGAGATAGATTGGAAAACCTCAAGTGTAGCCCGGGCTACATGTAGCCCGGTTTTGTTTTTGTTTTTTCAAATTTGAAAACTTCTAATTTTAAAGATTCAAAAAAATTCGAAAAAATACATGGACATAGACAATGTTGGATTCAATAAGTGTGTAAATTTTCAGATTGAAATTCGTTGCATTTTGCCCTCAGTAAAATAACGAAAACTTAGAAGATGACAAAATCAGATCATAGTATACTGTTCATCGCTGTTCACTAAGAACGAAATCAAGATTTGTTATTTTTACTGAGCTCAAAATATAACGTATTTCATTCTAAAAATTTACACACTTGTAGATCACAATATTGTCTACATTTCCATATTTTTTTCGAATTTTTTTAAAATGTCAAAATTGATTTTTTTTAAAGTTTCAGAAACGGTCTACATGTAGCCCGAGCTACAAAAGTCCACGCCCCTGATTGACCAACTTGTTGAGCGGGCGTCAGATCAGTGGACTAGGCAGTCTAGGCTCACGCCCTATCGATCTACTCCAATTGGGAATAACATGGAGTGCAAAATGATTGTTAAGACTACGAGCCTATGGCTATCGGGACACCAATTGGTGGCAAGAGCTTACCTAGTCCTTTGTTTTAGTTGCAATCATTTAGTATCTCCGTTTTCAATTAATGAACTCAACTTTACCTAGATTTGTATGTAGATACGTGTAAATCTAGATAATGGTAGGTCAATTATTTAAAATAAAGGCAGTAAGATTTTTCTTTTGATAAAATGGGATTCATTCAACCCCGCTTCATTAACGAAACAAGTTATAAGAATACAAAGTTTAGATACATTAGACTAGTCATAGTGAAGAGTCTCATAGAGTAGTTCATTTGATTTCTCTCACGAACCGCTATGTTATGATAACATAACTAGTTACTCTACAATCACTTTTCTCCTTATTAAATGACATGACATGTCATAAAATAAAATGTCCGATTAACACTACATCTACATGTAGTTCTATATTACTTCAACCATGGCTAAACTAATTCAACTTCGAACAGCTCAACAAGCAAACAAAATAAGTAGCTTATAACCGGCTATCGAAACATACTATAGGTGTTAGTAAATGCGAACTCTAGCCTTGTATATGTCACCGTTTGTCCATATGACTGCGAAAACCTTCTTCAGCTAGTAGGAAATTGCTTATTGGTAGCACTACGTCAGTGACATGGCGGTTTTGCAACAGGCCACTTGTAATAGTAGTGGCGTGTCATTTTTTCCTACGCCACTCGTAAATCATCACTAGTGGCATGCCAGTCAATCGTGACATGCCTCTGCTGTATGGCTCCCCAATCCACCGTTTAAAAACACTAGAAGCTTAGCATCCTGCTAACACATCACTACTGTTTTCATACTAGTGGAGTGTTGTCCCACACGTCACTAATAATATTTGACCAATGGCGTCGAATAAATCTAGGGGCGTGCCACTAATTATTTCAAAAAAAACCTAGGCTAGCCTAGCCGAGCGAAAATGGCCTCTTCCTCTCCTCTCTCCTCGGCCGACTTGCTCACCTTGCTCACACACACTCTTTCCCCAACCTGCTCCACCACCGCGCCTGCCCTCCATTCACCGCTGCCTCCACCGTTGTCGCCCTACCCTCCTCTCTGGCAACCGCCTTCACCGATCGCTGAACAATCTACTTATCTGCCCTGCCGCGCCTGCCCCATCCACGCCTCAGATCTGCCGTGCTGCCTCACCTCGAAGCTGTTGTCGCCGTCACTGCCGCTGTCGGTCGTTGGTGAGCACCACAATGACCTTTTATTTTATTTTTAATTTAGAAAATATGTAGTTTATTTTATTTGTAGAAGATTTAGATTTTATATGATTTGAAGAAAATGTGTAATTTTAGATGATTTAGGTGAATATGTAGTTTTAGATGATTTAGGTGAATATGTAGTTTCAGATGATTTAGGTGTTATTTTCAGATAATTTAGGTGTTGACAAGGGTTAACTCGACAAATGTCCTAGATGAAGGACTTAGGATCGGGGAGACAGGGCGTCGGATGAACTCGAAGGTAAGGTTAGTCGAAATAAGTGTATATCGAAAGTAAACTTGGGTGTTGAACCTGGCTTGCTTTCAATCTGGCCTACACCGTCCCCTCCTGGCCCCTATATATAGGTGGCCAGGTCTCGAGGATCGGGTAGGGTCCGATACAGATTACAATATCGACATACGGTAAGGACTCGTATCTCGACTATCATTACAATTGGGCCTAGCTTAACGGGCCTCAGGGGTACTCAACTAACGGGCTCTATTAGCTATACCCTTGTCAGTAGCCCCTGAGATTCTACCAGAATTGCAGATTCGGGTTGAATCTCTAATCTTTAAATCTTCGACTTGATCAACTCTTTGACTTCTTCATATCTTCAAATCTTCGACTTGGTCTTTCGACTTATTTTAATAATAATATTTCACAAGGGGTGATGACCCACAAGTATAGGGGGTGTATCGTAGTACTTTCGATAAATAAGAGTGTCGAACCCAACGAGGAGCAGAAGGTGTTGATGAGTGGTTTTGATCAAGGATTCACTGTAAATACTAGCAAACAGGTTTTCAGGGGTATTTGGTAATGCGAGTAAATAAAGTGCGAGTAAATAAAAGACAGTAGTAACAATTACAGCAAGTGGCCCAATCCTTTCTTCAGTAAAGGACAAGCCGGTTGTGTAACTTATAATAACCAAACATTCTTGAGGACACACGGGAGTTTCTGTCAAGAGCTTTCGCTTCATAAAGCCAATAGTCTTTATTGGTTTCATAGGTGTTATGGGGGTGAACCTGTGCTAGCGCACTACTCTTACTAGGATAAATACACACTTGTGATTATACCCCTTGCAAGCATCCGCAAATACAAGAAAGTAATTAAGATAAATCTAACCACAGCCTTAAACTCTAAGATCCTACGCTCCCTGGTGCAACGGTTTCCCAACGGAGGTTTAGGTTTCTGTCACTCCAGCAACCCCACAATTGGTAGCCAAATACACAATGCATCTCACTAGGCCCATAAATGGTGAAGTATCATGTAGTCGACGTTCACATGACACCACTAGTGAAATAGCACCACAACAATATCAAACCATTAAATATTTCTCAACAATAATTCACTACTAACATCTTAACTTCTCCAATGTCCTCAAGAACTAAACGAACTACTCACAAGACATCATATGGATCATGATCAGAGGTGAAATAATGGTAAATAATAATCTGAACATAACCTTAATTCAACGGTTCCACTCAATAGCATCAACTACAAGAGTAATCAACACCGGGAAAGTTTCCCCTAAGAATTTAATAAGATCCAACTCAAGATGTTACAGCGGGATGGCGTGGTGATGGTGGAGATGAAGGTGCTGGTGATGGAGATGATGATGATGATGATCCCGATGAAGTTCGGTGCGATGGTGATGACGATGGCGACGATCTCCCCTCTCCGGGAAGGAATTTCTCCGGCAGATTTCTGCCTGCCGGAGAGCTTTTCTCTCTCTGGTGTTTTCCGCCCCGCAGAGGCGGCGGTGTCTAACTCTGAGCCCCCCCTTGACTTAGGTTTTCGGGGATGATGAAATACGCGAAAGGGCGATGGCAGAAGTGGGCCAGGGTGGCCTCACACAGGGCTGGCGCGGCTAGGGGTCAGGCCGCGCCACCCTGGCGTGAGGGCCCCTCCTGGCTCCTCTCGACTCCTCCTTCTGGCTTCCTGAGTCTTCTGGGAAAATATAATTTCCTGGTATTTTTTTGGAATTTTCCTGATCTTCAAAATATGGTCCCTTGATGGTCCTTTTTCCAGCAGAATCCTGACTCCGGCAGCAAATCCTCCAATGATCATCAAACATGTGAAAACAAAGGAAATAACATAAGTATCAACTCTAAATATGAAATATATCAATGAATAACAGTAAATTATAATACAAAATAGTGATGCAAAATGGACGTATCAACCCCCCCAAGCTTAGACCTCGCTTGTCCCCAAGCAAAAACTAAACTCGGTAAACATGACCATAGGTTTATGGAGTGAAGTGTCGATAATCAAAATACGAACAAGAAGCATCACATTCACCAAGGCACAAATTATAATAGACAGCAACTTCCCTTTATAAGATATAGACTTGCAATAGGTAAAAGGGAATCACATGTAAAGATGCACAAGGTAAACTATAATTGGCAATGGCAAACCTTAGTTCTTGGTCAAAGAATGATGAACAAGCTATTCTTTCTTTTAAACGGAGCCTTTTAAAACAGAGCTAATATAGCAAAGACCATATGCTCAACAAAATAAACTTTTGCATTCATAGAAAGCTTTCAAAGATATATTCCTTCAGACAAAAGCATTGTACAAAACAAGGAAGATAGTAAACATGATTAAACGGATCAACATATGGATGAGTGAAACATAACAACTCAAATGCTTGCTTGAGATAGAGGGGAAATAGGTTGACTCAACATAAAAGTAAAAGATAGGCCCTTCGCAGAGGGAAGCATGGATTAAACATGTGCTAGAGCTTTTCATTTGTAAAACGGAGGTAAAAATTGTTTTGAGAGGTGGTTGCTTTTGTCAACGACTAGCAACAGAGTTCTTGATATCTTCCATACTAAACAAGTGAGAGCGGTTCCGAGATGTTTGATTAATTGGCACATTGGTGCTCTTTTATAGCTTTGCACTCCTCCCCACCTTTTTTCCTTTCTCAAACCATGGCTAACCGATTCCATCGGGTGCCAACCAACTTTCACATACCAT
This sequence comes from Dactylis glomerata, assembly GCA_007115705.1. Taxonomy (NCBI): domain Eukaryota; kingdom Viridiplantae; phylum Streptophyta; class Magnoliopsida; order Poales; family Poaceae; genus Dactylis; species Dactylis glomerata. Next base: position 6,137,997 of record QXEO01000220.1, on the reverse strand, counting down.
GGAGGAGTGCTCTTTTCTTTCTTTTCTTTTTAAGATTATAATGGTCTGACCATCTCCCTTGCAAAATTAATGACGAGCAGATGAAGCTGCCTAGTCGAGGGGTACTTAATTTAGTATGGAAGATAACAAACCCATCCACTACGTCCTCATGAGCTAAAAACAGTGGCACAAAATGAGAAGTGTTTGAAGGTTTTTGAAAGGTAGCACATGAAAATTTACTTGGAATGGCTTGAGATACCATGCATAGGAATTTATAGTGGACTCTTTAGAAGTGACTTGGCTTTTGGGAATTGGATGCACGAGAAGTATTTCCTCTCAGTACAGGTTTTTGGCTAGCAAGGCTGGGTAGCAAGTATAAGAGTTGCATGAAACAGACAAACATACATATAATAAGAACAATCATGCAAACTCCCTTGAAGGTACAACGATTTTGACTTTAGGAATAACAATGCTTATAAGCCAAACCTGAAGGATAAACTGAAGTGATGTAACTACAAGCACTTCTTTATTCTTTTCTACTCAAACCTCAAGGTAAAGTTGTTACTGACCAAGCTAGGTTTGCCAAAACCAACTAAATTTACTCATGCTCCCAAAGTGATACCAATACCAATCAACAAGACTAGTCATACAAGAGAGATTGCAAACTAACAAAAAGTGTGCGGAAAGTAAACGATAAAACTTCTCATTAATATTTTATTACCGCAACTCACACCAGGGGATACATAGATAACCAACTAAGGAGGATACTTCCAAACTGCAAACTATTCTATAAGATAACTTCTCTATTCATGATATGACTCTACTTGAAAAGTAAATGAGCAAAAGGTAATGATGTGATACCGCGGCACTCCCCCAAGCTTGGAACAAGCTAAGGGGATGCCTATACCGATGACGAATTACTCCTTTAGCGATGGCGGTGAATCTTCATCGTTGTCATACTTCCAAGGCAGGGGTCCTCCATCAAGGAAGGATGTCTTGGTCTCCAAAATCCTGAAACTTGCAGCAGCACTCATTTGTTGAAATCTAGCTTCATACTCACAATTTTGGTTCTGCACGTCGTAGAGTTGTGCTTGTAATTGGCCAGTCGTCTCCTGGAGCGAGAGGATATCCCTCCAGAGCTCTATAGTCTCCTTCTTGTACTTGGCAACAAGCTCTTGATTAATCCTATAGATAATGTCCACCTCACATTCTGCCATCTTCTTGTATTTGAAAACTTCTTGCTCCAGTGCTTCCATCCTCGCTTCGAGACTTCCTTCTCCCTTGGGTCCTTGAACATCTTTAACCTGCAACTCCCCATCCTTGAGTGACAACTCCTTTAGATGCATCCTCAGCTCCCTCATATACGGATTAATGGAATCCGCAAGAGGGTTCTCCTCAGATGGACCGGACGAAGACATTGTAACTCCAAAGCCGAGAGCAATCCCTGACAAAAACAGCTCGAAACAAAACACGATGAGAAAACGATATACATACCTCGGGGACACCGGGGGGTTAAATAGGCGAACATTATACATCGAAACAAAATCACATGAGGAAACCGGGACGGAAACGACTTCCGGGGTGCTCTCACACCTGGGTGGCGCGGCCAGGGGTGGGCCCGCGCCACCTATGTGTGAGAAGCCCACGGACTCCTTTTCCTGCCCGTTTTTGTCTTGTGATTTTTCATATTTAGTAAAAACAGCAAAAATATTAAAGGAAGAGCTTTTCACGAAACTTCTCTGACTAGAACTGTTACCTATTCAAAAACGAACTCTGCAGGTACCTGCAATTTGTCTTGGATGAATTCTTCCGGAGAAACTGTTTCAATAACATCAACATCTTCATTATAAGAATCTCCAGAAATATAATGTTTGAGTCTTTGCCCATTCACCACTTGTGTAGAGTCATCCTTCAATGAAGCAATCTTAATAGCACCTGAGCGGTACACTTCCACAATAACATATGGTCCTTCCCATTTAGAGAGTAATTTTCCTGCAAAAAATCTGAGACGAGACCTATACAATAGAACTTTCTCACCAACATGAAACTCTCTCTTAAGAATCCTCTTATCATGCCATTGCTTAACTTTCTCTTTAAAAAGCCTGGCATTTTCATACGCTTCGTTTCTCCACTCATCTAGAGAATTCAAATCTAATAACCTTTTCCTACCGGCTAGTTTAAAATCTCTATTAAGCTCTCTCACTGCCCAAAAAGCTTTGTGTTCTAATTCTGAGGGCAAGTGACACGCTTTTCCATAAACCATCTTATAAGGAGACATACCCATGGGGTTCTTATAAGCAGTTCTATAAGCCCATAAAGTGTCATTTAACTTACTAGCCCAATTTTTCCTAGATCTATTGACAGTCTTCTGCAAGATAGACTTGATTTCTCTATTAGAAAGCTCTACCTGCCCACTAGTTTGGGGATGATAAGCAGAAGCAATTCTATGATTGACATCATATTTAGCAAGAGTTTTTCTAAAACCACCGTGAATAAAATGAGAACCTCCGTCAGTCATAAGATATCTAGGCACACCAAACCTAGGAAAAATAACATCCTTAAGCATTTTTAACAAAGTCTCACCATCGGCACTCTTTGTAGGTATGGCTTCTACCCATTTAGTAACATAATGAACAGCAACAAGTATATGGGTATAGCCTTTTGAAGGAGGAAAAGGACCCATAAAGTCAAATCCCCAACAATCAAATGGTTCAATAACAAGAGTGTAACTCATAGGCATTTCATTGCGTCTAGAAATATTACCAACTCTTTGACATTCATCGCAAGATAAAACATACCTTCTGGCATCTTTAAAGAGGGTTGGCCAATAAAAACCTGATTGTAGAACCTTTTGCGCGGTTCTATCTCCAGCATGATGCCCTCCATAAGCACTACCATGGCATTTTCTTAAAATCTCTTGTTGCTCATATTCCGGTACACGTCTTCGCATAATACCATCAACTCCTTCTTTATATAAGTGTGGGTCATCCCAAAAATAATGCCTCAAATCATAGAAGAATTTTCTTCTTTGCTGTGCTGTAAAAGTTGGAGGCAAATACTTGGAAACAATAAAGTTAGCATAATCAGCATACCAAGGAAGGTCTCGCGAAGTTACATTTATTGCAGCCAACTGTTCATTTGGAAAACTATCATTAACAGGAATATGATAAAAAGAAATGTTTTCCAATCTAGACAAGTTGTCAGCCACAGGATTTTCAGCACCTTTCCTATCTACGATATGCAAATCAAATTCTAATAAAAGCAACACCCATCTAATAAGCCTAGGCTTAGCATCCTTCTTAGTCATAAGATATCTAATGGCAGCATGATCCGTATGAATAGTAACTTTAGAATCAACAATGTAAGATCTAAACTTATCACATGCAAAAATAACAGCAAGAAACTCTTTCTCAGTAGTAGCATAATTCTTCTGAGCAGCATCAAGAGTCTTACTAGCATAATGAATAACATTCAACTTATTATCTACTCGCTGTCCAAGAACAGCACCAACAGCAAAATCACTAGCATCACACATAATTTCAAAAGGTAAATTCCAATCAGGTGGTTGAACAATAGGAGCAGTAGTTAAAGCCTTCTTAAGAGTTTCAAAAGCTTCCTTACAATCATCATCAAAGACAAATGGTACATCTTTTTGAAGAAGATTAGTAAGAGGCTTTGAAATCTTGGAGAAATCTTTAATAAACCTCCTATAGAAACCAGCATGACCAAGAATACTACGAATACCTTTAACATCTCTGGGACAGGGCATTTTCTCAATTGCCTCCACTTTTGCTCTGTCAACTTCAATATCTCTTTCAGAAATTTTATGTCCATGGACAATTCCTTCATTCACCATAAAGTGGCATTTCTCCCAATTAAGAACAAGGTTAGTTTCTTCGCACCTTTGTAAAACTTTATCAAGGTTGTGCAAACAGTTATCAAAAGAAGTTCCATAGACGGAGAAATCGTCCATGAAAACCTCCACAATTTCTTCACAAAAGCCATGAAAAATAGCAGACATGCATCTTTGAAAAGTAGCATGAGCATTGCATAAACCAAACGACATACGTCTATAAGCATAAGTTCCATAAGGACAAGTAAAAGTGGTTTTCTCTTGATCTTCCTTTTTAACAGCAATTTGAGAAAAACCAGAATAACCATCAAGGAAACAAAAATGAGTCTTCTTAGACAACCTTTCTAACATTTGATCTATAAACGGTAAAGGGTAATGATCTTTCTTAGTAACTTTGTTTACCTTCCTATAATCAATGCACATTCTATAACCAACTACTACCCTTTGAGGAATAAGCTCATTATTCTCATTAGGCACAACAGTCATACCTCCTTTCTTAGGAACACAATGGACAGGACTAACCCATCTACTATCAGCAATAGGATAAATAATACCAGCATCAAGGAGCTTTAATACCTCATTTCTTACCACATCCTTCATCTTGGGAATTAGGCGGCGTTGATGCTCCACGACTGGCTTCGCGTCTTTCTCCATATTAATGGCATGCTGACATAAAGTGGGAGAAATCCCCTTTAAATCATCAAGAGTATATCCCATAGATCCTCGGTTTTTCCTCAATATCTCCAATAATCTTTTTTCTTCCTTTACTGAAAGTTTAGAGCTAATAATAACAGGATATATTTTCTTATCATCTATGTAAGCATATTTAAGATTATCAGGCAAAGGCTTTAATTCAAACACAGGATCTTCCTTAGGTGGCAAAGTGGTACCAAGATCCTCCACAGGTAGATTATGCTTGATTAATGGTGGTTGACGAAGAAGAATGTCGTCAATCTCTTCTCTTTCCTTGCTGAAAACATCACTTTCGTGATCTTCCATGAATTGCTGTAAGGCATTATTAGGAGCAAGAGCAATAGAAGCAAGCTGTTCAACTCGAAATTTTTTATTAGGCGTGTCATTTTCATAAGAAGTCTTAGGAAACTTGGAAAAATTAAACTCATAAGACTCTCCATTAAACTTAGTAAAAAAATTCTCCTTCTTACAATCTATCACGGCGCCACAAGTGTTCAAAAATGGTCTACCAAAAATAATAGGATAAGTTTTACTAGCCTCCTTACCAAGTACTAGAAAATCAGTAGGGTAATTAGTCTTACCGCAAAGAACTTCCACATCTCGAACAATACCAAGAGGCCAAACAGTCTCTATGTTAGCAAGCTGAACAACCACATCAATATCTTCAAGTTCACAAGCGCCAATCTCATGCATAATTTCTTTGTAAAGCTCTAAGGGAATAGCACTTGCACTAGCACCAATATCACATAAACCATAATAGCAATGATCTCCAATCCTGACAGAAATAACAGGAACACTTGTTCCCTATGCTTTTTAGGATGTGAGAGAATGTTAGAAGCATATTCACAAAAAAGAATATATTCATCCCCTACATCTTTAGTAACAAGATCCTTCAATATAGCTACAGGAAACTTAATAGTAATTTGCTCATCAGGTTCTGCAGCTTTCTTAGTACTTTTATTAGACACACTTACCAAAGTAGAATACTTCTTTACCTTAGCAGGGAAAGGTGTCTTCTCAAAATAAGGTTCAGGCACAATGCTATCAACAGTACAAACTTCAGTAGCTGCAGCAGGTATATGACTAATAGAGTCTTTATAAGGCGCATGATATTTGTTCCAATCTTTCTTTGGAACATCAAGATAAGAGGCAAAGGCCTTAAGACAATTAGCAAGTATTTGTGAATCAAGACCATAAGCAGTGCTAACACTATGAAAGTCATCGGTCCCCATAAAAGATTTAATGCATTCATAATCATAGTTTATACCTGACTTCCTACCTTTGTCGTTTTCCCAACCTTCAGCATTCTCTTGTATACGGTCAAGAAGTTTCCACTTAGCATCTTCTTTCATATGAGTAAATGATCCAAAGCAAGAAGCATCCAAGTAATCCTTATCAAGAAGAGTAAGCCGCGCATAAAAATTATCAATAACAATATTATTGGGGAGCTCATGAATGGGGCATTTGAGCATTAGTAACTTCAATCTCCCCCACGCTTGGGCAATACTTTCTCCATCATGAGGCCAACAATTATATATCCGGTTACGGTCTTTATGAATTTCACTTGGAGGATAAAACTTGGAATAAAAGAGAGGTACAATATCCTCCCATGCCATAGATGGTCCATCTTGGAGTAGTCGATACCACTCTTCAGCTCTGCCTTTCAATGATAAAGAGAATAATTTCTTCTTGACCTGGCTTGGTGAAATACCTGCACACCTAAACAACTCGCATAATTCATGTATAAATAATAAGTGATCACCCGGATGGACAGTTCCATCTCCTGAATAGCCGTTATCCATAATACGCCCAACAATTTTCATAGGTATTTTAAAAGGATCAATTTCAGCAGGTGGTGGCGGTGGTGGTTCATCCACATGTGCAGCAGTAGTAGTAGATGTGTTTCCAAATAGGAAACCAAATGGAGAGTTCTCCATTGCAGAGTAAAATAAAAATAAAAGACAAAATAAAAAAACAATACTCACAGTGATGGTTACCTTTACCAATTCCGCTCTTCAATAGCGCTACACTCCCCGGCAACGGCGCCAGAAAGTAGTCTTGATGACCCACAAGTATAGGGGGTGTATCGTAGTACTTTCGATAAATAAGAGTGTCGAAGCCAACGAGGAGCAGAAGGTGTTGATGAGTGGTTTTGATCAAGGATTCACTGTAAATACTAGCAAACAGGTTTTCAGGGGTATTTAGTAATGCGAGTAAATAAAGTGCGAGTAAATAAAAGACAGTAGTAACAATTGCAGCAAGTGGCCCAATCCTTTTTCAGTAAAGGACAAGCCGGTTGTGTAACTTATAATAACCAAACATTCTCGAGGACACACGGGAGTTTCTGTCAAGAGCTTTCGCTTCATAAAGAGAATAGTCTTTATTGGTTTGATAGGTGTTATGGGGCTGAACCTGTGCTAGCGCACTACCCTTACTAGGATAAATACACACTTGTGATTATACCCCTTGCAAGCATCCGCAAATACAAGAAAGTAATTAAGATAAATCTAACCACAGCCTTAAACTCTAAGATCATATGCTCCCTGGTGTAACGGTTTCTGAATGGAGGTTTAGGTTTCTGTCACTCCAGCAACCCCACAATTGGTAGCCAAATACACAATGCATCTCACTAGGCCCATAAATGGTGAAGTATCATGTAGTCGACGTTCACATGACACCACTAGTGAAATAGCACCACAACAATATCAAACCATTAAATATTTCTCAACAATAATTCACTACTAACATCTTGACTTCTCCCATGTCCTCAAGAACTAAACGAACTACTCACAAGACATCATATGGATCATGATCAGAGGTGAAATAATGGTAAATAACAATTTGAACATAAACCTTAATTCAACGGTTCCACTCAATAGCATCAACTACAAGAGTAATCAACACCGAGAAAGTTTCCCCTAAGAATTTAACAAGATCCAACTCAAGATGTTACAGTGGGATAGCGTGGTGATGGTGGAGATGAAGGTGCTGGTGATGGAGATGATGATGATCCCGATGAAGTCCGGTGCGATGGTGATGACGATGGCGATGATCTCCCCTCTCCGGAAAGGAATTTCCCCGGCAGATTTCTGCCTGCCGGAGAGCTTTTCTCTCTCTGGTGTTTTCTGCCCCGCAGAGGCGGCGGTGTCTAACTCTGAGCCCCCCTTGACTTAGGTTTTCGGGGACGATGAAATACGCGAAATGGCGATGGCAGAAGTGAGCCAGGGTGGCCTCACACAGGGCTGGCGCGGCCAGGGGTCAGGCTGCGCCACCCTGGCGTGAGGGCCCCTCCTGGCTCCTCTCGACTCCTCCTTCTGGCTTCCTGAGTCTTCTGGGAAAATATAATTTCCTGGTATTTTTCTGGAATTTTCCTGATCTTCAAAATATGGTCCCTTGATGGTCCTTTTTCCAGCAGAATCCTGACTCCGGCAGCAAATCCTCCAATGATCATCAAACATGTGAAAACAAAGGAAATAATATAAGTATCAACTATAAATATGAAATATATCAATGAATAATAGTAAATTATGATACAAAATAGTGATGCAAAATGGACGTATCAAGGGGTTTTGATGAACAAGCCTGATAACTCTGACGGATCAAGAGGTCAGTTAACTGCCGGAACAGATACTTGCCACCTACTTCAAATTCAATCCCCTTGGACTTGAATTTGGGATACCGGTCAGACCCACTCTTTTGCCGCATTTAGGACTTACAAAGAATGAATCCCAGTGATTCTCAGGGTACCCAGTGCGTCCACCAGGATTTTCTTCGCGTCGTAGACACGGATACATACCAGCCGAGCGCATCCATGTGCGTATACCAGGCCACACAGGACGGATCCCGGGGTCTTATCTTTGTGATAAATCACGGCATTCGAGTTTCGTTGCGATAACGCAACTCGAGAATCTCATGTTGCAGTCAAATTTGACTGATGGAATATCAAAGAATTTCGAATTAATTTCTCCAAAATAGCTCCCGATGGGAGTAGTCGCTATATTTTATCGACTATGTAGTCAAAGTTTTATGGTCATCGAAATGTTGAGTGGCTCGTAGCCTTCTTCATCTTTACTTGATTGTCTTATTTTCTATCGGGTGCGCGCTCAGCGCTCCCGATGGGAGTAGCCCCCGAGGCTATGGTTGGATACTTGTAGTCAATCATAGGCTCAAGTTGACTTCTTCTTCTTCCTTCTTCTTCCTGTTTGTAAGCCCCCGAGCCAAAGGTGAGGTTTTTTTCATACCTTCTATGATATATTCTTTTTCTCTTTGTTATTTTCGTCTGCTGTGTGCAGAATTTAACTCATTTGTAAATATGTTTATGGTCCTTGCTATCACGGAGGCCCGTTAATATGTGCTTATAAATAAAGCACCTTTGGTGAGGGTAAAAACCCTAAACAGATTCCTCCTCCGCCGCATCATCTTCTTTTCCATCTAGGGTTTCTTTTCTTCCCACTTTTCCGCATGGCTAGTGCAGATGGGTCCCGTCTAGACCTTGGCTCTTCGACGGTGCCGCGGGGTCGCGGCCGCCCCCGTGGCAGCAAAAACAAGATAGCTCCAGCTGTTGTAGGATCATCATCGTCTGCTCTGGTGAAACGTCGCCCCGGCCACCCACCTGGCTGTAAGAATAAGCCCAAAGGTGACTGGCGCCGCCCCAGGTCCAAGCGCTCCTGAACGGATCGTATGGGCACCTAGAGGGGGGGTGAATAGGTGCTACTCAAATTTTAGTTCTTTTTCAATTTAGGCTTGACACAAAGGTAAATTCTCTAGATATGCAACTAAGGTGAATTTACCTATATGTCAACAAGCAAGCTAAGCAAGATACAATATATAAAGGCAATAAAGGATAGAGGTAACCGAGAGTGGAGCACGCGGAGACACGGATGAATTCCCGTAGTTCCTTCCTTTTTAGGGGAAGTACGTCTACGTTGGAGGGGTGTGGTTGCCACAAAGGCCTAACCAACGCCACAAAGGCTCACCCTATTCTCCGGTGCAAGCTTCCGCCACAAAGGCCTAGCTCACTTTCCACTAAGGGATTCCTCAAGGCGGAACCGGCCTTTACAATCTTGGGGCACGCATCCACAACCGAATTGGAGGCTCCCAAGCACAACACAATGCTGTCAAACAACAAGTAGCAATATATCAAATACACAAACAAGGTCTTGGGACACAAGGGAACCCAAGACACAAGGGCCCTCAAGAAAATGAGAGGGGAAATCAAATCTCTTCGGTGAGGATGTAGAGGATGGTCTTCTCCTTCGATTCTCCAAAGATCAAGAGCTTTGGTGGGTTGAGGGAGGAGATCTAGTTGAATTGGTGGCTCAACAATGGTGTTGTTCTTCAATTTGGTCGAGCTGCCCGTTGGAGAAGAAGAGGGGGGTATTTATACCCCCCTAAAATATCTGACCGTTGCCAGCCAGGAAGTCCGACTATAGCCGGAGATAAGTCCGGCTAAAGCCGGCCACACCGGCTAAAGCCGGCCTCAGACCGGCTATAGCCGGCCTGAAATATCCGGCCCAGCCGGAAATAGCCGGACAAATAGCCGGTTGAGTCCAGAGGCGCAGAGCCCCTCTCGAAAACGAGCAGTCCGGCTATAGCCGGTCTGGGACCGGCTAAAGCCGGCCTTCCTGGCCCAGCTTTATATGAAACTTCTCCCAGAGCTTATTTTCACCATTTCCTCAATAATTTCCTTTGGATAATGATAAATATCAAGTATAATATAGGAAACCCAATATCTTGTGCAAGAACATAATTAAATCCTGCAAAGCATAATCACACATTAATAGATAATGTATTGTTAACAAACGCCAAAATCAATTAGGCGGGAAATGCTCTTTCAATCTCCCCCTTTTTGGTGTTTGATGACAATACATAATTTTGCATGTTTCAACCGATATAAAATATAGACGGAGCTCCCCCTTGCAATGTGCCTTATTTTAAATTTGTATTTGAATACAAAGACACATCAACAAGAAGAACTCCCCCTAGATTTTATAATGTGATCCATATGTGCACAAGATATATATCATAATTCAAAGCACATAATAAACAAACATATAATATGACAAGATATAGCAAGTAGGATTAATAACGATATCATAAGGTCTACTACACAAGATAATAACACATAGTTCAACACATAGTAGTAGATAGATGATAAGTTCAACCATGGGACACAAGCAAGCAAGCACACGATATAAGAGCTTGTGACCCAACCAAATCCAAATGGAAAACGTCAAATCCAAATGGAAACACATGCAAATGGGACTTTCTCCCCCTTTGGCATCAAGACGCCAAAAAGGGAGACCACAACATGAGATCACTCATCAACATCATCGAAGTCCTCATCATCCTCATCATCTTCTTGATCATCGTCTTCTTCCTCTTCATCATCATCTCCATCTTCTTCCTCATCTTCATCATCAACTGCTTCCTTGCCCTTGGAGGTGACTTCGGCTAGCTCCTTCCAATCAAAAGTTGAGCCTTCATTCCACTTGCCAAAAGAAAAAGTGTCCTCGGATTGATCTTGCTCTTGGGACTCTTCTTCATGGCTAGCACCTTTGCCCTTCTCCACAGCCCTCAAACGTGCATCCAAATCCTTTTGCTTCTTGTGGATGTGCTTGCGGTCCACATAGTCCTTGTATTGAGTGTGACGCACATCATTGTTCATGCAAAACAAAACCCTTTGCCACCACTTGAGCTTCTTCATCTCTTGAGCCATTCCACCACTTGGTGGATCCGCATTCTTTCTCCTAGAACCGGTAGCATAGATGTTGCCACCCAACACATCACTCGAAGAGGGATAAGCACTTGACGTGCTAGACACCAAATGAGCGGTCTTCTTGTAGAGCTTGTTGGGCTTGTGCACTTCCAACTCTTCATCAAGCAAATCTTCCTCAATCTCAAAGTCTCCTTCAATGCCTCTGTCAATGATTAGCCTCATGATGAAAGGAGCATAAGGAGGGATCTTCCTATCAAGCATAGCAATCTTCATCTCCATGAAGATGAAGTACATCACATCGAGCTCCATCCCTTCACAATCTCTTCCGGCCTCGAAGACAAGCCGGGCATGGTGGAGCAAATGCACAAGACCACCTCTGATAGAATCATTGTTGCCCCCACTTGGAGCAATGTTGGCACGGAATATCCGAAGCAAGATATCATAGAGGGGAAGGAGATTTGCAGTCTCTCCCGCTTTGCCCCCTGGACCATACAAACACTGGATCTTCCCCTTGTTGTACTCGGTGGTGTCGAGATGCAAGCGGGCACCTCTAGGTCGATGAATGCCATCGAACCTATAGCCCAACAGCTTCCCAAAGCGAGACATGGTCGAGTACTTCCTTACTTCTCCTGACATCCAAGTGAACCCAACCTCATCTCGAGTATCAAACTCCAATGTGGCAAAGAACTGCTGAATCAGATGAGGATTGTAGTCTTGCTTGAAGACCATCAACTTGTGCAACCCTAGCTTCTCGGTGACCCAAAGAGCATCGGCAAAGTACTCATCCCTGGACAGCGATGCAATGTTGGTGACCTTCATGGGGCAAACCTTTGTGCTCATGGTCACATAAATCTGCTCATATATCCGCTGATGCTCTGACCGGTAGAAGGACCCACTGTCAATGTCCCTAGGCATGGTGTAGAATTTCTGCCCACGGAAGTCCCGGTATTCTTGCTTGGACAGCTTCTTGAGATCACTAACGTTGGCAAACAGAGATTTCTTCTTCCGTTCTTCCAACCGCTTCTTTTTCATAGCAGCTGTCACACGGGCATCTTGATGCTCTTGACGGCGAGCAAGCGAGGGATCAACATATCGTGACCGCTTGGGTCGAGAGCCACCTGCACACAGCACATAGGTAGAAAGCATATAGGATAAGCATGCATGCCAGAAGAACAAAGACAATAGCCCAGAACGAAAACATGGAGCAAAGTGGTGATCTACACCGGCTATTTCCGGCCTGGCACCGGCTTTAGCCGGTCTGACCGGCTTTAGCCGGCCTGACACCGGCTATAGCCGGACCAGATGAACTGCGCGAAGAAATCATGGGTTGGCCACCACACTACTCCAATGCTTTCGATCTACACTAATCCCAGCAAGGCAAAAGAACCAAAGACTCCCAATGTACCAAGAACTACCCACGAATCGCTAACCCTAACCCTAGAGAGCACCTAGGGAGAGAGAGAGAGAGGAGGGAAGGGTACCCTGGTCCATGGGAGAGGCGCCGGAGAGGAGTGGCCGACCGAAGAGGGGGCTCCGACGGCCGGAGCGACGAGGAACGGCGGCGGCGACGGCGATCTAGGACGAGGAGGCGGCTGGAGAGGATAGAGCGTGGGGGAAAGTGAGGATACCCCTCACCCCACAGCCCTAAAAGAGGAAAAAGCCAGGCCCCTCGCAGAGGCCGGCTTTAGCCGGTGTAGGGACCGGCTATAGCCGCCCCACCGGCTATTTCCGGACTAAGTCCGGCAATAGCCGGCCTAGATTGCCAAAAACAGGAAAGCTGGGATTTGAAGTTCTGGACATGCAAAAGAAAGATGCTATGGCTTTAGATAAGTGGGCTTAGGATAGAAGACATGCATGGAGTGGTTCTCGGCACTTGGCATTGCAAAACACAAAAAATCTTTGGAAAAACCAATGCTAGTGCCTTCCCATTTCAAAGATAGAGACAATGACGAAAAAGCTCAATAAAACTCAAATAAGATTTGCAAGGAATCAACTCTTCGAAAAGAAGAGGTCGGTGGCCGAGGCCACCATGTATGAGTGTCATGGCATTGGACCGCGAAGATATATCTTGGGTCCATAACCAATACTCGTCATTGAAGCTCATATATCACAAAAATGATAGTAAGAGAACAATTTAGTCACTATTTGCATTATGGGGGGAGGGATAGCCCAATTAATTAGGACCGCACTCCCCCTATCTCCATGCCCACACCTAAACCAAACAAGTATTGAAGAATAGGTGTATTTGCAAGATGCTCAAGCCACACTCCTTGAATCAATGATATTTAGCTCATTCCTCAAATATCCAAATCTTGCTTCATCAAGGGGCTTCGTGAATATGTCGGCAAGTTGATCCTTGGTGCTTACATATGCAAGCTCAATATCACCACGGGCAATATGATCTCTAATAAAATGATTCCGGATCTCAATATGCTTGGTTCTTGAATGTTGCACCGGATTATAGGCTATCTTGATAGCACTTTCATTGTCACATAAAAGAGGCACTTTGTCACAATTGACACCATATTCCTTTAAAGTTTGCCTCATCCATAACAATTGAGTGCATCCACTTGCGGCGGCAATATATTCGGCTTCGGCGGTGGAGAGAGATATACAATTTTGCTTCTTAGAAGACCAACATACCAAAGACCTACCAAGAAATTGGCAAGCTCCGGAGGTTGATTTCCTATCATCCTTGTCACCGGCCCAATCCGAATCCGTGAAGCCACAAAGAGAGAAATCCGAGCCTTTGGGATACCAAAGCCCATAAGTTGGGGTATGAACCAAATATCGAAAGATTCTCTTAACCGCCATAAGGTGGCTTTCTTTAGGAGCGGCTTGATACCTTGCACACACACCTACACTCAACACAATATCGGGTCTAGATGCGCAAAGGTAAAGCAAAGAACCGATCATAGAACGGTATACCTTTTGATCCACATCTTTACCATTGGGATCAAGCTCAAGATGACATTTTGTGGCCATTGGTGTGGCGGCCCCATTTAGTTCCTTCATCTTGAACCTCTTGAGCATGTCTTGGACATATTTGGCTTGATAAATAAAAGTCCCTTCTTTCAATTGCTTGATTTCAAAACCAAGAAAGAACTTCATTTCGCCCATCATAGACATCTCGAACCTATCGGTCATAAGCTTTGAAAATTCATCATTAAAAGCTTTGTTAGTAGAGCCAAAGATAATATCATCAACATATAGTTGGCATACGAAAAGCTCCCCATTGACCCTCTTAGTAAAAAGAGTAGGATCGATTTGCCCAACTTCAAACCCACGGTCTACCAACAACTCCCTAAGGTGCTCATACCACGCACGTGGGGCTTGTTTAAGGCCATAGAGTGCCTTATGGAGTTTGTAGACATGGTTAGGAAAGTTGAGATCCTCAAACCCCAGGGGTTGCTTAACATACACTTCCTCTTTCAATGGACCATTAAGAAATGCACTCTTAACATCCATTTGTTGCAACTTGAAATTATGATGAGTGGCATATGCAAGAAGGATACGGATGGACTCAAGACGAGCCACGGGAGCATAAGTTTCTCCAAAGTCAATGCCTTCAACTTGAGAGAAACCTTGAGCAACCAATCTTGCCTTGTTCCTCACAACAATTCCATGCTCATCTTGCTTGTTCTTGAATATCCACTTTGTGCCAATCACATTGCGGCACTCCTTTGGCTTCTCTACTAACACCCAAACATTATTGCGCTTGAAGTTGTTGAGTTCTTCATGCATAGCATCCAACCAATCCGGATCTTCAAGAGCTTCAAATACTTTCTTGGGTTCAACCATGGAGATATAAGCATGATGAGAGCTAAATTGTGCCAATTGACGCCGAGTTGACACTTTGCTTCTTAAATCTCCAATAACCCTCTCAAGGGTATGACCTTTAAGTTCCAAGTCCCTTTCAACTCTTTTCTTGCGACGGGCTTCGATCTCCTCATTTGACCTTGGAGGAGACTCTTGATCATCTTGATCATTTTGGTCCCCATCTTGACCATCAAATTGACCTTGATCGTCATTATTTTCATGAGTAGGTTGATCTTGGTCTTGTGAAGAATTGGGGGCGGTTGAGATAACCGGAGAGGATGGTGGAGCCCCTTCTTCTTCATGAAGGTCCTTGTCTTGTTCTTCGGTTGGTGCATTAGTTGCTTCCTTGGGAGAGGCTTGTTGAGCTTGTGAAGATGAAGGCTCCACTTGAGTAGAGCATAGTCCTTCCCGGTCGGCCACAAGGTGTCCCTCAATGGGGCGGAAAAATCCCACACCCATTCTTCCTATGGCTTCTCGAGGTATTTCATCATCTACATCACAAGAAACAACATCTCGCCCCCCTTGGGAGCCGTCATTCTCTTCGAATACCACACTACAAGATTCTTCAACACGTCCGGTGGACTTGTTGAAGACTCTATAAGTGTGGGATTCGGCACCATAACCAACAAAAATACCTTCTATTGCTTTTGGATCAAATTTACCTAAACGAACTCCTTTTCTTTTAAAGAAACACTTACACCCGAAAACCCGGTAGTAGGAGATGTTGGGCTTGCTTCCGGTGAGTATTTCATATGGAGTCTTGTTTAGGCCTTTGCGGAGGAAGAGCCGGTTTGAAGAGTGACAAGCCGTAGAGATAGCTTCGGCCCAAAAGTTGTATGGAGACTTAAACTCCGCCAACATGGATCTAGCCATATCCATAAGAGTCCGGTTCTTCCTTTCGGCTACACCATTTTGTTGAGGGGTATATGCAGCGGAATATTGATGATGAATCCCCTCATCACTAAGAAATCCATTTAAGGTGTAGTTCTTGAACTCCGAGCCATTGTCACTTCTTATTGCCAAAATAGTTTGCCCATGTTGACGTTCAACTTCCTTGGCAAAGTCGATGACGGTTTGTTGAGTCTCACTCTTATGCTTGAAGAAGTAAACCCAAGTATATCTTGAATAGTCATCAACAATCACCAAACAATATTTCTTCCCACCAAGACTTGCATGAGAGGGAGGACCAAAGAGATCCACATGAAGGAGCTCCAAGATCCTCTTGGAAGAAATGATAGTCTTACTTGGGTGGGGAGAATCATGCATTTTTCCTAGAACGCAAGCCCTGCAAACACGATCTTTGGCAAAATACACATTCTCTTTTAGTCCGAGAATGTGGCCACCCTTGTGAAGGCTTTGCAAAGTTCTCATATTGACATGGGCTAGTCGGCGATGCCAGAGCCAACCCACATCGGCCTTTCCAAATAAACACATTGCACTTGTAGTGGTTTTCCCCGAAAAGTCCACCACATACAAGTTATTTTCAATGTGTCCAACGAAAGCGACCTTTAGAGACTTGCTCCACAAGAGTACCACAATATCATTATCAATGAAGACGGCAAAGCCCATCTTACCAAGTGCACGAACTGAAAGTAAATTATAACCTAGGGTCTCAACAAGCATGACGTCCACAAGGGAAATATCCGGTGCGACCACCACCTTGCCAAGACCCAATACCTCGGATTGTGACATGTCTCCATAAGTGACGGTTATATGATTGTCATTTGGTCTCATCTCCGTCATAATCTTCTTGCTTCCGGTCATATGACTTGTGCATCCACTATCAAGCACCCATTTTGATCCACCGGAAGCATAGTCCTACAAGAGATCATTGCTTGGTTTTAGGTCCCCATTTTTCAATGGGTCCTCTTTTGTTAGCAACAAGGGTCTTTGGAACCCAAATAGACCAAGCAACATAACCATCATTTGGACCAACATATTTTGCATAAACATCACCATAATAATCACGAAATAAAACATAGTGAGGGTTAGCAATTCCCGCATGATCATCATGAGTGGCTTTGCCACTCACAATAGGATCCTTCTTTGCTTGAGCGGGCTTGGCCTTCTTCTTCTTTTTGTTCTTCTTCTTCTTCTTTGAGACATAGCCAATCCCCGTTTTATCACCAAATGCCTTTTGCTTACTCAAAAGGTCATTCAAGTTTTTCTCACCTATGGGAATGGAGGACTTGGCAAGCTCATCTTTCAACCTAACATTTTCTTCAATAACATTTGCATGATCACAAGTAGAAGTAGAAGAACTAGGCACATTATTCTTAGTCAATTGAATTTGAAGTTGTTCATGTGACTTGGTAAGAATAGAGTGTTCACTTTTCAAGGCCTTGTGAGCCTTGTCAAGATCTTCTAAATCCTTAACAAGTATATCATGACCAACACCAAATTCAACCTTTTCCTTTTTGAGCATTTTTACTTTAGCACGAGCATGATCATGCTCTTTAGTGAGTTTGGAAACAACTTCATTATTAGATTCCTCAATGGAATCGAGCTTCTCTTCAAGAGTTGCTCGTTCCTCTTGCTCTTCTTCAAGAGACTCGGTTAGTGAGGCAATATCTTGAGCATATTCTCTTTCAAGCCTCATTTGTTCATCTAGTTTTTCAAGAGTTTTACCATATTGGCTCAATAGACGTTCAAAGTGAATCTTATGAACACCATCTACACTAGACACATAATCATCAAAAGCAACAATTTCTTCCTTTACTCTAAGACTAGCAAGATCATTCAAGGAAGCATCATTTGTCTTAGAGGAAGAGAAAGATGTGGGTGATACCTCGGAAGACTTGGCCATAAGGCACTTGACGTTCTTGACAAGAGAGTCCTCATTGGGGGATTCAAAGAGTGATGTGGAGGAAGTTGAGGTGGTTGCCATTGCGGCCATCTCACTAGTTGTAGTTTCTTCTTCTTCACTCTCACTTGCGGAGTACTCTTCTTGAGTCAAGAACACAAACTTTGGTTGCTTCTTCTTTGGTCCACCCTTCTTCACAAATGGCTTCTTGGATGGTGACTTGGTCTTGCTTTTGAAGATGAGCTTTCCACCATGGTCTTCTCTCTTCTCATAAGGGCACTCGGCAACAAAGTGAAATCTATCATTGCAATTGTAGCAAGTCCTCACCCTTTGACCATTGTTGTCATTCCTTTGATAGCCACTTGACTTGCTTCTTCTTTGATTGTCTTCTTTAGCCTTGTGTGGATCAACCCAAAAGGTTTTTCCATAGAAGGCCATGTGCTCATTGTACTCATGCCTTATGTCCTCGGGACACATCTCTAGTCTTGCTTCAATATTCGCTTGAAGAGGAACCTCTTTCTCAACCACACTTGCTTTCAATGCAAGATTAGAGCTTCTTTGCATTCCTATGGCACGGGCACGGGCATCTTCCGCATTTTGTGCGTAAACCTTGTAGGCTTGAATCTCTTGCATCACTTGATTGGAGGTCATCTCATTGAAGTTGTGCTTTCCTTGAACACTCTTCACATCCGCGGGCTCATATGGAGTGAGAGCAAGAATGTACTTCATCTTGATCCACTCATCATCAATATGGTGAGCACCGAGGTTCTTGAAGGTGGTAGCAATAGCCTTGAGTCTTCTATACATCTCTTGATGATCCTCACCATCCATCATGAAGAAACCCTCCGCTTGATTTGAGAAGGCAATATATCTTGTCTTCTTCATGCTCTCGTTGCCAACAAAGACGTCGGAGAGTCCTTGCCAAGCTTCTTTGGTGGTGGAGAAGTGTTGGATGTGAGGCAAGTCCTTGGATCCCACGGCGACTTGAATCATGTGAAGAGCGGTAGCATTGAGTTGGCTATCGACCGTCTCTCTTCTTGTCATGTTGTGGGGATCCACGGCCTTGAATCCTTCCTCAACGATCCTCCAAAGCTCGATGCAAGAACTGCGCATATGAGAGATCATTTGATATTGCCATTGACCAAAGTTTAATGCATCAAGCTTAGGCGGATCACCTCTATGGTTAATATGAGGATGAGGAACCGGCGGGTCGGGTGAATACCAATGCGGGTATTCACCTTTCCCGTCGGCCTTGGTGGAAGACTTAGCATCGCCATTTTTGTCGGCACCCTCCTCATCTATCCCCACATTCTCCACTTGTGGAGTAGCGGGTTTTTCCGGAGGTGGAGAAGCATTAGCAGTTTTAGCTTGCATGAGTTGCGCCATCATTTCACGCAACTCACTTATTTGAGATGTCATGGAAGCCATGGATAATTCCAAAGATTTGAACTCACCCATGGAAACTTGACCCGAGCCCTCACTAGGTGCTGTTTCCATACTCTTAGGCGGTTAAGCCCGAAATAAGAGCCGAGGCTCTGATACCAATTGAACGGATCGTATGGGCACCTAGAGGGGGGGGGGGTGAATAGGTGCTACTCAAATTTTAGTTCTTTTTCAATTTAGGCTTGACACAAAGGTAAATTCTCTAGATATGCAACTAAGGTGAATTTACCTATATGTCAACAAGCAAGCTAAACAAGATACAATATATAAAGGCAATAAAGGATAGAGGTAACCGAGAGTGGAGCATGCGGAGACACGGATGTAATTCTCGTAGTTCCTTCCTTTTTAGGGGAAGTACGTCTACGTTGGAGGGGTGTGGTTGCCACAAAGGCCTAACCAACGCCACAAAGGCTCACCCTATTCTCCGGTGCAAGCTTCCGCCACAAAGGCCTAGCTCACTTTCCACTAAGGGATTCCTCAAGGCGGAACCGGCCTTTACAATCTTGGGGCACGCATCCACAACCGAATTGGAGGCTCCCAAGCACAACACAATGCTGTCAAACAACAAGTAGCAATATATCAAATACACAAACAAGGTCTTGGGACACAAGGGAACCCAAGACACAAGGGCCCTCAAGCAAATGAGAGGGGAAATCAAATCGCTTCGGTGAGGATGTAGAGGATGGTCTTCTCCTTCGATTCTCCAAAGATCAAGAGCTTTGGTGGGTTGAGGGAGGAGATCTAGTTGAATTGGTGGCTCAACAATGGTGTTGTTCTTCAATTTGGTCGAGCTGCCCGTTGGAGAAGAAGAGGGGGGTATTTATACCCCCCCAAAATATCTGACCGTTGCCAGCCAGGAAGTCCGGCTATAGCCGGAGATAAGTCCGGCTAAAGCCGGCCACACCGGCTAAAGCCGGCCTCAGACCGGCTATAGCCGGCCTGAAATATCCGGCCCAGCCGGAAATAGCCGGACAAATAGCCGGTTGAGTCCAGAGGCGCAGAGCCCCTCTCGAAACGAGCAGTCCGGCTATAGCCGGTCTGGGACCGGCTAAAGCCGGCCTTCCTGGCCCAGCTTTATATGAAACTTCTCCCAGAGCTTATTTTCACCATTTCCTCAATAATTTCCTTTGGATAATGATAAATATCAAGTATAATATAGGAAACCCAATATCTTGTGCAAGAACATAATTAAATCCTGCAAAGCATAATCACACATTAATAGATAATGTATTGTTAACAAACGCCAAAATCAATTAGGCGGGAAATGCTCTTTCAGCTCCTCCTCCTAGTGCTTCTCCTGCTTCTCCCAAAATATATTCTTTCTTTTGCATCGTCGGCCCGCAGTACCGGGAGATTCAACGGCTGCCTCTGAAGTTCACTCAATTCATGGATGGGCGTGAGTTGCGTGAAGCGATTCTGCGTGAACATTCTGGGGGAGGTACTCCCTACCAGGTTGAAGTCTGGTACGACAGCGCTGGCGAGCAATACTTCAAAGGTGGCTGGTCGGAGTTTGTGGATGACCACAACATCCAACGTGGTTTCTTCATGACCTTCGACTTTCATATTGGCACATCCAAGTTTGACGTGAGGATATATGATGTTACTCAATGCCAGAAGGAGTACGAGGCTGAAGTACACTTCCACTAGGATCTTCATTATGTAATCTCTTTTTCTAGTTGCCTTGCTGTCGTGCTATCTGTAATAAATACTCGTGCTTGGCTTTGATATTTTGTAATAGACCATGGGAACAAATCGTTGTTCCGAGGCATGCTTTATATTTATCGGGTTCTTGTGAACCAATTATATTACTTTGAAGAATATCGGGTTGTCTGCACAACCTAGTAGTGTAAAAGATCTCCATATCGTGATAAAAACTTTCTTTCGTACGACCCAAGGGTTGAAGCCCCCGAGCGGAGAAGTAAAATATTTGCACAAATTGTCGAGTTCAACCCAAGGAACCCGACCTATGGCCTCATGTTCTAGGTTCAGAGGGTTAACTCGAGTTTACTGATACCACTAGATTTCTTTTATGCGTAAAAACGTCGTAGCTGCTCTGCATTCCATGGGTTGCTCTCGTCTTTTCCTGTTTTCTTGTCTTGTAGTCGATAAGCTCCTCCTGGTATCACTTCTGTGACGATGTAAGGTCCCACCCAAGGGGACTCTAACTTTTCGTGGCTGTCCTGCCTGAGTCGTAAGACTAAATCTCCCACCACAAAGGATCGTGGACGAACTCGACTACTATGGTAGTTCCGCAGGCTCTGCTGATACTGCATGGCTCTTTCTAATGCTTTATCTCTTGCTTCGTCTAGTGCATCGACGTCGTCTTGTAATGCTTCTGTTGATGTTACTTCGTCATATGCCGTCACTCTTGGAGCTTCGTGTGTAACTTCAACTGGAAGCACAGCTTCTGCGCCATGGACCAGGAAGAAAGGACTTTCTTGAGTTGCTGCGTTAGGCGTGGTTCTTAAATTCCAAAGAACAGAGGGTAATTCATCTACCCAAGCGCTCTTGGCTTTCTCGAGAGATGCTAAGAGCCTCTTTTTTATCCTATTGCATATTAGGCCATTGGTTTTTTCGACTTGCCCGTTTGTCTTCGGGTGTGCTACGGATGCGAATTTGAGCTTGATTCCCAATCCTTCGCAGTAACTCTTGAATTCCTTTGAAGTGAAGTTTGTCCCATTGTCCGTGATGATGCTATATGGTACACCGAAGCGAAATACTATTGACTTAATGAAATTAATTGCTGCTGTCGAATCTTAAGTTGTTACCGGGGTTGCTTCCACCCACTTGATAAATTTGTCGACTGCCACTAGCATGTAAACGTGCCCTCCTGGCCAGGATTTGTGCAGCTTCCCCACCATATCGAGGCCCCATTGTGCAAAGGGCCAGGATAATGGTATTGGTTGTAACTCTGCTGCTGGCGCGTGCGATCGAGATGCGAATCTTTGGCATGCTTCACACTTCTGAACTATATCTTTCGCGTCTTCAATGGCTGTTAGCCAATAGAATCCTGCTCGGAACGCTTTTGCCGCTATGGCCCTGCTGCTAGCATGATGGCCACATACTCCGGCGTGTATATCCTTTAATATTACTTGCCCTTCTTGAGGTGTTACGCAATGCTGCAAAACGCCAGTTATGCTCTTTTTGTATAATTTCCCCTGCAACATGACAAATGCTTTTGATCGTCGAGTTATTCTCTTGGCTTCCACTGCATCTTCTGGTAACTGTTTATTTATCATGTATGCGAGGTATGGCTGCATCCAGGTTTCCTCTATCATCATGACTTCTTCGGGTTCCGGCGCAGCCCCCGGGCCTGCTGCAGTAGTCGAACTTTTGACGCTTTTTATTGACCTTTCCACTATTTCCTCCCAGAAGACTCCAGATGGCACGGGCAAACACTGTGACCCGATATTTGCTAAATTGTCAGCTTCTTCATTGCTATTTATGCTGATGTGCGAGACTTCGCATCCATCGAATGTTCCTTCGAGATAGTGATATAAGTTCTTGTAGGCCATCATGTTGTCATTGATTGTGTCGCATCTGTTCATAACTTGTTGGACGACAAGGTTTGAATCCCCAAATATTTTTAGGCGAGTTGCTCCACACGCTTTGGCCATCTTCATTCCATGCAACAGAGCCTGGTATTCTGCTTCATTATTAGAGGCCTGCGGAAAACTCATCCTTAAAACGTACTTCAGTTTGTTGCCATGCGGCGATATCAAGATTACTCCCGCGCCTGCGCCTTGGACTCTCTTAGAACCATCAAAGTACATTGTCTAGACACTCGATAAATCTGGCGGTCCCGTGCTCTGCAGCTCCAGCCATTCGGCTGTGAAATCTGGCAAGATTTGCGACTTGATCGCCTTTCTTTTTTCATACGTGATGTCCATGGGAGATAATTCGATTCCCCACAAAGAGACACGTCCTGTTGCTGAAGGATTGTTCAATATGTTCGATAGTGGCGCTTCATTGACCACTATAATTGGGTGCACCGCAAAGTATTGTCGCAATTTTCGTGCTGTTGTAAAAACACTATATGCAAGATTTTGATAATGCGGGTACCTTTGTTTTGTCGGAGATAGTACTTCACTGATAAAATATACCGGCCTCTGGACGCCATGGGCTTTTCCCTCTTCACTTCTTTCAACTACTAGTAATGTACTCACCACCTGATGGGTTGCAGCGATGTAGAGTAGTAGTGGCTCCTTTTCTTTTGGTGCGACCAGCACTGGTGGCATGGAGAGCACTTTTTTCAACTGCGCAAAAGCTGCGTCTGCTTCTGCTGTCCACTCAAACTTATCATCTGAATTTTTCATAAGTGCATAGAACGGGAGCGCCTTTTCTCCCAATCGAGCAACAAAACGACTTAATGCCACGACGCGTCCTGCGAGCTTCTGTACGTCGTGTAGTTTCGTGGGTTTCCCCATTGTTAAAATTACTTGGATTTTCTCTGGGTTCGCCTCTATTCCCTGTGCTGACACCAGGAACCCTAAGAGTTGTCCTGCCGATACACCGAAGGAACACTTTGTCGGGTTAAGCTTAAGCTTGTACCTGCTCAGGTTGTCGAAGGTTTCTGCCAAGTCGCTGATAAGGGATTCCTCCTCTCTTGTAGTGATGACTACATCGTCAATGTAGACTTGGATGTTGCGTCCTATTTGGCTCCCGAGGCAATTTTGCATCATCCGTTGATAAGTTGCTCCTGCATTTTTTAGGCCGAACGGCATTACTTGGTAGCAAAACACTCCATACGATGTGATAAAGGCCGTCTTTTCTCCGTCTTCTTTCTTCAATTTGATCTGGTTGTAACCAGAATATGCGTCCAAAAAGGAAAGCCTTGCGCATCCCGCTGTCGAATCAATTATCTGATCGATGCGGGGTAGAGGGAAGGGATCCTTTGGACAATGCTTATTGAGAGATGTGTAGTCGACACATACTCTTTGTACGTCTGCGTTCTTCTTGGGTACGATGACTGGATTGGATACCCAACTCGAGGTCTTTATTTCTCTGATAAATCCGGCGTTTTCTAGCCTGTGCAATTCTGATGCTATCGCCTTCCTTTTGGGTTCATCAAATCTTCGCAATGGTTGCTTGACTGGCTTTACTTTAGGATCTACATTTAGTGCGTGCTCGACGAGTTCCCTGGGAACCCCTGGCATGTCTGAAGGACACCAGACGAAGATTTCCGAGTGCTCACGGAGGAACTCGACGAGCGCGCTTTCCTATGCGGGATCCAAGTTCACCACAATTGATGTCGTCTTGTTTGGGTCTGTAGGGTGGACCTGGATCTTCTTCGAGTCCTGAGTTGTGTCGAAAGCCTGATCTGGCAGGGATCGTCCAACGTCGGGTAGCATATTATGATCCGTTTCCCCTTTCAGCCTCTCATACTCTGCTGTCATGCCGAAGGTTTGCGCCATCCTATTGAATTCTATGTCGCATGTGTTGGCTACTTCAAAGCTCCCTTGCACTGTAATTGTTCCTTTGGGTCCTGGGATTTTTAGCGTAAGATACGCGTAATGAGGTACTGCCATGAACTTTGCAAATGCTGGGCACCCTAGGATTGCGTGGTACTGTGATGGCTAGTCCCCTAACTTCAAATTCCAACTTCTCTCTTCGATAGTTGCTGCTACTGCCGAAGCAGACGTCGAGTTCTATTTTCCCTAGAGGGTGATTTGCGGCTCCTGGTACTATTCCGTGGAAGGAGCAATCTGTTGGCTTCAGGCTTGTCAGTGAGATACACATTGCCTTCAGGGTTCTAGCATATATTAGGTTTATGCCACTCCCTGCATCCATGAACACTCTCCCGATGTCGTATCCTCCTATTTGCGCCTTTAACACCATTGGCGAGTGGCCTGGCCTGGGAACTTTCCTTGGGTGGTCTGCTCTGCTGAACTTAACTGGTTGATCTGACCACCGCAAGTACTCTGTGGTGGCTGGTGGTGATGATATTGCTAGGTTTACTTGTCTAGATATGCTCTTTCGCTCTTTCTTCGACTTTGGCACCGGTTGAATCATGGCTGATATGTAAACTTTTGACTCTAGGTGCCTTGCTAGCCTTTATACTTGGTATCCTTGACTTATGTGTTTTTCTCCTTGCCATCCTCCTTGGCTTGAACCCATGGCGCTTTGTAGCCTCAGGAAAGTTCTACAATCCTTCATCTGGTGATTCGAGACTCTTTTTCCATCAAGATATGCGTAGTGGATTCGACAAGGTCCGTACAACATGTCTCCGGCCGAAGGGCCTGAGTATCTTGATTTTTCTGCTCCCTTTGCATGAAACCTCCTATTTTCATATCCTTCCTCTTCCCTTGCTTCGTAACCCGCGGCTACCAGATTTCGCCTTCCTTGGTTATCCCTGCTGCGGTGTCGTCTCCTTTGTCTACTTGCTCTGTCGACTTCTGGTGATCGTCCTCTTTTGTTATTATATGCGTCCTCTCCGTCAGCGAATTTGTTGGCTTCTTCCATTAGCTCAGCTACTGTCGTTGGCCTTGTTCTTCCTATTTCTTCCACGAGATCTGAGCGACGAAGGCCGGCCGAAAAAGCGTCTATTGCTCGTTCGTCGGAAACGTCCTCTGCTGAATTTTTTATTACACTCCATCGTTGTATATAAGAACGTAGAGTTTCGCCTTTCCTTTGCACACACGCTTTAACTTCCTCCAGTGATGCTGGGCGCTTGTATGTCGAACGGAAGTTTCTTGCGAATTGGCTTTCGAGTTCTCCCCAGCTTCCAATGGATTCATTAGGTAGGGTATTCAACCAGGACTGTGTTGCGCCGGTGAGGTGTAGTTGCAAACTTTGCATTGCAGTCGCTTTTGTTCCCCCTAATATCTGTACTGCATGCAGATAATCCGATAACCATAGGGTAGGTTCTTGCGACCCGTCATATTTTTGTTGGTCGTGTGGTAACTTGAATCCTTTGGGTACCCGCGTTTTAGGAACCCTGCGGGTAAAGCATAACGCGCCCATCTCTTTTTTGTCGTCTTCATAATTTTCTTCCCTCCAGGCGTGGCACGATTTGTTTACTCGAGCCTGCGCTATTATATTTCTTGCGTCCTCCTTCCTCTTTTGTCGCCTTTCTTCTTCTGATGACTCACTAAACTCGCTTTGTGTGATATTGTGTTTGAACTTCTCCTTTCGCCTTTCCTTGTAGCTTGTCGATTTTGTCTCTGGACCTTTTCTCCTGATCTTGTCTTCCACTATCCCGAGGCTTCGTATTGCGGCTTGGTGCATGTCTTCCCGCGGATCTCCAGATTCGGGCCGCGTGGTTAGTAAATATGCCTGCGCTGCTATCAGTGCTGCCTCCGGTGTTTCTTGCACGAAGTCTTCTTCCTCTTCCTCTGGCTGTGAAGTAATACTCCTTGAGTATCTTTCCTCTATACTTCGCGCTGTTGTCCCTCTGTTGTGCTTTGGGTCTCTGCGCCTTTCCCTGCTGTACTCTGAGTCCTCACTATAATCATCCCAATATTCTTCCCTTGATATACTGTTATTATCTTGGAGAACCATGTCTCTTTCCTCTCTTAGTTTCTTCTTATGCTGGTGCAATGCGTACTGATATCCCATTAGAACTTCTCTTCTCGATCCTTCGGGTACTTCTGTGCCATGATTTACAGCTGACATGATGATCCTCCACTCTCCGGCTGAGACATGAACCTTCTCCTTCTCCTTCTTGTTGCGCTCCTTTACCTTGTCGACTTGCTTGTCGACCCCTTTACTCCCTTCGTTGTTGTTTTCTTCTTCTGCTTCGGTGATGATGACACATAACTGGTGTACTTTTTTGGAGACGCCACTACTTTCAGCGGTGAAGTCCCTTGTACTGTTGTGCATTTTATGCGTTGTTTCTTCTGAGTCGAGTTTTTCCTGAATTTTGTCGCCTTCTGCGATTTTTGCTTTTCCTAAGCTGACCGGCGAGTTTACCTCGCTGGAAGAGCCTTCCGATGATTCCAGCATTACCACTGTTTCGGGCTTACTTGCCGACGGATCTGGTTTTGTCGAATCCGAGAGGCGAGATGAACCCGATGGCCCGATGAAGATGCTTAAACTTCCGATTGTCAACTCCATCTCTTGATTTTTGTCGACTTCTGTACTGCTGTTGGCTAAAAGCAAAAAAGCCATCGAATTCATGATTCTAACGCCCAGTGTCCCCACGGTCGGCGCCAATTGATGAGGGTTAACTCGACAAATGTCCTGGATGAAGGACTTAGGATCGGGGAGACAGGGCGTCGGATGAACTCGAAGGTAAGGTTAGTCGAAATAAGTGTATATCGAAAGTAAACTTGGGTATTGAACCTGGCTTGCTTTCAATCTGGCCTACACCGTCCCCTCCTGGCCCCTATATATAGGTGGCCAGGTCTCGAGGATCAGGTAGGGTCCGATACAGATTATAATATCGACATACGGTAAGGACTCGTATCTCGACTATCATTACAATTGGGCCTAGCTTAACGGGCCTCAGGGGTACTCAACTAACGGGCTCTATTAGCTATACCCTTGTCAGGTGTTATTTGTAGTTTAGGTGAATGTGTTTATTTAGGTTATTTAGATGTTATTTGTTGATAATGTAGGAGTTTTTGTTGTAGGTGATTTAGGTGAATGTGTACTTTTAGATGATTTCGTAAAGCGAAATAATTTAGGTTTTATATGATTTACTTGTAACTTGTAGATGATTTAGTAGAATGTGTAGTGCTTAATACTTCATTTGAATGATTTTTAGATAAATTTCTTTTACATATTCACTTAGTCTAAAATTATTTTGTTTGATATTTGTTAGCTATTAGTGCGCGAACTAACATGACAGATGAGAGGCGCTTCCGTGGTGTGCAAAAAGAAGGCCACAAAGCTACCCACATGGGGACAGAGATCATGTTTTGTGGCAAGAAAATACCAAAGAAGCTCGTTGACGTCATAGGCATATCTTTTAATGGCGTAACTGGAGTACGTGTTAGAGAACACGCCATCGCCAACCTTAGGTACGACATGCTAGTTGATGGCCGCATATTGTTCAATATCAAGGGGTGGAGGAACTATGCCAGGAGCGAGCATCTACAGGTTGAACAAGTTGTGCTAGTAATTGCGAGAGCAACCATGCGTAGAAACAATAATGTGGTGTTTGTTGTTGACATCGTCAATAATTAGTGCTTTTTATTATAGCTACATACTTTTATATAAGTTTATGGTGCTCAAACTATGTGAGAGATTTTGATGCCAAACAATGTTGGCAGTGTTAATAATGTATTAGGCCTTTGATTCATGATTATCAAATTTTATTTTGCTACAAAATTTTAATTAAACTGACATATTTTTTAATTCTCAAAAAGACATTAGTGACGTGTCTCCTACCCGCCACGCACCTATTAAATCCAACACTGGTGGCGTGTTGCTGCTACACCACCGGTGTCGGATACCGGTGGCGCAAAGCAGTGGCGTGGCACATCCCCGCAATAATTGCCTATTTTTTCGCACTATTGTCGGCCTATTTCTTACTAGTGTTCACGATGATCTTTGGCTTCTCAGTTCCTCGTGCACATTTTTGTTTTGCAGGTCATGCCAATAATCAATCCAATACTCCCTCAGTTAATCGGCACCCTTGTTTTCCACGTCAGAACTTTGATCAGTAATTTGACTACTAATATATGTGTCACATGTTATAATTACGACATCATTAAAAGTTCATTACAATCGAAACAACAGAGGAAGTATAAGTTTTTGCTGGTTAAATTTATGGTGTAACATATATCTCAAAAAACGCTTGTGCCACCTAGGGGCGGAGGTAGGATTGAAGTTTAGAGGGGGCCAAACCTCATAATTTTCAATTAGGGGGGGGGGGCAACTAACCTAACTTCCTCTAATAAAATCTGTCTAAAATAGCTTTAAACAATTTTTTCTTCAGGTTTTACACTATCATAGGGGGGCCAGGGCCCCTGCTGGTCCCCCTAGCTCCGCCACTGGTGCCACCTAAATAGGGATGGATGGAGTAGCACATATGAAAATAAGCATTACAGGGGTCACGAGGCATGACATGTTCAAAACATGCCCTATTACTAGTTTTCCATAATGTCCAATACAAGGCAGATAAAAATATTTTAGCTACAGACCTATCAAAACCTCTCAAAGTAGTAACCCACACTCCTAAAACTGCAAAAGTTTTTGCAAGATCGTGTATTATGTACACACTTAAAATTCCCCACATATATATGCAACAGTTTTTGCAAGGTCTCTATCATGTAAACCCTAGCTGAGGAGTCTACATAAGCCTCCGCAGGAAACCCTAGAGGAATAAGCTCTTACGCATCATACCACCACCTAGCCCTAGTGTTACTCCACCTTCGGCGACCCTGTAATTGTCTAGTGCAATATAATCCCAAGGAGGAGTAGGTCGTTACCTCCAACAAGAGGGGCCAAACATGGATAAATCTCCGTGTGCCTGTATTTTAATGGGAACCTGATATCTCCCTCGCCTTCACCTCTCATAAACCACCCCGTGTGACATCTGTCGGTTCTACGCACCGACAATCATGTCACTCACTCAAAATAACTACATCAATAATATCCTCCAATCTACAACATTCATTCTCCAACTCTTTCCACAGTCTCCTAAAAATCAAACAAGCCCCTCTAGTTGCAACAACTCGGTCAATTTTAGGTTTCTTGCTAAATGTTAGATTATACAACCTATGGAATTTCTTAACCATAGTTGTTTCCCATGCCAACAATCCTCCCACAATCTAGCTTTTTCACCAGATACTACAATTCCATCACAGATTCCATATAATACATGCTTTACTTTCATTAGAACCGACCAAAATTGGGAAATCCCCACTTTATTCTCATCTTGAGTGAGAGTTTGTTTTTGGTGATATTTTTTCTTCAATAGTTGCTGCCAAGGACCATCGTAATTCCTTGGTCCTCCTTCCATAACAATTTTATATACATGTATACAAAAACTCTCACGCCCACTAACAGTCTATACAAGGATACCATGAAAAGAAGTGGCCAGGCAAGGATAGTTCTTGCACCAATATCCAACCATTTCCCCTGGTAAGATCCCAACATTTTTTGCCATTTTATCTTCAGCAGGATTCCAATGTTTATTGCAAAGTCAATATTTTCAATAAGTAAACCCCAAATATTTAAGTGGCAAAATTCTAGACTTACAGGTCAAGATTTCTTCATATATAAATTTGTACTTGATCGAAACAATTCCTAAAACAAAGAACTCACTTAAAGTTAATCTTAAGCCATGACTGAAGGGTTCGCAACATAGTAAATCAAAAAAATTCTACGGAGCGAACAAGAAAGCCAAGATCTAATCTAGGAGATGTAATCAACGAGAGAGGTAGATGAGATCTTCATACCCTTGAACATATCGCACAGCGGAAACGTTCAATAGAACGTGGTTGACGTAGTCGTACTCGCCGTCTCCTCCTCGCGATCCGATCCGATCCTACGCCGCAAGTGGTGGCGCCTCCGAGAGATGCACACGTACGGTGCAGCGACGTCTCCTCCTTCCTTGGTCCAGCAAGTATGGTGGAGAGATAGATTGGATCTGCAGCACGACGGCGTGGTGCTTATGGTGGAGAGTTTCTGCGGCAGGGCTTCGCCTACGCACAGTCGCGAGAGAGAGAGAGGTGGAGGGCAGCAGTTCAGCCGGCGGCTAGGGTTGGGTGAAGGGGAGGCTGCGCCCCTGCCCCCCCTTATATGGGGGGCTGGCCGGCCAGCTTGGCCCCTCCTCCAAGCCCTAGGGCCGGCGGCCAAGGGGTGGAGTGGGGGGCAAGTCTTCCCCCTTCCCTCTAGAATGTTCCCCTAGGGTTTCCCCTAGGGCTGGCCGGCTGGGCCTTTGGGGCCTTGTGCGCCTGGCCCAAAGTGGCCAGGGCACTTCCCCTTAGGCCCACGCAGGCCTCCGACAAGTGGGCCCACGTTGGTCCCACTCCGGAACCTTCTAGAACCTTCCGGTACAATACCGATAAACTCCGAAACTTTTCCGGAATCCAAAAACTGCTTTCCTTTATATGAATCTTATTCTCCGGACCATTCCGGAACCTCTCGTGATGTCCTGGATCTCATCCGAGACTCCGAACTAAAACTCATAAACCAATTATCCATTCTATCCTAGCGTCGATGCACGTTAAGTGTGTGACCCTACGGGTTCGAGAATATGCAGACATGATCTTCTATCAATAATCAACAGCGGGATCTGGAAACCCATATTGACTCCCACATATTCATCGATGATCATATCGGATGAACCACGATGTCAGGATTCAAATAATCCCGTATATGTATTCCCTTCGTCACACGATATATTACTCGCCCGAGATTCGATCGTCGGTATCGCCATACCTAGTTCAATCTCGTTCACAGCAAGTACTTTACTCGTTCCGTAATCCGATATCACTTCGTGATTAACTCCTTAACCACATGCTTGCAAGCGGTGTTGATATCGATTACCGAGTGGGCCCGAAGTATATCTCTCCGACTTGGGAGGGACAAATTCCATCTCGATACATACAACCCAACAAGTACTTTCCGATCACCTGAGAGACACCTTTATGATCACCCTCACATAGGATGACGTTTGATGACCTCAAAGCTTTCTTCCGATACCAGGGAGTTGTATTATCTCATGGTCTAAGGAATACAATACTTGACATAGGAAAAAGCTTCGCAAAGATGAACACGATGATACGATCTAATTGCTCTGCTTTATTTGGGTCTGTCCATCACATCATTCTCCTAATGATATGATCTCATTATTAATTGACAACTCATGTCTATGGTTAGGAAACCTTAACCATCATTAATCAATGAGCTAGTCCATAGAGGCGTACTAGGGACACGGTGTTGTTCATAAACCACACAAGTATTAAAGTTTCCGCTTAATACAATTCTAGCATGGAATATAAACATTATCATGAATAAGAATTATAATAATAACATCTTTATTATTGCCTCTAGGGCATAATTCCAACAGTCTCCCACTTGCACTAGAGTCAATAATCTAGTTTACATCTGGCAACAATCTAACACCCATGGCATTAAGGTGCTGATCATGTTTTGCTCGTGGAAGAGGTTTAGTCAACGGATCTGCGACATTCAGATCCGTATGTACTTTGCTAATCTTCAGATCTCCATCTGATATATAATCTCGAATTATATGGAAACGGCGGTTTATGTGCTTGGTTTTTGGATGATATCTTGGTTCCTTAGCCAGTGCTATGGCGCCAGTGTTGTCGCACAATATCTCTAGTGGGTCCAAGGCATTTGGAACCACACCAAGCTCAGTGATGAAGTTTCTGATCCAAACTCCTTCACTTGATGCTTCCGAAGCAGCCATGTATTCCGCTTCTGTTGTAGATCCCGCGATCACGCTTTGCTTGCAACTTCTCCAGCTCACAGCTCCACCATTCAAAATATAAACGTATCCTGTCTGAGATTTAGAATCATCCGGGTCGGTGTCGAAGCTAGCGTCGACGTAACCTTTTACGACGAGCTCTTCATCACCTCCATAGACCAAGAACATTTCTTTAGTCCTATTTAAATACTTTAGGATGTTCTTTACGGCTGTCCAGTGTTCCACTCCTGGATCACTTTGGTATCTGCTCGTCAAACTAAGAGCATTGGACACATCGGGTCTAGTACATAGCATGGCATACATGATAGAACCTATGGCCGAGGCATATGGCACTTTGCTCATAGTTTCTCTATCTTTTACCGTAGCTGGACACTGAGCCTTGCTCAATATCTTACCTGACAACATGGGCAATGAACCTTTCTTTGCTTTATCCATTCTGAACCTCTTCAGAACTTTGTCTAGGTATGTACTTTGGCTTAAAGCTATTAGGCGTCTATCTCTATCTCTATAGATTTTGATGCCTAATATATAAGCAGCTTCCCCTAGGTCTTTCATTGAAAAACATTTATTCAAATAACTCTTCACATCGTTAAGCATGCCGATGTCATTTCCAATAATCAATATGTCATCCACATATAGTACTAGAAATGTCACTGAGCTCCCACTCACTTTCTTGTAGATACAAGCTTCGTAGCAATTTGGAACAAATCCAAAACTCTTGATCACTTGATCAAAACGAAGGTTCCAAATCCGAGACGCTTGCTTCAGTCCATAAATGGAACGCTGAAGTTTGCACACCTTATTAGCATCCTTAGGATCGACAAAACCTTCGGGCTGCATCATATACAACTCTTCATCAATGTTGCCATTGAGGAACGCAGTCTTGACATCCATCTGCCATATTTCATAATCATGA
The DNA here is from genome assembly GCA_007115705.1 of Dactylis glomerata. Taxonomy (NCBI): domain Eukaryota; kingdom Viridiplantae; phylum Streptophyta; class Magnoliopsida; order Poales; family Poaceae; genus Dactylis; species Dactylis glomerata. The sequence continues at coordinate 6,104,428 of QXEO01000220.1, read as the reverse complement.
AACGCAGCAATTGCTAATAAAATCCGAATGGACTTAAACATCGCTACGGGAGAGAAAGTCTCATCGTAGTCAACACCTTGAACTTGCCGAAAACCTTTTGCGACAAGCCGAGCTTTATAGACAGTAACATTACCATCCGCGTCCGTTTTCTTCTTGAAAATCCATTTGCACTCAACGGCCTTACGGTCGCTAGGAGGGTCCACCAAAGTCCATACTTGGTTTTCGCTCATGGATCCCAATTCGGATTTCATGGCCTCTAGCCATTTCTCAGAGTCTGGGCTCATCATCGCTTCCTCATAGTTCGCAGGTTCACTGTTGTCTAACAACAAGACGGTTAAGACAGGGTTGCCGTACCATTCAGGAGTGGCACGTGACCTTGTCGACCTGCGAAGTTCGGTAGTAGCATCATTCGAAGTTTCATGATCTTTATCATTAGCTTCCTCTCTTGTTGGTGCAGACGGCACCGGAACAACTTCAGGTGCTGCGCTACTCTCCAACTCGAGAGAAGGTTCAATAACCTCGTCTAGCTCTACCTTCCTCCCACTCACTTCTTTCGAGAGAAACTGCTTCTCAAGAAAGGATCCGTTCTTTGCAACAAACACTTTGCCTTCGGATCTGTGGTAGAAGGTATACCCAATTGTTTCCTTAGGGTATCCTATGAAGACGCATTTCTCCGCTTTGGGTTCGAGCTTGTCCGGCATCAACTTCTTGACGTAAGCTTCGCATCCCCAAACTTTAAGAAACGACAACTTAGGTTTAGCACCAAACCATAGTTCATACGGTGTCGTCTCAACGGATTTAGATGGTGCCCTATTTAAAGTGAATGCAGCGGTTTCTAATGCATAACCCCAAAATGATAACGGCAAATCTGTAAGAGACATCATTGATCGCACCATATCTAATAGAGTTCGATTCCGGCGTTCAGACACACCATTGCGCTGTGGTGTTCCGGGTGGCGTGAGTTGCGAAACGATTCCGCTTGCTTTAAGATGCGTGAGAAAATCATAACTCAAATACTCACCTCCACGATCGGATCGCAGAAATTTAATTTTCCTGTTACGATGGTTTTCCACTTCGTTCTGAAATTCTTTGAACTTTTCAAATGTTTCAGATTTATGTTTCATTAAATAGATATACCCATATCTACTTAAGTCATCAGTAAAAGTGAGAAAATAGCGATATCCACCGCGCGTCGAAATACTCATTGGTCCGCACACATCGGTATGTATGATTTCCAATAAGTCCGTTGCTCGCTCCATTATTCCGGAGAACGGGGTTTTGATCATCTTGCCCATGAGGCACGGTTCGCACGTGTCAAATGATTCAAAATCAAGAGACTCCAAAAGTCCATCAGAATGGAGTTTCTTCATGCGTTTTACACCAATATGACCTAGACGGCAGTGCCACAAATAAGTCGGATTATCACTATCTACTTTGCATCTTTTAGCCTCAATGTTATGGATGTGCGTTTCATTGCTTTCGAGATTCAGAAGAAATAAACCATTCACAACAGGTGCATGACCATAAAAGATGTTATTCATATAAATAGAACAACCATTATTCTCAGATTTAAATGAATAACCGTCTTGCAATAAACACGATCCAGATATAATGTTCATGCTCAACGCAGGCACATAATAACACTTATTAAGGTTTAAAACTAATCCCGAAGGTAAAACTAAGGAGAGCGTGCCGACGGCCATCACATCAACTTTTGATCCATTGCCAATGCGCATCGTCACCTCATCCCTTGCTAGCCGCCGTCTATTCCGTAGTTCCTGTTTCGAGTTACAAATATTAGCAACTGAACCAGTATCATATACCCAGGCACTACAACGAGCGCTAGTAAGGTAGACATCAATAACATGTATATCAAATATACCTTTGATGGTGCCAGCCTTCTTGTCCGCTAAGTACTTCGGACAGTTGCGCTTCCAGTGACCCTTGACCTTGCAATAGAAGCACTCAGTGTCCGGCTTAGGTCCAGACTTGAGCTTCTTCTCAGCAGGGGCAACGCGCTTGCCGCTGCCTTTCTTGAAGGATCCCTTTGCTCCCTTAGCTTTCTTAAAGCTAGTGGTCTTGTTGACCATCAACACATGATTGTCTTTCTTGATATCCACCTCCGCAGCTTTAAGCTTTGCGAAGAGCTCAGTGATCGTATCAGTGGAACCAATTTGATTATGAGTAACTACAAAACCTTTGTAGCTAGGAGGGAGTGATTGCAGAACTCTGTCAATCTTGAGCTCCTCTGGAATCTTGCAGTCCAGTTGCTCAAGGTGTTGAGTGTAGCCCGACATCTTAATGGCGTGCTCACTAACGGAACTCCCTTCCTCCATTTTGCAGTTAAAGAACTTCTCAGAGATCTCATATCTCTCAGAACGGGCTTGAGTCTGAAACATGGTTTTCAGTTCCTCAAGTATCTCATAAGGCCCGCGGTACTTCTCAAAACGATTTTGAAGTTCCGGTTCCATAGAAAACAGCATGGTACTCATAATCGCATCACAATCATCTCTGCGAGCATTGAAGTCAGCAAGTTCTTCAGTTTTCGCTGTTGCAGCAGGGGTGTCACCTAGCGCTTTCTCAAGTACATAGGCTTTTTGTCTGCCAGCGAGAATGATTCTCAGATTGCGGAACCAGTTGGTGAAGTTAGACCCATTGTTCTTAAGCTTTTCTTTCTCAGCAAAAACGTTGAAGTTGAAGTTGGACTTAGCCATTTGATCTACAACATTGCAAGTACAATTTAGACTATGTTCATGAAAACTAGTTCAACTTAATCAAATTACTAGATGAACTCCCACTAAATTCAACATCCCTCAAGTTGTTTAGTGAACACGATCCAAATTCACCACACCTAATCCGATCTTCACGAGAAGAGATGTGGTTTCAATGGTGGACAACTAAGTGTCGATCATATCATTCATATGACTCATGTTTAACCTTTCGGTTCGTGTGTTCCGAGGCCATGTCTGTACATGCTAGGCTCGTCAAGTCAAACCCAAGTATTTCTGCGTGTGCAAAACTGGCTTGCACCCGTTGTATGTGAACGTAGAGTTTATAGCACCCGATCATCACGAGATGCTTGAAAACGATGAACTTTCGCAACGGCGCATACGAGGGGAGAACACAATTTTATCTTGATTTTTAAGTGAGGAATCATCTTATAATGCTACCGTCGCGATCTAAGCATAATAAGATACATAAAAGGATAAACATCACATGCATATAATTTTATGTGACATGGTATAGCCAATCTCCGCGCCATGATCTCCATCTTGTGCGCACCGGCATGATCTCCATCACTCCACCATGATTGCCTCCACCACGAATAGCAACTACAACTATTGCTAACTACTTAGCGATAAAGTAAAGCTATTACATGGCGTATAAGAAGTTGACACGCAGGTCATACACAATTATAAAGACAACCATATGGCTCCTGCCGGTTGTGAACTCATCGACATGCAAGTCGTGAAAGATTACAAAACATGATAATTGCATACATCTCAATTCATACACATCATGTCTTGGGCCATACCATATCACAAAACACTCCCTGCAAAAACAAGTTAGACGCCTCTACTTTGTTGTTGCATGTTTTACGTGGCTTATGGGAGTAGCAAGTTAAGAACAATTCTTACCTACGGAAAGCCACAACGGTGATATTATGGTTGCTAACATCCGATGTAAGTCCCATGACTACTATAGTGAGAGAAACTGGCATCCACTAGCCGCATGTGTGGAACAAGCCACACGTCAAGTGCGGAGCCGGTCCCGCGAACGCGGTCGCGTAAAGTTGGCCTGGACCGCTTCGATCTCACTATACCGCGCCATAAGAAATACACAACAAGAGGTTTGCAACAGAAAACATCAACGCCCGCAACAAGCATGTTGCGTTCTACTCGTGAAACACATCTACGCATAGATCTAGCTCTGATACCACTGAAGGGTTTCGCAGCATAGTAAATCAAAAAATTTCTATGGAGCGAACAAGAAAACCAAGATCTAATCTAGGAGATGTAATCAACGAGAGAGGTAGATGAGATCTTCATACCCTTGAAGATATCGCACAGCGGAAACGTTCAATAGAACGTGGTTGACGTAGTCGTACTCGCCGTCTCCTCCTCGCGATCCGATCCGATCCTACGCCGCAAGTGGCGGCGCCTCCGAGAGATGCACACGTACGGTGCAGCGACGTCTCCTCCTTCCTTGGTCCAGCAAGTATGGTGGAGAGATAGATTGGATCTGCAGCACGACGGCGTGGTGCTTATGGTGGAGAGTTTCTGCGGCAGGGCTTCGCCTACGCACAGTCGCGAGAGAGAGAGAGGTGGAGGGCAGCAGTTCAGCCGGCGGCTAGGGTTGGGTGAAGGGGAGTGTCGTGGTTCTTACGACACGTATGCCATGAGGGGTGCCTCAAGGCGATAGAAAGAGGGGATAGGCGATCTGGTGCCCGGGACGGTGATAGACAGGGATTACCCAGGTTCACGTCCCCGCGGCGGAGGATCGCTACATCCTGCTACAACTCACTATAATGGCACAATGTGTACAGGTTACAATGGTTGTGCTGGTCGCGGTGCGATCTGCTATGTCTTAGCTATTCTAGCTATCTCATGGCTAAGTCGCTATGGCCTCAAGGGCTCCTCCACGCCGGCTTATAAAGGCGCCTGGCGTGGGCATCACGGTGGTTCCGGGGCGGATACAATATGGAGTCCTAGACTAAGTCCTATGCGTGTACTACAAGGCAACCTGCCATGGGCCTGTCTTCGGTGGTCCGCCATGGGCCTGTCTCCGGATCCGCCATAAGCTCCTGCGTCCAGTAATCCACCATGGCATGGCAGCGTGGAATCTGCCATAAGCTCCTGCTGTCTGGGAATCTGCCATGGCATGAATGCGTCCAGTAATCTGCCATGGCATGGCAGCGTGGAATCTGCCATGGCATGACAGCCTTCAATCCGCCATGCCACCAGCAACTAGGCCGCCCGGTTGGCTATCCGCCATACCACCTCCATGGGCCACCCTGGTTTGCCGGTATGAGACTACGTCATTGGTATACCTGTTTGGTATATCCACAACAGTAGCCCCCGGATTTCTTTGAGATCTTCCCTTCTGTCTTCATTGCTTGATGGAATTTTTATCTTTGTCTTCATCTTCATCTTCAAGATAGTCACGTGAAAAGATCTCGTAGAGCTCCCAAAGAATAAATTTTATCCGCCTAGAACTTTAGGCGGACCAGTGACGTCTCATACTTGCAGGGCAATTCTCCAGATACATGCTGGTATGCTACTGCGAACGAATCCAAGGCGGATAGCTAGTATTTTTTCCGAGCTCAAGGAACGTTCTTTCCAGTATAAGATGTTGCCTCGAAGCTTACCAAACAGTGAGCGCAAAATTATCGCACTGCTTCTGTTTTTGAACTTCGATACTTTTACACCATGTGTAGCCCCCGAGCGCCATGGCGGGTTCTCATAGAGAATCCATCAGGGTGCTCTTAGAGAAACTACTTAGAATATTTAGCCTGTAGCCCCCGAGCACCGCTACGCAATTTTCCTAGCGGTGCTCTCAGAAGACTTAGGATTTTTTGCTAGCTATAGCCCCCGAGCGTTATGGCGGATTTCTATCCAGCATAGGGCTCTAAGAGAACTACGTAGCTAAAATGTGATGAGTAGCCCCCAAGCGTTATGGCGGATTTCTATCCGGCGCAATGCTCTAAGAGAACTTCACAAAACTTAGCATCGATGTAGCCCCCGAGTGTCAAGGTGGAATTTACTTGAAAATCCGGCTTGATGCTCTTAGAGAACTTCACCAGTTATTAGATCAACATATTATGGTCGCAGCCCCCGGGCAGCCAGCTCCATGGCGGCCGGCTCTAAGGTGACCTCAAGGCATCCTGCTCCATGGCGGTCTCAAGGCATCCTGCTCCATGGCGGTCTCAAGGCATCCTGCTCTATGGCGGACTGCTCCAAGGTGGCCGCTCCATGGCAGACTCAAGGCGGTCTGCTTCATGGCGGACTTCTCCAGGGTGCCGCTCCATGGCAGATTTGGGCTGCCATCGAAAGTGACCGCTTCATGGCAGATTTGGGCTGCCATCAAAGGTGACTGCTGCATGGCAAATTTGGGCTGCTGTCGACAGTGACTGCTGCATGGCAGATTTGGGCTGCTGTCGACAGTGGCCGCTGCATGGCAAATTTGGGCTGCTGTCGACGGTGGCTGCTGCATGGCAGATTTGGGCTGCCATCAAAGATAGCCCCCGGGTATTTGAGCTGAATGGCTCAAAAACACCTCAGATCAGGCACCAGCAAAGCGTCCAAGCGTCATATGTACATGTGACATGAAAACAAAACACAATTGTATTAAATCGTTCTTGTGTTCAACGAACAAATGCAAGGCGGGTAAAACACGGCCATTGAACAGATGTTTTAAAGCTGAAACTATGCAGCAGTTGAACAACATAAAACTGTCAAGGCGGAAAAACTCGACTATCTTGAACAGTTCATGTGCATTAATATATTTTAAGCAAGTGCTGGTTTATCCGTTCTTCCGGTTTATATGCTTGACTTTTCGTGAGATGGCAAACTTTTGCACGAACAATCCGCCAAGGCGATAGCGCTTAATAGCAGCCATCCAAAACCTTGGAAACGGATGGCGGCTTTAAAGTGCCAAAATGTCACTACTCGGGAATCCACATATAAAACATCAGAAAACGTGTAGGCCAGAAAACTTAAGCTAACGCCGGATGGCGGATTTTTGCATGATACCAGCGCCTTTAGAGGCAAGCCAGTCAAAATTTTACTCATGAGCGCAAGGCAAATCGTGGAAAAGTTATGATCAAAACGAAAGCGGTAAAAGACTCAGAATATGAGTGAACCAATCTTTATCATGTGATCATAAGCAGATATAAAATATTAAATATAAATAGGGACTTAGCTGTTGAGCGTAGTCGGAGTGATCCGCAGTGGCGGCAGTGTCGTAGCAGAAAAATAATTCGCAACGAGGGTGCCGTTCGTGACAGAGGTCAAGCTGTGGCAATGAAGACAAACCCGATATGTTGGATGCTTCGCGATGAACTGATGGACACGTTTGCATGAGTTAGGTTCCCAGCTAACAGCTTAAATGCCGGCGGGATAGCCACTTCATCCACCGCAGCTTAGATTAAGTCAGCCGTGGCGGGACGAAACCTACCATCGATCTGACAAAGTAGAAGGCGCGCGGCGACCAGCTACATCCGCATGCATGGAGCCACGGACAACAGTCCGCACCAGCCAAGCTACATCCGCCATATATAGTCTGTAATTAGCCTCATACGATGCCTTGGCCGCAAAATCCATGCATGCAATCGCTCTGGCTTAGACATCTCCGCCTTGATCTCTTGTGCCTGCTCGTGGTGGTTGCTGGCCATGCGCTAGTTTTCATCGCTAGGCGGTCAACTTCCGGGAATCGTGTAGGCGCATTCTAACTAAGATTTGCCGTGCGACTTGACTGGAACGCGCGCAACACAAAGATCAGGTGGCTATGTGAGGGCATGCAGGTTGACGTCGAGCCCCCGGCGCATAGCAAGATTTATTCAGTGCTCTTGAGCAAGGTTGTAGTTAGCGGACAAGCTGTATCCAGCGGCGATTCAGATGAAGTAATCCGCGATGGCTGTCGTGGTTTCGTCAACAGATCTTTCATAGGGGTAGGGATATGGCGGTTTGTGGAAGGGGGTGAACACGGAGGAGCGATCCAGGACGGTGGTAGCACGAGTTTACCCAGCTTCAGATCCCGCAACGGTGGCGAGACCCTACGTGCTGCTATAATTCACTATAAGGCAACAAGTGCTTGGTTACAATGATGAGGTTGGCTGTTTCGCTATGCGATTGGCCGTAAGGTTGGTCTCTAACTTCTCTGCCTCAAGGGCTGCTCCACGCCGGGCTTATAAAGGCGCCTGGCGTGGGCTGCACGTTGGTACCGGAGCGGATACAACTTGGAATCCTAGACTAAGTCCTGCGCGTACGCTACAAGGTCACCGGCCATGGGCCGTCATCCGGATCCGCCATGAGCTCGCCGCTAGTAGCCCGCCATGGGCCTGTCTCCGGATCCGCCATAAGCGCCTGCGTCCAGTACCGCCGTGCCATCTTCAGCAACTGGGCCGCCCGGTATGGCGAATCCGCCATACCACCCCTGATGGGCCATCCTGGCTTGCTGATTTAGGACTACGTCGCTGGTATACCTATTTGGTATATCCCCAAAAGTAGCCCCCAGGGAACTTCAAGATCACCATCTGCATCCGCCATGCTTGTCCTTGATAAGTCATTTCCGCCATAGCTCTTCTTCACTGGGATGGCGGTTATCTTGAGGTTCCTTTTTCCATCTATCAATCCGCCGTAAATAACGGATCAAGCGACGTAGTTATCTTAGCGAGATTTTTGGGATCCAGTGGATCATACCGTTGAAATCCGCCGTAAATTTCGGCATACAGTTCCTTCTAGGGCAAGATTTACCAAGTTACTTTCTTACCCTCGGACACGTGTCGCCAGATTAGGGTTTCTGCGATCGGGATAAGCGGTGGTGATGGCGGGCACGAATCTCGAGGCCGGGGGTCTATATATACCCCGGCCTCTCACCCCCGGCCGGTCACTCCTTCATTCACCCCCGTCGCTTTCTCTCTCTTCAGCGCCGCCACGAGAGCTTCGCCATCTCCGGTGAGCCACCGCGAAACACCTCGCCGCCGGCAGCACTTTCCGCCACAAGCTGGCCTCGTCTTCCTCGTCCTCGCTTGAAGTTTTAGAAATCATTACCGCCACGCCACTGGCCGCCATGGAGCCCGAATCTCCTCGCCAAACTTCAAAGTCTGAAGCTGCCGAGGGCTCTGTGCGATCCTCTGACACAGAGTCCGCCATGCCCGAAACCTCAGGAGGGGATTGGGACCCCTGCAGTCTAAGCGAGGAAATTCTATCTTCCTTGGAGCGGGAAGGCCGTATAGCTGCTAAGGAAACCTCCAGATGGCGGGTTGTGCCTGGTGAAGCGGCGCCGATTCCTTCAGATGAAGAGGTCGTTATGCTGAAATCCCACACTGACCGTGGCCTCAGCCTTCCGCCATCCTACTTCCTGAGGGAAGTTCTCCGTCACTACAGGTTACAGCTGCACCACATTGCTCCGAATAGCTTCACTGCATTAGCAGGTTTCGTTGCGCTATGCGAAGGGTATCTAGGCATCAGCCTGCGCGGAGACTTATTCCGCTTATATTTCAATATCCGCCATAACCGGGACGCAAACGGGAATCCTCGCAATTGCGGGTCAATCTCCTTTGTTCCTCGACACGGGAAATCCTACCCCTACATTGTCCCTCACGACTCTGCTAAGGGATGGCGGGGTTCCTTCTTCTATCAGGCTAACCAGGCCCCTCCTGAAAGGAAGTTCGGCCTGCGGTCTTTTACTGATGGCTTCGCCGAGGAGCAAGATAGCTGGGGTGTCATGGATGACTTCACAATGGATGATGAATGCCAATTATGCTCACGGCGGATTTCGAAACTTGTCTTCTCTGGACTGACAGGTGCTGACACCATTTACTGCTGGATCTCACGGCGGATTCAGCCTCTTCAATATCGCCCAAGCCTGATGTGCGAGTATAGCGGAATAGACGATCCCCAGCGCTATTCCAAGGAGGAACTGTCCGCTGAAGAGATCGAGCTTCGGATCCGCAACATCATTAAGGTGGGGCGAGATGAGCCTCTGAAGCTGAAAATCCCCATGTATGAGAATGGCAGTTGTCCAAAGGTAAGTGCTTCTCCATATTCCGCCATAAAAGCTAATTTTCCTTGAATAACTTCACTTTTCTCCACAGCTCTCTTCTCTGCCACCCTCTGATCTGAGCGGTCTCGTCCGCTATCCTCGGACGAAGGATCTTACTGACGATGAGGACGAGACATCCTCGTCTCCCAAAGGACAAAAGGTGGCGGAAGAAGAGGTAGTGGCGGATGAGCCTGTAGTGGCAGTTCCTCGCGGCGTTCGCGGTGCTGGCGGGCGCATTCGTGGAATGGGCAAGAGAGTCATCTCTCGCCATTCGTCCCCTGCCCTTCGCGGCCATCTGGACACCGTGCCAGAACATTCCGCCACTATAAATTTACCGGAGCGGAAGTAAGTATAATCACAATTCGCCTTCATACCACGCATAACTTTTCTGATCTGTCTCTTTTGCACACAGAAGAAGAAATGTTTCTGGCCCGAAACCTCCACTAGCCAAGCCATCTCCCGCTGCCATTCCACCTACACCAGATGCTCATGCTCGCCCAACTGGGCCTTCCGCCTCTTCTCCTCATACCAGCAAGGTGGCGGATGCTCCAGGAAAAAGTGCTGGACCATCAGATCGCCCCGCTAAGGGTGCTAAGAAGGTGAGTTTTAGCGGAAAAGCAATCCAGACGGATACGGGAGCTGAGGAAGCTTCAAAATGGAAGAAGAAAGCAACTGCTCTTTTCCGCCTTGACAATATGCAAGAGGAGGCCAGTAACCATGTGTCATCTGCAATGGCGGCGTTCGTTCAGAGAACCAGTATTGTTAAAGAGGTATGTACTCCCAGTAGCCCCCGAGCGCCATGGCGGATTCACAAATTTAATCCGCTATGGGGCTCCAAGGTTGACTTCTGTAAGTTTTTGAATAGTATAGCCCTCGAGCGCTGGTAGTTCACCCAGTACTCTAGAGAACTTTAAATTTCATACTGAGTAGCCCCCGAGCGTTATGGCGGATAATTATCCAGCATAAAGCTCTTAGAAGACAAAAAATCAGCATAAGTAGCCCCCGAGCATCATGGCGGATAATCGTTCATCATGATGCTCTAAGAGTGACTAAAAAAGAATCAGTGAGTAGCCCCCGAGCGTTATGGCGGATTCACATCCGGCATAAAGCTCTAAGATTGACTAACACTTCAAATTTTGCCAGAATTACAAGAAGGTGGTGGAGGACCTGGTCCAGGTCGTCAGCTCGCAGGAGAAGGAGCTGGCGGAGAAAGGCGCTCTTGTGGCGGAGTTGCGGCAACAGCTTGAGAATAGCGGTATTTAACCTTAAGGTTCCTTTTCTTTACGCTTATTCAATCAAACGCTGAACTGACAGAATTCCGCCATGCAGACGCTGCCAAGCTCAAGTCCACACTTGAGGGGATGAAGAAAGGCCACGCCATTGCGATGGATGGGCTGAATGAACAGCTCCGGAAATCGCTGGCTGAAAACGCCACCCTCGAGAGGCAGCTGAAGGACCAAGAGAACCAGGGCAAGAAGAAGGACAAGGAGATAGCGGATCTCCGCAAAGCCGCCGCTGACTTTGAGAAGCGGCGTGAAGGCTTTAACGAGCTCCTCCATCACTTCCAAGACAACTTGCTAGGTACCACCTCTTATAACTTGTTTTTCAACTTCTGCTATGTAGTTCGTGACGCATCTTCTTTTTTCCGCCATGCAGCTTCCTTGGGGCAAAGCGAGGTGGACACCGCTGAGGGCTTGCGCATGGCCACCGACGCAGCGAGGAAGGAGCTTGATGGCCTTCTCAGCGCTGGTCGCCAAGCATGCGGGAGCCTGCAGATAGCGGGTTCTTCCAACCTTTCCGCCATCACGCTCACGCAGAAGCTGCTGCTGGTGCCAGGGCTGGTGGCGGATTGAAAGCTGTCCTCTGCTCGGGGTGGTGCCAGAACAGCGCTGACATTGGCGAAGGCCCACTACCCCGACATGGACCTGGACCAGCTCACCTCCGACATCCTTGAGAGCGGCGAGGATGGCGCGCCGGTGGACGAGGCCGCCATCCGGCAGAGCGTGCTTGGATACGATCAACTGTGTGCCCTTGGCACTCAGTTGAACGTGTACTATGAAGCATACGAGCTGCCAGGGTCGCCAAGCCAAGCTTCGGCATCCGCCTCCGCGGCAACTGCAGGTGGTGATGGCGGTGACGAGGTGTCCTCCAAGGTTCCGCCATCCTCTTGAGATGTGCCCTGCAACATGGCAGGAAAAAAAATACTTTGCATCAATTCGGCCCCTGAGTGGGTCTGTAATTTAAACTTAAACTGCGTGTGATGTGTCTGCACTGTGACTGATCTGCTTGTGGCGGATCAGTGGAATGCTTGTGAACTTTTGCAGTTTGTTTTTTATGAAGTGGTTTTAATTGCGCGAAGAAACTGCCAGGCCTAGTTTTATGCAACTTGCAGTTTTTTGCCATGCCCAAAAAACAACACTTAAAAATTTTCACGTGTAGGATTATGCGATCCGCCATCCGGCTCTCTGTGCTTGAATTTTCGTGAGATGGCGAAATCTTCGCACGAACAATCCGCTAGGGCGACGATACTTAATAGCAACCGTCCAGAACCCTCAGCATATGGCGGCTTGGATCGTCAAAAAGTCACTACTCTGGAATCCACACAGAGAACATCGAATGAAGATCAAAACATAAAAAAGCTACGCGGACCGCTTATGGCGGATTTAAAGATACGCAAGTGCAGAGCACAATTGCGCAAAAGGTTCTATACGATCTAAATGAACAATAAAGGAGGTAAAAGACTCAGAAAAAATCAAGAGTGAACCAAATGCTTTATTTCATTGATCATATAGAGGTGCCTATTACATAGCTAGAAAAGTGCTAAGTGTAGAAAGGACGTAGCTGTGCGATGTTCCATGGACGATCTGTCTCGTCGTAGATATCGTCAGGGTCTCTTCGTTTGCGCTTCTTACTTGGTCGCTTATCTAGCTCGCGAATATCAACGAGGTAGTAGAAACCATTCAGTAGAGCTTTGCTAATGACGAAGGGTCCTTCCCAAGGCGGGGATAGCTTGTGGGACTTCTGCTGTTTGAGGCGTAGCACCAGGTCACCTTCCTTGAACGAGCGTTGGCGAACTCGCCTGCTGTGATAGCGGCGGAGATTCTGCTGGTAGATGGCGGATCTCTGGGCTGCTAGGTCTCGTTCTTCCTCCAGCAGGTCCACAGATAGTTGTCTGGACGCTTCTGCATCTTCTTCCTTGTAGGCCTCTACTCTGGGAGAATCGTACTGGACATCACTTGGCAAGATTGCCTCTGCTCCGTAGACTAAGAAGAAAGGGGTAAGGCCAGTTGATCTGTTTGGCGTGGTCCGTAGACTCCACAGTACAGATGGCAACTCCTCTGCCCAGGCTCCAGCTGCTCTATGTAGCGGTGCTTCTAGGCGTGGCTTGATCCCTGACATGATTAGTCCGTTGGTCCGTTCAACTTGGCCATTAGACTGTGGATGTGCCACAGATGCTAGGTCAAGGCGGATTCCGTTGTGATGGCAGTATTCTTCAACTTCTCCCTGAGACAAGTTTGTGCCATTATCGGTGATGATGCTGTGTGGGATGCCGAATCTGACCACAATGTCCTTGACAAACTTTAGGGCAGTTTTTCCATCAAGTTTTCGGATGGGCTTAGCTTCCACCCACTTCGTGAATTTGTCTACCGCTACCAAAAGGTGCGTAAATCCCGAAGGTGCTGTTTTTAGCGGACCCACCATGTCCAGCCCCCAGACTGCGAAAGGCCAAGTTATAGGGATCGTATGCAGTGCTGTGGCGGGCATATGGGTTTGCTTGGAGTACATCTGGCAACCATGGCAGAGCTCCACAATGCGGTCTGCATCTGCTTTGGCTATTGGCCAGTAGAACCCATGGCGGAATGCTTTAGCTACTAGAGATCTGGCGGCGGCGTGATGCCCACATTCGCCTTCATGGATCTCTCTTAGTATTTCGATTCCATCCACTTGGGATATGCACTTCATGAAAACTCCCGAGGTGCTTCGTTTGTAGAGTTGGCCATCTATGATGGTGTACGCTTTGACTCTACGCTCGATTTGTCTTTTCTGGACTTCGTCTTCAGGAAGCTTCTTGCTCGTCAGATATTCCAGGAAGGGCTCTGCCCATGGCGGATTGCTAGGCAAAACCGCCATAACAGGGGAGCTCGCTATCTCCGGATTTTCTGGATCCACCATCTTAACTGATGGTACGCGCAGATGCTCAAGGAATACGCCTGGCGGAACTGCCCTACGACTGGATCCCAGTTTTGACAAGGTATCGGCCGCCATGTTATCTTCTCGCCGTACGTGCTTTATGTCGTAGCCGAGGAAACTTTTGGCCATCTCGTCCACTTCGTCCCTGTATGCCGCCATTATTTCGTTCCGAGCTTTGTATGTGCCAGCCACCTGCTGAGCCACAAGGTCAGAGTCTCCACAGCACATGATGTGTTGTACACCGATCTCCTTTGCGACACGTAGCCCGTGTAGTAGCGCTTCATACTCCGCGATGTTATTGGTGGTGGGGAAGTGAATCTGGAGAACGTAGCTGAGCTCATCTCCCTTAGGAGATTTGAGCGTCACTCCAGCCCCCGAGCCGTGTAGCAACTTTGAGCCATCAAAGTGCATCACCCAATGCTCTGGTTCTGGGACGGGCATAGTCTCCTGTGCTTCTTTCCAATCCGCCATAAACTCCGCCAACGCCTGAGACTTGATGGCGGTGCGAGGCTTGTAGTCGATGTCGAAAGAGGCCAATTCAATGCCCCACTTCGCAACTCGTCCTGTTGCGTCGCTGTTGTTGATGATGTCCTTCAGTGGGGCTTTGCTCACCACTGTGATCTTATGGTCATAGAAGTAATGCCTTAACTTACGAGAAGCTAGGAAAACTCCGTATGCCAATTTTTGGTAGTGAGGGTAGCGCTGCTTGGATTCCGTCAGGACCTCGCTGACGTAGTAGACTGGTCGCTGTACGCCATACTCCTGCGCTTCTTCCTTACGCTCTACCACCATGACGATGCTGACCACCCTATTGGTTGCCGCCATGTATAGTAACATGGGCTCCTGGTCTTCGGGTGCCGCTAGGACTGGTGCAGTGGATAACACTCTCTTCAGATCCTTAAGTGTAGCGTCTACCTCGTCGGTCCAGACGAATTCGTCTGATTTCTTCATCAGCTTGTAGAGTGGCAAAGCCTTCTCGCCAAGTCGACTGATGAATCTGCTCACTGCTGCCACGCAGCCTGTGAGTCTCTGCACGTCTTTTAGGTCGATGGGCCGGGAGATGTCGAGGATTGCCTTGATCTTCTCCGGGTTAACCTCAATTCCGCGGTGGGAGACGATGAATCCTAGGAGTTGTCCAGCTGGGACCCCGAAGACGCACTTCGTTGGGTTAAGCATCATGTTGTACTTCCTGAGATTGTCAAAGGTCTCTTGCAAATCCGCTATAAGGCCATCTTGCTTCTTAGACATGACTGCGATGTCATCCACGTATGCGTGGATATTTCGTCCGATTTGATCCGCCAGGCACTTTTGCATAGTGCGCTAATACGTTGCTCCTGCGTTTTTCAGACCGAATGGCATTGTGACATAGCAATATGTGCCATAAGGTGTTACGAACGACGTAGCGAGCTGATCGGACTTTTTCATCTTGATCTGGTGGTATCCGGAGTAGGCATCTAAGAAACACAGTAGCTCCGATCCCGCCGTCGAGTCAATGACTTGGTCAATGCGAGGCAAGGGAAAAGGGTCTTTTGGACATGCTTTGTTCAGGCCAGTGTAATCTACACACATGCGCAGAACTTTTGTGTTTTTCTTAGGAACTAGTACCGGATTTGCCACCCACTTGGTATGTATCACTTCCTTGATGAAGCCTGCTTTCAACAGCTTGGAAATTTCCTTTGCTATGGCGCGGCGCTTTTCATCTCCGAAGCGTCTCATGGCTTGTCTTACTGGCTTTGAGCCAGGAATTATCTGCAGAGCGTGCTCGGCGAGTTCCCTGGGTACACCCGTCATGTCAGATGGCTGCCATGCGAAGATGTCCCGGTTCTCACGGAGGAACTCGACGAGCACGCTTTCCTATGCGGGGGACAAATTCGTCCCAATGGCGGTAGTCTTGGCGGCATCGCCAGCGACAAGTTCCACCTGTTTTGTATCGACTGTAGGCTTGAAGGTGGGCGGGGTGGCGGAAACGTCCTGCTTGGATGCCGGCATCTCCGCGGGGTCCGTTGCGGCGTGGATTTCTTTGAACTCCTCACCGAAGAACACTGCTTCCGCGAAGGCGGCTTCTCCTTCCTCGCACTCCTTTGCCTTTCTGAAGCTGCCATAAACGGTGATTATGCCATCCGGTCCCGGCATCTTTAGTTGATTGTAGATGTAGCATGGCCTTGCATGGAAGCTATGGAAAGCGGGGCGCCCGAAGATCACGTGGTAAGTGCTTTTGAACGGGACTACTTCAAAGGTTATGGGCTCTTCTCTGTAGTTTTCCTCACTACCGAAGGCAACCTTGAGTGTGATGGACCCGAGGGACTTAGCTTGGCGACCAGGAACCACCCCATAAAAGGTGACCGCGCTATGGCGGAGTTGGGTCTTGGTGAGGCCGAGTTTTGTCAAAGTTTCCACGTACATGATGTTCAGGCTGCTGCCGCCATCCATTAAGCATTTGGAGAACTCATAGCCATGGATTACAGGGCATACCACCATGGCGTAATAGCCATCCGGGATATGCTCTGGATGATCTTCGCGGCTCCAGTGCACCGGTACTTCGGACCATCTGACGTACTGGCGGATTTTTGGCATGGTGGCATTAAGTGAGCGCATAGCAGCTCTCTGTGCCTTAGCCGTGGGGGGTCCAAGGAATGTGTGAAAGGCACCTTTTTTGTCCTTGATTGGGTTACCCTTGCCAGCACCACCCTCTGCCTTTTCGACGGGTTTGGGCGCGGGGTCTTCATCCATGTCACTGCCATCCCTAGACTCCTTGTCTTTATCCGCTTTTCCTTTGCCACGAGGCCGTTGTCGCCGGCTGCGCTTGAAGCCAGCTTCTTGATCCGCCTTGAGGTCGTTGACAAACTTGCAGGTCCGGTTGGTGTGGTTGCACTTTCCTGAGGCGTCGCGGTGGGCAAAACATGGCATATCGCGGTATTCGTCGTAAGACACGGGGGCGGATGGCGCCGAAGCGGGAGTTGCAGAACTCCGCGGCTGGCCACCGCCACCTCCGCGTCCCCTGCCGCGCTGGCTGCTTTGACCCTTGTCAGCGAAGGTTGTGGCGACCATGTCCGGGGCCTGCGGCTCTTCTGGCGGATTCTTCCGTTTGTTACTGCTATTCCGCTTTCCAGTGTTCTGGATGGCGGAAGCCTTCAGAGATTCGCGGGCGTCGTCGGCGGCGGCCGCGTAATTGCTTGCGATGGTGATCATGGAATTTAGGGTCAATTTCCCTTCGTTCCTTTCCTGCAACAGGCGATGGCGGAGCAGTTGGCCTCTCTCCAAACTGTCAATGAACGCGAGGATGGCGGATTCGTCAGTAACCCCTTCACAGGAGTTCTTCATATCCAGCCATCGCGCGAGGAAAGTTTGGGAGGTCTCGTCGTCGGCTCGTCGGCACCGTTGGAGGTCACCAATGTTGTGGGGTCTCTTGTAAGTCCCCTCGAAATTTTCCGGAACGCAGTTTGCATATCGAACCAGGTTTGGATGGAGTTTTCTGCCAGGTCATTGATCCACTGCCTCGCAGTGCCGGATAGCATCAGGGGCAAATAGCGGACAACGACATTGGGCGATCCCCCGGCGAATTGTACTGCGTTGAAGTAGTCTTGTAGCCAGGTCAAAGGCCTATCGACTCCATTGTACTGGCGGATATTTTTCTCGATTTTGAACCCATACGGGATGGGCTCGTCACGAATCCGTGGTCCAAAGCACTTAGGGCCGAGGAAGAAGGCCGTTTGAGACTTGGCAATCTCATTTAGATGGGTACGGGCGTCGTAGGGCTTCTGGTCTGGCGGATCCTTGCGGGAGTTGCGCGATCTTGCTGGCCCGCCGCCACCGCCACCGCCGCCATGAGGGCTCCCTGGTGGGGATGGCGAAGGGTCGCGTCTGCGCTTACTCTCGCCGTCCTGCGACTGTTCTCTGCAGCTACAACTTCCGTCCGTTCTTCGTGAGAATGGATCATTGTCATGGCGGCGGGAGCCTTGCCCTTTGTCATCGTGGCGGCGAGTGGAGCGATGCTTATCCTTGTCACCGTCACGATGCGCGTCGTCGTCATGGCGAGATCGGTCCCTTCTCTTGGATCCGCCATCCCTGCTGTTTTCCCGTCGTGGCGGATCGTCTCTGCGTCCAGCATCACGGCTTCGTCCTCGTTTGCCATCATTGTCGATTATGACGATTCCTCCCTTAGGGACTTCGAACGTCTTATGCTTTGGCGGCGGCATGTTGGTCTTATGGCGAGGAGCAGCAGTGGTTTGTTGGTATCCGTAAGCCGGGTAGTTCTTGCGGGGTGGCGATGGGTTTCTCTGCGGACCTTTGCCATGTGGTTTGTCATCGGAGGATATTGGGATGGCGTGTCTCCGATTGCGGGCTTCTCTTCTTCGGATCTCTGAGGATCCGGTATGAGATTCGTTGTCAGGACGTCCACCATTGTTGCCAGCTCCCTGAGCTTTGGAGGCAGTACTAGACCTGCATAGCGCAGGATCAGATTCGAGGCGTCGTGAAGACGTAGCCTTCTCCTGCTGCACTAATGCTTTGGTCATCAGTTTAACTGCCGTCTCTAGGGCTGCTGGGCTTTTATTATGCTCCAATAGCTCCTTTGCAGCCACGATGTTTTCGATGGGCGTAGCCCTAACTTCATCGTGGTTTTTGTCCACGTATGGCGGATTCTTGATGTACATCCTGGCTAGAGTTTCCGCTGTTGGTACGGTGAACTCAAGGTTTCGTACCAGCTGCGGGTCGCCTCCCTCGTTGATCTGGTTCTGGACGAGAGTAACATACTTCTCCTCCATGTTCCTTGCGCGCTTCAGCGTGTCCTGAGCTTTAGCAATGTCGTCATCAACCTGCTTGCCCATCTTCTCGACTCGCTTTGCTTCCTTGAGGAGTGCTCGCCTTTTCTTCTCGAGATCGTTCACATCTCTGACATAGTCAGGGGTGATTGGATCTGCTAGAGTTCCATAGACGACCTTGTCCAGCGGGGTCGTGAAGTCTTCTTGGTGCTGGTCCTCGGGGATGGTGGGTAGCTGCCTGGGTCCGCCATGAATCTCGGGAAGTTGCTCCGTGGCGGGATCATCGGCTGGTGGCGGGTTACCCTGCTCATTGCCGGCATCTCCGTCGTGGACTGCCTGAGATGGCGGATCACCGGTTGTCTGCCCAGCATCATCTCCTTTGTTGGTGACAAACACCTGCTTGGCCGCTGCTTGTTGCTCTTCAAGTGCCTGCTGCGCCAATTCCGCCTCGAGTTTCCTCATGGCGGCATCGTAATGGTCAGAATCATAGCCTTTGCTGTCCCAGTCATCCGATTCACCACTTTCGTTAAGTACCTCTAGGATGGATTCACCTGGGCTATCTTCTCCATTGGAGGTAGATCCCGAAGTGATACCTGCGAACGCAACAAGACAGTATCGCGGCGTCTCTAACGCCAGATTGCTCATGGCGGATTCACTGCGGTCTTCCACCACTTCCTCTACCTCCAGGGCGGGCTGGGTGGGATTACTTTTCAGATCCGATCTGGATAACTTGGAAAGTTCCAGATCAGATGAGTCCTCCGTATCCAGCTCGAAAGCGGTCCGTTTGGGGATTTCCTCCATACCAATCCGCCGGAAATTGGTTTCCGTAGCGGGGGTAGGGTTTGTCTCTCTAATGAAGATATGGATATCTCCAATCGGGATGACGGTGAATCGAGTAGGGTCTTCTCTAGCCGGCACCCAGAGGTTATCCGCTGGGACGATGGGGAAGCCGGAATCGTAGAGGACACGCCCGATTGCGACGGTGTCACCGATGCCTGCGAAGGCGGATCCCGCCTGGATCCGCGCTCCAGACGCGCTTTGCCCCACGGTGGGCGCCAACTGTCGTGGTTTCGTCAACAGATCTGCCATAGGGGTAGGGATATGGCGGTTTGTGGAAGGGGGTGAACACGGAGGAGCGATCCAGGACGGTGGTAGCACAAGTTTACCCAGCTTCAGATCCCGCAACGGTGGCGAGACCCTACGTGCTGCTATAATTCACTATAAGGCAACAAGTGCTCGGTTACAATGATGAGGTTGGCTGTTTCGCTATGCGATTGGCCGTAAGGTTGGTCTCTAACTTCTCTGCCTCAAGGGCTGCTCCACGCCGGGCTTATAAAGGCGCCTGGCGTGGGCTGCACGTTGGTACCGGAGCGGATACAACTTGGAATCCTAGACTAAGTCCTGCGCGTACGCTACAAGGTCAGCCGCCATGGGCCGTCATCCGGATCCGCCATGAGCTCGCCGCTAGTAGCCCGCCATGGGCCTGTCTCCGGATCCGCCATAAGCGCCTGCGTCCAGTACCGCCGTGCCATCTTCAGCAACTGGGCCGCCCGGTATGGCGAATCCGCCATACCACCCCTGATGGGCCACCCTGACTTGCTGATTTAGGACTACGTCGCTGGTATACCTATTTGGTATATCCCCAACAATGGCGGCAAAGCCGGCTACGGCGGAGAGCAATCCGTAGCAGCGACGAAGTTGATGATGGTGAAAACAGAATTGTCCATACGCGAGGTGAAGCCGTCTGTGATGTAGAAATAATCCATGGCGGCGGCAAAGCCAGCGACTCCATGCATGTGTTGATACATGGCGGATTTATTGTCGAAGTGGAGCCGAAGACGAAGTTGTCCGCCGCGGTGGTTAAGATAGCCATGGCAGAGATGAAGTCCCATAACGGATGGCGGAGTTAAAAACCGATGCGTTGGATGCTTTGTGATGAATTGATGGACGCGTTCATATAAGTTGGCTTCCCAGCTAATCAGCTAAAAACCGGCGGGATAGCCACTTCATTGACCGCAATGTAGATTAACTCAGTCATGGCGGGACGAAACCTGCCATCAATCTGACGAAGTAGTAGGCGCGTGCGGCGACCAAGCTACATCCGCCATGCACGATCAGCAGTTCACACCAGCCAAGATCCGCCATATAAAGTTAGCCTCATACGATTGTCCATGCAGCTTGCGTCTTGGTCGGAAAATCCATGCACGCAAGATGCATCTCCATGTTAGACTAATACTAGCTTGGGCTTGATCCGGCATCAGCCGCGATGGCATGGCTAGTCGGAACTTGGCTTCCATGGACGAAACAGATGGCGGAAAGCCACGGACGAAACATCGTGGTTGTTTCAGACTGCCATCTGCTGCGTCATCGGATAGTGTTGATGTAGATTCCCCAGACGAAACCAGCCTACAGTACCGGCGCCGGATCAAGCTATATCCGCCATATTCATGGTCGATCAGCAGTCCGCAACATCCGTCATACTTAGCCACAGAATCCATGCACGTAATTGCCATCCTTGCCGCAAAATCCATGCATGCATAGAGCGGATCAAATGTGATGACTTGAGTGCTTGAAAACGTGAATTTCGGCTATGAAGATATATTCATCAGCAGCAAAGTTATAGCCAGCAACGATACAAGGTGAAGCAGTCCGGGACAGCCATGATGCCGGCTGTGGCGGAGCTGTACCCGGTTGCGACAACAAAATTAGTCCGCGATGGCGGCAAAGCCAGCCATAACGAAGTAGGGGTTATACGCGGCGGCGGCGAAGCCAGCGACGCCAAGCGGATGGCAGATCGACAATCGGATACGATCGGCGCCGCCTCGAACACAAGGAATCAAGACGATTCGTCAGTGTGAGGGCTGTTACGTCGAGATCCCGGTTGCCTAGCCTGGGGCGGTAATGAACTTTCCGCCGATATGTTGCAGATGAAAGCGATCCGATCCGACCGCCGTCGAAGACGGTGAGAAATCCGCCCGGATCGATTCCAGATGCCCTCGCCCCACGGTGGGCGCCAACTGTCGTGGTTCTTACGACACGTATGCCATGAGGGGTGCCTCAAGGCGATAGAAAGAGGGGATAGGCGATCTGGTGCCCGGGACGGTGATAGACAGGGATTACCCAGGTTCACGTCCCCGCGGCGGAGGATCGCTACATCCTGCTACAACTCACTATAATGGCACAATGTGTACAGGTTACAATGGTTGTGCTGGTCGCGGTGCGATCTGCTATGTCTTAGCTATTCTAGCTATCTCATGGCTAAGTCGCTATGGCCTCAAGGGCTCCTCCACGCCGGCTTATAAAGGCGCCTGGCGTGGGCATCACGGTGGTTCCGGGGCGGATACAATATGGAGTCCTAGACTAAGTCCTATGCGTGTACTACAAGGCAACCTGCCATGGGCCTGTCTTCGGTGGTCCGCCATGGGCCTGTCTCCGGATCCGCCATAAGCTCCTGCGTCCAGTAATCCACCATGGCATGGCAGCGTGGAATCTGCCATAAGCTCCTGCTGTCTGGGAATCTGCCATGGCATGAATGCGTCCAGTAATCTGTCATGGCATGGCAGCGTGGAATCTGCCATGGCATGACAGCCTTCAATCCGCCATGCCACCAGCAACTAGGCCGCCCGGTTGGCTATCCGCCATACCACCTCCATGGGCCACCCTGGTTTGCCGGTATGAGACTACGTCATTGGTATACCCGTTTGGTATATCCACAACAGGGAGGCTGCGCCCCTGCCCCCCCTTATATGGGGGGCTGGCCGGCCAGCTTGGCCCCTCCTCCAAGCCCTAGGGCCGGCGGCCAAGGGGTGGAGTGGGGGGCAAGTCTTCCCCCTTCCCTCTAGAATGTTCCCCTAGGGTTTCCCCTAGGGCTGGCCGGCTGGGCCTTTGGGGCCTTGTGCGCCTGGCCCAAAGTGGCCAGGGCACTTCCCCTTAGGCCCACGCAGGCCTCCGACAAGTGGGCCCACGTTGGTCCCACTCCGGAACCTTCTAGAACCTTTCGGTACAATACCGATAAACTCCGAAACTTTTCCGGAATCCAAAAACTGCTTTCCTTTATATGAATCTTATTCTCCGGACCATTCCGGAACCTCTCGTGATGTCCTGGATCTCATCCGAGACTCCGAACTAAAACTCATAAACCAATTATCCATTCTATCCTAGCGTCGATGCACGTTAAGTGTGTGACCCTACGGGTTCGAGAATATGCAGACATGATCTTCTATCAATAATCAACAGCGGGATCTGGAAACCCATATTGACTCCCACATATTCATCGATGATCATATCGGATGAACCACGATGTCAGGATTCAAATAATCCCGTATATGTATTCCCTTCGTCACACGATATATTACTCGCCCGAGATTCGATCGTCGGTATCGCCATACCTAGTTCAATCTCGTTCACAGCAAGTACTTTACTCGTTCCGTAATCCGATATCACTTCGTGATTAACTCCTTAACCACATGCTTGCAAGCGGTGTTGATATCGATTACCGAGTGGGCCCAAAGTATATCTCTCCGACTTGGGAGGGACAAATTCCATCTCGATACATACAACCCAACAAGTACTTTCCGATCACCTGAGAGACACCTTTATGATCACCCTCACATAGGATGACGTTTGATGACCTCAAAGCTTTCTTCCGATACCAGGGAGTTGTATTATCTCATGGTCTAAGGAATACAATACTTGACATAGGAAAAAGCTTCGCAAAGATGAACACGATGATACGATCTAATTGCTCTGCTTTATTTGGGTCTGTCCATCACATCATTCTCCTAATGATATGATCTCATTATTAATTGACAACTCATGTCTATGGTTAGGAAACCTTAACCATCATTAATCAATGAGCTAGTCCATAGAGGCGTACTAGGGACACGGTGTTGTTCATAAACCACACAAGTATTAAAGTTTCCGCTTAATACAATTCTAGCATGGAATATAAACATTATCATGAATAAGAATTATAATAATAACATCTTTATTATTGCCTCTAGGGCATAATTCCAACAGTCTCCCACTTGCACTAGAGTCAATAATCTAGTTTACATCTGGCAACAATCTAACACCCATGGCATTAAGGTGCTGATCATGTTTTGCTCGTGGAAGAGGTTTAGTCAACGGATCTGCGACATTCAGATCCGTATGTACTTTGCTAATCTTCAGATCTCCATCTGATATATAATCTCGAATTATATGGAAACGGCGGTTTATGTGCTTGGTTTTTGGATGATATCTTGGTTCCTTAGCCAGTGCTATGGCGCCAGTGTTGTCGCACAATATCTCTAGTGGGTCCAAGGCATTTGGAACCACACCAAGCTCAGTGATGAAGTTTCTGATCCAAACTCCTTCACTTGATGCTTCCGAAGCAGCCATGTATTCCGCTTCTGTTGTAGATCCCGCGATCACGCTTTGCTTGCAGCTTCTCCAGCTCACAGGTCCACCATTCAAAATATAAACGTATCCTGTCTGAGATTTAGAATCATCCGGGTCGGTGTCGAAGCTAGCGTCGACGTAACCTTTTACGACGAGCTCTTCATCACCTCCATAGACCAAGAACATTTCTTTAGTCCTATTTAAATACTTTAGGATGTTCTTTACGGCTGTCCAGTGTTCCACTCCTGGATCACTTTGGTATCTGCTCGTCAAACTAAGAGCATTGGACACATCGGGTCTAGTACATAGCATGGCATACATGATAGAACCTATGGCCGAGGCATATGGCACTTTGCTCATAGTTTCTCTATCTTTTACCGTAGCTGGACACTGAGCCTTGCTCAATATCTTACCTGACAAAATGTGGAACCATCTCAATATTTAGTTTACCTTCTTGTGGATATTTAACCATCACGCACATGGAATCCACTGTCAAATTGAAAAGGATGGGAGACAGATGATCCTCGTGTCTGACCCCTATATAAAGTGCTAAAAAACCTAGTTGGCCATTTAATTTTGTGTTCACCTTACCACTTGTTATAATATGAAAATCAAATCATTCCATTGATTCAAAAAACCTTTTTTCATGAAAATATCATGGATGAAATCCAAATAACATTATCATAAGACTTTTTGAAACCTACTTCAAAAAGGACACACTATATTTTTTCCCTCTTAACCTCATTCAAAACTTCATGCAAAATCACTAAACTATAAACCCCTTTTCTGATCATTTTGATCAGACTATTGATGCAGCATGGTGTTGATGGTTTTTCACCGTCCAATTGCGAACCCCAAGAGGAAGGTATGATGAGTACAGCAGCAAGCTTTTCCCTCAGTAAGAAACCAAGGTTTAATCATATCCAGGAAAAAGCCAAACGTCTGAAGGTGATGCCTGCTAGCTTCGCGACAGCTTCGAAAAATTGATAAGGCGCCTCGTCCAGGCTTTGCTTTGCCAGCTGCAATGCGGAACCTGCACACAACACAACCAAATACTTTGCTCCCAACTTACGACGAGGTTGTCAATCTCACCGGTTTGCTTGAAACAAAGGTATGAGCGTATCGAGTGGAAAGCAATAGTAATGTGCGAGAAAGTAAACAATGCGAGTAAAGTAAAGAGGTGATAGCAATATAATGGAAATAGGACCGGGGTCCATAGTTCACTAGTGGTGTCTCTCCATAAGATAAAATAACATATGCTGGGTAAACAAATTACAGTTGGGCAATTGATAGAATAAAGATAACGTGATATGTCAAGAGGATCACTATGAGATTTACTCTGGGCATTACAACAAGATACATAGACCGCCATCCAACTGCATCTATGACTAATAATCCACTCGAGGGGAATCAATCCAAGAACCCCACAAGTATTAAGTTGCGAACAACAGATAACTGCATTAAGCAAAGTGTGTAATGTAAACAAAGCATATGCCCTTGGGCATAAGAATGTTGTTTTCTCCCTAGTGGCAACAAAACATCTACAACCTTAGAGGTTTCTGTCACTCCCCCAGATTAAATAGACGCATAAACCCAACTATCGAGCATAAATACCCCCTCTTGGAGTCACTAGTATCTACTTGGCCAAGATAGCTACTAACAACGGAGAGCATGCAAGATCATAAACGACATAGAGATAACATAAGATAATATTCAGCACATCAACTCAATCATAACACCAATATGCATCGGATCCTAACAAACACAACATGTAGAATTACATAACGGTGATCTCGATCATGTAAGGCAGCTCACGAGATCTAAATATGAAGCACATGGTGGAGAAGACAACCATCTAGCTACTGCTATGGACCCATAGTCCAAGGTAGACTACTCACTCATCGCGCCGAAGGCAAGCATGGCGATGAAGAAGACCTCTGGTGGTGATTCCCCTCTCTGGAAGGGTGCCGGGAAGAGCTTCTGAACCCTCGCAATCTCGGGTCGACGACGGCGGCGGATCGCGATGTGTTTCTGGAAAATTGATCGGGTGTTTAGGTTTTTCTTGTCGGGGGGTCTTTATAGGCGAAGGGGCAGCGTCATAAGTGGACCAGGTGGGGCTCACCATAGGGCGGCACGGCCAGGACCTGGGCCGTGCCCCCTGGTGGTGAGACCACCCCTGGCTCCGTTCCGTCTCCTCTTCGGTTCTTTGGAAGCTTCGGTAAATTTCTGGATGTTCGGCTTTTGTTTCGTCCAATTCCGAGAATATTTCCTGTGTAACTTTTCTGAAACACAAAAATAGCAGAAAACAGGGAACTGGCACTGTGGCATCTCATTAATATGTTAGTTCCGGAAAATGCATAAAAATGCCATGAAGTATAACGAAACACTAAGCAAATGGTGTAAAACAAGCATGGAGCATCAAAAATTATAGATACGTTTGAGACGTATCAGCATCCCCAAGCTTAACTCCTGCTCATCCTCGAGTAGGTAAGTGATAACAAAGAAATAATTTTTGAGGTGACATGCACCTACACAATCTCGACCATCTATGTAAGCGTTATGCGCTGGGATCAAAAGAACTTAAAACATGGGCATGAAAGATATAATCTTGATAGAAGAAACTTAGCAACCATGTTATAACATGAAAAAGAACACAAACAAAAGATCATGAAAATGAAACAATGAAAGTCAAACGTGTGTTCAAATCATATGGAAAAACATACAAATGGTTTTCAGCTTGTCCTTCATGGAATAGCAAAACATAAATGCATAGGACACCTTCAAGTTTAAGAGGGCGACTAGATACAAATAATTTAAGAACAAGTGAAACCATAATCATGAATCAATCAATGAAAACTTTGGGACAATATACATTATACTAAGAATGACAACTATGCTCTCTTAGACGGTGCATAAAGGTAGAAGGTGGTGACTCAACATAAAAGTAAAAGAAAGGCCCTTCGTGGAGGGAAGCAGTGATTAAAAATGTGCTAGAGCTTTTCATTTATAAAATAGAGAGATAAAAATTGGGTTTTGAGAGGTGGTTGTTTTATGTCAACTACTGGCAATGGGGACTTACTATCTTCGATAATAAACAAGTGAGAGCGGTTCCGAGTTCTTTGAAAATTTGGCACATTGGTGCTCTTTTATAAAGCTTTGGCACTCCTCCCCACCTTTTTTCCTTTCTCAAACCATGGCTAACCGATTCCATCGGGTGCCCACCAACATTCACATACCATGGAGGAGTGCCTTTTTTTAGAATTAGATTACAATGGTTTGACCAGCTCCCTTGTAAAATTAATGACGAGCAGATGAAACTGCCTAGTTGAGGGGTACTTAATTTAACATGGAAGATAGCAATTCCGACCACTACGTCCCCATGAGCTAAAAACAGTGGCACAAAATGAGAAGTAGTTGAAAGTTTTGAAAGGTAGCACATGAAAATTTACTTGGAATGGCTTGCAAATACCATGCATAGGAATTTATAGTGGACACATTGGAACAACTTGGTTTTTAGGAGTTGGATGCACGAGTAGAGCTCATACTCAGTACAAAATAAGGGCTAGCAAAAGACTGGGAGTGACCAACTAAGAGAGCAATAACGGCCATAATCATGCAAAGCGACAAAGTGACATTAAAAGAAGCATAAGATGGCATCAAAACTCAAAAACTAAATGATCATAGAGGCTTATGGCGACTTTGTATGAGTCTAACATGTGTAAGCATGCGCCAAGTCAACCCAAATAAAGCATCAAAGGAGAAAACCAAAATAATGCTTCCAAATAATTAAAACAACACATAATTTTTTCAAAGGCTCATTAAGCAATCTCAGTCATTTGAGACAAGTCATGCTACAGAAAAACCTACTAAGCATACTATCAAAAATACATCAAGCACGACATGCAAAAGCCTAGGCCGCAGTCTACACAAGCTCCTTTTTGTATCACTTTTTTTGCATAAAACTTTTTCTCTTTTCCAACACCATTCAAACTTTTTTTTTGAAACAACTCTTTTGATGAAAACCAACATGGACCAGAGGTCAAAATACACCTTGATGCAAAGATATAACAAGATCTGAACACAAATCAAGGCGAAAAATAAAAGCTAAACGCAGTAGCAGAAAAAGAGAACACTCGTTGAAACGATAAGAGTGAAAAATAGAGTGTTCTTGGCAAATGAAAAGCAAGGCAACTTCTCCAAAAGAAATTTGTTGGGGTCCAACCATTTATTGCAGCAAACAAAACAAAACAAAACTGAAAACTAAAAACAACTGACGCTCCAAGAAAAACGCATAATGCATGAAGCAATAAAAATATAGTGTGTTGAAAGGTGACCTGATTTTTTCCGATGAAGAAGGGGTGCCTCGGGGGCATCCCCAAGCTTTGACGCTTGTACCTCTTGGATATTTCTTGGGGTGCATGGGCATCCCCAAGATTGAGCTTTTGTCCATTCTTCAACTCATCTCATCATTCTCCAATCCCTACACTTGAAAACTTCCTTCATACACAACTAAACACAATTCTATTAGCAACATTAGTGTAAGCATAGTAATGAATTAACCCTTTTTGCTTCAGGTTTCAACTCAAAACCACCACATATAAAGTATATACTACTGTAGCAACTTCCCCAAAAGTTCCGTGATTAAAAGAACTCAAAAAGAAAGCGATAGAGCGGCAAACACAAATATTGGCAGAAATCTGTCAAAACAGAACAGCTGACAAAGGTCAAATTTTTAGAGGGTTTTCTGTTGCTCAAATCAAAACGTGTATAACTAATGAAAGTTTGGACATAACCTGGGGCATATGCACAAGAAATCGCAGGTCCAAAAGATATACAGAGAATTTTCACGAATTTTTACGGTGCAGAACCAAAATCTGTTTCAGGACAGCAACATCCCCAAATCTTACCTCACTCAAATTAGAGGCTTCTCTTGGCACAACAACGAAATAAAAATGATAAGGAGCAGTTATTACAGTAGTAATAACTTCCAAGACTCAAATAAAAGAAAAAGAACTGAAAGTAAAATTATTGGGTTATCTCCCAAGAGTGCTTTTCTTTAACGCCTTTGAGCTAGGCGCAGAAAGTGCGAATCAAGTAATATCAAGTGATGAAGCATCAAGCTCATAATTTGCTCTAAGAATAGAGTCAAAAAGTAATTTCTTCCTTTTTCTAGGGAAGTGTTCCATACCTTTCTTGAGTGGGAATTGATATTTGATGGTGCCTTCCCTCATATCAATGATGGCACCTACAGTTCGAAGAAAGGGTCTTCCCAAAATAATAGGACATGAAGCATTGCATTCAACATCCATGACAAGAAAATCAATGGGAACAAGGTTATTGTTAACCATAATAAGAACATCATTAATCCTTCCCAAAGGTTTCTTCTTAGCAACATCAACAACAGGAACATCATAATAACACTTTTCAAGCGGTGGTAAATCAAGCATATCATAAATTTTTCTAGGCATGATAGAAATACTAGCACCTAGATCACATAAAGCATAGCAATCAAAACCATTAACATGCATATCAATGATGGGTTCCCAACCATCTTCTAACTTCTTGGGAATAGAAACTTTTTGCTTCAACTTTTCATCCCTAATTTTCATAAGAGCATTGGTAATATGCTTAGTAAAAGCAACATTTAAAGAACTAGCATTGGGAGTCAAAGCAAGCTTTTGCAAGAACAAAATAACTTCAGATATATTGCAGCCATCAACATCAAAATTATTAAAGGAAATAGAGCTATCATCTCCTACACTCCGAAAAATTTCAGCACTCTTTTGAGAATTTTTTTTAGCAGTTTTAGGCTTTTTAACACAAGGAGTAGGACTTTTCTCTACACCAATCAAAGTAAGAGGATTGCTAGCATTTGGAACAACATCATTAGAGGTAGTAATGGTACATACCTTCATCTTTCTAGCCATCTCATCTTCTCTTTCCCACCTGGCATGCAATTCTGCTAGCATCCTAACATTCTCATCAATTCTAACTTGGATAGCATTAGCAGTAACAAAAGGATTGTTCTCTTTCACATCATTAGGAAACACTTTTAATTTTAGAAGTTCAACATCATGAGCAAGGCTATCAACTTTAGAAGCAAGAATATCAATTTTGCCTAACTTTTCCTCAACAGACTTGTTAAAAGCATTTTGCTTACCGATGAAGTCCTTGAGCATGACTTAAAGCTCAGAGGGCGTAGCCCTAGTGTTGTTGGAGGAATTACCATAAGAGTTACCATAACCATTACCATTGGTAGAAGGATACGGCTGATACGTCTCAAACGTATCTATAATTTTTGATGCTCCATGCTTGTTTTTACACCATTTGCATATTGTTTCGTTACACTTAGTGGCACTTTTATACATTTTCCGGAACTAACCTATTAACGAAGTGCCACAGTGCCAGTTTCCTGTTTTCTGCTGTTTTTGTGTTTCAGAAGTGATACACAGGAAATATTCTCGGAATTGGACGAAACAAGTTCCTGAAGTCATATTTCAAGGGGAGGCTTCCAGACATCCGAAGACCTGACGGAGTGGGGCCACGTGGGCCCCAGACACAGGGGCGGCGCGGCCACCCCCCTGGCCGCGCCAGCCCCGTGTGAGGGGGCGTGGTCCCTCCTCTGACATCGCCCCTTCGCCTATATATACCCCCTGACGAGAAAAACCTAAGGGCCGGATCAGTTTTCCAGAATACATCGCGATCCGCCGCCGCCGTCGACCCGAAGATCAGGAGGGTCTAGAAGCTCTTCCCGACACCCTGCCGGAGAGGGGAATCGCCACCGGAGGTCCTCTTCATCGCCATGCTTGGCTCCGGAGCGATGAGTGAGTAGTCTACCTTGGACTATGGGTCCATAGCAGTAGCTAGCTGGTTGTCCTCTCCACCATGTGCTTCATGTTTAGATC
Organism: Dactylis glomerata; assembly: GCA_007115705.1. Lineage (NCBI taxonomy): Eukaryota > Viridiplantae > Streptophyta > Magnoliopsida > Poales > Poaceae > Dactylis > Dactylis glomerata. Next base: position 6,073,425 of record QXEO01000220.1, on the reverse strand, counting down.
TCATGAGCTGCCCTACATGATTGAGATCACCGTTATGTAATTCTATGATGTTGGTTTGTTGGGATCCGATGAATATTGGTGTTTATGATTAAGTTGCTGTACTGAATTATATCTTTTGTTATCTCTATGTTGTTTATGATCTTGCATGCTCTCCGTTGTTAGTAGCTATCTTGGCCGAGTAGTTGCTAGTGACTCCAAGAGGGGGTATTTATGCTCGATAGTGGGTTCATGTCTCTATTTCACCTGGGGGAGTGACAGAAACCTCTAAGGTGGTAGATGTGCTGTTGCTACTAGGGAGAAAACAACATTCATATGCTCAAGGGCATATGCTTTGTTTACATTACACACTTTGCTTAATGCAATTATCTATTGTTCGCAACTTAATACTTCTAGGGTGTTCGGATGATATCCCCGGGGGTGGATTATTAGTCATAGATGCAGTTGGATGGCGGTCTATGTATTTTGTTGTAATGCCCAGAGTAAATCTCATAGTGATCTTCTTGACATATCACGTTATCTTTATTCTATCAATTGCCCAACTATAATTTGTTTACCCAGCATGTTATTTTATCTATGGAGAGACACCACTAGTGAACTGTGGACCCCGGTCCTATTTTAATCATATTGCAATCACCTGTTTACTTTTCCCGCATTGTTTACTTTACTCGCATATTACTACTGTTTTCCACTCGATACACTCATAACCTTTGTTTCAAGCAAACCGGTGAGATTGACAACCTCATCGCAAGTTGGGGACAAAGTATTTGTTTGTGTGTGTGCAGGTTCCACAAACACCTTCAGTCGTTATCGTCTCTCTTCTCCTGATCGATAAACCTTGGTTTCTTAACTGAGGGAAAACTAGCCGCTACACTCATCATACCTTCCTCTTGGGGTTCCGAACGGGCTGGTCATCACCACGCACAAGGACTTACTGCTCCCACGTCAACTAAACGCCACAGCTCTTTTCTGGCGTCACCATCACACGAGTAGCAACGGCCTATAATTGTTACTAGCAAAATTGTTCCTATAAGCATTGTTGTTAAAATTATTGTTTCTAATGAAGTTTACATCAACATGCTCTTCTTGAGCAACCAAAGAGGCCAAAGGAACATTATTAGGATCAACATGAGTCCTATCATTAGAAAGCATAAGTATTATAGCATCAATCTTATCACTCAAGGAAGAGGTTTCCTCAACAGAATTTACCTTCTTACATTATGGAGCTCTCTCGGTGTGCCATTCAGAATAATTTACCATCATATTGTCGAGAAGCTTTATTGCGGCGCCCAAGGTAAGGGACATAAAAGTGCCTCCAGCAGCTGAATCCAGTAGGTTCCTTGAAGAAAAATTTAGTCCTGCATAAAAAGTTTAGACAATCGTCCAAGTAGTCAGTCCATGAGTGGGGCAATTCTTTATCATAGATTTCATTCTTTCCCAAGCCTGAGCAACATGTTCATTATAAAACTGACTAAACTTCATAATATTGCTACGCAAAGCTATAATCTTAGCAGGAGGATAGTATCTTCTAATAAAAGCATCCTTACACTTAGCCCATGAATCAATACTATTTTTAGGCAAAGACAGCAACCAATCCTTAGCTTTTCCTCTCAAAGAAAAAGGAAACAACTTAAGCTTAATAATATCACTCTCTACATCCTTATATTTCTGCATCTCACATAGCTCAACAAAATTGTTGAGATGAGCTGCAGCATCATCAGTACTAGCACCAGAAAATTGTTCTTTCATAACAAGGTTCAATAAAGCAGGCTTAATCTCATAAAAATCAGCAGCAAGAGCAGGTGGCGCAATAGGAGTGCAGATAAAATCACTATTATTAGTGCTAGTAAAATCACACAACTTGGTGTTCTCATGAGTAGCCATTCTAGAAAAACTAAAAGCAGACAAGTAAAAACAACTATAAAGGAAACTAATTTTTTTGTTTTTTTGATAAAATGATGCAAGTAAAAATAAAGTAAAAGCAAAACTTAAAACAAAGTAAAGGATGTGCGTGCGAAACTCCCCTTGCAGAAGTCTTCTTTTTCCCCGGCAACGGCACCAGAAAAGAGTCTTGATGCGGCACGGTGTTGATGGTTTTTCACCGTCCAGTTGGGAACCCCAAGAGAAAGGTATGATGAGTAGAGCAGCAAGCTTTTCCCTCAGTAAAAAACCAAGGTTTAATCGTATCCAGGAAAAAGCCAAATGTCTGAAGGTGATGCCTGCTAGCTTCACGACAGCTCCGGACAATTTATAAGGCGCCTCGTCTAGGCTTTGCTTTGCCAGCTGCAACGCGGAACCTGCACACAACACAACCAAATACTTTGCTCCCAACTTACGATGAGGTTGTCAATCTCACCGGTTTGCTTGAAACAAAGGTATGAGCGTATCGAGTGGAAAGCAATAGTAATATGCGAGAAAGTAAACAATGCGAGTAAAGTAAACAGGTGATAGCAATATAATGGAAATAGGACCGGGGTCCATAGTTCACTTGTGGTGTCTCTCCATAAGATAAAATAACACATGCTGGGTAAACAAATTACAGTTGGGCAATTGATAGAATAAAGATAACGTGATATGTCAAGAGGATTACTATGAGATTTACTCTGGGCATTACAACAAGATACATAGACCGCCATCCAACTGCATCTATGACTAATAATCCACTCGAGGGGAATCAATCCGAGAACCCCACAAGTATTAAGTTGCGAACAACAGATAACTGCATTAAGCAAAGTGTGTAATGTAAACAAAGTATATGCCCTTGGGCATAAGAATGTTGTTTTCTCCCTAGTGGCAACAACACATCTACAACCTTAGAGGTTTCTGTCACTCCCCCAGATTAAATAGAGGCATGAACCCAACTATCGAGCATAAATACCACCTCTTGGAGTCACTAGTATCTACTTGGCCAAGATAGCTACTAACAACGGAGAGCATGCAAGATCATAAACAACATAGAGATAACATAAGATAATATTCAGCATATCAACTCAATCATAACACCGATATTCATCGGATCCCAACGAATACAACATGTAGAATTACATAACGGTGATCTCGATCATGTAAGGCAGCTCACGAGATCTAAACATGAAGCACATGGTGGAGAAGACAACCATCTAGCTACTGCTATGGACCTATAGTCCAAGGTAGACTACTCACTCATCGCGCCGGAGGCAAGCATGGCGATGAAGAAGATCTCCGGTGGCGATTCCCCTCTCTGGCAGGGTGCCGGGAAGAGCTTCTAGACCCTCCCGATCTCGGGTCGATGACGGCGGCGGATCGCGATGTGTTTCTGGATAATTGATCGGGTGTTTAGGTTTTTTCCATCGGGGGGTCTTTATAGGCGAAGGGGCAGCATCAGAAGTGGACCAGGTGGGGCTCACCATAGGGCGGCGCGGCCAGGCCCTGGGCCACGCCCCCTGGTGGTGAGACCACCCCTGGCTCCGTTCTGTCTCCTCTTTGGTTCTCTGGAAGCTTCGGTAAATTTCTGCATGTTCGGCTTTTGTTTCGTCCAATTTCGAGAATATTTCCTGTGTAACTTATCTGAAACAAAAAAATAGCAGAAAACAGGGAACTGACACTGTGGCATCTCGTTAATAGGTTAGTTCCGGAAAATGCATAAAAATGCCACGAAGTGTAACGAAACACTAAGCAAATGGTGTAAAACAAGCATGGAGCATAAAAAATTATAGATACGTTTGAGACGTATCAACTATCATACATCAGGAAAACGGGCCCAAAAGTACTAATGATGCAGCACCATCACATTTCAGAATTGAAATAATAGTCCCATAACGCAACCTAGAAATGCCTCGGTTCTTCCTAAAAAAAACTATAAATAACTGTTTAAAAATGGAATCTAATGGAATTCTAGAAAAAATGATAAAATTATCATGGGAGACCATTAGGTCCTGGAGCCTTATTGTGATATTAAAAAAATACAATTCTAGTAGTCTCCTAAGCTACCAAATTCTCATTTTCCTCAACATGACAGAATGATGAAAATCAAAGTCAGTATTAAAACTTGTTCAACCTGATTACCCAAACAACTTTTGTAAATCTTTTTGCATGAGTGAGGATTTTTTTTCCCGTCCCTCAATCAAATCTTTCCCATTTTTTAGCTAAATTTTTTGTTTTCCATTTCTCTCCACTTGATTTATTCATAAAATACATAGTCTAACTGTGTCCAAGCCTAAGATCGACACCTTTTGCTCTCTGCTCCCATCTCACATTCCCCTCTTTCACCAATTCATTAAGTTTTTTCTTAAGATCCATCTAGAGATCTAGTGGTTTTTAGATTGTCTATCAAGGCATCTCAGCAATCTTCTCTTCTCCTTAATATATACATCATCTCCATCTCTAGCCTACCCTTTATTTTTTTCCTATTTGAGGCAAGTATATAATTCCATTCTTACATAACATTTCCCCTACCAGGAGGCCATTCCTAGATGAGATTAGGGCTAGAATTAAAACTTGAAACTCACGAGCTAAATGAGTAACTCGTGACTCGGCTCGAACTTAGTGTCCAACGAGCCGAGCCGAGTTTAAGCTTTGAGCTTGTTTATTTAACCAAGCTAAACGAGCTACTCGCGAACTAGTCGTTTAGCTTATTAAGCTTGTTCAAATACAAAGTTTGATTTTTTTATAAATATGTGCCAAATTGCTAATATTTTTTACACCTAAAATGGTGTAAAGCTAATATATTTATCATTGATCTTGCCTCTTTAGAATTATGGAATAACTATATTTATTATATTACTAAATTCATAGAAGTGTTAATAGTTTTTCTTATATTTGCTCATTTTCGCATCTTATAGCAAATTAAACGAGCTACTCATGAGCTGTACTCGCGAGCTCACCGAGTCGAGCCGAGTTTCAAATCCGAGCTCGTTATGTTAGCGAGCCAAGCCGAGCTAACTCGTAGTTTTGACGAGCTTGAACAAGTTGAGCCGAGCTTGTTCGGCTCGGCTCAAATTCCAAACCTAGATGGGATTAATCACATCTACCATATATTATCTCAGCAACCAACTTAGTTCTATGAAACGATGTGATTTGGTAATTACATCACCTATATCCAACATCAAATGGGGTATGGTCAACGGAACTTCTCTAGCCAATCAGTTGTAACCAAGAACCTATCCATTTATAAAAAAAATGTGAACGTCACGATCAATGCACCAAGTGAATTTTCTAGTAGTCATTTGAAAATCCACCTAATTGTTACTTTCAATAATGATATTGATAATATATGTCCTTTCCCACACTCACCCCTTGAATTAATCAGCAGCACATCTTATGATATTGAAATCTCCACCAAAAGTGGTGGTTAACTTCACACTATTACATCAGTGTGAAAATTTAATCAAGAAGGATTCTTTGCATGATGGTTGTGTTGGCCCATAAATTATCACCGGATTCCAAAAAAAATCATCCCCTGCTTATGATTTTAAATTTTAGATAATAATGCCCTTCTTCAACTTCCTTCACCCCATAATCCATATTTTTATTCCTAATAAAATCCCTCCATATATGGCATTAGATGGTAAAGAGTGCTAGAAATATGAATTCTTGGACCTAGTTAGTTCAGCCTAAATATCTCTAAAATCTTTCAATGATGTTTGTTGGATTCCGATGAAATCCATAGATATTTCAAGCATCATTTCTTTGGTATGCTTTCTTTTATCAGGGGAACCCATTCCTCTACCGTTCCAAAAATCCTCTCGTTTATGCTTATCTAATTGAATTCTAACTTTATTTTTTTACAAAAATAGGATCAAGAGGTTTCTTCAGTGAGTGAATTTAAATTTGTAAATGCACATTGAGTTTGCTGGAGGGTGTTAAAACATGTCACTCCATCTCAAAATATGTGGCATATAAATTAGCAGAAGTCAAATCTTACAAAGTTTGATTGGATATGTTGAAGACAATATCAATAAATAAAATTTTATTAAATAAATTACAAAAACACATTTTACGGTGGATCTTTTTGTATTGATTTGATATTCTAGATCTTTGTATTTGCGTGTATATATTTGGTGAAACATAGAAAGTATTAACCTTTGACTAAATTAATAATCCATGTATTTAGGATGGGTAGAATATATCTGTTTTTTAAATTGGAAGTATAATCATATTATGCATTAGACCATTCTAGAGCAAGCTTATGAGGCCCATATATTATAGGGTACATCTCTCACAGTTAAGCGTGCTGTAATGGGAAGTATTACCTTCCAACATCGGCGAAAGCTATCCATTTCTGAACATGGATTTTGACTTCGGATCATTCCGGTTCTATAAGGTCCCTACCTGGAGTAGTATCTTCACTAAAAAGTTATTGTTTTTCATGATATTGTTGTATTCTAATGATAATAGTTTTTGTTTCCTTCAACCTACAAAATAGGCCATCAAATAAATCTCCATGCGAAATATTTGTTGTGAGGGCGGTCTCATACAATATTCTTTTTTAGACATGGTATTTCGTACACATTTTATATCTCTGCCATTACGTAATGCGTTTCTGGATTAAAAATTACATGATTCTTTGAAGATGCACTAACTTAGAGTCGTTCAGAATGACATAGAATTTCATTAGCGGGCAACTGTTACTGTAAGTGTGCATCTTTGCAATATATAATGTTACTAATTTTTAGTAGCAATGTTTTTAAACGTTCTAAGAAATATTTAATAAAAATCTATCCGTAGCAACGCACGGGCATATTTCCTAGTAAAAGAAAAAGACTATAAAGAACCGGAAATCCACTATTGTTGGGAGAAGCTTGTTCGTTGAAGTTCGTTTCTTCAGTGTTTTTCTCTATCTGACGCTCACTCCGTGTGGACTCCGTGTAGGCTAGTACAACGATCGTCCACATATATAGCTGCGCTGCATATACGTGGAGCTTTACGGAAAGTGATTGCGATTTCCAAATTGTGTTACGGTGACCGGCTCTTGTTAAAGGTTGCTTCGAGCCTTGGAGCTGGATCCATATCCTACACACGTTAGCACATCTATCTCCTCGTGTTGGCGAAAGGAGGTCAGAAAGTTTAGTTAGAGTGTCGAGCAAGTGGCAAATGTCCTTGTGTACATGGATTTCAGCAGGACGCGCGTAATCTAGGATATCTACGCAAGTGGGCATGCTTAGCATGTTGGAAATAATCCAACCTTGTCTGGTTGAGTTTGAGTCGGAGATACGTGTAGTCTCCATAGTAGCAAGTTTTGAGTCTAAGTTTGGAAGTTGTAATCAGGTTAGCTACATACTAGTACTAGTTGGACTCATAATCGGTTTGCTTGTACCGTGCGTGAGTTTGATAATAGGAAATAGGAGTCGTAGTTTAGGCAGCATCAGTTGTAATAGAACTGGATCAAGTCAGGCCGTGTCCTACTTGGTTTTGGTCTAGCGTAGGTGTGCGTGTATATATACATGCATCAAGGTCATCAGATTGTAACACCGTGAGTTTAGAAGAAATAAAGAAAAAAAAAACGGGTGCGATACGCACCCTTGGCGATAAATCTTATCTCCGTGTGTGTCGTTTAGATTCATGTGATTGATCCGTGGGTGAATCCCAACAATTGGTATCAGAGCGAGGTTGAAGATTTGAAGCTGCGCTTGCCCCGGGGAGGCGACCCGTACTAGCGCCTCGGGGCGGGCAATCGTCGTTCGGTGGAGCGACCGCGTAGAGACGGCGAGAATGTCGTCATGGGCGCGGTGGTGGGCGATCGTCGTTGGGCGAAGTGACGTGGAAGGGACGGCGAGGAGCTGTCGTCGACAAGTTGATAGACGAGGATGATCGTTGATGGGAGAGGTGGTGCCGAAGTGTGGTACCGGAAGTCTCATGAAGATCTTCGTTTGGGGAGAGAAGTGTGTGTGCGAAAGCGAACGGAAAAAGGATACTATGTCCTTGCGGTTCTGTTCGTGGTGGATGAGTTTCGGCGAGTTCATGTACGGAAAGATGCGTTGCGCGTACATGACAAGTTGTGTTGCCGCCGAAGGTGAAGTGTTGTTCGGTAAGATGCGTCACCGACAACAAAGATATGGACGCGGACCGGTTAAGATGAGTTACCTACATGAGGCTATGTGTTTAGTCGGCATGTGGCACGCTAAGATGCGACAGCGTGGGCCGGTAGTCCAAAGTGATATGTGGAGGTGTTGTTGTGTCCAAGTGCTGGTCTGCGAGACGTTGCAGTTGAAGCACGTCACGATCGAGGGGTTCAGTGAGTTGTATCACAAAGGGCGAAGACATGCGTGAAGACAAGGTGGCAAGGCGGCCATCTGCGTGTCTCGGCGAGGAGATCAAGCTCGGCGCGTAGTGGGACGGTGACCAGTTAAGTTTGTTACGACGTGAAGACTGAAGATGCGTCCAGTTTACACGTTGCACACGAAGATGCGATCGTGTGTGCTGGTTGTCCGAATCATACGTTGGAGTTGAATCGACAAGCCGCGAATCTGCATGAAGTCAAGACCGAGAGAAGCACGAAGAAACGACAAGTTTGGATTAGGGGGAGAATGTTGGAAATAATCCAACCTTGTCTGGTTGAGTTTGAGTCGGAGATACGTGTAGTCTCCATAGTAGCAAGTTTTGAGTCTAAGTTTGGAAGTTGTAATCAGGTTAGCTACATACTAGTACTAGTTGGAGTCATAATCGGTTTGCTTGTACAGTGCGTGAGTTTGATAATAGGAAATAGGAGTCGTAGTTTAGGCAGCATCAGTTGTAATAGAACTGGATCAAGTCAGGCCGTGTCCTACTTGGTTTTGGTCCAGCGTAGGTGTGCGTGTATATATACATGCATCAAGGTCATCAGATTGTAACACCGTGAGTTTAGAAGAAATAAAGAAAAAAAAAACGGGTGCGATACACACCCTTGGTGATAAATCTTATCTCCGTGTGTGTCGTTTAGATTCATGTGATTGATCCGTGGGTGAATCCCAACATAGCATGGAGGATTAGTCTACTTCAACCTGAGAATGTGTGATGCCGATGATGCTTATTCACTATAGCAACCTAGTACTACCTCAAGGACTACACGTTCAGAATCTCGGCGAATGCATGCAGAGGCAGATGGTGGGGATGGTGGACGATCATCAACGGAGTTGAAATCAACAGACATCAACTTCAACAGAGATGCTTGCCATCATAAGTTAAGACCTACTACATAGCAGCTACTAGCTAATCTGCTGGCGCGATCGATCGGGTCGGTAAAGTCCGTGGGAGCTAGCGCAAGTGGAAGCTCTTTACAGACCGAGCTACAGTAACTGTTCCAGGAATTATTGCACAGATCCATCGGCTCAATTGTTCCGTAAGTTCTAGCTAGCTAGATCGCTAGAGAGCTAGCGATCTGTGTGTGGTGTGTGCATGGAGCCATGGTTTTCAAGTGGGAGAAGTTGATCGATTGAGGTAGCTAGCTGAGAGAGACATGACGCTCGTAAAGCGAGAAGTTCAATTCAGATTGTCTCGCAAGGTGGCCGCCCAATAGGATGGTCCTGGCCAGCCTCATCGATCTGTGGTACTAACAGAAGCAAGTCCTTATCTGCAACTAGATCAAGGTTTTGATTCCCACCAACTTGAAACAGTGGGAGCTTGCTGTCTGAAATCTCAACGACACGGCAAGAGGGACTATGAATCCGGTACTGAACGAGCTACCGTACCCAAGGAAAGGCATGTCACAAACAAAATCTGACTTTATGAGCTATTCCATTTCCTCCTGATTTGGCAATCGGTTTGAGGAGGGCCCTGTGAACAATCCTCGTTTGCAGCACGATCTGAATGCACGAATGAGGCATAGGCCTAAGCGGCTAAGCACTGTCTAGGGGTGAAGCTAATGGCTTGATATTCTGGGAATTAGATTCGTATATGGTCGGATATATATGGGGCACGTTTTAAACCCTAGCTCTGGCTGAGCTGAGCTAGCCTGATTGTACTACAAGCAGAGTGGTTTATATTCCAGTTCCGATCGACTCGAGGTGCCATGTTTCTGCATGACATGTGTGGTGCAGAGAAACAGGTGGCTATTGATCACACAGAACGTCAGGTCTATCTATTACTAATTTCCAAACGGATATCTGATTTATCTAGACTCTAGAGTGATCTGTGATCTGTCTATTATACCCAAGGCCATGTAACCCTGTCTTTTCCGAAGCTTTAGTTTCTCATCAGTGCTCTGTGCTCCAGTTGAGTGGATTTGATTCGAGCTAGATTTGCTATTCCTCCTTTGATGGAGAGCGCTTGTGTTGATTGGTTCAGACGTACAGGCCATTGTGCAACTTTCGCCAGCTATCATTGTACCCCATGCCTTGTCAAAAGTGGCCGTCAGATTGTTGTCACTAGCTTCCTTTTATCTCACTAAATCATTCACTCGTGTGACGCTTACGGCGATCAATTAACCGGTCCAATGTCAAAACTAAGCTCTACGATGATTCTAATATGGTATTGTATATGATATCCTTCTTTTTGTTGCCAAAAGAAGTCTTAAATAAGCTCGATTACTATCGTTCTAGATTTTTTTGGCAAGGGGACAATGAGAAAGAAATATCGACTAGTTAAATGGAGCGTCATTTATAGACCCAAAGATCAGGGTGTGGGCTTGGAGTTCATGACATTCAGGTTAAGAATTCCGCATTATTGGGTAAATGGCTTTTTAAGCTGCTTACCGAAGATAGTGTTTGGAAATCCCTCCTTAAGAGAAAGTATATTGCCTCGAAGTCGTTGTTCTATGGAAACCTGGTGGTTCGCACTTCTGGACAGGTCTAATGGCTATGAAGAAAAAAAATCTGCTTTGGAACTTTCTCCATTAATGATGGATCGCAATTACGGTTGGAAAGGCAGTTCGCTGGATAACTGTCCTATCCGAGAACAGTATCCTACATTGTATAACATCGTACGTTATAAAAGTGATACCATTGCTTCTATAATGGCTACCTCACCTCCGAATGTGACGTTCAGACGAGACTTAATTGGACCTAGACTTATTGCTTGGAATACCTTACTTCAACGTTTGGATTCTGTACAACTATCGTATGGATCCGATGAATTTTAAAATCTACATGCCAATGGCAACTTTTCTGTAGACTCTTTATATAAAGCGATTCTTCAATCTGATATACTACCAGTTGATAATAACAAGAGTACTTGGAAGATGAAGATACCCCTAAAAACAAATTTTTGCTGGTATCTTCGTCGAGGAGTAATCCTAGCCAAAGACAATCTTGCTAAGAGAACTGGCATAAGAGTACTAGGTTGTTTTTTATCACCAAGACGAGACAATAAAAAAAAATTCCAATGCCGCTTTGCCAGATCTATATGGTCAATCATCCAAGTAGCTTTCAGCCTGTATCCTCCGACTAGTGTTGCCAATATTTTCGAGAATTGTCTTCATGGTATTGATCTTATGTTTAGAATGCTTGTTAGAGTGGGAGCGTTTGCCGTTATATGGCCGTTTTTGCTGAGTAGAAATGACAAAGTCTTTGATGATAAAAATTATTCTCTCTTGCAGGTCGTCTATAGGTGGACCGGTATGTTTTGTTTGTGGTCGCCTCTTTAGCGCATGGAGAATCACAATCTATTTATGAAAATATGTACACGATTGCAGGCTACAGCGAGGGATACTTTTTCTCAACATGGATAATCGCATAATCTTCGGATTGCTTCACCACCAGATCCTTAGGGGTTTTGCAATTGCTCTAGATTGATATGTATTTCGCCTTATTGCCTTTTCATCGAGACTACTGAACGGTTGTGTGTATCTTAGTTATACAGAGATCGAATGTATTTGATTAAATCTTTTGAGTAATAAATTCTATTATAAAAAATGACGATTCCATAGTCATTCAGCCATCCCATCGTTATGATCGGATGCAGCATGCGCCCCGGCTAGCATCAATAATTCGGCAATCCAGGAGACTGTTAGGGTCGCAGTAAGTAAGTGGCCAGGGTTGAAAGAATCCAGAAGTAGATCTTAGCGATGGCGATCCATGTTTGATGTGCTTGCTGGCTGCCATCTACCTGGTTGTTGGACGCGATAATTATATCCACTGAGATGGTTTAGAACTCTGTTCTAGTTCCACATATATATAGCAGCAACTGTTGGATCATTACATGAACCTGACCTGAACAGTGCGTATACAGGTCAAAGTTTTCGCTCCTTGTATGATGTGATCCTCCTGATCCGTACGGGTACCGAACACTAGGTCGTCTGAGCTATGGACGTAAACATCGTAAGGCAACAAATTATTGCTGTGCCACTACGATACGATGTCCACAGCAATGTACGGACATTGCTATCGTAGTTTGCAGTGTTAACAGGTATGTTAATCTGAATTATGAGACACACCTGCAGCTTAAGGGTAGGTTGTTCTTTCGAGATGAGCTTCATGGTAGGTATATGCAGTTGTTCATGTTTCTACAGTATATACCTCTTTGTGGTGCTTATAATCTCGACACATCACACTGATGATCCCAAGTTCTGATCAGACCGTTTACGCACAGGAGCATATGGAGATGGCACGGATTTCAGTCGCGTGCAAATATCTGGACGAGTGATAAATTAAGAGCGATGACCAACCAATTCATTTGGATGGAAAAGTGCCGGCCGTTGGCAGAGGCTGGGCCTTGCCACGGTGCTCAAGTTGGCCAAGTAGCAACGACTGATCCGGCGACAGATAATCGAAAGGTACAGCTGCCGCAGATTATCTGATATCTGTTGTTTGGGGCAACACCAGATCCGAATCAGGTTCATGCAGCTTATAATTGGATGAAACCTGCATGAGAACATCGTGGTGAAAGTGAAACTGAGCATGGGGTTTTTGCCAGAGCGGCATTGCCCCGCACTGGTTCGTGTACACATGGGGTGGGGGTGTCCGTCAGTCTCATCAGCAACCGGAGAGGGGTAGAAGATGCTCCTACACCAGCGGGCGATCTCGGCGACCGTTGCAGCAGGATGAGATATGGAGCCGGTGCCCGGTGGCCTTTGTTCGATCGGGTCACCCCTCGTCGGCAAGCACGTGCGAGAAATGCATAGCTCTATATGATTCCTGGTCCTGGTGGGCGTTGTCAGCTCAACGGTGGTCCACCGTTTATCCGAAAGGCAGAGTCTAATCAGAATTATAAGCGCAGCGGGCGGGCGCGGCAGCACTGGTCTCGGCCGGCTATCTCGTCGCGCAACGCGATCTGGCGCGATCTCACCATGGATGCCTGCGAAGCTTTTCCGCAAAGCTGGTGTACGCAGTGGCCGTGTTGGCTTCTCTAATCTCGTTCCATCGTTCTGAACCCAAGTGTCGATAGATTCAGTTAACTGTCGGGTTCAGGGTTTTAGGTGTTTTTTGTCAGTTTCATCAGCTAAGACGCCGAACGTGAGATCCGTTCACTGCCGAGTGGTTAGCTAGCCGCCATGTTCGGATCATGGGATGGCATGGTCAACACAATCATGACGGCGCTAGTGGGCATGCTCGCAGAGGGTCGTGGCCTCTTGGGATGGGATGGCACGGTCGCACACTATGCCGTGCGCGTTATTTTCTTTCCAGTCAGTTGGTTTTTCAGCTAAGTATAACAGAATAGAACACTGCAATTCTGCACGCAGCACAAACACCACTCTCATCTATCTACCTATCTCTCGCTCTCCCTCACTCCCTCTTTGATTCAGCGAATCCGTGAGCGAGTGTCACAGCATCTCCACGGGACCGATCCAAACGTACAAACGCGATCCGAACACGTCTGCGCGAATAAAAAAAAAGAAGGGTAAAAGTGTTTTCAACGAGCTGACCCAAACGGACTGCGTAGGTCGGACCGACGCATTCCCAGCCCATATGTGAACGTGAAATGCGGTCGGGCAAACAGCGACCACGATGGTTGGCTGTCCGCGCATGTCCGAGTCTGGCCCGTGAACCAAAAAATTCAGGCCACGGCGACACTACACAAAAGTTGCCGGCGACCATCTTCCTACTGGCTACTCTTACACTACGCTACTGAAAGAGCATGTCTCCTCTAATTGAATTTTGGTGTTTGTTAACAATACGATTTTATCTAATCTTGTGCGCTTGATATTTATAGGTTTCCTCAATATTTGCACAAGCTATTGTTTTATCCCTGTATGGACCTCAGAATCTTCTATCTTAAATCAAGGGATGTTTATATTGTGGAAGGTCTCAATGTGTCAAGGAGGAGGAGGGTTTTTCCAGCCATTACAACATTTGCCTGGATAGGCCGGCTTTTTCCGGTGCCTGGCCGGAAAAAGCCGGTCCCCCTGGGATTTTCGGAACCCCGAGTGGTGCTACCTCTCTGATGGGGGGGGGGGGGCGGAATTTTGTCCGGACTTTTCTCTGGAAAAAGCCGGTGGCCGGCTTTTTCCAGCCCCTGGCCAGCTTTAGCCGGTGTAAGTTACCTTCAACGGTAACATTTCGGCAGGGGGTATAAATACCCCCCCTTCTTCCTCCTCAAGACCTGCTCGAGCTGAATAGTGTTGACCTCCATTGTTGAAGCCACCAAGCTACAAGATCTCCCCCCTCAACCCACCAAAGCCTTTGATCTTTGGAGAATCGAAGGAGGAGGCCTTGATCTACATCCTCACCGAAGCGATTTACTTTCCCCTCTCATTTGCTTGAGGGATTTGTGTCTTGGGTTCCCTTGTGTCCCAAGATCTTGATTTGTGTATTTGATATCTTGCTACTTGTTGTTTGACAGCATTGTGTTCTGCTTGGGAGCCTCCAATTCGGTTCTGGATGCGTGCCCCAAGATTGTAAAGGCCGGTTCCGCCTTGAGGAATCCCTTAGTGGAAAGTGAGCTAGGCCTTTGTGGCGAAAGCTTGCACCGGAGAATAGGGTGAGCCTTTGTGGCATTGGTTAGGCCTTTGTGGCAACCACACCTCTCCAACGTAGACGTACTTCCCCTAAAAAGGAAGGAACTACGGGAATTACATCCGTGTCTCCGTGTGCTCCACTCTCGGTTACCTCTATCCTCTATTGTCTTTATATATTGTATCTTGCTTAGCTTGCTAGTTGTCATATAGGTAAATTCACCTTAGTTGCATATCTAGAGAATTTACCTTTTGTGTCAAGCCTAAATTGAAAAAGAATTAAAATTTGAGTAGCACCTATTCACCCCCCCCCTCTAGGTGCCCTTACAATCCGTTCAATTGGTATCAGTGCCTCGGCTCTTTATTCGGGCTTAACCGCCTAAGAGTATGGACACCCCACCTAGTGAGGGCTCGGGTCAAGTTTCCATGGGTGATTTCAAAACTTTGGAATCGTCTATGACTACTCAAATAAGCGAGTTGCGTGAAATGATAGCGCAACTCATTCAAGCTAAAACTCCTCGTGCTCCTCCTCCGGAAAAACCCGCTACTCCGCAAGTGGAGAATGTGGGGTTGGAAGAAGAGGATGTCGACAAAGGTACCGATGCTAAGTCTTGCACTAAGGGCGACGGGAAAGGTGAATTCCCTCATTGGTATTCACCCAACCCGCCGGTTCCTCATCCTCATATTAATAATAGAGGTGATCCACCTAAGCTTGATGCATTAAACTTTGGTCAATGGCAATATCAAATGATCTCTCATATGCGCAGTTCTTGCATCGAGCTTTGGAGGATTATTGAAGAAGGATTCAAGGCCGTGGATCCCAACAACTTAACAAGAAGAGAGGCGGTCGATAGCCAACTCAATGCAACCGCTCTTCACATGATTCAAGTTGCCGTTGGGTCCAAGGACTTTCCTCACATCCAACACTTCTCCACCGCCAAAGAAGCTTGGCAAGGTCTCTCTGATGTGTTTGTTGGCAATGAGAGCATGAAGAGAACAAGATATGTGGCCTTCTCAAATCAAGCGGAGGGATTCTTCATGATGGATGGTGAGGACCATCAAGAGATGTATAGAAGACTCAAAGCTATAGCTACCACCTTCAAGAACCTCGGTGCTCACCATATTGATGATGAGTGGATCAAGATGAAGTACATTCTTGCTCTCACCCCATATGAGCCCGCGGATGTGAAGAGTGTTCAAGGAAAGCACAACTTTCATGAGATGACCTCCAATCAAGTGATGCAAGAGATTCAAGCCTACAAGGTTGCCGCACAAAATGCGGAAGATGCTCGTGCTCGTGCCATGGGAATGCAAAGAAGCTCCAACCTTGCTTTGAAGGCAAGTGTGGTTGAGAAAGATGTTCCTCTTCAAGCAAGCATTGAAGCAAGACTAGAGATGTGTCCCGAGGATATGAGGCATGAGTACCATGAGCACATGGCTTTCTATGGAAAAACCTTTTGGGTTGATCCCCACAAGGCTAAAGAAGACAATCAAAGAAGAAGCAAGTCAAGTGGCTTTCAAAGGAGTGACAACAATGGTCAAAGGGTGAGGACATGCTACAATTGCAATGATAGATTCCACTTTGTTGCCGAGTGTCCTTACGAGAAGAAAGAAGATCATGGTGGGAAGCTCATTCTTAAGAGCAAGACCAAGTCACCATCAAAGAAGCCATTTGTGAAGAAGGGTGGACCAAAGAAGAAGCAACCAAAGTTTGTGTTCTTGACTCAAGAAGAATACTCCGGGAGTGAGAGCGATGAAGAAGAAACCTCGACTAGTGAGATGGCCGCAATTACAACCACCTCCACCTCTTCCGCTTCACTCTTTGAAGCCCCCAATGAGGACTCTCTCATCAAGAACGTCAAGTGCCTTATGGCCAAGTCTTCCGAGGTATCACCCACACCCTCTTCCTCCTCCTCTAAGACAAATGATGCTTCTTTGAATGATCTTGCTAGTCTTAGAGTAAAGGAAGAAATTATTGCTTTTGATGATTATGTGTCTAGTGTAAATGGTGTACACAAGTTACACTTTGAAAGTCTATTGAGTCAATATGGTAAGACTCTTGAAAAACTAGATGAACAAATGAGGCTTGAAAAAGAATATGCTCAAGATATTGCCTCACTAAAAGACTCTCTTGAAGGAGAGCAAGCGGAACGAGCAACTCTCGAAGAGAAGCTCGATTCCATTGAGGAATCTAATAATGAAGTTATTTCCAAACTCATTAAAGAGCGAGACCATGCTCGTGCCAAAGAAAAAATGCTTAAAAGGAAAAGATTGAATTTGGTGTTGGTCATGATAAACTTGTTAAGGATTTAGAAGATCTTGACAAGGCTCACAAGGCCTTGAAAAGTGAACACTCTATTCTTACCAAGTCACATGAACAACTTCAAATTCAATTGACTAAGAATGATGTGCCTAGTTCTTCTACTTCTACTTATGATCATGCAAATGTTATTGAAGAAAATGCTAGGTTGAAAGATGAGCTTGCCAAGTCCACCATTCCCATAGGTGAGAAAAAATTGAATGACCTTTTGAGTAAGCAAAAGGCATTTAATGATAAAACGGGGATTGGCTATGTCTCAAAGAAGAAGAAGAAGAAGAACAAGAAAAAGAAAGCCAAGCCCGCACAAGCAAAGAAGGATCATATTGTGGGTGGCAAAGCCACTCATGATGATCATGCGGGAATTGCTAACCCTCACTATGTTTTATTTCGTGATTATTATGGTGATGTCTATGCAAAATATGTTGGTCCAAATAATGGTTATGTTGCTTAGTCTATTTGGGTTCCAAAGACCCTTGTTCCTAACAAAAGAGGACCCATTGAGAAATGGGGACCTAAAACCAAGCAATGATCTCTTGTAGGACTATGCTTCCGGTGGATCAAAATGGGTGCTTGATAGTGGATGCACAAGTCATATGACCGGAAGCAAGAAGATCACGACGGAGATGAGGCCTAACGTCAACAATATAACCGTCACTTATGGAGACATGTCACAATCTGAGGTATTGGGTCTTGGCAAGGTGGTGGTCGCACCGGATATTTCCCTTGTGGACGTCATGCTTGTTGAGACCCTTGGTTACAATTTACTTTCAGTTCGTGCAATTGGTAAGATGGGCTTTGCCGTCTTCATTGATAATGAAATTGTGGTACTCTTGTGGAGCAAGTCTCTAAAGGTCGCTTTCGTTGGGCATATTGAAAACAACTTGTATGTGGTGGACTTCTCGGGGAAAACCACTACAAGTGCAATGTGTTTATTTGGAAAGGCCGATATGGATTGGCTTTGGCATCGCCGACTAGCCCTTGTCAATATGAGAACTTTGCAAAGTCTTCAAAAGGGTGGCCACATACTCGGACTAAAAGAGAATGTTTCTTTTGCCAAAGATCGTGTTTGCAGGGCTTGTGTTCTAGGAAAAATGCATGACTCTCCCTATTCAAGCAAGACTATCATTTCTTCCAAGAGGATTTTGGAGCTCCTTCATGTGGATCTTTTTGGTCCTCCCTCTCATGCAAGTCTTGGTGGGAAGAAATATTGTTTGGTGATTGTTGATGACTATTCAAGATATACTTGGGTCTATTTCTTCAAGCACAAGAGTGAGACTCAACAAACTGTCATCGACTTTGCCAAAGAAGTTGAACGTCAACATGGGCAAAATATATTGGCAATAAGAAGTGACAATGGCTCCGAATTCAAGAACTACACCTTAAATGGCTTTCTTAGTGATGAGGGGATTCGACATCAATATTCCGCTGCATACACCCCTCAACAAAATGGTGTAGCCGAGAGGAAGAACCGGACTCTTATGGATATGACTAGGTCCATGTTGGCGGAGTTTAAGTCTCCATACAACTTTTGGGCCAAAGCTATCTCTACGGCTTGTCACTCTTCAAACCGGCTCTTCCTCCGCAAAGGCTTAAACATGACTCTATATGAAATACTCACCGGAAGCAAGCCCAACATCTCCTACTACCGGGTTTTCGGTTGTAAGTGTTTCTTTCAAAGAAAAGGAGTTCGTTTAGGTAAATTTGATCCGAAAGCAATAGAAGGTATTTTTGTTAGTTATGGTGCTGAATCCCACACTTATAGAGTCTTCAACAAGTCCACCGGACGTGTTGAAGAATCTTGTAGTGTGGTATTCGAAGAAAATGATAGCTCCCAAGGGGGGCGAGATGTTGTTTCTTGTGATGTAGATGATGAAATACCTCAAGATGCCATAAGAAGAATGGGCGTGGGATTTTTCTGCCCCATTGAGGGACACCTTGTGGCGGACCGAGAAGGACTATGCTCTACTCAAGTGGAGCCCTCATCTACACAAGCTCAACAAGCCTCTCCCAAAGAAGCAACTAATGCACCAACTTAAGAACAAGACAAGGACCTTCATGAAGGAGAAGGGGCACCACCATCCTCTCCGGTTATCTCAACCGCCCCTAATTCTTCACAAGACCAAGATCAACCTACTCATGAAGAGAGTGATGATGTGCATAATGATGATCAAGGTCAAGTTGATGGTCAAGACGGGGACCAAAATGATCAAGATGATCAAGTGATTCCTCCAAGGTCAAATGAGGAGATCGAAGCCCGTCGCAAGAGAAGAGTTGAAAGGGACTTGGAACTTAAAGGTCATACCCTTGAGAGGGTTATTGGAGATTTAAGAGGCAAAGTGTCAACCCGGAGTCAATTGGCACAATTTAGTAATCATCATGCCTATATCTCCATGGTTGAACCCAAGAAAGTATTTGAAGCACTTGAAGATCCGGATTGGTTGGATGCTATGCATGAAGAACTCAATAACTTCAAACGCAATAATGTGTGGGTGTTAGTGGAGAAGCCAAGAGAGTGCCGCAATGTGATTGGCACAAAGTGGATATTCAAGAACAAGCAAGATGAGCATGGAATTGTTGTGAGGAACAAGGCAAGATTGGTTTCTCAAGGTTTCTCTCAAGTTGAAGGCATTGACTTTGGAGAGACTTATGCTCCCGTGGCTCGCCTTGAGTCCATCCGTATCCTTCTTGCATATGCCACTCATCATAATTTTAAGTTGCAACAAATGGATGTTAAGAGTACTTTTCTTAATGGTCCATTGAAAGAGGAAGTGTATGTTAAGCAACCCCCGTGGTTTGAGGATCTCAACTTTCCTAACTATGTCTACAAACTCCATAAGGCACTCTATGGCCTTAAACAAGCCCCACGTGCGTGGTATGAGCACCTTAGGGAGTTGTTGTTAGACCGTGGGTTTGAAGTTGGGCAAATCGATCCCACTCTTTTTACTAAGAGGGTCAATGGGGAGCTTTTTGTATGCCAACTATATGTTGATGATATTATCTTTGGCTCTACTGACAAAGCTTTTAATGATGAATTTTCAAAGCTTATGACCGATAGGTTCGAGATGTCTATGATGGGCGAAATGAAGTTCTTTCTTGGTTTTAAAATCAAGCAATTGAAAGAAGGGACTTTTATTAACCAAGCCAAATATGTCCAAGACATGCTCAAGAGGTTCAAGAAGAAGGAACTGAATGGGGCCGCCACACCAATGCCCACTAAATGTCACCTTGAACTAGATCCCAATGGTAAAGACGTGGATCCAAAGGTATACCGTTCTATGATCGGTTCTTTGCTTTACCTTTGCGCATCTAGACCCGATATTGTGTTGAGTGTAGGTGTGTGTGCAAGGTATCAAGCCGCTCCTAAAGAAAGCCACTTTATGGCGGTTAAGAGAATCTTTCGATATTTGGTTCATACCCCAACTTATGGGCTTTGGTATCCCAAAGGCTCGGATTTCTCTCTTTGTGGTTTCACGGATTCGGATTGGGCCGATGACAAGGATGATAGGAAATCAACCTCCGGAGCTTGCCAATTTCTTGGTAGGTCTTTGGTGTGTTGGTCTTCTAAGAAGCAAAATTGTATATCTCTCTCCACCATCGAAGCCGAATACATTGCCGCCGCAAGTGGATGCACTCAATTGTTGTGGATGAGGCAAACTTTAAAGGAATATGGTGTCAATTGTGACAAAGTGCCTCTTTTATGCGACAATGAGAGTGCTATCAAGATAGCCTATAATCTGGTGCAACATTCAAGAACCAAGCATATTGAGATCCAGAATCATTTTATTAGAGATCATGTTGCCCGTGGTGATATTGAGCTTGCATATGTGTGCACCAAGGATCAACTTGCCGATATATTCACGAAGCCCCTTGATGAAGCAAGATTTGGATATTTGAGGAATGAGCTAAATATCATTGATTCAAGGAGTGTGGCTTGAGCATCTTGCAAATACACCTATATTTCAATACTTGTTTGGTTTAGGTGTGGGCATGGAAATGGGGGGAGTGCGGTCCTAATTAATTGGGCTATCCCTTCCCCCATAATGCCGATAGTAACAAAATTGTTCTCTTACTATCATTTTTGTGATATATGAGCTTCAATGACGAGTATTGGTTATGGACCCAAGATACATCTTCGCGGTCCAATGCCATAACACTCATACATGGTGGCCTCGGCCACCGACCTCTTCTTTTCGAAGAGTTGATTCCTTGCAAATTCTATTTGAGTTTTATTGAGCTTTTTCGTCTTTGTCTCTATCTTTGAAATGGGAAGTCACTTGCATTGGATTTTCCGATGATTTCTTATTTCTTGCAATGTCAAGTGCCGAGAGCCACTCCGTGTCAGTTATCTTGCCTAAGCCTACTTATCTAAAGACATTCTCTCTCTAAATTCATGCATGCTCAAAAATTTGGCTTCCATTTTGTTTGATCTGTCCCTGGCTATCTAGGCCGGATTTTTCCGGTCAAGGCCGGAAATTTCCGGGGACCGGCTAAAGCCGGTGTCGGCCAGAAAAAGCTGGCCCCCCTGTGTCGGCGCAGCTTATCCCTCTTGAGTTGTGGGGAGAAGGGGTCAACCCTTTCTTTTCCCCACTCCCCACCCCTTCCTTCCGCCGCCACCCGTGTCTCCCCGCTGGGCGCCGCCGTTTGCCACTGTCTCCGGCAGCCGGAGCTCTCTCCCCGGCGGCCCTCTGTAAGGGTAAATTGCCCCTAAGTGTGTTTTTGGTAATTAATGACAATCCCTATGGACTAATGTTTTCATTGAGATTTTTATGAAGGAATTGTTCATAGGAATTGCTTGAAGTCCATGTGTTGGATTCAAGGCTTGGATGCCATGAAGATAAAGATATATCTTAAGTATTGGCATCAAGATCATTGAATAGAAGATATGAATCCAATATGACCAAGATGAAGAGAGAATAGTGGAATCAAGTATCTTCCCATGGGCTTACATCAAAAGAAGGATTCAATATGGCCCATGGGAGAATGAAATCAAATGATGTTCTTTATCAAGGTTGAGTTATGAAAGTTCAAGATAAGCATCTCAAGAAGATCATATGCTTGAAGCTTGTCATCCTTTTGGTGATAATAGATTTGTGAAGACATGCCTTAGTGAAGGTATCCCATAGTGGTGTATGGGGGAACATATTGGAAGTCTTCACGAAGCAACAATGATCAAGTGAAGCATTCCGGCTTGACGGAAGTATGAAGCATCATCATCAAGATCAAGTGGGATGCTCAAGGCAAAGGTATGTCCTTGCTAGGTTTTCCTTTTACCGGTCTCAAGGTGTTTGTTGGGAGACTGGGTTATAGGATAGATAGCCGCACTATCAAGAGGGGCTTTCGGTTGGGTAACTTGATCACATCGTCATAGGGAGCTCAATCCTTTGCATACTTTGCATCTTCCTAGTTTGTTGCTTCTTGGTGTTTCTCCATGTGAGGTTCTTGTGCTTGTTGCTAGCTTTCCAACAAGCCCAAGTTCATCGAAAACGGAATCCAAATGCATCGTCTTTTGCGTTTTCGAGTTGAGAGGTTTTACCGGTTCTTCACTTTGGAAGGTTTCACACCTCTCCACATTTCGTATTTTTCCTCTTGACTTTTCTTGGTGTTTCTCTGCATAAAGTTGTAGTACTTTTTCTAAGCTTTTCAAAAAGTCCAAGTTTGCTAAAAACGGAGTTCGGATGCAAAAGTTATCGCGTTTTCCGTATGAGTGTTTTTGCAGTTTTGCAAATCCGGAGTGAAATCCGGAGCTGCTCCGGGCTGCTCCGGGCTGAGCAGTGGCCGGGCACTCGCTCCGGAGTATCGGCCGGAGCTGCTCCGGGCTCTGCTCCGGGCTGCTCCGGAGCTGCTCCGGGCTGCTCCGGGCTGCTCCGGGATGACCGAAAAAACTCTCCAACGGGCAGTTTTCTTGCCCTATAAAAGGGGGCTTCTTCCCCAACGGTTTGGTAAGGGTTCTAAAGTGTTCTTGAGCTTTTCTCTCAGCTCCATTGTTGCCTCTCTTGAGCTTGCTCCCTCTCTCTTCCCTCCAATGATTCTTGCATATTTTTGAGGGATTTGGAAGAGGAGATCTAGATCTACAATCTCCACCAACTCATTCCTCCTCTAAGTGAGGGGAACCTTTGGGATCTAGATCTTGAGGTCATTGGTTGACCTCCACCCTTGTTCTTCCTCTCTAACTCCTCCATAGCATTTGTTGCTTTGGTGGGATTTGAGAGAGAAGGATTTGAGCACTTTCCCTTGTGTTCTTGCTTTGCATCCTTGCATAGTGTTGAGCTCTCCACTACGATTTGTTCGAGTGAGAGACCGTGAGCTTGTTACTCTTGAAGGGTGACCTCCTAGTTGGCTTGGCGGTTGGTGCCTCGGTGACCTCTTCGTGGAAGATTGTGAAGAGGCCCGGGCTTCCCCTTCGTGGGAGTTGTGAAGTGGTTGTGGAGCTTGCCATCTCCGGAGTGGAGGAAAAGCTAACCATAAGAAGGGGTCCCTAGCTTCGTGGGGGACTCGGAGAAGAAGGTGAGCCTTCGTGGCGTTAGGGGGCCTTCGTGGTTACCCGCATCTCTCCAACGGTGATTAGCTTACTTTTTGTAAGTGAACATCGGGATACATCTTCGTCTCCGCGTGCCTCGGTTATCTCTATACCCGAGTTTATTTCCTTGTGATAGCCATCATGCTTGAAGTACTTATATCTTGTTTATCACTTGTGAATTATATCTTGTGCTATCTTGCTTATATCTAGTTGTTGTTGTTGCACTTAGTTGAGCCTAGCATATTTAGGTCTTGTGCTTGAAGAAAATAAACGTTAGTTTTATTCCGCATTTCTTCAAGCCAATTCCGTAATTGTTTTTAAAACGCCTATTCACCCCCCCTCTAGGCGACATCTCATCCTTTCACCCTCCCCTCCGGTGCTCCTCCCCAAGCTCCCCATGGACAGTGGTAACTTCTCCCTCTCTTCTCTAGGGTTTCCTAGTGAGTTAGGGTAGTTTCCTCAGTTTTTCTCTCGATCTGGAGCTCTAGCTATTAGGAATCACTCCTCGTCGCCTGCATTGGTGCCTAGAATCAGATTATTGACAGGATGTGCTCGTTTCCCGGCTCTTCCCGCCGCTCTTGTCTTGACCGGATTTTTCTGGCCAGGCACCGGAAAAAGCCGGCTGGCCGGCTAAAGCCGGTCTGTGCCGGAAAAAGCCGGCCTAGTTGAACTCTGTCAATTTTCCTTTTCCAAGGCCTTTTGTGTTTCTCCTTTGAGCATGCATGCTTACCTATGCTGTCCATCTAATTCTCCTCACAGGTGTGTCCGGTTCCCATGGAAACAGAGACCAATCAGGCCGTTATCGTTCGCGCAAGAGGTTGACAAGAGATGAAGCGGGAAACATCATTGATCCTCAGGTGGTTCGTCAGAGATCCCTTGATGATGCCCGCCATGTTGCAGCTGAGAAATAGAGGAGACTTGATGAGAGGAATAAGAAGGCAAAGCTTGCCATTGTCACCAAGCTAAAGAACTTGTCCAAGTCTGAGTTTCATGCCTTTCGGCTTACCCGCTACTACTCCAAGCCCAAGAACAATTCCAGTGAGTTCTTTTGGCGCTCTGAGCATGAGATGATACATAGACAGATATATGCTCCCATGAGTACCAAAGTTTGCCCAATGAAGTACACTGACATTCAGCTGCTATACAAGGATGAGTACTTCAATGATGCTCTATGGGTGACTGAAAAGCTTGGGCTGCACAGGTTGATGTCAATCAAACAAGACTATTGCCCCAACTTGATACAACAATTCTATGCCACATTAGAGTTTGACACTGAAGAAAATGTTGGGATGACTTGGATGACCAACAATGTCAAGAGGTTCTCCACCTTTGCTCGCTTTGCTCAGCTTTTGGGTTATCCATTCTCTAGTCTTGAGACTCCAAGTGGTCACCGCATGCACATTAACACCTCTGAATACAACAAGGAAAAATTGGCTCTACTTTCCTCTCATGGAAGCACACCGGAGGAGACCTCAAGTCTCCTTCCTCTCTACAACATGTTGCTCCGCATCTTCCATGCCAACATTTCTCCAAGTGGAGGAAACAATGATGCCGTTCGCGGTGGACTTGTGAATCTCTTGCACTTTGCCTATGTCACATTTGAAGAAGGGGAGAAGGGTACCAACAGGAACATCGATGTGATGCACTTCGTTTTTTCCGAGATGCACCTTGCTTTGGTTGAGAAGAAGGTTCCTCCATATGCACCTTACATAATGATGCTTATCTTGGACAAAGAGAATGTCGAGGAAGACATTGAAGTTGAGTATGAGGGCATGGTTACTCATCAACGTCTCAAGCTCTACAAGAAGCACTCGGTTGCTACCACTCAAGGTCAGGGATCATCTATTCCAAGTGGCAACTACTATGCTAGCGGTTCTAGGAGGAAGAATGCGGATCCCCCAAGTGGTCACATGGGAAGTGAGATTAAGAAGCTCATGTGGTGGCAAAGAGCTCTTTTCTGCATGAACAATAATGTTCGCCAAACCCAATACACGGATTATGTGGAGCGCAAGCGTCTTCACAAGAGTCAAAGGGACTTGGATGCTCGGTTGAGGGTTTTGGAGAAGGGCAAAGAGGCTAGCACTCAAGATGAGCCTCAAGAGCATGACCAGTCTGAGGATACCTTCTCATTTGGCAAGTGGAATGAGGGATCATCTTTCGATTGAAAGGAGTTTTCAGAAGTCACTTCCAAGGGTAAGGATGCCATAGAGGAGGATGAAGACGAGGATGGAAGTGAAGATGGTGATGATGCCTTTGACGATGGTGGTGATGAGGACTATGAGTGATCGTTTGGTTTTATCTTCCTTTTTGGCGTCTTGATGCCAAAGGGGGAGAAGTCTCCTATTTGCTCTTTATTTGCTTTGGACGGAACACAAGCCTTTATCTCGTCATTTATTTGCTCACTTGTGTTCCATTTAAGTTGAACTCCGTTATTTAAGTTGAACTCCGTTAATGTGTCATGGTTATAACCATGTGTCTTGTGTAATAGACTTATCTAGACTTATCTATGTGCTATCTTGTTATATGCTACCTTGTTATGCTATGCCTACTTAATATCTTGGTTTGTTTACATGGGTCAAATCATAAAATCTAGGGGGAGTGCTCCTAGCCTATGTGTTCTTTGTATTCAAATACAAATTTTAAATAAGGCACATGGCGAGGGGGAGATCCGTCTATATTTCATAATTTGATTTATTGCAAATAGTCGTATTGTCATCAAACACCAAAAAGGGGGAGATTGAAAGAGCATGTCTCCTCTAATTAAATTTTGGTGTTTGTTAACAATACGATTTTATCTAATCTTGTGCGCTTGATATTTATAGGTTTACTCAATATTTGCACAAGCTATTGTTTTATCCCTGTATGGACCTTAGAATCTTCTATCTTAAATCAAGGGATGTTTATATTGTGGAAGGTCTCAATGTGTCAAGGAGGAGGAGGGTTTTTCCAGCCATTACAACATTTGCCTGGACAGGCCGGCTTTTTCCAGTGCCTGGCCAGAAAAAGCTGGTCCCCCTGAGATTTTATGAACCCCGAGTGGTGCTACCTCTCTGATGGGGGGGCCGGACTTTTGTCCGGACTTTTCTCTGGAAAAAGCCAGTGGCCAGCTTTTTCTGGCCCCTGGCCGGCTTTAGCCGGTGTAAGTTACCTTCAACGATAACATTTTGGCAGGGGGTATAAATACCCCCCCTTCTTCCTCCTCAAGACCTGCTCGAGCTGAATAGTGTTGACCTCCATTGTTGAAGCCACCAAGCTACAAGATCTCCCCCCTCAACCCACCAAAGCCTTTGATCTTTGGAGAATCGAAGGAGGAGGCCTTGATCTACATCCTCACCGAAGCGATTTACTTTTGTAAGATAGGGGAAACCACACGTTAGGTGGCCTTGTATTGCTCATTATATAAGAGGATTACAAGGAGTCCCGGTTGCATACAACACGGACTATACACAAGGAATACATAAGCATACGTATCCTACATATATACAAACACGTGTAGGATATGTATTCTAACACCCTCCCTCAGTCGAAACTGGGCAGCCGACGAATGTTGAGACTGTCCCGAAAGTCCAAGAAGAGAGGCGATGGTAATCCTTTGGTGAAGATGTCCGTGAACTGTGATGCACTAGGAACGTGTAGCACCTTAACCTCGCCAGTGGTAACGTGATCTCCGACGAAGTGTAGATCAATCTCCACATGTTTGGTTCGCTGGTGATGCACTGGATTCTGTGTCATGTAAACAGAACTCACATTGTCACAGAAGACCACAGAAGCATCATGTACCGGTCGATGAAGCTCCAAAAGTAGCTGTCGAAGCCAACAAGACTCGGCCACCACATTTGCTACCGCCCGATACTCAGCCTCCGCACTCGATCGGGAAACAGTGTGCTGCCGCTTAGCCGACCAAGACACGAAATTCGCGCCGAGGAACACACAGTAGCCTGAAGTAGACCGTCGAGTGTCTGGAGAACCTGCCCAATCAGCGTCAGAGTAGGCCATCAATTTGTTCGATGTGCGTCGATACAAAGTGAGACCATAGTCGGTGGTGCCGCGGATGTAGCGTAGAACACGCTTCACAAGGAGCAAGTGATTAACCCGTGGATCATGCATATGAAGACATATATGTTGTACTACATAGGAGATATCTGGCCGAGTGAAAGTGAGGTATTGGAGACCTCCTGCAATACTGCGATATTCTGTAGGATCAGCCACAGGATCACTAGACTTAGCTGCAAGCTTAGAAGCTGTATCAACTGGAGTGGAGATAGATTTACACTGTAACATACCAGCTTTGTCAAGAAGCTCCAATGCATACTTCTCCTGTGAGAGGAACAAACTGTCCTTAGTGCGTCTGACTGAGATGCCCAGAAAATAGTGAAGCTCACCCATATCTGTCATGCTGAACTCTTTACGAAGAGAAGCAATCAAACTATGCAACAAAGTCGGAGAAGACGCTGTCAGGATAATGTCATCCACATAGAGCAGGAGATAGGCCATGTCAGTGCCACGCCGGTAGACAAACAGGGAGCTATCGGACTTGGAGCCAACAAAACCAACAGTAGCAATGAACGAAGCAAACCGCTGAAACCATGCTCGAGGCGCCTGCTTCAAACCGTAGAGAGATTTGTTGAGGTGACACACCTTGTCAGGAAATCTAGGATTAGTAAACCCGGAAGGCTGTCGAGCATACATGGTCTCGATGAGTGTGCCATTGAGGAAGGCGTTCTTGACATCAAGCTGATGAATCGGCCAGTCACTAGAGAGCGCAAGAGATAACACCGTGCGTATAGTGGCTGGCTTGACCACAGGGCTGAAAGTCTCATCAAAATCAATACCTTCGCGCTGAGTAAAACCCCGGAGGACCCAACGAGCTTTGTATCATTCCAATGAACCATCAGACTTCATCTTGTGACGAAAGATCCACTTACCGGTGACAATATTGGCACGGCGAGGAGGATCAACCAAGTCCCAAGTGTTGTTGGAGAGGAGCGCACTGTACTCTTCAACCATTGCAGCATGCCAGTTGGGGTCTTTGAGAGCACCACGATAAGTCTTCGGTATCAGAGATAATCCTTCAACATGAAGATCAAAAATCGTCTTGGGCTGCACAATGCCGTGCTTGGCACGCATGAGCATGGGGTGAGACGGTGGCGGCGGTGGTGCTCGAGGACGGCGAGCCCGAGGAGCATCCGTAGCGGGAGGCGGGGTCGAAACTGTGGAGGGCGAGCTCGTAGAAGACTCCGGTCCACCATCATCCGTAGACGCAGCGGGCGAGGGAGCTAACGAGGTCGATCCGGGTGGCGACGATCCGGCCGGGGACGAGCCAGGCGAAGTGGCTCGAGACGGCGTGCGCGGGGTGGGAGATCCTGCCGCGGCAGGCTGCCGAGCGCCCGCGACAGAGGTTCCCGCGATCGGCGCGGTGAATGGCATCGACAACATCGGCTGCTCAACCTGCAGAAAGTCATAACTTTGCAAAGTAGGAGTAGAGGATGGTGGTGATGCGTTAGAGGCAAATGGAAAGACAGACTCGTCAAACACAATATGGCGAGAGATGATGATCTTTTGGGTGGAACGATCAAGGCAGCGATAGCCATGATGTTGAGATGGATACCCGAGGAACACGCATGGCACAGAGCGTGGCGCAAGTTTATGCGGGGCAACGGCGGTGGTGTTGGGGTAGCATAAGCATCCGAAGACCCGAAGACCGGCATATGCAGGATCTACACCATGAAGAGCTCGAAAAGGCACGCAATCCGCGATGGCCTTGGAAGGTAGCCGATTGTGCAACAACACGGCTGTATGGAGAGCCTCGGCCCAGAAACGAGGTGGCATGCTAGCTTGAATGAGAAGAGTGCGAGTGATGTCATTAAGAGTGCGAATAATTCTCTCGGCTTTACCATTTTGTTGTGAAGTATAGGGACATGAGAAGCGGAGTGCTATCCCATGGCGTTGGGCAAACGATTGTAGGGAGGAATTATCGAACTCACGGCCATTGTCACACTGGATGGCTTTCAAGGGTGCATGAAACTGAGTTTGGGCTAAGGCGTGGAGGGACGACAAGTGTGAGAAGGCTTCTGACTTGGCACGTAAAGGATACACCCAAGCGTATTGAGTGAAATCATCGATACAAACGAGATAATACTTAAAGCCAGAAATACTCTCAACAGGAGATGTCCACAAATCACAATGTATGAGTTGAAACGGAGAATGTGTTACACGATTGGTAGAAGAAAAAGGTAGACGAACATGGCGACCTAATTGACAAGCATGACACAAACTAGATTTATTTTTATCCCTAGGAATAATGCAGGAGCGAGCTAGTGACTCCATGACCGGCCGTCCAGGGTGTCCAAGGCGCCGATGCCACATAGCAGGGTCGACGACGAGGAAGGCTTGTGGGCGGCTAGGGGAGGAGGTGCTGACAGGGTAGAGGGGTCCGGGACTATTGCATCTGAGAATCTCGGTCCTGGTTAGAAGATCCTTCACAGAAAAACCAATAGGGTCAAATTCGAAACACGATTATCAATGGTGAATTTACGAACGGACAGGAGGTTTTTGACTATATCGGGAGCTACTAAGACATTGCGAAGATGCAGAGGATGCGATGGAGTAGAAATAGGAAAACGTGCATGCCCGGTAGCGGTGATCGAAAGGGTGGAACCGTTACCGACAATGACAGCACGAGAGGAAGAAGGAGGAGGAGACACGGAGGTAAGCATACCGGGGTTTGATGCGAAGTGGGAGGTGGCGCCAGTGTCGAAGACCCAATCGGAGGTGGGCGCTTGGAGGCCCATCGTCTGGAACTGATTCATCAGCGCGGACTGGTCCCACGAAGCGGTCGATGAAGCCGGTGATGACGGAGGTGCAGCGCCGAGCCCATATGCAGGAGCCTGAGGAGCATAGCCGCCGTAGCCGTAGCCATAGTTGGGCGGCATGGTATAGGGCCCTTGCGCATAGAAGGCGTGCTGCGGGGGCGAGGGGCGGTGCATGTAGCTGGGAGGCCGAGCCTGCATGCCAGGGCCGTATGGCCACATCTGGATCGCGCCGTTCCAGGGCAGGAGCGGTGTGGGCCAGGTCGGAGGAGCGGCGGCCGGAGGCGTGACGACGGGGCCGGCCTGGATGATGGCGGTGTCCTTAGCAGCCTCCGTTGTGGCCTTCTTCTTCTTCTTGCCCTTGCCGCCGTTGCCCCGTCCGGAGTTGGGGGCGGTGGCGGCGTTGGAGTAGAGGGCCGTGTCGTCATTGCCATTGCGCGAGCGACGATTCTTGCGCTTCATGTCTTGGAGCGCGAGAAGAGAACGGCACTTCTCGAACGTGATGCCGGGCATGAGGGAGATGAGATCAGCGGCGCTCTCGTATTGCTCAGAGAGCCCGTTGAGGCAGTGGATCACCAGCTTGGCGTCGTCTTCCGGGGAGCCGAGATCCGCGAGACCGTCAGCGAGAGCCTTGATCTTCTTCAAGTAATCGGTCATGGTCATGTCACCCATCTTGATCTCGCCGAGCTCGGTGGAGAGGTGGAGCTGGCGGTTGATCTTGTGATCGTTGAAAAGCCCGTTGATGCTTGTCCACAGCTCGACGACGAGAGGGTCTTCGCCCGGTGTCATGACGGCGTCGAGGAGGCCGAGGGACACGGACCCGTAGAGCCGGGAGACGACCGTGGCATCCAAGAGGGCCCACTCCGGAGTCGGATCGGACGGAGCAGGGGCGTCGACGTGGTCGAGCAGCGCGTACTTGCGGAGGGCAGCACGGAAGAAAGTGCGCCATTGGCGATGAACGCCGGTGTCGAGGGCCAGCTCGACGGGGACGTGCCCTTTGATGGAGTGGAGGCCGACGGCTTGGGCATGCAGCGAGGTGAGCGAGAAGGCCCCCATGCTGGAGGAGGGGGCGGTGGCGAGGGCGAGCTTGGACTGGGTGTCGAGAGCTTCTTGGGCCTCGCGGTCTTCTTTTTCCTTCGCGGCTTGCGCGATCCGATCGGCGTCGGTACTCATGGCAGAGGGGCAGCGAGGCTAGAAGGGGAGAGGTGGGTGGTTTGCAGAGGCCGGGCGCAGCGCCGAGATCGGCTGCGGCGGCGGCGGAAGCGGGAGGAGGCGCAGGTCCGGTTTAGGGTTTTGCGTCTGATACCATGTAAGATAGGGGAAACCACACGTTAGGTGGCCTTGTATTGCTCATTATATAAGAGGATTACAAGGAGTCCCGGTTGCATACAACACGGACTATACACAAGGAATACACAAGCATACGTATCCTATATCTATACAAACACGTGTAGGATATGTATTCTAACAACTTTCCCCTCTCATTTGCTTGAGGGATTTGTGTCTTGGGTTCCCTTGTGTCCCAAGATCTTGATTTGTGTATTTGATATCTTGCTACTTGTTGTTTGACAGCATTGTGTAGTGCTTGGGAGCCTCCAATTCGGTTGTGGATGCGTGCCCCAAGATTGTAAAGGCCGGTTCCGCCTTGAGGAATCCCTTAGTGGAAAGTGAGCTAGGCCTTTGTGGCGGAAGCTTGTACCGGAGAATAGGGTGAGCCTTTGTGGTATTGGTTAGGCCTTTGTGGCAACCACACCTCTTCAACGTAGACGTACTTCCCCTAAAAAGGAAGGAACTACGGGAATTACATCCGTGTCTCCGTGTGCTCCACTCTCGGTTACCTCTATCCTTTATTGCCTTTATATATTGTATCTTGCTTAGCTTGCTAGTTGTCATATAGGTAAATTCACCTTAGTTGCATATCTAGAGAATTTACCTTTTGTGTCAAGCCTAAATTGAAAAAGAATTAAAATTTGAGTAGCACCTATTCACCCCCCCCTCTAGGTGCCCTTACGATCCATTCAACTACCCCTACTCGCCGTCGCCGCGCTGCCGTCCTCGTTCTGGTGTCACCTACAGCAGGTCATCGTCCCAGCCCGGGTCGACGGTGTTCAAGCCCTCGCTGTCGGCCTGGCGGACGCGGATGGCCTGACGGCGAGCTAGGTTCCGGCGGTGGCGGCGCTGGGTGACGAGCTCGTGGACCTCACGGGCGCGCCTCGCCGCGGCCATGTCGTCGTCCCAGCGGCGGCGGTCCCTGGCTATCTCCTCCTATGCCACCGCATCCGCTGCCGCCTTCTTGGCGAGCTCCTCTGCTCGCGCCGCCGCACGAGTCGCCTCCTCCCGAGCAGCCAGCTCTATCGTTGCCGCCTCTGTTGGATAATCTTGCCTCTATGTGTTTAATTTAGAGTCAGTTAATTAGGTTTTGGTAGCTGAGTTCGTAAGTCAGCGTGGAGTAGTACAAGCTAGGTAAGTTCTGATTAGTATTGTTGTAGTAGGAAAAGTGTGCCGTACTAGTACGTGGTGTCTTAGACTTTTTTTAGGAAAGCTTGGCCTGAGTCCAAATATGTAGGAGTTGCACTAGGAAAGGTTGAGTCGGTATACGTACAAGTCTGCTCCAACCATGGTCGGTCAGATCGTGTATTTATATACAAGACCAATATGAGTTTTGTAACACAGTGAAAAAAGAGAAATAAATAAAAAGTTAAGAGCGATGCGATACGCACGCTTGGCGATAAAATTAGTCTCCACGTGTGTTCGTTTAGCTTCATGTGATTGATATGTGGGTGATTTTCAACAATTGGTATCAGAGCGAGGTTGAAGATTTCAAGCTGCGCTTGCCCCGGGGAGGCGACCCGTACTAGCACCTCGGGGCGGGCGACCGCTGGTCGGCGGAGCGACCGGGTGGAGGCGGCGAACGCACCATCATGGGCAAGGCGGTGAGCGATCATCGTTGGGCGAAGTGACATGGAAGGGATAGCGAGGAGCTATCATCATCAAGGCGGTGGACGAGGATGATCATTTTGAGGGAAGAGTTGGTGTTGAGGTGCGGTACCGAGAGTCTCATGAAGATCATTATTCAGGAGAGAAGTGTGTGCGGAAGCGAACGGAAAAAGGATACTATGTCCTTGCGGTTCTGTTCGTGGTTGATGAGTTTTGGCGAGTTCATATACGGAAAGATGCGTTGCGCGTACATGACAAGTTGTGTTGCCACCAAAGGTGAAGTGTTGTTCGGTAAGATGTGTCACTGACAACAAAGATATGGACGCGGACCGGTTAAGATAAGTTTCCTGCATGAAGCTATGCGTTTAGTCGGCATGTGGCACGCTAAGATGCGACAGCGTGGGCCGGTTGTCCGAACTGATATGTGGAGGTGTCGTTGTGTCCAAGTGCGGTCTGCGAGACGTTGCAGTTGAAGCGCGTCACGATCGATGGGTCTAGTGAATTGTATCACAAAGGGCAAAGACGTGCGCGAAGACAAGATGGTGATGTGGCCATCTGCGTGTCTCGGTGAGGATATCAAGATCGACGTGTAGTGGGACAGTGACCAGTTAAGTTTGTTACGCCGTGAAGACTGAAGATGCGTCCAGTTTTGCACGTTGCACACCTAGATGCGACCGTGTAGGCTGGTAGTCCGGACGCGTTTGAATTAAGTTGCAAGCCGCGAATCTGCATAGAGTCAAGACCGGGAGAAGCACGAGGAGACGATAAATCAAGATTAGGGGGAGATTGTTGGATAATCTTGCCTCTATGTGTTTAATTTAGAGTCAGTTAATTAGGTTTTGGTAGCTGAGTTCGTAAGTCAGCGTGGAGTAGTACAAGTTAGGTAAGTTCTGATTAGTATTGTTGTAGTAGAAAAGTGTGCCGTACTAGTAGGCGGTGACATCTAAATGAGTCAGCCCGCTGAATATGCCGTAAGGGAATGGATGCAGCGGGCGCGGCAGCCGTGGTCTCGGCTACCTCAGGGAGCATCGTGATCTGGCGTGATCGCACCATGGATGCATACGAAGCTTTTCGCAAAGCTGATGTACACTTATTTTTTTGAACGGGAAGAGGCCTGAAGGCCCAAGAAACTCTATTAAACGGCAGGTAATTTTACATAGAGGACCCTGCCAGATATTGAACTACTCTAGTGACTTGAATTTTACAAGAAGGACCTCTGATAGAGAAACTAAAAAGCAATCCAGTTCTTCTTCTCCACCACTGCACTAACGAGATCTCGGACCATGGCCGCTGTCGATGACACCAGGCCCAGGGACTACGCTCACTTGGGTTGCTGTCAGTATGAGATGCCGCAGTGAGATCAAAGATCCTCCGCATCGGCTCATCGGCCTGGAGGAAGAAATAGATCCTCAAAGAAACATCTCTCGAGTTGCGGAGCGGCACCTCCCTGGCCAAGGATAGCGGCGGCGATCCTCGTCGTTGCTTGGAAGCGTTTGCACGGCGAGCTTCATGAATCTCTCCTTCTCTCGTCGCCACCATGGCCGTCTAGAGGAATAAGAAGGAAGGAGTGATGGAGATGAGCATCAGCGCCAAGAACTTGCTTCCTTCAGGCGGGGAGTAGCACCTCAACAGCCGGCCAGAGAAGACGTCACAACACCGCCACTTCTCGCTGATGCAGGGCCCTCTTTGCAGCTCCTCCTCTCCTCGCTTCCACAGCCGACCGGAAGAGGAATCGCAGCAGAGAAAACCCACACCTGCAGGAAGACACACAAACCACGACTTTATTGAAGACAGCGGTGGCCTTCCTCGCCACGTGCAACTCCAACCAGAGGAGCATGAGCATCGCCAGGCAAACCCTAATCTTCAGATTTGGCCGCTACGGTCATGAAGACCACTACGAGCATTGCCGCCGATGGTCATGAAGCCCACTATGAGCAAACAGCTAAAAAAGTTAAGCCTAACTACTCCGGCGCCCGTCCCTGTTCAACTCCGGCCAGCTATTCCGGCGGAGAGGACCTGGGAGAGGCCTAGTCTCCGGCAAGCAGCATGCATGTATTGTAGATAGTCGAGAGCCAGGAGGGCGGCAAATGCGTGATGTAGCGTAGCTGATGTACACTAAGAAGAGGATTAGACACATTACGGAACTTTGCCGCCAATTATGTTGAAGAAATAAAATGGAGAGAAAAAATGGAAACGGGAGTAGAATTCCCTCGTTCCATTTTCAAAGATGCCGAAGTTTCAGTTTCAACTTTGTCTATACTAGGTAGGATGCCCGTCTACGGCGGGCAAGCAGATATAAGAAAAAGTTGTGAAAATTAATAATTTAGCGAAGCATAATTTTATAGTACACTATGCAGTACATGGCATCAGGTGCGAGGTAGGGATATCGTTTCACAGTAGGATGATCACTAAGGCAAAGGCAGTAAGATAGATTAGGGAGCACAGAGGACATAGAAAGGACTTAACCAGAATATTAGTAGCTTAATTACATGCGAAAAGATACCAGTAATCTAAAAAAGATATAACCAAGTATAGTTATTTCTGGGTAACAGTGGCAATCCGTCTCATGCCCAGGAACTCTTTGTGGTCAATTCCAAGTGCTTGTCCATAGTTACACCAGGCAGAACCGAGAAGTGCTTGTCCATAGTTAAACTGTCCAGGAAATCTAGTTCTAGTACTCCTGCCCCACGACTTCGAAAAGATTCACCAGAAAAGGCAGTTGCTTTCAAAAGAAAAAAAGCACATGTGAAGAATTATATTAGCAAGTTACCAGCAACAAACTCCATCCTTCCCAATTTAGGATGCATATTAGGTTTAGTCAAAGTCAAACTTTATAAAGTTTGATCAACCATATATCTAAAAATATTAACTTCTATACTATCAAATGCATATAATATGAAAATATACTTCATCCCGCTTCTAATAACATTGAGTTTATGATCTAGATATTAATATTGTTTTCAATATATTTGCTCAAAGTCTGTTAAGTTTGACTTTGACCAAAACTAATATGCATCCTAATTTGAGGAGGGAGTACATAGAAGATGAGTCCCACCTCTCCTAACTCTCCCATGTTGACACCCCCTTAGAAAATATTTGTTAGGCTTTTTTTATAAAAATCCAGAACAAAAACTGAGAAAAACTGTGAGTCAGCTACCCTTGCACATAAATACTTGTGGTGCAATCTGGCCAATAGAGAAACAGAGGAGCTCCAATCTGTTATAACCCGCCCAACAAAGGAAAAATGCCAAAACGAAAAAAAAACAAGTCCATAGTTAACCAATCTGTTAATTAGGATGAATAATCTCATTTTTTTCCTCAAGGTTTTTTTTCATTCAAGCTGAAGATACATAATTGGTCTTAACTGTCATTATTTAATTTTGTAAGATAATTTCCATGAAGCAAATTGTTTTGCATAGAAGGATTACCTCATTTTAGTTCTAAATCCATGTTGAATGATGCACCGCTTAACAATATAGTCTCTTTTACTGGGAGGCAGTAAAAACCATGGTATGGTTTGTGGATACTCTTTTACTGGGAGGCAGTTAAAACCATGGTATGGCTTGTGGATAGATAGCTACATCTACATATGAAATGGAAAAATGAAATCAATATTTCATATCGGTAAAAGAAAGAGCTTATAAGAGAAACACAATAGTTGTATCATCAACTTAAGCTACATAACCATTATTGCAATAACCAGGAAAAATGAGCAGTAATAATGGAGATTGATGAGGTATGTGATATAAGAAAAATAAACACTACATGCTTTTTTGCTCTCGGCTTCCTTTCTCAACATAACATCACTAGAGGAGATTGTCACTAAAGTATGAGATGTACCTTGGGATTTGCAGATACAATGTATAAACACATTAGAAAGAGATTGTGACTTGCGGATACAATGTAAAACCACATGATTTAGCTTAATAATCTAGCACTTAGGTAATTACACTAAACAATAGAACACCAGTACATCACTTAATAAGGGAAGCCAGTATGCTTCAGCTTCAGTTCACACAGCCTGGTAAATAACAAGAACCACACAAAAATCCTTCTTTTTACAAATCTACAAGGTTCCCGAGGAACATGCAACAAAACAAAAGATAATTTCAGGCATAAGACAAACAATTCTATGAACCAATGCCTAAATCCAATCACTTAGTACGGGATCGATTGTTGAGAGAACTATATATACACATCATGCAAGTTTGCAATTATCACATACACAAAACTGACTTATCAATGCATGAAATTGTCATATATTTAAATGCCAAACAATTGCAGTCGACATCATAAGTAATAGCAGGGCAAGTAGGTATAAGAAAATAACTGGTGTGAAGCATCACCTCAAAGCCCAGCAAACCGTAACTCTCAAATTGTGGCTCTATAGGCTGGATGTTTTCTTTTCTTCTTGTGTTTGTATGTACTGTACATGGACATGACTTAGGAGGCTTGCCGCGCGCTACCTAGGTTAGCAAAATCTGTCTATCATTTCCATTATAATTTTCAATGAAATTATCAACATAATTTCTTTAACATCTCTTGCTAAGACAGAATGGTTTTGAGTAACTCAAGATTGTCAAGAAAACAAAAAACTGATATGAAACCAATATTTGGGGAAACTCATTTTGAAAGGATAAAGGTTGAGCGCAAGAAAATAAGTAAACGTGTCTAATACATAAGAGCGGTAAGATTTCATTTGGTATTGATAGTACTAATCATTCTAAGATACCAACACGTGGGTCTACTCTCATATATTCTTTGAGAACTATGTATTTCAAGGGACAAAGTAGTCTGCAATGGTCTAAAAACTGTAGAAATTCAGAGTGTTCAGTTGCGACTTGGACAGTGAGCTAGGTGGTAGGTATACTGACACCCTCATCTAGCTACAGAGGCATAAAATAGATCTGCTCTTTGCACTTGCCCTTGATCACCCGCAGAAGATAGATATGATCCTCCTCTAATGAACAATAATATATGAACAAAAATATAACATATAACAGACTACAAAGGCAAAAGATAGAAGGCTGAACATGGGTCACCACAAATACATTAAACACCCGTCTATTATTTCTTTTCGAGAATCTAAACAAGTAATAGAATAAAACAGGCAAATGCAATAAATTTTTCAGTTTCAGTGAGGGTCATTTACAAAAGAAGAGCTAATGTATCAACTATGTACCTTAGTATAATCATAAGTGCAACAATTTTAAGCCAAGGAAATGGCATATATATAATAAGGGCTTAGATGCAGGCAACACAATATATCATCTGCAATATGCAGCTGCTGGCAAACACAAAAAGCTCACAGCTGACCTGTTCCTCTAAATTCAGACATCGCGGAGTATGCATTTCTTGGTGCATTTACATCCACAAGTCTGCAGCAATGTAGACACGGAATCACAATGTTCCTCTAAATCCAAACATCGCGGAGTATGCATTTCTTGGTGCATTTACATCCACCATCCAGGACATAAGTCTGCAGCCATGTAGACACGGAATCACAAAGTACTTCCAGAGATACATATTCTGTCCTTCTAGCTAGTTGAAAACTACAATACAGGCCTCATCTTTATCCTTGAAAACTGAACGTAAAGCTTATAATGGCAACTGACAGAAGTTTAGTACTTCTGTACTTGGCTAACAGAATGATGAGGTATTATACAATTAGAAATTCTGGCTCATTAGTACTTACAAATAATATGGTACTCCGTATGATATTTCTCAAAAGAATTAGAAAATTAAAATAAACAAGCTCTGGTTTACCTACTCTCATCATAAGTGCATGTGTAGAAAAGTTTGGGCATAAACATTAACATAAGAAAAGCCGTATGATATTTCTCAAAAGAATTAGAAAATTAAAATAAACAAGCTCTGGTTTACCTACTCTCATCATAAGTGCATGTGTAGAAAAGTTTGGGCATAAACATTAACATAAGAAAAGAGAATGAGCAAGAACAGATAAACTATCTCTTGGTTCAACATGTCTGTTTGATCTATAGTAGGATGAATCAATTCAGCATGTCATCTGCAAGAGAAAAACCACCACAATACCTCATCCTTTGGCACGAGAGTGTCCTGGTGAATCAGCTTCTATTCCAAATTCTAATTAAATACAGAGAGGCAGTAAGAGGTGGAAGAATGGATAACTAATTACTCAAGGGCGATAGTAGAAGTCGTTTGATGTCATGTTCGTCGCCTACTTGCACTGGTACCCATTCACCCTCGGTTCTGCATGCACACAATAATATTATATGCATTCCGGTCAGTGATCATTTTATCGATTATAGGCATGCACAAACAAAACTAAAATAGATGAGAATTAATTTGCATGTTGTTTGAGTGATCTTGGGCAGTTGAATGCCGGTCAAACAAAACAACATGTGGTATTTACTTTTTCAGTTCTGTTCTTTATTTCAGATCATTTGTAGGTAAAGTTTTAAATTCTAGGAAACCAGGATAAGATGGAAGGAAGCATGAGAATTTACCTCACAAATATGATAGAATCACCAGCAAATAACTTCTTGCCACTCACAAAGAGGCTCCAACCAAGTAAATTTCGTCTGGTCTATCCTGATCAGTGCAAAGCACAATAATATTACTCAGACCCATATTATACTCAATTATTGCAGCAGAAAGAAGCTCACTCAATTGTACAACATTTTATATACCTCAAAATATATGAACGAAATGGCCTACTTAGGCTTGTAAATTC
This sequence comes from Dactylis glomerata, assembly GCA_007115705.1. Classification (NCBI taxonomy): domain Eukaryota; kingdom Viridiplantae; phylum Streptophyta; class Magnoliopsida; order Poales; family Poaceae; genus Dactylis; species Dactylis glomerata. Next base: position 6,033,348 of record QXEO01000220.1, on the reverse strand, counting down.
TCTTTCCCCTATTCAATGAAACAAGACGAACTCCTTTTGTGTTTCCTTGAAAAATATATGACAAAATGTCAACATTGTCATGTATATCTCTGGCTTCAATTTCTTAACATGGAGGCTGCAAAGAGAAGTCCTGCATCACAGAGTAACAAAATCTAAATGGTACCATGAAAAATAGTAGATGACTTTTATTGCAGAAGAAACTATGAAACCTAATGCTTGCTTACCAGAGCAGGGAATATCTTCTCTGCAGCCTGGCGAGGCATGGAGAAGCCTATATGTGTATTTATTTCACTTGCAGTGAGAGTCTCGCAGAATAACTCCATCTGGAGCCTTGCTTTTATTAGAGCAATCTCTGATAAATCCGAAAGCAAGACATGGATTAGGCATTGGGTAAGGCAGAGAAATTTTGGGAGAAATCCACAAATTTTAGATGCTTACTATACTTACTGGGTAAAGACTCATCTGCGCATGCACCTCATTAATTTTTGTGTCTACTCGAAGAATTAAGAGAGAAAATTCTTGAGAAATTGTGATTGCAAAAGTGTCGTTTTGGACAATATGGGCGACGATCTGTAGATTACTTGCAAAATAACATTGTATTGAAGACATATCAACTTCGAGTGAACATTGGGTGTGCTACGTCCTTTTGCATAGAAGCTGTAAAGAAGAACTCCTGAGTGCTGATTGAGAAATGGAAACGTCTGAATGTAAAGGTCAATGGTATACCAATATTCATGAAACTGATCAGTGTGTGATCCTAGCAAATAAAAGGTGCATCTCTTGACCTGAATTTATCACTTTTGCTGCATAATCCCAAGGAGCGCCTCAACCTCTCGCTGATCGGCCCACTTTCGGTACTTGAGGTAGTTTAATCTCGGTCCTTACATAGACCATCTTAGCTATTCTTTTCAAATTGAATGCCTGAATCTAATATAAAAGAAACCAACACCTCTAGTCTATCATAGCACAAACTAACACATTAAAAGACAAAGGATCAAAAAAATTAATCTAATTAATCCTATATCTCTGAAACCAAGAAAGGCATCCACTCCACTCAACCGCAACAAGGAAGTGCTAAATCCTAAAAATAAGCACTTGCAAACGACAGAAACAAGAAGCATGAACTGACATGAGTATAGAACTACAATGCAGACAAAGGATCTTAGAAAGGTAGGTGACATGAGTGGCTGGATCTTTCTAACCGTAACAATCTAGCCACCTACCTAGCAGGTAGCTTAGAAATATCCAGTCCCCATCAAAGAACAAGCAGACATCAATACTCCTTGTGGAAATAACAGCAACAGTTGAAATCATGACCACATTCTCAAGGAAAAATAAAAAATGCACCCCTCTTAGGCTTTCCTGTTGGGACACCTGTTCCACCCAAAGCCAAGCATTCAGGGCACTCCTTAACACCAAAGGTAAGGGTCTACCTTTCATTTTCTATAATGGTTACCTCACCACACTAAACTAATATTTGCTATATTCCATAACAAAGATAAAATACCTCAAAAGCTAGGTCTATCTTCTGAATATGATGACAAGTAGACAAAAAATGGGGTTTTGCCACAATTTCGTTATCCTCAAAAGAAGAAACACAATGAACCGAGCAAGATTAATTCCAGGTGAGCAAACTCTGTAGATCAAATCATGGACAATCACTTGCTACTGTAGATGTGAAGAAAAATGCACAGCGGGGGACTCACCTTGCTGCTGTAGCATGTAAAGCCTGCGTTGTTCAGAAAGCAAGTATCTGCAGGCATGGAACAAAGGTTGAGGATGTGGTTTTCCCATACGTCGATGGGAGATGCAGCGCACTGGACTGGGGTCTCTTATTTCTCCCTCCTGAAACCTCTCTTCTTCCCTAATCCTCTTTCTCAGGGTGAGCTTCACCTTGGGGAGAGGGGAGGGGAATGGGAGAGAGGATATGGTTCAGGGGTGAGCGGCCAGAGACGCCTCTATGCATGCTAGCATACATGAAAAAGCTGATGAGCTGCTTACTTTTGGAGGCTTATATTGGAGTAGAACCTCCTCTTCAACACTACCCACTTTTGTCCCTGATTTTCTACAAAAAGGAAACAAATTTAAGGAAAGTTAAGGGGAAAATAATGTAAGCATGCAGGCAGAATACCTCACCACACTTTGAATCAAAATGGAATACAACAAAGGATGAGCATTCAGACATGTATGCAGTGGTCTGTGAAAGAAATCAATTAATAATCAATAATCAACAGCAGTACATTTTTGGCTCCATTAAAATAGATGTACATAGATATATTAGTGTCTAGTGCTTACCATAGAGTGTTGTTGTCGAGCGTGATCCAGTCAAAATCCAAGGGCACCTCTCAGATACATCACGCCAACTTAAAAAATGCTTCAACCAAATAACCAACAGCATCCATAACCTGCACAGATGTAAGACAGTGAGTTTATATTGGAAATTTGGAACAAACCAAGGAGGATGGAGGATGGGGGACAAGGAAAATTGGAAGAAATCAAGGTAGCAGAGAGATGGGGATGAGGCAGCCTACCTACAGACCAGATGGAGGAGATGCTCGCCCTGATTCCCATGTGGCCGCCGCCGGGCTCGTGGTCGGGGAGGTGCAGCACGCCGTGCTCGTGGCGGAGGATGAAGGGAGCAAGACTGGGCAGCAGCGGGGCGAGCCATGAAGATCCACATCGCCCTCCCGTGCTCCTCCCCCATGGGCCGGTGACAAAGGGGAGGCGAGGAGAGGTCGAGGATCTGCCCTTCCATGGAGCAGGCCACACCCATCCCGTGCTCCTCCCACGAGCCAGCGACGAGGGAGAAACGTGGGAGGAGGAGCAGCAACGGTGGCGGCTAGGGTTTGAGGGGACGCGGGAGTGGCACGGGAGAGGGAGAAAAGGAGAGAAGAAGTGAGGGAGTAGGTGGATGCTAGGGGACGACTCTGACCCTGTCTCCATGGCCGCGGACTCGCTACCCACGACGGCGCCGTCGCTGTAGGGAGCGTACCCGGCGGCGCGTCGCCGTCCGCCACGCCGGTACGGGATGGTGAGGGGAGGACGAAATGAGACTTGAAAAGACGGTTTTGCCCCTGACAACTCAGCAAAAACACAGGCAAAGCCACCGCGTCTCTCTCCTCCCTATCTCAGGCACACAGAAAGCCACGAGGATGCCCTCACCGACAAGCGGGCCACGCACGACGTTGGCCCCGTATCTCAGTGACCGTGGCTACGTGAACTTACAGAAAAGGTATAAATTCGCAGCTGAAGAGATGCCCACGTGGATGGCTAGGATCCACCGAACCATCTGATCGGACGGCTAGGATCTCAGATGGCCTGAGAGCAGGGGGTGCCATGCGGCTATATTTTGATGGATGTAGCCTATTGTCCATTGTAACATGCACAAGATCATCTTCCTTTGCCTGGTTCATTCCAAACCTTTGTGTGAACATTTCTCGCCATCAATCACATAGCTATTGCGTCAAGAAAATATATAGTGATACCACATCTTATATGATACTAATAGCACCTCTAAAATTCGAATTTACAAGTTTTAAAAATTGCAAAATAAATTTATAAATGTTCACAAGATATATGTTTATAGTTCCTATAATTTTCAGAACCAAACTACTTGGAGAAAAAAAAAGACAAACTCAACACAAATAGTGTCACAAAAAGACAAAATGATACTATTCACATAGCACTTTGCCTTTTTTTCTCTTAGTGAATTTCAAATTTGGTTATGAAAATTTTATAAAAAATAAACCCACATCTTGTGAACACCCATAAATTTATTTCCAAATTGTTTGATAAATAGAAATTTCAATTTTACGAAATAGTATCATGATATCATATAGAGTGTGGTATCACTAGATATTTCCCCCTATTGCGTCGTAGCGACACACGCCTGCACAACCAAGAGCCAAACTCTTCAAGCTTTTGCTCCTCTGAAAGTTTGTCGGTTTGCTATGTTTTCCTTCATGGTTCAGCGTTCAAGGGATCTCTTAACCCCGGCACACATATATTCCTTTGCACTACCTCCATTTCACTAAATAAAGTATATATTTTTTCTTCTAAAAAGTCAAATAACGTAAAGTTTGATCAAGTTTTTAGAAAAAATCATTAACATGCACAATAAAAAAATCAATAGTGTTAGATGCATCATATCAAATATATTTCATACGATCTCTACTAATAATATTGCTACAGGTATGATTCGTGGCGGTCACAAGTACGCTTTCAATTCACCTAAAGTACGTTTTCTCCCCCTCGGTCCCGTACATCTACTCCTTCACCACATCCGTCCCGTAGTGCGTCCTCCACTCCGTTATTCCTTCTGCTGTCAAATCGCTAGAGAAACCGGATGTTCCACGATCCGAGACGATCTCCAATCAAGGTAGCTACCAACAAGGCATCACGAATACTGTTCCTACCATTGAAAAAGAAACAACTCCGCGTTGATCGGGTTTTAGGCTTTTCTAGAGCGCTTCCGAGCTCCCATATCGACGAGACGAGATCGAGATGAAAACTTCCGGGATCTCATCAACGAATACCGTGGTTTCATAGTTCCAGGCATACTACCGGACCTGCAAAGTCTCATCTTCGTCTGGAAGACGACGAGCGCACCCTGGCCGACAACAACGGCGTTTGGCACTGGACATCTTTACGGGATGGCGCTCGCGTTCGGCAAGCTCGCGGTGCTCTTCATCAAAGTCGCTACGGGGATGAGAAAGATTTTGTCCGCCAAGAAAGCAAGCCAAGCGTGTACAGCATAAAACCATCGCCTCAGCTCACGTGCCGCCGCCGGCCTACCCCTGTCTCCCGCTGATTTTCCCCGGCACCTCCACTCTGGCGGGCGCGGCCACGCTCACCGGCACGCCCCACCACGGCCGTCAGCCCTGCTCGCTCGCGCGTTCCCCCATGGTCGACCTGACTGAGGGATACCGTGTGACAGTAGGCACAAGCACGGGGCGTCGAGACCGTAGTGGTTGCCACCGGTGGAAGCACAGGGCCGGTGTCCATCCAAACTTCCCGCGCCGCCAGTCCTTTTTATCTCGATGCTCCGTCTCTGTTAGCATAACAGGCCACATTGCACGCACTTCAGATTCAGTTGCCGCACTGCAGCCTGTATATTCTGTGAACATCAAATTTTTGTTGCGGGATGAAAAGAGGTTCAGATATTGTGGCATGCCTAACTTCTTTTTAAGGCACTGAATATTGTTCTTCGCATGACTACATGGACTGAAACCAGATAGCGTGCAACAGATTTGATGTAGGGAATCGAATATATGGAATCGCACGGTAGTGTCTTCTAAGTCTGAACTAAATAAATTTTCATGTCGAACAATGAAGGAAGATGCACTTTTCTCCTTTGTTGTACCAGATAAATTTATTTCCCTTCCACTATACTGTTGTGCAATTGATGCAAACTAAAGTATTCTAATTTTCTGTAAATATTTAGGGCGCGTTCTTGGAATGCCCTACTGTTACGGTTGGCAAACATCCATTTACAACCTGGACATGACGAATTCCGTTGGAATTTACATTAGAATGGTTATCTACCGAGGTATAAGTACTCTCCGTTTATGGTCCTCTCTTCAGGGGGTGGAGGATCGCGACCTCTTTACTGAGGTCTGTGCACGATTGGAGGCTACGGCTAGGGATACTTTTTCCCAACATGGGTGGCCGCATAGTCTTCGCATTGGTCCCTCAGTTTAGGCGAGATTACAATTGCTCATGATGATATGTAATTTTGCCTTTCTCCATTTTGCTGGTTCGGGATTTTGGCTGTGTGCATCTTAGTTATGTAGAGGCCGGGTGTATACTTAAAACTTTTAAGTAATAAAGCGCTCTTTATCAAAAAAAAAATTTAGGGCGCGTTCGGTTCACTGGATTTCTAAAGGAAATTTACGGGGCTGGTTTCCTTAGGAATAGTTTTCCGTGAGACCGTTCGGTCTGAAGGAACATACTCCAGCCATTCCATAGGAAAGTTTACTTCTCCTGTACTTTTCAAAGGAAACTGAACATCTACTCTGACTAAAGGAATTGTCCACGGCAAAACTTGCTGTGGAGGGAATGCCACTCTTTTTTGTGTTTCCGCTGTTTTTATAACCTGCAGTTTTGTCTTGTAGAGCTAACCCAATTCCTGTACATATTTGGATTCCTTTGTTAAACATGTAAACCGAACTGGGCCTAAACATGTAAACCAAACCGGGCCTTAGTTTTTGGAGGTCCTTCTCCTACCGGAACATTGCGTCGAAGGCCGCCTCTTCTCCTCCTATGAATGCAATAACAACAGTTCGTATGGACGGAGAGCCCGACAAAAAGTGTGGGGAGGTTACGAGCGAATGGGAAGCCTCGACGTCGATTGTATTCGAGAGTGGATAATCGAAAGAGTGAGATGGTTGGCGATGGCAGCAGATGGCTCTACTAACGCTTGCAGAGATGCAGCGGGAAGAGGAGACAATGGCGTCACACCAAACTACGGAGCATGCCAAGGACGTTCTGAAGCTAGCTATATTCAATGACACGGCAAAACTATACCAACAAGTGCATCTCCACAATGTTGAATTTTTCCGTTGCAACGCACGGGTATTTGTCCTAGTATCTATAGAACTATATGACGCCCCACGCGTTGCAGCGGGAACTTTCAGTCATAGATACACTGTATTATATAAATAAATGGACGGTAGATATATGATCCCTAAATGAAAATATAGCAGAAGATGCATTATATGGCGGTGTGTTTTTTGTGGTTAAGTTCTTTACTAAATATAATGACATGACTTACTCAAGTACTAATATTATCACTTCATATTCACAAATAGTAATGTGAAAGTGGCATAGGCACACCAATTTACCGAAGTGAAAAATGCAACTATTGATGTAGAAAATATTGGAATTACACTACAAAAATGATTTTGGTTTTGGAAATGGATTTATCATATATATGTTAAGCTTCATGCACTAGCCAACACAACCAAAAGTCCGAACTGATGGAAAGGGCTAGTACAATCCACTTATACACTCTAACACCCCCACTCACGTGTGATGGGAGAAGAGAAAGTCAACACGTGGACACAGATAGGAGAAGAGAAAGTCAACACGTGGACACAAACGGGAGAAGAGAAAGTCAACACTTGGACACAAAGTGGGGCAACAACAATTTTACAATAAATTGTGAAAACCAGGACTCAAACTCGAGAACCTGGGCTCTGATACCATGTTAAGCTTTATGTACTAGCCAACGCAACCAAAAGTCCGAACTGATGGAAAGAGCTAGTACAATCCACTTATATACTCCAACAATATATACATAAAACCTTACAAAAGTATGTGATCAAACATAAAACGATACATTTCAAGTCACGTGGAGGGCATACTCTTACAAAGTATGTGATCAAACATAAAACGTTACATTTCCCGTCACGTGGAGGGCATACTTACGACTGCAAGTGTTTTATCTGTTTAAGAAGTTCGAACATGAAAAACACATACAGTACATGATATAGCACTGCATCAGTTGAATTGCATTGATCCATCTGAAATTATACGGTTCTGTTGGTCGAATGAAGAAGGAACGATGCATAGAGCACTAAACTGGAACATAGAGCGGACTGATTGTAGGTACCCCAGCGCAGTCGTTTCCATCTCATAGTTTCATGAAGATGGAATCCCCTGCATAAACAATTAGGCATGAAGGAATGAAATTGCAAAACGGTGGAAGAACCTAGCTAGTAATTGTTCCGTACGTGTATTGATCTGAAACAACAAATTTCATAGCCCCATCTCGCAGGATTCAACATGAAGGCTTTTCCTACCTTGTGATCTCTGAAGAACTGTTCTACTCCTTGATTGGTGTGTTTCTAACGCCGCCGGGCCTGTGAGCTAAAGAATCGCTGATCAGTTCATCGCCTCTCCAACCTTTGCAGCTCCGCCCCTCTTCTTGATGTGCATTTCTATCCGAAGCAATTCCGAAGCATCAAACACATCCCAATGGTGCGGACATCCAGCTCTGGTTACTGTCTGCAGTACCATGTGTATGGTGGAGCAAGGTATTTAAAGACAGAAACGTCCGCTCGTATACCTTCAGCAGTTTTCTAGTCAGGGATTGTGGAGGAGAGGAATAGGTTCTCGGAAGAGGAGAGGGTGTGGAGATCGTGGATGAGAGAAGTTAATCGACATAGAAGATGAATAGGATAGTCTTAATGGATGCGGTGTCTATGTAGCAATTTTGTTGCGGGAATCACGGGGTATGCTGGAGAGCCGCTCATCGGTCGACCCCCCTCCGTTCGGTGAAGGGAAACAATGGATGGCTGGTTGCTTTTATTGCAGATGGCTTTTAAGCATGAGCTTCTATAACGTATCGCACGATACCACGTAATAAAATTAGATTTTCTAGAGAAACAAAAAATAAGAAACAGGAGGAAATTGCTGATGTGGCAGATTGCTGAGGTGGATAGGCTGCATGTTAAGAAAATTCACTTAGTGGGTTGCTCTAATATAATATTATCTCTACTAATAATATTGCTACAGGTATGGTCCGTGGCTCGCAAATACGCTTTTAATCCACCTAAAATACGCTTTTCTTCGGCAAACACTAAATTACCCACCAACGCCATCCGTAAGTAAAAAAAAATGTTTTACTAATAATATTGCTACAGGTATGGTCCGTGGCTCGCAAATACGCTTTTAATCCACCTAAAATACACTTTTCTTTGGCAAACACTAAATTACCCACCAACGCCATCCGTAAGTAAAAAAAATGTTTCGAAACCTGGGCATCATGGAGTCCACGGGAGGACGTCGCGAGGCCATCGATCATGCCGCACTCGGGGAGGTAGTCCAGGCGCTACGGGATCGAGCAGTGTCGCCCGCGAGCTAGGGAATCTCGGCCTTTTTATTCAGAGTTTCGTTGCCCTGACTAGCTCGTTGGCCAAACGGAGCTCCATCCACTCTTGCCGACGCCGCCACGAGCTTCTCCATCGGCCGAAGGAGTGGCCGGGAGACTCATGCCACAGCTGCAGAAGCACGCAGGCACAAGATCAAGACAGGTATGCTGGTTCCGTCCCAAAAGCGGCCATCTCAGCAGATGCATGGCCTGGGGCGAGGAGATGGAGACAGACACCGCGCCTCTGCTGAAGATGCAGGTGGATTGCAAGGCCGTGGAGACCTGCGTCGGCGTGTGCTACGATGGCTGCAAGACCAAGCCCCTCCCGAGGCCTATCCACGCCGACGCCGGCGGCATCATGTCCACTGCATCAGGCCCCATCTTCCCGTCGTCATCCGATCGAGCCGGACAAGGATGACACTGCAACCGAGAAGCACCCTTTCCACGAGAAGCAGGACGGCGTCCGGCCATCGTTAGAGGCGCCTAGCAAGGATGATGCCGCAGCAGAGCAGCACCGGCCTTTCCACGAGAAGCAGGACGGCGTCCGGCCATCATCAGAGGCGCCTAGCAAGGATGATGCCGCAACAAAAAAGCACAGGGTGGTAGACCCTTCCTTGCAGACCGCCCCTACCGTCCAATCTCTCTGTCAGGCATGAGTAATTTGGTACTACTCGCTTTGGATTGGAAGGATTCAGATGATGTGAGATTGCAGCCCCAGAGCCAGCATATAGTAGTGCGAGTGTCGTCTTTAATTTCTTTATTCACAACTGCGAATTTATGTTAGAGAATTAGAGTGTGAGGATCTGAAGATATGAGCATGCACTCTTTTCCTCTCCTCCAATAGGAGACTTAACTACTGACAGCTGGTTAATTAACCTTTGAAATAGGGATAGCTTGATTGTTTTTTTTGCGGGATGGGATAGCTTGACTGTTGGCTGGACTTCGACTATTGTGGCATTGATTTCCAATTATACATTCCGAATGTCTTCAGGCAACATGCACAGTGCAAAGAGGTACTATATCACGTATAATTAACACATGTTCATGCCGAACCTAACTATGCATAGAAGATTAGCGACATCTGTAAAGCATGTCTAACTTATAATCAAAAAAAGTAACATGCACTATAACCATGCCATTACCAATGCTATATTCTTGAAATCGTTTATTTTTTCTCTGCTATATCTCTACTAATAATATTGCTATAGGTATGGTCCGTGGCACGCAAGTACACTTTCAATCCATCTAAATACGTTTTTAATATATGATAGCCCGAAATGTTTTTTGATGCTGAGCCTGAAATGTCTTTTGACGCTGAAGGAGTTGTTCGAGGAGGCGCTCGCGGCGATCAACCTGGACGCTGATGCTTCCCAGGAAGACGGTGGCCGGCGTGGATGACCACTACAGGGCCCTAGAGAACGACGTCGGGGTTCGAGGCTGGTCTGGTCCCCTTCCCTCACCACGAAAGCTCGTCCTCTTTGCCGGGGTTCACCCTGGACTGGGACGGCGGCGGCAACGGGTTCAGGCGCGCGCGGGTACTTCCTCAAGCGTGGTGCGCCCACCAGGAGCGGAAGAAGGCCATCCCATGGACGGAGGAGGAGCACAGGTAATTTCGCGGATCGGATCAGAATCAATCATCTTCGTGTTGCTTCAACTGCTAGCAAAATTTGATCGCGTTACTGATCATGCGTACGCAGGTGGTTCCTAAAGGGGCTGAAGAAGTAAGAGAGGGGGGACCGGAGGAACATCTCCAGGAACTACGTGGCAAGCCGCACACCGAAGCAGGTGGCGAGCCACGCGCAGAAGTACTGCATCCGGCTCACCACTGGACCGCCCCAAGCCTCGGCCGCTGCTCTGAGACGAATTCTGTTTGAGCACAGGCCAACCTACACGCAGGCCGACAGCCGGCTCGCCGCCACCTGGATACCATCCGCCATACTCCCATGGATCCCCCTTATCTCCTCAGATGCGTTTGGCTCCCCCGCGTCTAGGGTCAGCACCGGAACACTAGAGTTCAGTACCGGTGTGAGCTGCTGACCTTCCGGTTTCAAAAGGACTGGGAGGAGAGGACAGAGGTAGGAGAGAGCATGCAATCTCATGTCAAGACGGTGAGTTACGCCAGGCGGCCAGGTCGTCAAGGAGTTCTGCAGACGCTGCTCTTCTTCCTTGGAAGAATGGCTGAAGAAGGAGTAGGAGTTCTGCTTGCTTCCTGTCATCAGTCATCAATGCGGGCGTGGGCAATGCAGATGGGATACGGAGGCGCCACGGGGAAGCGACAACAACTTGCAGCAAATAGAAAGGAACAGGCTCCATAGCCGACTGGCCGTCCTCCCTACTAATCCCTTCTCAAACGTGATCTGAAATTCAGAATCGGTTATTCAATGCATTAATGAAGTTGGGTGGAAGATGACATCTGTCTTTTAAGTATAGACCAAAAGCCAAAAGTTATCAACAAAACAGAGATGTGTTATTATACTTTGATTATACTTTGATCACTAATCAATTTCCACTTGATTTTTCTTTGACATGCATGTACACATGTGGTTGGGGAAGCTGCTTGAAGTTTTTTAAATTACCAGCCATTTGATTAAGTTATTGGCATGGAAATAGAACAGTTCAGTCCGTAGCACTGTAAAAAGACACCATGCAACAAAAGCGAATGCGACAGTCCCATTTTTCCCTATGAAAAAAAATCAGTCTTGTATCTCAAGAATACATAAATAAATTTTATTTGGATGAAGTGACATAGTGATTGCACTGAAAATATGTTTTTATATAATTTGACTGCTATCTCAATTAATTATTTATAGATCCGTAGCAATCGCACGGGTGTTTTTGCTAGTAGATTATAGATATGTAAATCTCTATTGTTCCGTCAGCCCGTTTGTTCGGGCGCAACGATTTGCTGGAAGGCCCACCTACTCTCTAGCGGCCCAGATGAAACATGCGCATGTGCGCTTTGAGCCTTCGAAAGAACAACCATATACCGAATTGCCATGTGGGTATGGTTCCAGCTGTAGCCCTATATGTGGACTGCACTTAGAGCAAGTACAATAGTGCTTAGTCAGCTGGCTATAAAGATTTAAATAATATATTTATGATTAGTTGGAGGAGAGAGGAGATGAGAGAGAAGAGAGGTGGGCTCTCATGTACTCCCTCCCTTTCAAAATATAAGATGTTTTAGCTTTGTGAAGTAAGTAAATGTATTTAGACATCTTTTAGTATGTAGGTTCACTCGAATATACACACTAAAACATGTCTAGATACATTTGCTTCACAAACCTAAAACATCTTATATTTTGAAACGGAGGGAGTAAGAGCTAGCTCTTGCACGTGCTCCTAGGCACTTTGTGAGTGTGTCAAGTGGACCATGTATTCATAAAGTTGCATACTTTTATAGCTAACTATTGTACAAGTTGGCTATAAGATTGGCTATAGATGATGTGGCAATTGCTTATAGCCGGCTGTTAGCTCTACTATTGTTCTTGCTCTTAGGCAGCAGTTGCAAGTTTTGATATTATCGTGTCACTACACCTCTAACTTACAAGTCACATACATCAGTCTTGCATTTTTAGTTACCTTGTCCCCAACCACGCATATATACAAGTACGAAATGTCCATGCTAACTAAGCTTCTTACTTTTCAAATATAGTCCACAAGATAGAGCGGCACATAGAGCTTCTAGGGCCTTGCTTATTCTTTTCTATGCGAGTATCCTTTACTTTTTGGGGTTTGTGTCGATGTTGCATATGGTCTTATAATTTGCTAAATGTGTGTAGTATTTATTGTTTAATTAAGCACGGGTATTGCTACAAAGATTTATATATATGGATAGAGTGATTTTTCTCAAATGTTACATAGGTGTTTCTAAATGTTGGATGAGTATTGCTACACATGTAGCACGGGTATTGCTACATACATGTTGGACTAGAATATCCTTCCCTACATCAACAAGGCCACCATTAGCACACACGTCTTCTCTGCATCTAATTTTGCTTCAGTCAACTCAGTTCTAGCACCACCTCTATGTTCTTGAACCTTCAAATTGGAGTGTTGCATGTGCATATTATCATCCAAAGGAGGCAAAATCCCTATCTCCACCAGCCAATCTTCATAAATATTAGACCACTTCTAGAAATTACATCCACCAGACTACATTACAAAAGACTCAAAATTCAGCTCAAAGTCCAAGAGAAAATTGGGATCAAATTCAACTCATCTCGTTCAGACTTACCTTGTGATTAAGACATTTGTAGAAATCCCTATGTTGATTGCCGTTGATGTTGGTCTTCATCGTGTACTTCTTCATGTACCGGAAATTGCATCAATCGCACTTGACCATGGGCAGCTCCCTAGTGGGCACACGGTATTCCTCGTCCCAACGGCAACCGCTCGCCATGCTCGCAGAGCTCGAGCTCAAACAACGCCAGCCGCTCAGAGAAGAACCGAAGGATTAGGGTAGAAAAACTAGGGTTAGGAATTTAATTAGGATTGGGGATTTTGCAGCGGGGAGATCTAATCCATATAGAAAATGAGCGAGGTCTGGACTCCTGGGCATGGGCCCATACCGATGTGTCCGTCCACTTCATCGTGATTTGCAGACAGTGCCCTAATTAGGATTTAGAACTAAATCGAATCAAATTGACATGTTCAAGCCAGTGATTGGGCAGTTTTCTAGTAAAAGGACTAAATCGAGTCAGCGTGACAAGTACAAGGTCTCTTGATGTATTTAACTCCTACTAGTAATGTTGCACATGCAATGCACGTGTATTCTTGAGAGTTAATTCATATGAGTTCGGCAGACTTGGCCCTAGTGGAAACATATGCATAAACATTAAAGTCAAATATGAGCTTCACAAAATTCTAGTAGTCACCAATGATTTTCAAATATGACCTTCACAAATTCTAATCAAATCGAAGTTTTATTTCACTTTCACAACCCAATCATCATAAAGTAAGTAGAGGAGAGGGGAAGCATGGCTGAATTCTTCTGAGCACATTAAGGCGAGTTGGCCATCTATGGCCACCGCCTCCATCGAGGGTGGCTTGGTGGATTCCCAAGTGGTTCCCAAGTATAGGTAAGTATTGAAATATTTTAGCTATACAAATGCCAGGCCTATAAGCGCAATCCATTCTTTTCGACGGTCAACACATAGACAACGGCGGGGAGGTGGCTGCGGCGTGCAGGTCTGCGGCGGCGTGCGTGCAAGGCTGCGGCTGAGAGGCGGCACAGCATGGAGGGCGGTGGCGATGTCGTGTAGGGCGGGCGTGGTCGTCAGAGCAGCGACACAGGGCTGCGGCGGCGACGCGGCGTGGCTTAGACTGAGAGGAACGCCCACGATTGGACAGGAGTTTATTTCAGAATTAGCAAGAAAACGACGGGATTTAATTTAGGGAATTAGTGAGAAAAAACGACAAAGTTAATTATGGTATTAGTGCTTATTTTGCTCAACGTGTAATTAACTCGCCCATTCAACGCGTAATTAACTCACCCGTTCGTGTGTGATTTAACGATGGTGTTGGACACGGACTGTTGTCACCTCGTGGGTGTTTTAGCGGAAAGCATAGATTACTTTCTAGCCATAGGATATGTTAGTTTATGGTTAAGATATGTTGGATCAACACCCTCTCTTCCTTTTTAGTATACTAGGAAAAATGCCCGTGCGTTGCACCGGGAGAGAAAAGTGCGTGCATTTTTATTGAAATTTTTCAAATCCTTGAAGAATTTCGCTACTCGAAATTAGTTTCTGTTAAAAGGGCGAAGCAAATTTCTCATCTAAATTCTCCTAGAATTTCCGGTGCAATAGAAGATAAAAAATTTGTCAATGGAGAATGGGGAGGAGAGCGTGACGGTTGTGAAAGCGTTCGGCGAAGTTGCCATGTAGGTCGCCATCTGAACTCATGCTAGCGACGTGCTCTGTCGAGCCCCGGCAAAAGGCGTGCTTATATGCCATTTATATGAAAATGTTACGAGTGTCATTGAACCATCCAAGTAAAGCTTATAAACATTTATCTGATCAGGTAACTCATCTACACCTATCATGGTGCCACAATGCCACTGTTGGTCTTTGCTCAAAAACTCCAAATAGAGTTTAGGCACCAGGTAGTGTGGTTTTATTTTTTTCTTTTTTAATAAAAATTCAAATTTAAACATCACAAAAAGTTTCAAAAAAAAATCTACACGTAGGCAATGTTGTACTCTATCATTATGTAAATTTTCAGAATGAATACATTGTATTTTGAGCTATGTAAAAAAAATAAAATCACACAAAAATATAAAATCAAATTTCCTACGCATTGTTCATTATATCAATTTATCATTTTTGTTGAGTCCAAAAATACAATATATTATATTCTAAGAAATTACACGCTTAGTTATTTTTTCAAAATTTTAAAAGTGTTTAAATTCAAATTTTCAGAGCTTCAAAATTAGGGCTCCATGGAGCCCGAGCTCCAAAGCCGTATTTTTCAGAAGCTAACAGATGTAGAAGTAGAGTAGATATTTTGGTGTATCTGCAAATCACATAAAGATCAATTGCAGAGCGTCGGAACAAAAGTTAAGATGAACACATAACTGACACACGTGAAACGCTAAATATGCCTAACTATCATTGCCACCCCAAGCACACGCGATCAAAACCTTCGAGGGAATTAGAGGCGATGCCTGCTATCCAGACCGCGACCGCTCCCCAGCTGATGTAGGAACGCTCCCGTGGAGCTAGCGTATAGTGGGAGGACCTGCATAATTCAAGGTCGCGCCGGAGCTCGGGTGCGCGATTTCTGTCTCCTTTCTTTGCCTCGCGCTGTCCGGTGATGTTGATCTCCGCTCTCGCTCCCCATCAGCAGTGCAGGGGAGCTTGACGCGGCCTACATCGTGGCGTGGACCTCGACGGCCGCTGGCCCGTTGCCAGCCTGCCACCCTCTTCCCTTGATGAGTGGGACGGCATGCAGCTCGACGGAGCGACCTACAGCACAGCTGGCGACAAAGGCATGAACGATCGAGGTCCTCCTTGTTGGCGCCGCCGCAACCATGGCAGAGGAGTCCATATTGCTCGCATGCCCTGCCCCCAACCCCGCGCCGTCTCAACATGCCCTGGTTGCGGGAGAAGGAGAGTGAGGTGCCGCCTCCCCTGCATCTAGAGCTATTGTGGAGGGGGAGGATGGGGAAGAGGGAGGTGCGGTCGCGATACACGGGATGGGGTAGCGCCGCCGACTGCGCGTGATGTAGTGGATGGGGATAGCGCCTCTAGTGGTGGACTCTACACGCGGTTGACTGCCGGATGGCGGCGCGCAGGTGGCCGCGCACACGGACGACGGGGCCTTGTGCCACGGCGGTGCCGTAGGGATTTGAACGAGGGGAACCGCGATGGGGAGATAAAAAAATCAGTTATGATGGGCTTTTCAAGAAATTATGATGGGCTTTTTTACAAAATATCCGGATGAAAGAACCAAACCATGGAACCCTTGCGTACTTTATTATTAGGTAAAGAAAGAACCAAACCATGGAACCCTTGCGTACTTTATTATTAGGTAAAGACTAGGAAACATGCCCGTGTGTTGCATCGGAAGAAAAAACAAGACTCCCCACCCAGTTTCTTGCCCTATGTTTCAACACGGCTTTCCACCCGTATCGTCTAGCATCCAATGACAATGGCCAACGGATCGATCTCAAGGCATGAGTTTAGCCACCGCACAACACGCGCCATTGAACCGTACTAACGAATGAGTTTTTAAAACTTAAAATAGTAATCTTATTGTGTTAACTTGTATACTTCTCTTCAATTTTCTCTCTTTTTAATTCTCAATTTCGTTGCTATTTTGTATTCTACTTAGAAAACATAAACAATTGCACAAAAATAAATTTAACAATCTATTCATTTTTTTATTGATATAATTTAAACTAAAAATACGATTTTAATTTCTACAAGTAAATAAATTTGACATTGCAAATCAATCATTATACTCAATATTTTCAAGCAATTGCAAACATTCATATCTGAATAACAAATCAGGTATACAACATGGAAAACACCTCGCAAATTGATGTGACCAACTGATATTCAAAAAAACTACAGTACTAAATTCTAGAGTTTAGACGAGTGTGTGTCGATGTAATATCTCCACTGACAGGAAGTTTATGTCTAACAGTTCTGAACCAAAACATGTTCTTTTGCTTCTTCTTTCGATTGGATAGAAGCTCATACTCGACTTCAACAACAGGTTTGGTAGCATGGTACAAGACAGGGTTCATCTAAGTAAATTAGTAAATGGGACGGGTTTTTGACAAATTTACCACGCATTCGATAGCGAGATCGTTGTGTTGCAGGTAAACTTCCATTAGGGTGGAAGTTGAGGATCCTCGCAAGTACAGGAGAGGGCGGTCGCCGGTCTTTTGGTCCAAGATACTGACGAACTTGATGCCTGGCTAGCGAACCAAGTTGTTGCCTCCACGGGTACCTATGCGGCTATGTCGGTTCCTCCGTCATTGTCCCGCTGTATGCCGTCGATCGACATGATACTCGATCGAGCAGGGTGATAGCAAGTCGAACTCGACGATAGACGGTTGTAGTTGACGAAGCAAGAGGACGTATGGTTTTAGAGAGACAGAGAGCATGTTACAGATCTTGCACCTGTTCGATGTCAGGAATCGAGCTCAATCATGTCTAAATTTTAGCACTAATTCAGATCCTATCCCTCCTCATCCTCGTCATGGTCATGGCAAGCCGATGGCAACGTGGCCTCCTCGAGCAGCTCAACGTCGTCCTCGTCCGACTCCAGTCCTGATCGTCCTTGTATTCGTCGTGGTAGTCATAGTTCTTGTCGCTTGCCATGGCTAGCTGCCGGCGACGTCACGTCCCCGAGCAATCCAACGTCGTCCTTGTCCAGCTTCAATCTCTCCCTATCCATCCTCGTCGTATTAGTTGTTGGCCACGGTGAGTCGCTGGCGGTGTGGTCTCCTCGAGCAGCCGATGTCATCCTTGTCCGGCTCCAATCCCCCATCGTCCTTGTTTTCGTCGCAGTACTCATTGTCGCTGGCTATGGCGAGCCCCAGCCGTTGGCCACGGTGAGTCGCTGGCGGTGTGGTCTCCTCGAGCAGCCAACGTCGTTCTTGTCCGGCTCCAATCCCCCATCGTCCTTGTTTTTGTCGCAGTACTCATTGTCGCTGGCTATGGCGAGCCCCAGCCGGTTGTTTGATTGATTCAGCATGACGGTCAAGCGAACAGAGGGTTAGCAAACCACGTGATATCTCACGGTTAGTTATTTGAAAACACTATCAATCACGTTTGAGCAGGACTCGGCTGCCACGTCTGGTGTGATGGATTTTGAGACGGACTCTGCTGCCTAATCTGACCGGACGAACCGGATTAGTAGTTACAATCTCGTCACGGTACGTATGTGTATAGGTAGCTATTTTCTGGAAGCTCCTAGTGCACTTGATGCTGCAAGCTATGTATTGTTTGACGTATGTTGCCGGTCCATTGAAATTTGGCCCACTATTTTGGTTCTATGGGCTGGCTAGGAACGTAACCAGTTTTTCCAGCGATTCTCGCTATTATTGAATTAACGACGGACGAAACGTAACCGGTTTTTTCAGCGATCGACAGACGAAATAAGGACGGATGGACTAAACCAAAGCAAACGGATGAACCAAACCATGGAACCCTTACTCCCTTTATTATTAGGTAAAGATTGGTATAGAAGATACACCTATACCCCTGTTGTGGCCGCAGCTTGTTGGAGGCGCCCAAGTAGTAGCTCTCACCTGCCTTTCTCGACATGCTGTGGAAACAAACTTGAGTGCGTTTTACAATTTTTCCACTGACCGCTATATTTAAACTTCAAAAGTTCAAATGCAACGTGTGGCTTGAACCTTGAAGGATAGAGGTGACAAATCTCGACAATGGACATGAGATGCAATGGAATTTTTGACGCATCACACCACCTGCGCGAGTGAAATGCTAGAAAAGACCCCCTCCGAAAATTTTTATCAAAAAGGACCTGCTGTGGGTGGCGGCACCCCCGGGCAGGCGACACGTGGCACCTGCCGCCGCTGGCATCGCTGGCAGGCCCCTGCCGCCGTTGGCATCGCCGGCATGTGGCCTGGCCTGCCGCCAGGGCAGGGGCCATGCCGCCACCCCCATTGGCGGCAGGGGGCCATGCCGCCACCCCCATTGGCGGCAGGTCTTGGGCCACGTCACCCGGCTGAACGGGCTGAACGGAGGCGGACGTGCCGGCGATGCCAACGGCGGCAGGGGCCTGCCGGCGATGCCAATGGCGGCAGGTGCCACGTGTCGCCTGCCCCGGGGGTGCCGCCACCCACAGCAGGTCCTTTTTGACAAAAATTTTCGGAGGGGGTCTTTTCTACCATTTCACTCACGCAGGTGGTCTCATATGTCAAAAATTCGATGCAATGTACCTGGCACTGGCAGCCGTTATCACCTCAAGCGAGGTTCCGTTATCGGCTGATATTTCAATAGCGAAGGGTATTTCTGTCAAATCCTTGCACACCCAGACAACTTGTCAGGCCGGCAGTCCGCCCCCAAATCCAGATGCTCGCCCACATCTCCCGATCCATCGCACGCCGCAGCCCGCGCCTTCAGCTTGCCACCGCCACCGCCGCCGCAGCAGCAGCCATGTCGTCGTCCGGCACCGCCGCAAACGTCTCCGGCCTTCCGATCTCTCCGGACACCACCCGGGTCGCCTGGGTGGGAACGGGCGTCATGGGCCAGTCCATGGCCGGCCACCTGCTCGCCGCCGGCTACGCGCTCACCGTGTACAACCGCACGCCCTCCAAGGCCCAGGGCCTCGTAGCTAGCGGCGCCAGCCTCGCGGACAACCCACGCGCCGCCGCGGCCGCCGCTGACGTCATCTTCCTCATGGTCGGCTTCCCCTCCGACGTCCGCGTTGCATCGGAACCCTTGCGTACTTTATTATTAGGTAAAGAAAGAACCAAACCATGGAACCCTTGCGTACTTTATTATTAGGTAAAGACTAGGAAACATGCCCGTGCGTTGCATCGGAAGAAAAAACAAGACTCCCCACCAAGTTTCTTGCCCTATGTTTCAACACGGCTTTCCACCCGTATCGTCTAGCATCCAATGACAATGGCCAACGGATCGATCTCAAGGCATGAGTTTAGCCACCGCACAACACGCGCCATTGAACCGTACTAACGAATGAGTTTTTAAAACTTAAAATAGTAATCTTATTGTGTTAACTTGTATACTTCTCTTCAATTTTCTCTCTTTTTAATTCTCAATTTCTTTGCTATTTTGTATTCTACTTAGAAAACATAAACAATTGCACAAAAATAAATTTAACAATCTATTCATTTTTTTATTGATATAATTTAAACTAAAAATACGATTTTAATTTCTACAAGTAAATAAATTTGACATTGCAAATCAATCATTATACTCAATATTTTCAAGCAATTGCAAACATTCATATCTGAATAACAAATCAGGTATACAACATGGAAAACACCTCGCAAATTGATGTGACCAACTGATATTCAAAAAAACTACAGTACTAAATTCTAGAGTTTAGACGAGTGTGTGTCGATGTAATATCTCCACTGACAGGAAGTTTATGTCTAACAGTTCTGAACCAAAACATGTTCTTTTGCTTCTTCTTTCGATTGGATAGAAGCTCATACTCGACTTCAACAACAGGTTTGGTAGCATGGTACAAGACAGGGTTCATCTAAGTAAATTAGTAAATGGGACGGGTTTTTGACAAATTTACCACGCATTCGATAGCGAGATCGTTGTGTTGCAGGTAAACTTCCATTAGGGTGGAAGTTGAGGATCCTCGCAAGTACAGGAGAGGGCGGTCGCCGGTCTTTTGGTCCAAGATACTGACGAACTTGATGCCTGGCTAGCGAACCAAGTTGTTGCCTCCACGGGTACCTATGCGGCTATGCCGGTTCCTCCGTCATTGTCCCGCTGTATGCCGTCGATCGACATGATACTCGATCGAGCAGGGTGATAGCAAGTCGAACTCGACGATAGACGGTTGTAGTTGACGAAGCAAGAGGACGTATGGTTTTAGAGAGACAGAGAGCATGTTACAGATCTTGCACCTGTTCGATGTCAGGAATCGAGCTCAATCATGTCTAAATTTTAGCACTAATTCAGATCCTATCCCTCCTCATCCTCGTCATGGTCATGGCAAGCCGATGGCAACGTGGCCTCCTCGAGCAGCTCAACGTCGTCCTCGTCCGACTCCAGTCCTGATCGTCCTTGTATTCGTCGTGGTAGTCATAGTTCTTGTCGCTTGCCATGGCTAGCTGCCGGCGGCGTCACGTCCCCGAGCAATCCAACGTCGTCCTTGTCCAGCTTCAATCTCTCCCTATCCATCCTCATCGTATTAGTTGTTGGCCACGGTGAGTCGCTGGCGGTGTGGTCTCCTCGAGCAGCCGATGTCATCCTTGTCCGGCTCCAATCCCCCATCGTCCTTGTTTTCGTCGCAGTACTCATTGTCGCTGGCTATGGCGAGCCCCAGCCGTTGGCCACGGTGAGTCGCTGGCGGTGTGGTCTCCTCGAGCAGCCAACGTCGTTCTTGTCCGGCTCCAATCCCCCATCGTCCTTGTTTTTGTCGCAGTACTCATTGTCGCTGGCTATGGCGAGCCCCAGCCGGTTGTTTGATTGATTCAGCATGACGGTCAAGCGAACAGAGGGTTAGCAAACCACGTGATATCTCACGGTTAGTTATTTGAAAACAGTATCAATCACGTTTGAGCAGGACTCGGCTGCCACGTCTGGTGTGATGGATTTTGAGACGGACTCTGCTGCCTAATCTGACCGGACGAACCGGATTAGTAGTTACAATCTCGTCACGGTACGTATGTGTATAGGTAGCTATTTTCTGGAAGCTCCTAGTGCACTTGATGCTGCAAGCTATGTATTGTTTGACGTATGTTGCCGGTCCATTGAAATTTGGCCCACTATTTTGGTTCTATGGGCTGGCTAGGAACGTAACCAGTTTTTCCAGCGATTCTCGCTATTATTGAATTAACGACGGACGAAACGTAACCGGTTTTTTCAGCGATCGACAGACGAAATAAGGACGGATGGACTAAACCAAAGCAAACGGATGAACCAAACCATGGAACCCTTACTCCCTTTATTATTAGGTAAAGATTGGTATAGAAGATACACCTATACCCCTGTTGTGGCCGCAGCTTGTTGGAGGCGCCCAGGTAGTAGCTCTCACCTGCCTTTCTCGACATGCTGTGGAAACAAACTTGAGTGCGTTTTACAATTTTTCCACTGACCGCTATATTTAAACTTCAAAAGTTCAAATGCAACGTGTGGCTTGAACCTTGAAGGATAGAGGTGACAAATCTCGACAATGGACATGAGATGCAATGGAATTTTTGACGCATCACACCACCTGCGCGAGTGAAATGCTAGAAAAGACCCCCTCCGAAAAATTTTATCAAAAAGGACCTGCTGTGGGTGGCGGCACCCCCGGGCAGGCGACACGTGGCACCTGCCGCCGCTGGCATCGCTGGCAGGCCCCTGCCGCCGTTGGCATCGCCGGCATGTGGCCTGGCCTGCCGCCAGGGCAGGGGCCATGCCGCCACCCCCATTGGCGGCAGGGGGCCATGCCGCCACCCCCATTGGCGGCAGGTCTTGGGCCACGTCACCCGGCTGAACGGGCTGAACGGAGGCGGACGTGCCGGCGATGCCAACGGCGGCAGGGGCCTGCCGGCGATGCCAATGGCGGCAGGTGCCACGTGTCGCCTGCCCCGGGGGTGCCGCCACCCACAGCAGGTCCTTTTTGACAAAAAATTTCGGAGGGGGTCTTTTCTACCATTTCACTCACGCAGGTGGTCTCATATGTCAAAAATTCGATGCAATGTACCTGGCACTGGCAGCCGTTATCACCTCAAGCGAGGTTCCGTTATCGGCTGATATTTCAATAGCGAAGGGTATTTCTGTCAAATCCTTGCACACCCAGACAACTTGTCAGGCCGGCAGTCCGCCCCCAAATCCAGATGCTCGCCCACATCTCCCGATCCATCGCACGCCGCAGCCCGCGCCTTCAGCTTGCCACCGCCACCGCCGCCGCAGCAGCAGCCATGTCGTCGTCCGGCACCGCCGCAAACGTCTCCGGCCTTCCGATCTCTCCGGACACCACCCGGGTCGCCTGGGTGGGAACGGGCGTCATGGGCCAGTCCATGGCCGGCCACCTGCTCGCCGCCGGCTACGCGCTCACCGTGTACAACCGCACGCCCTCCAAGGCCCAGGGCCTCGTAGCTAGCGGCGCCAGCCTCGCGGACAACCCACGCGCCGCCGCGGCCGCCGCTGACGTCATCTTCCTCATGGTCGGCTTCCCCTCCGACATCCGCTCCACCTCCCTCGACCCCTCCACAGGCGCCCTCGCCGGCCTCGCCCCAGGCGGCGTCCTCGTCGACATGACCACCTCCGACCCCACCCTCGCCGCCGAGATAGCGGCTGCCGCAGCGGGCAACGGCTGCGCCGCGATCGACGCTCCCGTGTCAGGCGGCGATCGCGGGGCCCGCAACGCATGCCTCTCGATCTTCGCCGGCGGAGACGCGGCCGTCGTCGCCCGCCGGGAGAATCGATTATAACCCCCCCAGCTCGTTGCACTTCAATCTTATACCCCCTTGTTTGTCTGCTTCGATTATAGCCCCCCCCCCCCCCCCCCCCCCAATTCAGCTAAACTTTGCCCTATAACCCCTTTTGACAGAGTTGACAGAATTGTCAACATATAACTAAATTTGGTCACATGAATAGACAGAAATACCCTTGAGCTCAAAAGTTACACATGTGCTGCTCCAGCGACAGAAAAAATGACAGCAAATATTTCTGCCGTTCAAATAAAAAAAAGGCTATAATTTTGCTGCAATATGAACATTCACAAACTGACAACACATAATATAGCAATCTGAACATTCAGAAAATAACAGCACATAATATGGTTTCAACATAGCAAGAGCAGGAGTTCAACAGGTTCTAAAGTAGTTCAATGACAGCAAAATATGTGAGTTTTGTACTCACACACAGCCAAATAAGTGAGTTTTCTACTCACATACACAACAGGTTCTAAAGTAGTTCATGACAGCAAAAGAAGTGAGTATTGAACTCACGGATACATCACAGATCACTTAGTTTCTTCCTCTTTGGAGTCAATTTCTTCTTCTTCTCTTGTGCTGGACGTTTTGTTGGTGTAGTAGCAGCTTGGCTCCTTGTAACAGGTCCTGGACTACTAGTGGTGGCTGTGCTCTTGCTCTTGCTTGGTGTATTGCCAGCTTGGCTCCTTGTAACAGGTCTGGACTACTAGTGGTGGCTGTGCTCTTGCTCTTGCTTGGTGTATTGCCAGCTTGGCTCCTTGTAACAGGTCCTGGACTGCTTGTTGTGGGCATGCTCTTGCTTTTTGTTGGTGTAGAAGGGATTGCGTTGCTAACTGAAACATCAAACCATGACGATGCATTCTTCTTCCCCCTACAAGAAGCAATTAGAAAATTATATGTACAAGAACCACATGTTATTAGAACTAGAAACAACAAGTATATATTTGTTTACCTTTTCTTTGTTCCATTTGTAGGACATCCAGCTTCTCTATGTCCTATCTCTCCACATTTCTTGCATTTGTTCAATGACCCCTTCCTTGATCCACCTTCCCACCAACTCTTTATCCTTTGTTTCCTTGTTCTTCCGGCACCTTTTTTCTTGCCTGTTGGAATTGGTCCACGCAACACAAAACCGGTATCCACATGGGGCCATTGATTCTTGTCCGTAAGGGGCTGAATTACACCTTCATATGCTGCCCTAAATCTGCTAACCGAGTAGTACTCATGCACAAAATCTTCCATGTTTACAAAGTTTCGAGCTTGCAAAAATGGTGCTGATTATTACAACTGATAAATAAATGAAATAAGAAATATACAAGTCACAGAAAAATTATTACCATCACACAATTTTCGACTCTCTGCCAACCCGCAGTTAAGGACCATTTGCAAGGTTCACCTTTTATTGATTCACCTTTACAAAAAGCCCGAAACCTCTTTGGCTCATTTTTTTTAGTGCCATACTCAAACTCCCCATTGATAGCAAACTGTTTCATAGCCTTTCTAAATGCAGCCATATCAGGATAAGGAGTTCCTATATCCATCTTTGGCTTTCGCTCATCCCACACAATAAGTGGCTCTTCCGGAGCCTTATCATCGACAGCAATATCTGCCCCTTTGATATCATGCAAAGCATAATCAGCAGTAGGAGCAATAATAGGACCCGGCTTAGTTTCTCTCTCGTTCGCCTCTGTTTTTAAACCCAACAGAGCAAACAGTGCATTCTCATTCACCGGCTTTTCATCCGGGATTCCCTTCTCCTCTCATTTATTTTCGGGTTCAATCTGTGGCTCAATCACAAGACTTGACCAGTCAACAATGGTGCTACCATTTTCTACTTCAGCACACGAGATCAACCCCGTGGTTAGGTTAGTCACACTTGATTGATTAGAATCATGCACAGACATTGCATCGATCCTATTCAATATAGACAGAAAAATCAGAAATTTCACACACCAAAAAATCATGCATAAATCGGGCTAAATTGAGGGAATATGATGTTACCTTTTCAGATCCATCACACCCCTTAGCGAATCCAGCCCGTCTCACTCAAATCCCCATGTAAATCGATCTCACCACCTAGGGTTTGACCCGATTTAGAACCGCAGTAACCAAGAACGAATAAAATCCGGGATTACATGGTGGGGAGAAAGATTGCCTTACCTCTAGGCAGCGATGGAGGGCGGCGGCTGGTGTGGAATAGCGGCGGCGCGACGATGGTCGACGGGCGGCGGGGCGCTGCTCCTGTGGGGGGCTCGGGTCAGGCGCACCGTTTGGATAAGAAAAGGAGGCGACGAGCTGGCCGGGTCGGGGTGCTCTCCTGTGTCTCGTGCGAACGGGAAGAGATAGGCAGGGGTACTTTAGTCAATTCGGAAATTGTTAGCACTAAATTATCTGCATCACATCTAAATGACGAGGTAAAAGCGTAAAGAGGGGAAATCAGCAAAGTTTAGCTGAATTGGGGGGGCTATAATCGAAGCAGACAAACAAGGGGGTATAAGATTGAAGTGCAACGAGCTGGGGGGGTTATAATCGATTCTCCCTCGCCCGCCTGGCCCCGCTCTTCAAGCTGATGGGCAGCGCCGTGTACATGGGCGGTCCGGGCGCGGGGCAGCGCGCGAAGCTGGGCAACCAGATCGCCATCGCGTCCACCATGGTGGGACTCGTGGAGGGCATGGTGTTCGCGCACAAGGCCGGGCTGGACGTTGCCCGGTGGATGGAGGCCATCTCCACTGGCGCCGCGGGTTCCAAGTCGCTGGAGCTGTACGGGAAGCGGATGCTGCAGCGCGACATGGAGGCCGGGTTCTACGTCCGGCACTTCGTCAAGGACCTCGGTATCTGCCTGTCGGAATGCCAGACCATGGGGCTGGCGCTGCCAGGGCTCGCACTCGCGCAGCAGCTCTATGTGTCGCTGCTCGCGCACGGCGAGGGCGGGCTCGGCACGCAGGCTCTCATACTGGCCGTCGAGCGACTCAACAACACTAGCCTTGAGAAGAAAGGGGATTGAAGTTCCCCAGCTGGTTGCTTACGAGAGTTGGGTTGATGGCAATTTGAGAATGTTGGTGCTGTTTCAGTTGATCACTTGTGTTTAAACTTGATTACTTGTAGTGTTTAAACTTGATTACTTGTAGTCAGCCCGTAACGTTGGTCAACCCTGGCAATGGAAACATCATATTCAAGCTTATGCATGTGAAGTTCAAATTGTATTATACTTGCTTATATGGTCTGGTACATTGCTGCTACTATAACTCACAAGACCAAGTAAGTTTTCCATTGATTGTCCTTTGTTGATGTGTTAATAAGCTTGGTCAATGTTCTGTTCCTAAGAAAACCATAGAAGGATGCAGGAACTCTGTAATGTGGTACCAATGATAGACAAATCCTTGTCTGGTCTCCATCACCTACAGCTTTGCTGAAATGGTAAGTAATCTATCTATTGACATCATACCATTTTGTTGGATTTTTGTAGTGAGATACGTTCGCTAAATGGGAGTTCGACACTAAATGGAGTCTAGATATATCCAAATTTAGACAAATCTCCAACATCCGTTTTTGAAAGCTGATGCTGCTAAGTATCTGCCCGAATATGATGTCAAGCTGAAAGGGGGTTTTGCAACTGATGAGAATACCTGGAGTGACTGAGAACATATGAGTTGAACATGTGTTGGTACTATGACAATATTGACACTGGGGGCATGGATGCCGAGTGTTTATAAAATTCAGGGTTTTTTAATTATCACATTAACCAGTAATTACTGATAATGGCTCCACAAAATTTGGTGTTGAGTTACTACTCTGAGGATGTTGTACATTAGCATTTGAATATTTTGTTTTTCATTGAAACTCAAGCCAGACGTTATCTTGAAAAGAAAGGATTATTATGTATGATTTACCCAACTCTGAAGATAGTACTTGCATGCATGGACATGTCGATTTCTTGTCTGATGCTTAAGTCCTGAGGGAAACAGCCATGAAATCACACAGTTTTTCTGTTATCAGGTAGATGCCGAACCGTATCAGCCGAACAGGGTTTGCCAGCAGAAGAGACCACGAGTACCGCCGTTCCGTTTACCTATAGCAGCTCCTTCAGTTAGAATTTCAAAATCATGAGGTAAACAAACATGAAGCAACATGGCGTGCAGCTTTCGCACCAATGGCTCATGATCTCCATTGTTCGTCTATATTACATGTTTGGCGAGACATTGTTCAGTTTGTCAATGTTACAATTGGGACGACAGTGTTCACTTCATCTGACTGCATCAACGTTGCATATGCCATCAGTCTCTTGCATTAGAGGATCAGATAAAACCAGAGGATGAATTCTTCGGGCTTCATCAGGCCCATCCAGTTGACCCTCTCTGAGTTCTGAATACTAGGCAGGGTGGTTCAGCAAGCATGCCAGGCAGTAAGCCAATTGGTAGAAGCTGTATTCAGGTGAACAGGGGGTGCTTCTTCGGTAAGAAATTGTCAACTGTCTTATCAATACAGTGTGTATCTCCGTAGGAATTTCCATTGTGAGGCGCTTCGTTCCTATTTATATCATATTCACACAAATAAATATCTGCGGAGAACGAGGGTAGACCACATGGCTATCATATTACAGAAGTCTATGCGATATGATGTCAGGTCCCAGAATCCTGATATTTGCAACTGAAGTGATTGAGATTTGATTATGTATCAACATGTTATCGTCTGGCAAGTAGGGATGCATAGCGGCCCCTGATCCACCTCATTTCGGAGTCAAAATCGGGCTTTACATGGGGGCGTGGGGCCTCTGCTCATAACCTTCTGGCAAGGAAGAAAGTTCTTGTACAAACTATGGAGCGTAGTGTATGGATGAAAAAAAAAAGACAAGCACATATTTGTGGTCATTTTCAAGAAAAGTCTAACGATATTATGATCAGTTGCAACAATAACTTCATTTAACATCATGACATTACGGTCGACGGGTCTCAGCATAGGCGGTCTGACTTTTAGGCCGTGGCGGCGGCCCCGGATGTTGGTGCGCGAACATGGTCTGCGAGCGATTCGCCCTGTGTAGCTTGGGCCGCGGGTGACTGAGTCGTGCGGCATCGTCGCTCCAATGCGAGCGGTGGCAAGTTAGGATGGCGGTCCCGAAAGGTGGTGTTGATGGTCCACTAGGCGTGGTGGAGCAGCTGGATGTCGGGGCGGCGGCCCCGAGCTTTGATAGTGTTGAGGGTGTTGACCTTATGTCGTGTGGACGATGAGGTTTTCCTAGATGTTGGTCGTCATCATCACTTTGGTGTAGCACCTCGGAGGGTTGGCATCTTTATCTACGTTCGAGCGTCCCGTGTCTGTTCCTCTCATAGCAGTCACGATGTCTTCTCTCCGACGGTGATGAATGGCTAGGTCTTGACGGAGAGTGGTGTTTCGTGGCCGAGTTTGGTTGTTCCCGGTTCTTGTGGGCTTGCCCCGTGGTGTTGGCGTTGTTGTATGGTTTACGCTCGGTTTTCCGTAAATTAATTGGGCACCTTTCTTCTTAATTAATGTATAAGGCAAAGCTTTTGCGTTTGTTTCAAAAAAGACATTTGGAACAAAGTAATACTCCCTCTAGACATCAAGAGGATGATATTTGGGACATGGTTTTAGTCAAAATTTAGAACTTTGAACATCAATATTTTTTAATTTATGGTAATTGGATTTTTGGAAATCATAGGTTAGATTTTTCTTTACAAGTTTATAAAAGTATAGTTTTCTCGAGTCTAATAACTATGTTATAGGAAATATACAAGATACTCCTTGGTGTATGCTCTTTGTTGAAGACAGATCATCGCATACACAAATTTTAAACTTGAAAAAAAAATCATACAGGGCAAAGTGCTTAGGCAGGAGTAGGATGTTATCTCTTACATAAAGGGCCTTAACCGAATCCTTGTCCCCAGTAACCTATCTTTAGCCTTGCCTTACAATCCTTGCAATTTCCCATCCTATGATGAACACCGTCGGGAAATCAAAGCGACCTAGCTAGTAAGCAAGGATCAAGGAGAGGAGGGTGGAGCAAATGATAAATTGGGAATCTATCCTTCTCACACTTGAACGGATAGACACATATATAGTCGAGTTTTTCTTTATGATGACGATAATTTGATCGGGAAGCCGACGTCCTATTTAGGACTCCTTTGTTTTATAGGATAGAAAAAGTATCAAAACATGAAAGATGTAACATTAGGATGTCATGTCTACTTTAATTTTATGAGAAGATAGATTCTTTTGATTGTAGCAAAGAAATTTTTCATAAGGTATGACCTAACGGATTCTTTCTAAAAAAATTACACTACTCCTAAAAGACTCTTATAGGATTAGCTCATACGAAATATAATCATATGAATCATAACATGTGTTTAAATCAAATCCTATAAAAATCCTATAAATAAAAGGAGCCTAGGTACCTTCCCTGTTTTAATGAATCTTATCATCTTCTCAAGCGACCGGGATATTGACCTGGCAATGGTCAAGAGGTGAATGTACCTAGCTGCTGTCACCTCACTCGGCTAATGTGGCCACATCGGAATTTTTGACACATGAGACCACCTGCGCGAGTGAAATGCTAGAAAAGACCACCTGTGAAATTTTTTGTCAAAAAAGACCCCCTACGAGTGGCGGCACCCCTGGCCAGGCGACATGTGGCGCGTGCCGCCTGGGCCAGTGCCGGCAGGCCCCTGCCGCCGTTGCCGTCCACCACCGCTCGGCCACGTCACCATGCCGCCATCACCATTGGCGGCACCTTGCGGCCACGTCACCATGCCGCCATCACCATTGGCGGCAAGTGCTAGCCACGTCACCATGCCGCCATCACCATTGGCGGCAAGTGCTTCAAAGATATTTATTTTATTCACTTGCTTTGTTATCAGGCTTGTGGCACGCCACCTTGCCGGCAACGAGGATGGCGGCAGGGCCCACCCGGCCGAACGGAGCCTACGTGCCGGCAAGCAACGGCGGCAGGGGCCTGCCGGCACTGGCCCAGGCGGCACGTGCCACGTGTCGCCTGGCCAGGGGGTGCCGCCACTCATAGGGGCTCTTTTTTGACAAAAAATTTCGCAGGTGGTCTTTTCTAGCATTTCACTCGCCCAGGTGGTCTCATGTGTCAAAAATTCAGCGACAATTCACCACACACCCAGGCAATTCATCAGGCCCGCACTCTGCCGTTCTGGTGAAGAAGGACAAAAATAACTCTTTTAAAAAACTTTAACAGAAAATTAACTGAGTTTGAAAATATTTTAGAAAATAACCCTTTTGCATGATGTGTAAGGTTAGTCATAGTGCTAGTACCATAGGTAGTATCATGCAAACTAGACCCACAAAATTGCTTATGTGGCAGTTAATTAATGAAGAGAGAAGAGATTAGAGTATTATAGGTAGATACTATATCATAATGCATATTACGAGAAATATTAAGCTCAAGTAAATTTTGTACATACATTTATATTGAGATACTATAAAATAATAAATACAATAAGTATATGATACTACTTTATAATACCATGTATTATGGACGTAGTATTATACTCCTCACTATGATCAGCGTAAGTGTCAGACACCATCTTACATAGCATGACGCCTCGATCAAAAATGCCATGCAGCCCTGCTGACCATGCCACGTGCATGAACAGGAGCCCATGCTATTTGCCAATGGCACCCCGGGCTGAGACGTGGTACTACTCAGTACAATGGCACCCGCCTTTATCCTGGGCGCCATCCAACTAATGCGCATTTTGCCATTTTCACTTGGAGACTTGGGGTGAGCTGGGCTTTACGATTGGTAGCATTCATTGGTTATTCTTGTTAAATTACAGATCGCGGCACATTTTTATATATTTTGCTACAAACAAATGTGATTTGCTACATATTATTTTTTTGCTACATGGGCATGCTTGAAATGTTGCAAAAGTTTTTGCTACATGTCGCAAGTTTTTATGGATCCTCAGAAAATGTTGCATAAAGATGTCACATTTTAAAAAAAATGGTACATGCACGGGAAAATGTAAAGTCTGAGATTTTTTTTGCAGCAGTGAAAAGATTTTTGCACCAGTACCTAGGACCACCCATGCAAGTAAAAGTTAAACCGGCTAATTGCTGTAGCTAATTATCTGCATGGCGAACCCATATGGCGGGGTAGAGGGTTGCTTGCCTTGCCGCCCCAGGAGATATGGGCCCTGACCCAAGATTATTTGTGTACTCATATTAGTACACTTCTACTTTTGAGTCCTAATAGTTTCAAATATTTTTTGAAAATATAGATGTCACAAGATGTAGCCTACCATGTCTTTATTACGACTTCTCTTACCAAAAATTAAATACTCTAAAATTTCTAAAATATGTCCTCTCGATGTCAAGATTTCCCTTCGACCTTCCCAAATGTACAGAATAACACTGACCTTAATTAACAGAACTTACCAAATGAGCAGAACAACACCACAGATCTATCAAATGCATGGATTATTTAATTTACTATTGTATTACAGTAATATTTCTCTTGCAGAATACTATTTTTATAAGTCTTTTTGTGTGTGACTAAGTGGCCGAAGGTTGACAAAAATTGTTGAGGGGTCAACTTCGAATAATATTTTTAAAATTTAGCATAGACATTAGAGATACCTTTAAGTAACTTTGTAAAGTAGGGGGGCATGGCCCCCCTTGATCTAGGGAACCTCCGCCACCGTGTACAAGGATCGTCGTGTTGCCCTATCGTCCATTGAATTAGTGTTTCATGGAGTTACATAGGCCTATTGATGACGGTAGGGGAAAAGGAACAACATGACAGGAGCAGGATCCGCTGGTGTAGAAAGCGACGTATTGGCAGTACTCGAGATGAGGTTTTTTTTTACAATATCTGAAAATAACATCTCGCATCATAGAGGCTGAACAAGACCCATCCAATGGCTATCAATCTGGGTGATCCATGCGCGGGATCAGCCGGCTGATGCCTAGCAGTGGCCATAGAATATCAGACTTATTGATAGTTTTTTTTAATATTTGTTCAAAGTATACTTAGCTTGTCTTTTGTAAAATATAATCTTTATTCACTTGAACAAGGAATATTTGACTATGTACCATATTCGTTCCATAACTATTCTGTATTCCTTTTTGAGATTTCTTTATTTGTTTCTGTTTCAATAAAAATATATATAAACAAATGTTTAGCACTTAGTTCCGTCGATGTTCACTCGGTTGCCTCGCACGGGTTAACAATACTTGGTTTTTACTATGATTAAGATGTTTCTTTGTTCTAATCTCCATGGACAGCCGCAGCCGCCCTAGAAAACCTAGCCGCCTCCATTTCAGCCTCCTCCATAGATTGGTTCCTCGTCCCCTGGCTAGCCTCGTCGGTGTCAGGAGGAGTGGGAACCCGATCTATGCGTGGAGTTTTTAATAATATTAGTGTTTTCAATAGATTAGGTTAGGGTTTTGATAGTCGTTTTTGTTTTTGCATCCGCGTGAATGGAGACGACATCGTCTATAATAAGTGATCTTTGGCCATTCGTTCGACAAAGAGATCTCCTTTCCGACGCCAATGGTGGTGTTGGAAGTTTAAAGTTATTTTCTAAGTATGGACCTTCAGATCTTGATTCGGCGGATCAATTTTGGATATGTTCTCATGGTTGCTGTAAGAATGATTGTCCTTGCAATATTTCTCCCGGCTGCTACGTCCTCGACAATGGTGATTCATACTCTCATCTCCCCAACGACGTCGACTAGACTGTTTGATCGATTGCTTTTCTCTAACATATTGTTGTTGGTACTCTTGTCGATGGTGATTGACTATTTTAATAGTTGCACGCGTGCACGTAGCCTTGACATTGTAGCACGAATCTATGGGAGAACCTTCATTAGTATTTACAGGTCTATAGTTTGGTTTTTCTTTAGCTGCCTTTAAAAAAATACAAGATTGTGTCACGTAAGAAAAAAATAGTATAAAGACCTCGAAGATTTGCTTATTTCTTTTAAATTTTATTTTGTAATAGCTGAGGACCGGTTTCTACCATGTACTTGTTGTTTCAGTTTCAATGAATACATATTGGATTGTAAAAAAAAGAAGATGTTTTTCGTTCTGGTAGAACAAAAAAAAGGCTTTTGGACCTAATATTGGTTTGTATGGGGCCGTTCTGAAATAGACTATCTCTGAACCTTGGAGCTTGATAGGCCAGATAATTCTAATTAGGCCCTCCGATGGGATGATCACCTCTGGGTCACTATCTCTGAACGGGGGCTCCTCCGTGGCGCCCGCACGCCACCGATCTCTGGTTTCGCTGAAGGAGCGATGAGACGTAGCAAAGCTCATTTAGTGCTTCCGGTTCTATATGAGGCCCATTAAATTTTGGCCTGCTTCCTTTGCTTGCGGCCAAGCGACGGACGACACAGTTGCACATACGGTAAACGCGTGGAGAGATATTTTAAACCGGTATCATACTCTGTGGCTGGCCGATGTGGGACTGAAAAACAAGTTTGATAACTCACTGCACGGTCTGTTGGGTGTCCGGTGTGCTAATCCTTGCGCGAGCGGTCCGCACGTGCATAGAGAGGGTGCTAATAAAGCTAGCTTGCTGCTGCTGTGTCATTTGTGCGCATGTTCGCAGCTGCCTTACAACATCGATCTGATCTAATATACATGCACATAGCTAGAAAAAATAGAACAGAAAAAAGGGAATGTCACTATGCATGCATGCATCCTTTCCTCAGATCGCGTGGACGCAGGCGCTGCTCTTTAGCTTTGCATGCAAGCTAGGACTACTAGCTGATGTTGAACATGGATGAAATTATTAATTAATTTGTACAGTATGTATGGTGATGTTTGCTAACAACAATCAAAATTAATTAAGCAAGAAAAATCCATGATCACACACAGAAAAATTATGGAACTTATCTGGAATAAATCTTTCCGAATGAAGGAACAAATATTATACATAGGGGAACAAAAACAAAGTACATCACGGTACATATAGGAACAAAAAGAATTGTGAAACTAATATTCAATAAAAGAGGAACAAATCTTTCATAACGAAGGAACAAATAGTTATACATAGGGGAACAAGAAAAAGACATCACATTATATCCAAGAACAAAAATAATTGAGGAACAAATATTATACATAGGGGAATAAATCTAGGAGGAAAAGTTACAAAAATTTGAGAACAAAAGTTACAAAAATTTCAAAAATATGGGAACAAAAATCCAGGAACAAAAATTCTAAAAATCTAGGAACAAAAGTTTAAAAAATCCGAGAACAAAATCCAGGAATGAAAATTTCAAAATTCTAGGAATAAAAATTAAAAAATATGGGAACAAAATTACAAAATATGGGAACTCAAATTACAAAAATCCGGGAACAAAAATCTAGGAATAAAAATTTCAAAAATCTAGGAACAAAAGTTAGAAAAATCCAGGAACAAAATCTGGGAACAAAAATTTCAAAAATTTGGGAACAAAAATTACAAAAATCCGGGAACCAAAAATACAAAATCCGGGAACTAAAATTACAAAAATCCGGGAACAAAAGTTACAAAAATCTGGGAAATAAAATTACAAAAATCTAGGAACAAAAAGTTACAAAAATTTCAAAAATATGGGAACAAAAATCCAGAACAAAAATTTGAAACATCTAGGAACAAAAGTTAAAAAAATCCAGGAACAAAAATTTCAAAAATCTGGGAACAAAATTTACAAAAATCTAGGAATAAAAAATTACAAAAATACGGGAACAAAAATAAAAAATGGGAACAAAAGTTACAAAAATACGAGAGCAAAAGAAACAAATCAAATTTAAACATGGATAAAACAATAGAATATGGTGAACAACAATATGGGTTCTGTGGAACAAAACATTAGTTTAAGAGGAACAAAGGCTATTGTGAAGGAACAAATTGAATTTTAACAAGGAACAAAGCTATAAATTGTGGGGAACAAAAATATATGGATCGCGGAACAGAAAAAGGCGTGACAAGAGAACAATTTTCTATCTCGAAGGAACAAATCAAATCTAAATGCGGAACAAAACTGTAGAATTAAGGAAACAAGGGACCGCGAAACAAAACATGTCCACGAAAGGAACAAAGCTAACGTGAAGAAACAAATCAAATTTAAACATGCAATAAAATAGTAGAATATGAGGAACAAAAATATAGGTTTTGTGGAACAAAACATAATCTTACGAGGAACAAAGGCTATTGTGAAGGAACAAATTGTATTTTAACGAGGAACAAAGCTATAAATTGTGGGGAACAAAAATATAGGGATCATGGAACAGAAAAGAGTGCATAAACAACAACTTTCTATCTCAAAGGAACAAACCAAATCTAAATACAAAACAAAATTATAAAATAATGGGAAAAAGGGACCATGAAACAAAACATGTCTGCAAAAAGAACAAGGCTAGTGTGAAGGAACAAACCAAATTTAAACATGGAATAAAACTATAGAATATTGAGAACAAAAAATATAGAAACTATGGAATAAAAATGACAGCAAGGGAACATAGGAAGGACGAAGGAACAAATCTAATATAAACGCGAAATAAAACTATAAAATATGGGGAACAAAATATATGAGAAGCATTTTTTGGAACTAAAAATATATAAGAATAATTATAAAGGAACAAATTTATAAAAAAATGCAAGTATCATCAAAATCATAAAAAAGAGGAACACCTTTTTAAAATAAAAGGAACAAAAAAGCATCAAGGAGAATAGAGAAACATGGTAGAAAAAAGGTAAAAAGAAGAAACAAAATAGAAAAAACATGAAAAAAAATAATTCAAGAAAGAAATAGAAACGTAAAAGATAAAAAAGTAGAATAAAAAGAAACAGAAAAGGAAAGAAAAAGAGTGAAACATGTCAAACAGAAATACAGAAAATAGAATAGAAAAAAAATGCAAAGAAACATACGGAGTACTACTACAAAAGAAAAAGGAAAAAAACTACCTGCACGTGACCTACTTACTTCTGATTGGTGGAGAGTGAAGACATAGCACTGACCTGGAGAAAGTATCCTGTGGAAACCAAGTTTCAGTGGAAACGTGGAAACCAGCGTCGGATCAAAAAATTGTGGTCCAGATCAGTCTCACGTGTCCCACCTTGACCCATTTGTAGAAAGCACCCTCTCCATTCCTTATCTCTCATATCTGAACCAGACCCCCCGCCCCCAAATCTCTCCTGATCTGAGCGCGGCGGCTGAGCACGGAGGTCTGCACCACCCGAGTGACGAGATCAGCCGCCACCACCACCAACTGTCGCGAAAAGAGGAGGGGCTCAGGCAGCACCTCGTCGGGGACGAGCTGCAGAGGAAACTTTCTCCCATCTAGGGTTGAAGACGGGCTTGGGTGGCGGTGGTGCTCCGGCCGAGCAGTTCATGGCCGCCGGCAGCTTTCTCGCCCTTGATCTGGTCCTGGAGGGCTTAGATCCGAGGCACATCATTGTTTTTTTCTCTTTTTTAGATCCGCCTGAAGTTATTTGCATGATTCTTTAGGTGTTTTCTTGATTTTATTGACATCCATTCTCAATGATTCTTCCAATCTTTTTGCAAGATTTAGTGGAGTTTTATTTTTCTTGGTGACGAAATTATTTTTTGGAGTGCATCAGAGTTCTGAGTTCATGTTCATGTGTTCTCTGAAACATGTTTTTTCTTTCAAGATCCAGTGAGCAAATCTCGTGTGAATTAGATACTAGTTGTGTATGAAATTTGTATCCTGCTGAATCTACCGTGGATTTGATTAATTTCATAGATCAGTATGGAAGCTTGTATGAATCTTGTACTGTTAATTATACATATATCGGTAAGTGTTTGCAACTTGTATGAATCTTGTACGATCTACATATTGTTGATGGAACTTGAATGTATCCACTGTCAATCTTGAGTGCAACATAGTGGATCTGAAAATCTTCAGAAATATTATGTAAATTATATATAACTCTTGGCTGACACATGTATAGAACTTGTATGAATATTTCGGTGAAAAAAATTATATGACATACTGTGTGAAACTTGTATGAATTTTTTTTACAGGAATTTTGTATGAAATATTGTTGAATCTTATTGGAAGAAATATTCTGTGAAAAATATTGTTGAATATTTCTGGTGGATGGTACTTCTTAATGAAAGAATAGAATTAAGCAAAATATTTTGGTGAACTATGTATGACTCCTACAAGAAATTTGATGTTGTTGAAAATATCATAGAACTGATCTGTGTATGCTCTCATTACTTTGCTTTAGTACTTCTTAATGAAAGAACAGACTTAAGGAAAATACTAATTTACATAAGTTTTACCGGAATTAAATGAGAGAACTGCAAATGCGGGCAAACGTGTGGAGTATAGAGGCGACAGTTCAAACTATCCTGTGCCAGTTTTGCTTCATTTCTGTTTTGGGAGAAAGAATAAGATCTCTTGAGCAAAATAGCATCCACAAAGCGGGCGTGTTTTTGCAAAGTGCATAGAGTAGTTGGTTGGCTGATCTGCACCTCTCATTTACGATCAAATGACATATGTCTCAGTTTCCATGTTTCCACTGAAACTTGGTTTCCATAGGATACTTTCTCCGCTGACCGGTGAGCTCTGGCCGATATTTTTCGGCATCGATCGGAAAGCGAAGCGAACGCTCTAATCGGGCCAAGTCCACAACCAAAATCCTTAAGGGCTCGTTTGGCACCCATCATTTCATTTCATTTGGTAGAAATGAAATGAAATGACAATGATGATATCATTTCATTTTGAGAAATCTATATAAATGACAGGGTACCCAATAGGTATTAAGGTTAGGCATGAGATGAAAAACCATAGAATTCGAAATGAATTCCGTAACCAATTCCGTGGCAGCCAAACAAGTAATTGATAGAATCATAAATAAATTCTCTAATTCCAGCCCTAAATGATGGGAGCCAAACGAGCCCTAAGCGAAATGGCCATCTGTATCCACCGAGCCTTTTCCCTCTGAACCAAGGAAAAGCAACCATTTTGGAGCTTAATGGGCCAAAGAAAGGGCATTAAGACCTCCGATGGGCCAGCCTGCATACGACCATGCACACTGAAAACAAAATGCGCTCCTCTGAACGAGTACGCAGTTTCGCTCCTCTGAACGCAGTTTCTGTGTTGGGTCTGTTCTCCAAGTCTTTCATATGAAACGCCTGCTTACTTCAGTGATTGTAAATCTAGAGAACAATCTTCGTAGGAAAAAAGCTTGGCTCTTCCATCTGAATACTTTACCTTTCAAAATCCAATGGCACAAAAAATAATCAAATCTAATTTTAAGCAAAGAAATTATGGTTCACCAAATGGCAGTGGCGGAGCTGCTCTTTGTTTGTGATGTCAAGTGACATCACAAAAATTTGCTTAGCACCATTATATTAGCTATGATACACATATTTTGACCTAAAGAATATTGGAGATTGACCTCACTAGACTCATTTATCACTTAATTTGGGCTCTTGA
This sequence comes from Dactylis glomerata, assembly GCA_007115705.1. NCBI lineage: Eukaryota > Viridiplantae > Streptophyta > Magnoliopsida > Poales > Poaceae > Dactylis > Dactylis glomerata. The sequence goes on along the minus strand of QXEO01000220.1, from coordinate 5,994,435 downwards.
CATCACTCAGCGTCAATCCCAGCTCCGCCACTGCCAAATGGTGAACTCCAGTGGATTTCCCTTCAGCAGCAAACACATGCCGAAGTAAGCGCAGAATTCATAGTTATCGGACGGGGTTATTGGCAGGTCAAAACTCAACAATTAAAGTGCCTATCGAGCAACAGAATTGGACGACAGAGCATGCATATAAAGAATAATCAATAAATAAATTATTTGAAAACATCGTTCTCTCTTATACAGGCAAAAGAGAGACAACACACCACGAGTGCATCATACTACTAGATCACTGCTACCAGAGCCTAACCAGACACTGAACTGAATGTAAAAAACAAACAGACGCGAGTCGCCGCAATCGAAATTGCAGGATTCCATCTCTCGATCTAAGCATCCCAAACCACGCCTCAGTGCGCGAGGAAGGCGAGGAGCGAGGAATTTTTGACACATGAGACCACCTGCGCGACTGAAACGCTAGAAAAGACCACCTGCGAAAAATTTTGTCAAAAAAGACCCCCTACGGCTAGGCGACACGTGGCACGTGCCGACTGTGCCGGCAGGCCCCTGCCGCCGTTGCCGTTGCCGGCACGTACGTCTCCGTTCGACGCCGTTCGGCCGGGTGGGCCCTGCCGCCATCCTCGTACCATGCCGCCATCACCGTTGCCGGCACCCTGGCACGTTATACCCTTCAAATGATGATAAATTAATTCGTAGCATTTTCGAATTTAGCTGTACTTTGGATGATGCAATGCATGCATGGATAGTGGTATGGTGCCACGTCATAGTACTATTAAACGAGTACTACAGTGCTAGTGGTAGTGGGGCCGGCAACGGTGATGGCGGCATGGTGCCACGTCACCTTGCCGGCGAACGGAGACGTACGTGCCGGCAACGGCAACGGCGGCAGGGGCCTGCCGGCACTGGCCCAGGCGGCACGTGCCGGTGGTCTCATGTGTCAAAAATTAGAGGAACGAGACGAGGGCGGCCACGGCCCACGCGCCAGGGGCGACGGCGCCCGCCGCGCTGACAGCCGACGGGGCCGGCGCCGGAGCGAGCGATGGCGCGAGGCTGCTGAGAGAAGAAAACACCTCCTCCTTCTCCACCATCCGCCCGGTGGCCACGGCGGACGCGACGAGCACGAGGAGCACCGCCGCGTGGAAAGCCACAGACTTGGCGGAGACGGCGGCCATGGAGACAATCGAGGAGCACCGCGCGGCTGGCTGCTGCTTCTCGTTGGCTTCTCAAACTCTGCGCTGGGGAATGTGTGTGTGTGAGTGAATCGAGAGGTGGTGAGGGGAAATTTATAGCCGGCGACGAGGGGAATTAGCCGTTGGGTCGCAGCTGGAAGGGAGACCTTCGGAAACGTTCGGATCCGGCTGGCGGGGGAGGACAGGTGCGGCTTTCGTCGTCTTCCAGAGTTCCAGTGGTCTCGGCGGACTATCTCGTCGGGCAACGCGATCTGCCGCGATCGCACCATGGATTCTTGCGAAGCCTTTTCGCAAAGCTGGTGTACGCAGTGGCCTCTCTAATCTCGTTAGGGCATGTCTAACCGATCCCCAACCGATGAGTAAAACTTACAAAAGTAAATTTACTCCTCTAAAGTTGAGCGGCGCGGAATCGATCCCCTATATTTAGAGGAGTAAACTTTTTTTTTAGAAATCAAACTAGAACATAGCTAAACATTCGGCATAGTTCGCATACAATCAAATAAATGTTTAGGAATGAATAAATATTAAGTTTACAGATCAAATAAATTCAAAGCCAAACACATGGCAGGGTTCAAATTCAACAAATAATCAGAATGTTCAAACACAACTAGTTAGCACCATGGAGAGCCCAGTGATGCTCAACAAGGTCCTGCTGCAGCTGTTGATGCACCTGCTTGTTCTCAATGCACATATGGGCTTGAAGGAATGCTTGCATACTGTTGGAATCATGTGCTGGTTCTACCAGATCACCATTGGAGATGTACCAGAAGTTCCCGGGCATGGCGCGCTCATCTTCAATGATCATGTTATGCAAGATGATGCAACACTTCATTATTTGCCAAAGCACCTTCGGCTTCCAATACTCAACGGCGCCTTTGATGATGCCAAATCTCTTCTGAAGCACACCAAAAGCACACTCCACATCCTTTCTCGAAGACTCTTGAACCTTGGCAAAGTGAGCCTTTTTGGGATTGTTGATGAGAGTTTTTGGAATTGCCTTCACGAAGGTGGCCCATGGAGGATAGATGCCATCTGCAAGATAGTAACCCATGGTGTACTCATGGCCGTTGACTTCATAGCTAACAGGAGGAGCATCACCTGCAACAAGCCTAGAGAAAAGTGGTGATCTAGAGAGCACATTGAGGTCATTGTGAGACCCAGGCATTCCAAAGAAGGCATGCCAAATCCATAGATCCTTCGATGCCACCGCCTCTAGGCATGCCAAATCCATAGATTCTTCCATGTCCAGTGCATGCAATCGATTGAGCCAAGCATCCCTGGCCATCCTATTTCGTGGCTCTCACCCAAGAGCCTCTCGGTGTCATCCTCATTGGGTGCCCTCAAATACTCATCTCCGAAGATCTCAATCACAGCCATGGTGAACCTCTGGATAGCCTCCAAGATGGTATCTTCGCCAATATGAACATAGTCGTCAATGGCATCGGCAGAACACCCATATGCAAGCACCCGAACAGCTGCAAGACACTTCATCGTCGGGCTTGCGCTTATCTCACCGGATGCACTCCTCCGAAGCTTGAACCAATCATCGTGCTTCTCCACCGCTTTGGCAATGGTGAGAAAGAGGCTCTTGTGCATGCGGAAACGACGGCGAAAATGCTTCTCCGTATAGATGGCATTGGGGTTGAAATAGTCGCGCATGATCTTGGCATGGCCCTCGGCTCTATCCCGGTTGACGTATGCGCGGCCGAACTACGAGCCTAGCCTCGGCCACCGAACTTCATCATTCAATATGATGGCCATGGCCATCTCGACGTCGTCGTCGTCGTCCTCCTCCTCTTCCTCCGACGATGAATCATCCAAGAGATACTCCCCCAACCTCTTCATCTACACTACGACGACGCCGGTCAAATTTGAAAATGAAACAAACAAATTTGGCAAAAAAAGCTCACCTTGCTATTCGGTCAAACACCTCACAGGCGGAGGAGGCGACGGGGTTGGCCGGATGGAGGTCGGGAAGTGGTCGGGTAGGGCAGAGGAGGCGTCGAGGGGGGCGGTGCCTGCCTTCTACAGCCTTCCTAGCCTCCGACGGCTTGAACGACGGCGAATTGTCGGCGACGGAGCTCGATTTGGAGAAAATCGAGCCGGCGGCCGGCCAAAACGACCTCGCCCCGTCGATTCCGGCGACGGCGAGAGGCGGCGAGCGGGGGAAAAGGTGGGCGGGAGATGTGGGCAGCGGGGGTTGGGGGTTGGGGGACCGAGATGTGGGCAGCGGGGGTTGGGGGTCACCGGCGACGACGCCGGAGGGAAAGGTAGCGACGGGTCGGGCAGCGTCGGGTTTTCTCGGATTTGATTTTGGAGGAGTATATTTAGGAGTCGGAGGCCAAGTTTACTCCTCCGATGAGTAAAAATATACTCCTCTAACCGTTTTGGGGATCGGTTAGGTGCCGCTGCTGCTTATTTTTACTCCTCTAACCGATTTTAGGGGATCGGTTAGAGATGCCCTTACATCGTTCTGAACCCAAGTGTCGAAAAAATTCAGTTAACTATCGGGTTCAGGGTTTTAGGTGTTTTTTTGTCAGTTTCACACTAGTGGAAAAAAGGGCTTCCATTTGTCCCATTAGTCCCCAACCAAATTCGATCCGCGGCTAAAGGGTCCATCAGTCCCGGTTCATTTGAAAATGTGGGCCAGGGGGCATTAGTCCCGGTTCAAATGGGCCCTTCAGTCCCGGTTTCAGCCACCAACCGGGACTAATGCCCCTGGCCCTTTAGTCCCGGCTCGTGGCTCAAACCGGGACTAAAGGTCACCCTTTAGTCCCAGTTCGTGCCACGAGCCGGGACCAATGGCCCGTTCAAACGAACCGCCCTCTTCGTGCCAGTTACGATCGACGACGCTTCGGATCGATCGACACATTAACGACGATGACGCTTCGTATCGTCGCGCTGATCGGGAACCGGCGCCGGCGACCGCATTGGAACTCGCCTGCATTCATCGCCGGCGTGCTCATCTCCCTCTCTCTACACTATATATAGCACTCACATTTGATCATCTAAGCACACACCATTGCATCTCTCTTCTTCTTCCCCAAAACATCTCCCACATATCACCATACCGCCGGTGCCCTCGAGAGCTCTCTCCCTCGACTCAATGGAGGAGCAATTTTTTTCCAAGGTCTCGGATCTACTACGTCATCATCGAAGAGATGAACTTCGCCATCACGGTGACTCTCCGTGCTTCGAGGGTGGAGAAGTGGATCCGCGCCGTCAAGCGACGGTTCCTCGACGACGCACCGGTCAAGTGTGTGGGCTTGGATTGTGAGTTTACCACTCACGCGGTCCCGCAGCGTGCCGCCGTCCTTCAACTCTCGGTGGCGTCCGAGATATTGATCTTCCAAATTTGTAAGGCCAATGGCGTGCCACAACTACTCAAGGACTTCTTGAAGGACACCACCATCAAGTTTTGTGGTGCGGCTATCAACAATGATCTGCGCATGCTGAGGTCATACGGAATTGTTATTCTGGGTGCGTATGATCTTCAAAAGGTTGTCCCAAACCCCACTAGCAAGCTAACGCCGAGTCTCTACGATTTGGCCAATGCTACTATTGGGACACATCTTGAGAACAAGAAGAGGGATAAGAAGAAGAAGGACAAGAAGAAGAAGGACAAAAAGAAGTACAAGAAGAATGGAGAAGAAGAAGATGATGAAGAAGATGAACTAATATTTGGTTGGGAAAAGTTCCATTGAGCTTCAACCAAATATTATATGCCGCTTTAGACGCTCGCCTAGGCTTTGAGATTGCTAGGAGATTCTGGAAGCTAAAGGGCTATAATAGCCATGTTGATCGTCTTAACCTTAATAATTAGGTGGATGATTATGTATGGAAAAATGTTGGATGAGCTTGCTTGGAAAATGTACTCCCTTTGAGCCATGTTGGATGAGTATGTTTGGAAAAATGTACTCCCTTTGTTTCGGTTAACAAAGTCTATTAATTTTCGAATTTGTGATTTTTCAAGTATTTTGGCTTTTTTGAATATTTTAATTATTAAAAATTAATAATTAAATTATACATAAAGATTATTTGAAATTCATTGGTGCTTATTATTCTTAATCATTGTTTCTTATTTTGTGAATTTATTTGGAATTTAAAAAAGTAATATTATATATTACCAAAGTGTATAGGTTAATAGAATTGGTAGCATACCATTATCAAGAAGTCGCGAGCGCAGTCTTGGAAGCTAGTAGGGAAGGAATGGAGAAGTTAAGCGTACTAAGGGTGGAGCAGTGTGAGGATGGGTGACCGACCGGGAAGTGAGGACCACAAGTACTTGTAATTTGATTTGAGATATAGAGGGAGAGCCATAAGTATCTAATTTGATATGAGAGATGAGATATAAGAATAGAGATGATTAGATAATAGAGAAATAAAGAAATAAAGAAAATAAAGAAAATACAGAAATTCCGAAATAAAAAATACAATTTTATTCCGAATGGACCTTTAGTCCCGGTCCGTGTTACGAACCGGGACCAAAGGTCCTCCAGCCGCAGCACATGCCCCGGGCCACGTGGAGGCCCATTGGTCCCGGTTCCTAAGCAACTGGGACTAAAGGCTGGAGCCTTTAGTCCCGGTTGCTACAACCAGGACTAATGGGCTTTACAAACCGGGATTGAAGGCCTTTTTCCCACCAGTGTCATCAGCTAAGACGCCGAGCGTGAGATCTGTTCACTGCCGGGTCAAACACTCAAATCTATTTGTGGTTAGCTAGGTTAGCTCGCTGCCATGGACCTGTTCACTGCCGGAATTCGTGAGCGAGTGTGAGAGGATTGCAACGACAGAAGGATCTACGGACCGTACATTGAAATCAGGGTTAAAAAAATTTGTCGCCAGTTTCGTTGAAGAACAAAAATGGAGAGGAAAAATGCAAACAGAACCATAATTCCTCTCATAGAAACAAAAAAAAATCTCATTTTCTAGCAGAACACTTTTTTTGATAAAGAGAATATATTAATATCGTGAAGATATCAATTATACTCAGCCTTTGCCCAACTCAGTGTCTAAGACATTAAGGGTGCACACAGCCAGCCCGGCAGAACACTTGCAGAAATGGAATTTTCATTTTTATAGATATTGAAAAATAAAAAAACATTGCTACATGTAGCGAATTTTAACATGCACATGCTCATATACCTTTGCCTAACCCAACCAAAACCTTTGTACGAACATTTCCCGCCACAAATAACATAGTTGCTGCGTGGTAGCATGTAGCAACACACGCCTGCACGGCTGCACCACCTAGGCAAGCTAGAGCCAAACTCTTTTTCTGTCTAGTTTGCTAGAGTTTTTATGCATGGTTCAATGTTCAAGGGATCTCTTTTTTTCCATACGCCTCCAAAATGGAGCTGTTGTCCATCATCAAAGGATAACATAGCAATATCCAGTCTTAAACATAAAAAGATAGTAAGAAACATAAGAAAGAAAGGGGTTACTAAGAAACCCTACTACATGCTTACAACTCCACATCACAAGACAAGAACCCTACAAAAGACGAAAGTTTCACATTAGCAGCCAATTTGTTCCTGTGTTTTTGCTCCAACTTTTTTCCTTTCTCTTTGTTGCTCTTTCAATTTGGCCCTTTTTCTTCTCGCCAACTCGATGGATAGAAGAAGCATCGGTCAACAGTGACATCCACATATTCTTCATTCTTAGATGATGTGATAGTTTGGGTCGGAACCTTTCTGGCCATCTCTTAAGCTTGAAGCGCCACCCTCTGCATTCAGTCAGCTCCTTCCCAGCATATTCCTTCTGTCACCCTCATTTTGCACCTGCCCAACACTGTAGGAAAACACACACATAACAGATTAATTCCATCTGCGAGGCAATGGGTTTCCCCTCAAAACAAGAACGATTCCTACTTTTCCAAATTATCCAACACAAGGCAACAACACCAACAATATGGAGATTTGTCCGTAAAGGTAGAATTTGGGCAATCCACCAAAAATATTGTGTAAAACAAGTAGGCCTAGAGAAAATACACAAAGAATAGATGTTTGATTGATTCATCATTAGGGAAAAACTGACAGACATAACTACATACCCACTTGCGTTTTCTCATATTATCTTTTGTTGCAATATCATTATGCAAGATTTACCACAGAGATTTATCTATACCAACAACAGGGATCTTGTTGTATAGAGGTTTCACAGTGAACTTCCTAGATGTAGTGAATCTCCATCTAGGTTTGTTCCATTGCCCGTGTATAGCAGATAGCTGGGGGACTTTCTCACAGAGGTAGAATTCAAGGGACACCCGACACTGCAACACACATCGTCTTTCGTATTTGAGTATTAAGATATTCGTTGCATATTCATCCCTCAATTTTCACTCTGTTGTCTTGCATAGGTTCAAGATATCTTATTTGTTTCAATATATGTTTAAGAAAATGTAAAAAATAACATGTGTAGCACCTAGTTCCCTCAATTTTTACTCTGTTGTCTTGCACAGGTTAACAGTACTTGGCCCGCAAAAAAAACAGTACTTGGCAATTGCTGCGATTAAGTTGTTTTTTCGTTATTGTATAACCAAGACTTTTTAGGCCTAATATTGAGCTAGATGGGCCAGTTCTAAAACAGACCACCTCTGAACGGACCATTTCGGAGCTGACGGGCTAGAGAATTCTCATTAGGCCATCCTCTGCGCTTATTTCGGCTCACCGCATCCAAATAACGAATCAGTGAGCGAGTATGAAAAAAATTCGTTCTTCGATCTGAAAACCACACCTTGCAAATTCCAATTGCTCAAAAAAGAAACAAATCCAATTTTAAGCAAAAGGTGATATCCACTGGAATTCTCTTCAGCAGCAACCACAAGCCGAAGTAAGCGCAGAAGGGGTTATTGGCAGGTCAAAACTCAACAATTGCAGTGCTGATCGAGCAGTAGGAATTCGACCACAAAGCCGCATACGCATATAAAGAATAATCAATGAATGGATTATTGAAAACATAGATCTCTCTTATACAGGCAAAAGAGAGACAACACACCGCGACTACTAAACTGAACGAAATAAACAGACGCAACTCGCCGCAATCCAAATTGCGGGGATTACATCTCTCAGTCTAAAAGCACCAATATCCATCCGCATCCAAATAACGAATCAGTGAGCGAGGAAGGCAAGGAGCGAGACGACGGCGGCCACGGCCCACGCGCCAGGTGCGACGGCGCCCGCCGCGCTGACCGCCGACGGGGCCGGCACCGGGGCGAGCGACGGCGCGAGGCTGCCCAGGGAAGAAAACACCTCCTCCTTCTCCACCATCCTCCCGGTGGCCACGGCCGACGCGACGAGCACGAGGAGCACCGCCGCGAGGAGAGCGACAGACTTGGCGGAGACGGCGGCCATGGAGACGATTGTGAGTGGATCTGGCTGGTCTGGTCGCAGAGAAGAGAAGCGAGCAAGAAGGCGATCCGAGGATGTGCTTCTCGTTGGCTTCTCAAACTCTGCGCTGGGGGAATGTGTGTGAATGAATCAAGCGGTGGTGCGGGGCAAATTTATAGCGGCGACAAGGGGAATTAGCCGTTGGGGTCGCAGCTGGAAGGGAGACCTTCGGAAACGTTCGGATCCGGCTGGCGGGGGAGGCTCTCGTCGTCTTCCGGTGGACTAGCCGTTAAAAGTTAAAAGTTTGGTCAGCAGATAGCCGTTGAGCTGCGGCGTGCCGGCGGAGGGAATCCTATGGACGACACGGCACGGGCGAGGTGACCATGATGAGGAATCGTGGCGGCGTGTGGTTTTTGCTCGAGTGTGTTCCACGGCTCATGCGCAAGTGTGGGTCTGATTTTCAAACGCGGTTCCCTCCCTTGTCGTCAGCTGTTGGTACAATCATGATGTTCAGTTCGATACGGCGTTTTGAAACAAATTGGAAACGGCAATTCAAAGTTTTGAGAAATATCTGAAAATTATAAATGCAAGCAATGATGTATTCTACAATCTTGGAAAATCCCATATCGAAATGCGTTACATTTTAGTCTAGAGGTAGTAGCATCTGGCACACATAAACTTGTCCATTAGGAACAAATTCATACAAGAACTTAGAAAATGGGGCAGCACGGTACAAAAACTTGTCCAAGGTTTGCAAATTTCGTACGTACCCCAGGAGAGGACACATCATCTACCAGGGTGGAAAAGCAGCTCCCACGTTGGACCGTTATTCTTACAATAACCACCTCACATCTTTATTTTTAGCGTAGCGAGCCACTCCCCAGTTCCCGAATCAAACCACACCGGAGATGAAATCGCCAACCCTACCCAACGAGCGGCTGCGGCATTCCGGCGCTGGCAATCTACGACGACAGTGCAAGAGAGGCGGATGTACTATGGCGGCATGAGAGCGAGCTATTGAATGATAGGCAACATGCATAAGCGGACAGTGGTGAGTGTTGCTGGACAGGCTTCGTTGATGGCGGCTCCGGCAGCACCAACGACGGCGGTGAGTGGGTCGTGTCAGCCGTCTACTACTAGAACTCGCATTGTGCATCATGGAAGGTTAGATTAGGCTCTTTTTATGCCAATTTTTTCTCTGCTTCAGTTATCCTTAACTAGTGTTTGTGCAAAATTTGGTTGAACGACAGTAGTGCAGAAATTCAGTGATCCTAAACAAGTGTGTGGTAGAATTATTAGGATAAACTGTAATGTTATTTATTTGCAAATGTAGGAGAAGAAGTTGTGTTGTGATGCATGCATTGGTGCCAAGTAGGATGTGAGCTTGAAGATGATGTTGTGAAGAGTGATTGCATGGACAACAATATTGGTAAACAAATAGTTGAAGAAAATTATTTACTGACACAGGAGAATGCATCACTGAAGGAAAAGATTTCGAAGATGAAGTCTAAGAAGAAGATGATGGAAATTAGACACATTGCATAGCTTAAAGCTAGGTATAGAAAAGAAATTTGTTCTCTTGTAGTTTTTTGCTCTTATTTTGTATGTCGTGTGTGCTCTTTGTGTTAGGGGTTTTGTGTGACAATGTGCATGTGCAATTCGTGAGCAACCTCCAAGAAAGGCACTATAAGCTTTTAGGAAATGAATTTGAATAAAATTTGTTGGAATGGGCACATGACTGGATTGCATTGATAGTCCATTCTCTTCTTATTTGCACTAGACACTTGTGAAGAATCTGTGTCTACCTTTAGTCTAGTGTTGTCTTGTTTTTTCCTAAAACTTAGCCCATACATTGCATTTTCACATTGTAGCTCTGATGGATAATAGGATTCACTGGACTTACAAGAGAAGGATGAGCACTGGTTCTATGAGGAGCACTGGTTCTAGGAGGAACAATCAAGCAAGAGAGCTGCAAGTTTACCATAGAAGGAGTGTGTTGGAGAGGCATGAGGCAGCAACTACAAGAAGGGCAACCAAGGGAGAGTAGGACACAGAAGCTTTGGAAGGCCTGCATCAGCTAGAAGAAAACGTTGTGTGCTCAAGTGTGCACCACTATCGTTATACCAGTCCTAGTGAGGTGTTGCCCTCAATATTGCCTTCTAGGATTCAGAAAGAGGTTACCGCTTCTAGATTGTTGATGAGGATAAAAGGGGGCATGCAAATATGGTTGAAAGGGGTCAGGTATGGCAAGGTGAAAGGGATCTCACAGGCGACTAGAGGGGGGGGTGAATAGGCGCTACACAAAATTTTACCTTTTTCAAATTTAAGGCTTGGCACAAACGAAATTCTCTAGATGTGCAACTAGGTGAATTTCCTATGTGACAAGCAAGCAAGTGAACGAGAGTGAAACGAGTAAACACGATGCAAGTAAGGGTAAGAAAGAACCGTAAAGCGGAAGCCGGAGACACAAGGATGTATTCCCGTAGTTCCTTCCTTTTGAGGGGAAGTACGTCTACGTTGGAGAGGTGTGGTGACACGGAGTCCACCAACGCCACGGAGGCTCACCTTGTTCTCCGGTGAGCAAGCCACGGAGGCTATCTCGTTTCCACTAAGCGGTGGTAGTGGGGGTACCGACCGAAACCCTTACACGGAGGTTGGGGCACAACTCCACAACTCAATTGGAGGCTCCCAACAAGAACAACCACAAAGCTTTTACACGGAGGAAGCTTTGAGGTGACCTCTCTTGCCTAAAGCAAGGTCCACGGAGGAGGAGTGAAGCAAACACTAAGTACTTCGGTGGGGTTGTAGATCTATGGATCCTCTCCCAATCTACCAAGTCTTGGAGGATTTGGTTGGCTAGGGAAGGAGATGTACGGAGTTGAAGCTCAGCACCAATGGAGGAAAGAGAGTGTGGACGAGGTAACCAGATCTGAGGTAGGGGACGACTATTTATAGGCTGGCTCGAAATGTGGCCGTTGGAGAAAACTTACCCCGGAAATTCCGGCCAGGGGGCGGAAATTCCGGGGTCCACTAAGGGCGGAAATTCCGGCCCCCCGGAAATTCCAAAATGGAATTTTCGGCTAGAAATTCCGGCCCTCTCCTGAAAGTCGCACCACAACTTGAGTTAAGGGACTTAGCGAAAAATCGCGGGGGCCAGAAATTCTGGAATTTCCGGCCCCCGGAAATTCTGGGTTAACAGAATTTCCGGCCCCTTACCTGCAAGATGCACCACGGCCTTTAGGAAGAGACTTAGTAGAATTTTCGGGGGGCCGGAAATTATGAAATTTCCGGCCCCCCGGAAATTCTGCTAGACCAGAATTTCCGGCCCCCTTACTGCACGTTGCACCACAACGTTTCGTAAAGGACTTAGCCGAATTTCGAAGGGCCGGAAATTATGGAATTTCCGGCCCCCGGCAATTTTGTTCAGGGGCAGAAATTCCGGCCCTGGGGCGGAATTTCCGGCCCTGAAACAGAATTTCCGGCCCTGCAATTTTCTCTCCTTTGGGTGATTTCAAGCCTTTCTACAGCAGTCCCCATTCCCACTCTTCTTCACCATCAGTCTTGTGCAATACCTGTAGAATTCCTGCAAAGCTCAGCACAAGGTTAAATTCCTTGTATTGTGATCAAACACCCAAAAACTGAAGGCAATGAATATGTCCTTTCAATCTCCCCCTTTTTGGTGTTTGATGACAATACACGGATTTGCAATAGAGAGCAAGAACAAGTGCTCCCCCTAGACAAGTGCAAGGTATAAACAAGACAATAAGAACAAATTGCACATACTAGAAAGACGATATTAAACGAGGAGCACAAAGTTAAGCACGACTAGACTATTACAATAAAAGAACCAAAGTTCCAACTCAAAGAGACCACAAATAGTTCACGAAGCGAATAAGGCAAATAACTAACCCAAAGCAAATCCTAATAGAACTACTTCTCCCCCTTTGGCATCGAGACACCAAAAAGGGAGAAGAGCGATGCTAATCCCCAAACGAAGATCACTCATCATCGAACTCGTCCTCAACATCATCAGCAGCGTCGTCGTCGTCCTCATCACACCCTGAGAACTCCTCATCACTTCCAACCTTGGAGAGAGCCTCCACTTCAGCCCAATCGACGCCGTTGTCATCTTGCCACCGCTCGTACGGAATGTACTTAGGTGCAGGAACAGGAGAGAGCTGAAGGGAGGGATCCTGAAGAAGCTAAACCTCGCGAGAAAGAACTTGCTGATTGTGAATGATATCCCTTCTCTCTTCATAGGCAGAGTAGTTCTCCTTGTGGATGGCAACGTTGATGCACAAGAGAGTGCGTTGCCACAGAGAAAGCTTCTTGTTGCGAGATGGACGGGCAGAGGAAGTCTTGCGCAAACGAGAGCTAGAATCACCCATCTCAACATCACCACCTGAAGGAACTGGCTTCTTCCCTTTTCCTTTGACTGCTTCTTTCTCCTCTATTGGCTTGATCACATTCATTCTCTTGAGCTTGTGTTCTGAGTTCCCCTTGGAGAAATCCATGTCTTGGGCCTTCTGAATAATGAGGAGCATAATGTATGGAGCATAGGGAGGAGTACGCTTGGAAACCATGGCATCATGCATTTCATTGAAGATATAGTGCATCACATCCAGCTTGAAGTCTTCATTAGGATCAGTACTCACAAAGCAGCGATGAGAAAGATACATGAGCTCAACAAGGGCAGCACGAATAGCATCCCGATTACCTCCAGAGGGAGAGATGTTCTCCCTGAACATGCGAAGAAGAATGTTGTACAGAGGAAGCAGGCCCTTATTAGTGCCAATCTGGCCCTTTGAAGAGTAAAGGGGAGCCAAGCGATTCTTGTCCGGCTGAACTCCATGCAGATGCACACGATGACCAACAGACACACTGTACCCCTGAAAATCATAGTTCAACAGCTGGGAAAACTCATAGAAGTCTGACTCACGCATGGTATCTCCACACATCCATCTGAAAGAGAGAGCCTCATTCCCCTTGAAGGCGAGAGTGGCATAGAACTGCTGAATGATCTTCTCATTGTAGGGACACTGAATATCCATAAGAGGAAACAGACCAAGCCTCTTCATGATTCCCAAGGCCTCACCAAAATATTCAGCCTTCTTCCTGAGATGAGACGGTCCAACACATGCATGTAACACACCCGCTGAGACATAGGGCGATAGATATCTTCATATATACCTTTCTGAGCAGCACACCAGAAATGAGTATCCTCAAGCTCTTCATCTCTATCTTCAGAAAACCAGTCCATCTGCCTCAAAGCACTGTACTCCACTGAGTTCATAGTCTCATAGTTCACACGAGGAACCCGTGAGGGGTTGCGAGCTGCCCTCTTGGCTGCCCTAGCTTCCTTCTCCCTTGCTGCCTCCTGAGAAGCCTCCTGTTCAGCTTGCTGAGATACAAATTCTTCTTCAAAAGTGCCCTCATCAGCAAACCGAAAGTTCCGCTTGCGAACAGCAGAACGGCCATGCTGATCACGCTTTGGACGAGAACTAGAGCCTCCTGTGAAAGAAGGTAGGAAGAAAAGCATGTAGATAAGAACACACAAGTCGATATGATAGCTAGTAAGAACATAGAAGGGAACTAGTAAGGCAGAGACGATTTTAGAGAAGCCATATCTAAGTTGTATTATGCTCAGCAGAGGGGCGGAAATTTTGGTCTGGGGGCGGAAATTCCGGTGGGGGGGGGCGGAAATTCCGGTCCAAAGGACGGAATTTCCGGCCTACCCCGGAATTTCCGGCCCCAGCGGCGGAAATTCCGGCCCGTGGTAAGAATACTACAACAGAGATACAAAAGCTCTAGAAATTGGATCGGCACCAACTAAGTTCAATGCTAGGTTCACTAGACCGAAAAACTACCTCTAAACATGCTCCTTTCAATGAAAAATGGATCAACCCAAACGAATCTAGAGCTAGGGCAAAAGCACCTAGGGAGAGAGATTTGGGGCAATACCGCTGTCCATGGCGAAAACCGCGTGGAGGAAAGGAACCCCCATGCCGAGAGGAGCGAGGACCGGCGAAATCCGGGGAATCCGACGGCTAGGGAGCCGCCGAAGATGTCCTCGGTGAGGCGGCGGCGGCGGTTTGGAGTAGGAGGGTCGGGGGTGGAAAGAGGTACCAAGGGGTATCTCCACCCCGGCCCCCCCTTTTATATAGACTAACCGCAGGGGCGGAAATTCCGGCCCTAGGGGCGGAATTTCCGGCCCCCGGAATTTCCGGGTTAAGTTATAGAATTTCCGGGGGGGGCGGAAATTTAACGTTTCCGCCCAAATTTCCGGGCAAATTTCTGGCCCCCTTCCTGCAAAGTGCACCACTTTAGAGGAGAACATGGGGGCATGAGAATTTGCAAAGGAAATAAGGGTTTCCACCCATTGGGAAAAAACTATCACTTAAACACGGAAAATCCGGCCATCTCATCAAGAACCAAGATAAAACAAGAGGTTGACTTGTGTGTTAGACGGAAGGTTTTAGAGACAGAGAGGGCATAGGCTAGAAAACAAACACGGAGTGGTTCTCGGTACTTGAGGTTGCAAAAAGGCAAGAAATCACCGAAAGACCAAACTCAAGTCCCTTCCCATATCAAGAGAAACTTCAAAAGATTTTCAAGGAATAAACTCTTCAAACGAAGAGGTCGGTGGCCGAAGCCACCATATATGAGTGTTTTGGCATTGAACCGCGAAGATATATCTTGGGTTCATAACCAATACTCATCATTGAAGCTCATATATCACAAAATGATATTAAGAGAATGATTGCATTACTATCGGCATAATGGGGGGAGGGATAGCCCAATGAATTAGGACCGCACTCCCCCTATGTCCATGCCCACATCTAGAGTAGAAATCGTGCTATCGTACGGGAATGAGTGCACACTAACAAGCCACATTGCAAGAATCAATGATATTCAATTCATGCCTCAACTCTCGGAATCTTGCTTCATCAAGGGGCTTCGTGAAGATGTCGGCGAGTTGATCATTCGTACCTACATAATACAAGTTAATATCACCTCGATTGACGTGGTCCCGGATGAAGTGATGCCGGATCTCAATGTGCTTCGTCTTGTTGTGTTGAACCGGATTATGAGCGATCTTGATGGCACTCTCGTTGTCACATAAGAGTGGAACCTTGTCGCAATGAACTCCATAGTCCTTCAACGTTTGCCGCATCCGAAGGAGTTGAGCACAACCACTTGCCGCGGACACATACTCGGCCTCAGCGGTGGAGAGAGACACACAATTTTGCTTCTTGGAGGACCAACTAACCAAGGACCTACCAAGAAGTTGGCAAGTCCCGGAACTTGACTTCCTGTCCACTTTGTCTCCCGCCCAATCCGAGTCCGTGTACCCAACAAGCTCGAAGCTTGATCCCTTCGGGTACCAAAGTCCGAAAGTTGGAGTATGAATCAAATATCGGAAGATTCTTTTCACGGCCATTAAATGGCTTTCCTTTGGGGCGGCTTGATAACGTGCACAAATTCCCACACTAAGCATGCTATCGGGTCTAGATGCGCAAAGGTAAAGAAGCGAGCCAATCATCGAATGGTAAAGCTTTTGATCCACTTCCTTACCACTAGGATCGAGATCAAGAGTAACCTTTGTCGGCATGGGGGTCTTGGCTCCTTTAACTCCGGAATCCATGTTGAATTTCTTGAGCATGTCTTGGATGTACTTGGCTTGATTGATGAATGTCCCTCCTCGCAATTGCCAAATCTCAAAGCCAAGAAAGAATTTCAACTCTCCCATCATGGACATCTCGAATTTGTCTGTCATTAGCTTTGCAAATTCATCATTGAAGAGCTTGTTAGAAGAGCCAAAAATAATATCGTCTACATAAATTTGGCATATGAAAAGCTCCTCGTTGACTTTCTTAGTAAAAAGAGTTGGATCGATGAGCCCAATTTCAAACCCACGGTCTAACAATAACTCCTTAAGGTGCTCGTACCACGCGCGTGGGGCTTGTTTAAGGCCATAAAGCGCCTTATCGAGTTTGTAGACATGGGTCGGGAAATGGGGATCTTCAAACCCCGGGGGTTGCTTCACATAGACCAATTCATGTAGAGGACCGTTGAGAAAGGCACTCTTCACATCCATTTGATATAACTTAAAGTTGAAGTGAGAAGCATAAGCAAGAAGGATACGGATTGACTCGAGACGAGCCACGGGAGCGTAGGTCTCCCCATAGTCGATTCCTTCCACTTGAGAGTATCCTTGAGCAACCAACCGTGCCTTGTTTCTCATGACAATCCCATTGGCATCTTGTTTGTTCTTGAACACCCACTTGGTTCCAATGACATTGCGGCACTCCTTGGGCTTCTCAACCAAAGTCCAAACTTCATTGCGCTTGAAGTTGTTGAGTTCTTCGTGCATGGCTTCCACCCAATCCGGGTCTTCAAGTGCTTCAAACACCTTTTGAGGTTCCACACAAGAGACGAAGGCATGATGGATGCTAAAGTTGGCTAATTGTCTCCTTGTGGAAACCCCTTTTCTCACACTCCCAATCACACTATCCAAGGTATGACTCCCTTTGCGAAGAGCTTCTTCCACTTTCCTTGCACGGCGAGCTTGAGCTTCTTCAAAAGACTCTTGAGAAGCCACTTGGTCATCACCACTATTTTGGTCCTCGCCTTGACCTCCAACTTGAGCTTGATCAACATCATGAGCATGCACAACATCTTGAGCTTGGCCTTGATCTACCATTGGTGAGGAATCACCATCGTCCTCTTGGTCTTGATCTTGGCCTTGCTCGCTTGAATGAGGGTCTAATGCTTTTCTTTGGTTAGCATCAATCGGTCCTTGAGGAGCTTGTGGAGCTTGTGAAGGTGAAGGCTCCACTTGAGTAGAGCATAGTCCTTCTCCTCCCGCCAAAAGGTGTCCCTCAATGGGTATGAGATGACCCACACCCATTCTTCTTATGGCTTGAGGAGGTATTTCGTCACCTACATCACAAACACCACTTTGCTCCACACGGGAGCCGTCATTCTCGTCGAATCTCACGTTAGAAACTTCAACAACACGAGCGGACTCTTTGTCAAAGATTCTAAAAGCATGAGATTCGGCGGCATAACCAACAAAGATACCCTCAAAAGCTTTAGAATCAAACTTGGACAAATGAACACCCTTCCTAAGATAGAAGCACTTACAACCGAATACTCAAAAGTATTTGATGTTAGGCTTGTTGCCGGTGAGGATCTCATAAGGAGTCTTGTTCAAGCCCTTGCGAAGATATAGCCGGTTAGAAGCATGACAAGCGGTATTGATGGCTTCAGCCCAAAAGTTATACGGAGACTTAAACTCCGCTAACATTGTCCTTGCCATGTCCATCAAGGTCCGGTTCTTCCGCTCGGCTACACCATTTTGCTGTGGAGTGTAGGGAGAGGAGTATTGATGTTGAATTCCCTCATCACTCAAGAATTCGTTGACGGTGTAGTTCTTGAACTCCGTCCCATTATCACTCTGAATCATCAAGATATCTTGGCCATATTGACGTTCCACTTCCTTGATGAAGTCCTTGACGGTTTGTTGGGTCTCGTATTTGTGCTTGAAGAAGTAGACCCAAGTATATCTTGAGTAGTCATCAACAATCACCAAGCAATACTTCTTCCCTCCTAGACTTGCATGAGATGGAGGGCCAAAGAGGTCCATGTGAAGGAGCTCCAAGACCCTCTTAGAAGAAATGATCGTCTTGCTAGGATGAGGAAGTTCATGCATCTTTCCTTCAATGCAAGCTCTACACACACGATATTTGGCAAAGGTTAGATCGGTTAGTCCTAGGATGTGGTTACCTTTGTGGAGTCTTTGCAAAGTTCTCATATTGACGTGGCCTAGCCGGCGATGCCATAGCCATCCCACGTCAACTTTAGCCATTAGGCAAGTCGTGGCTTTAGTGACCTTCTCCGAGAAGTCAATCACATATAAGCCGTTTTCAACATGCCCAACAAAGGCTACTTTAAGAGACTTGCTCCACAAAAGAACCACAATCCCAACATCAAAGAAAGTTGCAAAGCCCATATCGGCAAGTTGAGCTACGGAAAGTAAATTGTAAGAGAGAGACTCAACAAGCATGACATTCTCCACGGTAACATCTTGAGATATAACAACTTTACCGAGACCCAATACCTTTGATCTTGAGGAATCTCCATAGGTGACGTAGCCCGCACTAGATGAACCAGTGCGAAGCTCCTTCACCAACTCTTTGCTTCCGGACATATGATTGGTAGCACCGCTATCAATTATCCATTGTCCCGCACCGGAAGCAAAGCCCTACAAAAGTCAAGCTTTGTTTTTAGGTACCCATTTTTCAATGGGTCCTCTTTTGTTAGTGACAAGGGTCTTAGGAACCCAAATAGACCAAGCAATGCGTTCGTTAGGTGAGCCAACAAATTTAGCATAAACATGTCCATCATAAGCACGGCGAAGAACATAAGAGGGGTTATATTTTCCCGCAAAGTCGTTGTGATTGGGCATTGCCCTCTTGGCATTCCCAACCACTTCCCTCACGAGCTCCCCCTCCTCCTCATGAACATTGCCATCCTCGTCAAAGCATATGTCATTTGGGATGTGCTTCTTAGGAGGAGGAGTAGGCACAAGAAATTGTGTCTTCTTGTTGTTCTTCTTCTTGTTCTTTTTCTTGTTGCTCTTCTTGTTGGACTTGGGAGTGAAACCAAGCCCGGTCTTGTCACCATGTTGCTTTTGAGCACTCAAAAGCTCATCAAGCCTTGTGTCACCTTTGGGGGCATCTTTCTCATAAAGAGGGTTAGTGTAACAAGTACTTTCAACAAAGGTGCTAGAAGATAACTTGGTTGCTTCTTTAGCAATCATAAGATTTAGTTTCTCATTTTGCAACCTAAGTTCGTTAGCAACTGATTGAGCAATATCACGATCATTCTTAAGCCTAGCAATGTCCAAGTTATAGGATTCTTCAAGACCTAACTTGGATGCCTCAAGTGCCATCCTTAGATCTTGCTCAACCTCAAGAGATTGATTGAGGGTTGCAATTTCATCGGCATACTCACGAGCATGCCCTTCTAGCTCAAAGATGCGTTCCTCATTTTTATCGTTAAGTTGAAGAGACTCATTATATTGATTTAGGAGAATCTCAAATTGAGTTTTGGTCTCCCCATGCAAGGTTGACATGAAGGTGTCAAATTCATTAGGCTCATCCTTATCACTACTAGTATCAACACAATCCATCAAAGATAAGCTTCTAGGTATGATGGGTGTGAAAGTCGGTGATACCTTTGTAGCGTGAGCCATTAGACATGTTCCCTTGGAGTTGGAGCGCTTGGACTCGTTTGCGGAAGCGAAGAGGGATGGTGAAGAGATAGGCTTGGCGATGGCGATGGCAGCCCTTCCTACTTCTTCATCATCACTTGCATCATCACCGGATGGGTATTCTTCTTGAGTCGTCAAGGCATGTATTGGAACGGCTTTCTTCTTATCAAAGTTCCTTGGTGGGTAAGACTTGGCCTTCATCTCCTTGCGAATGAGTCTTCCATTGTGATCTTCCACTCTTTCATAGGGACAATCCGCGATGAAGTGGTGTTGATTACCACAATTGTAGCATGTTCTCACTCTACTTGTGGCCTTAGGTTTGGAGGGACTTGATGACTTCCACTTCTTCATGAAAGCCCGTTGAGCAAGGGCCATGTGTTCGGCATGAGCATACTTCATGTCTTCGGGACTTCCACTCATAGACTCTTCCTCTTCCATCAAACTTGCTTCTTCATGAAGAGAGACTTTTGCCTTCAAAGCAAGGTTGGGTGCACGCACACCACGTGCACGAGCTAGAGCATCATCCGCATTCTTCTCGGAGATCTTTCTTGCAACAATCTCTTGCAAGATGTCATGAGCGGTCATCTTCCTAAAGTTGGCATCTCCCTTGATTGAGTTCATCGTATCCTTGAAGAAGGGCAAGAGGGCTTGGACAAATTTCCTCTTCATCCATCTCCCATCACATTGAGTGGAGCCGAGGTCGACTAGCTTCACTTGGAGTGCCGAGAGACGCCGATGAAGTTCTTCGGGAGATTCACCATCAAGCATAGCAAAGTTGTCCGCTTCATTAGATGCCTCATCAAACTTGGACTCTTGAATGCTCTCATTGCCGATGAAGAGGTTGGTGAGAGCATCCCAAGCTTCCTTGGCGGAAGAGATGTTGCGGACGAATGCCTTGTCCTTCTCGGTGAGAGACATGTGAATGAGATGCAAGGCGGAGGCATTGAGCTGCTTGTCGATTTGCTCCCAAGGTAGCAAGTTGGTCAAGTCCTTGGAAGTTGGATGATAACCCTGCTCAATGATCCTCCAAAGCTCAATAGACACGAAATTTATGTGAGAGCGCATGTTATCTTGCCAATTGGCAAAGCTAGAAGCATCAAGTTGTGGTGGTGGGCCGCATGAGGCAAGGTGTGGCATTTGAAGGTGCCTTCCGGAGACATAGCTCGTAGGATGAGGAACCTCCGTGCTATGTCCCCGAGAGGTGTCATCTTTCTTTGGGGGATCCTCGTTGTTCTCATTCCCATCCTTCTCCGGATCTTCCTCGTTTAAGGATGGCTTATCCTTACCCGAGGTGTCAACCGGAGATGGTGGAGTGGTACTTGATGTTCCACTAGTGAGAGCATCAAGTTGAGATTTTTGGCTTTCCATGGCTGCCATCATAGCATCCATGCGAGTCATTATGTTGTTAAAATCCGCCTTAGTGGCGGGCTCCTCTTCGCCCATGATCTCTTAGGCGGTTAAGCCCAATCAAAGAGCACTAGGCTCTGATACCAATTGAAAGGGATCTCACAGGCGACTAGAGGGGGGGTGAATAGGCGCTACACAAAATTTTACCTTTTTCAAATTTAAGGCTTGACACAAACGAAATTCTCTAGATGTGCAACTAGGTGAATTTCCTATGTGACAAGCAAGCAAGTGAACGAGTGTGAAACGAGTAAACACGATGCAAGTAAGGGTAAGAAAGAACCGTAAAGCGGAAGCCGGAGACACAAGGATGTATTCCCGTAGTTCCTTCCTTTTGAGGGGAAGTACGTCTACGTTGGAGAGGTGTGGCGACACGGAGTCCACCAACGCCACGGAGGCTCACCTTGTTCTCCGGTGAGCAAGCCACGGAGGCTAACTCGTTTCCACTAAGCGGTGGTAGTGGGGGTACCGACCGAAACCCTTACACGGAGGTTGGGGCACAACTCCACAACTCAATTGGAGGCTCCCAACAAGAACAACCACAAAGCTTTTACACGGAGGAAGCTTTGAGGTGACCTCTCTTGCCTAAAGCAAGGTCCACGGAGGAGTGAAGCAAACACTAAGTACTTCGGTGGGGTTGTAGATCTATGGATCCTCTCCCAATCTACCAAGTCTTGGAGGATTTGGTTGGCTAGGGAAGGAGATCTATGGAGTTGAAGCTCAGCACCAATGGAGGAAAGAGAGTGTGGACGAGGTAACCAGATCTGAGGTAGGGGACGACTATTTATAGGCTGGCTCGAAATGTGGCCGTTGGAGAAAACTTACCCCGGAAATTCCGGCCAGGGGGCGGAAATTCCGGGGTTCACTAAGGGCGGAAATTCCGGCCTGGGGGCGGAAATTCCGGCCCCCCGGAAATTCCAAAATGGAATTTTCGGCCAGAAATTCCGGCCCTCTCCTGAAAGTCGCACCACAACTTGAGTTAAGGGACTTAGCGAAAAATCGCGGGGGGCAGAAATTCTGGAATTTCCGGCCCCCGGAAATTCTGGGTTAACAGAATTTCCGGCCCCTTACCTGCAAGATGCACCACGGCCTTTAGGAAGAGACTTAGTAGAATTTTCGGGGGGCCGGAAATTATGAAATTTCCGGCCCCCCGGAAATTCTGCTAGACCAGAATTTCTGGCCCCCTTACTGCACGTTGCACCACAACGTTTCGTAAAGGACTTAGCCGAATTTCGAAGGGCCGGAAATTATGGAATTTCCGGCCCCCGGAAATTTTGTTCAGGGGCGGAATTTCCGGCCCTGAAACAGAATTTCCAGCCCTGCAATTTTCTCTCCTTTGGGTGATTTCAAGCCTTTCTACAGCAGTCCCCATTCCCACTCTTCTTCACCATCAGTCTTGTGCAATACCTGTAGAATTCCTGCAAAGCTCAGCACAAGGTTAAATTCCTTGTATTGTGATCAAACACCCAAAAACTGAAGGCAATGAATATGTCCTTTCACAAGGCCTTCATGGGGAAGAAAGATGAGTGAGAAGAGAGATTTATGTACTATAAACTATGTTCTATGCTTTGTTTCTGTTCCTAGAATAATTTATATGACTACGTTATGAACTTATGGTATTTTAATGAATAAAATTGATGTACTTTATATCTTCTCTATATGTGTCACACCACATAGTTCATTGTAATGATACAAGCATTAACACGAAAGCACAAAAGGTAACAAATATTCTCACACAAAATAGCAATTGACTCTAGGGTTCACAAAAATTATGAAAATGAAAATAACAAGTTCACAAGCTCAAATGAAGGTCGTGCCTAAACTAAGCCACAAAATGGAGCATTATTGTTCATTGTGGAACAATTTGAGTAACTTGTATTTCTTCTATTGTTTCCTTCAAAGCAGGCAGCAAACTTCTCTGTTCATCTGGATGAAATGATTTCTTCTGCATTGCTCTTGCAGTTTTACTTCCAATGCCTCATGCATTTTTCTCTTGCAATACCTCTTGCATTTTCCCTTGCAGTGTTCTAAGTTTGCATCAGGTCATTTATGACAATATTAGACTGTAGTTAGGTTCCCTCTCTAGTTTTGTCTATCTTGTCTTTCATCGCCAAGTGGGTACCAAATCTTGCCACACACACTTCCACCAACATAGATAAGTACATCTCCATTGTAATTTACTTGTTTGTTGAGTGCATCTTTGTCATTCTATATTGCTATGGACAATTCCCAATACATTTTAATAGTTATGTACCTCTTAATAATTTTTATCTTAAAAATAATTACCGTCTCAAACTCCTTGGATGAATTGAATTTATAATGAATAGCCTTCTCATATGGTTGATTGGATAATGTTGGTTTGATTCCATCAGCTTGGCCTAGCTCTCTACATGCTATAAAAGGTCATTTTCCCCTTATTATAGGACATGGATGTAGTCTCTGCTCGAGACGATTAAAAAGTCACGTATCTTTGGTCCAAAAAAAATCAGTAGTCTAAACCATCGGTAAAATAGCGGAACTATTACATCCTTTACAAAATTGCCGATGGAAGAGGGTCAAAATACCATCCCGTAACAGAATAAATCATGATGTACTGTCATCTATTTATCATCAGGGATTCATCGCTACACCTGAGGCGCCCACCCCTTTGTAAGACTTATCTGCCATTGACGAACACCACTGAGTGTTAACCTTGGCTATCACTATTCCCCATCGGGTATTTCCCCTTATAACCAAGTGTTTCTTATCAGCTGCCAGTTATGGTTACTTACAGTCGATCGTATTGTGAACCATCGGCAATTTACGTTGCCGGTAGGATATTTCATTTGATACATGAGTGTTGCTTTTATCCCGTCGGGTATTTGACAGAACCGTCAGTTATTCATGGACATACTCGAGTGGCAGACTAATATTGTAGGAATTTAGTTGCACCATCGGGCATTAGTGTATTAGATGATGGGCCATAGGCTATTAAGTTTCGCTGTCAGAAAAGAGGAGATTTCTCGTATTATTTCACAATTGGGATGATATATATGCTCTTATGTTTATTTTGTTACATGAGAGAAAGGCACATACAATAGTCTAAATGTTTCAACCATACAAACCAAGCAATATCCATCAAAACAATTCATAAGAATTCAGTGTACTCTTTTCAAGTCCTTTAATAAAAAGTAGTATTGATACACTGTATGGATACTAAATATGAAACATATTGAATGAATATCTGTGGTGACTTAGCCATTGTGTATCATTAAGCCAAAATATTGTACAGTGTGAAGAAAGTTCGCGTCGATAGTGTGTCAACTTAAGTTGCATCTTCCTCAATTTTGATGGTTTGATATTTTTCTCTCATCAAGTCTGAATGTTCCATCAATTAAATGACATTCTTATCCTCGCGAGAATATATGTTGCTTCAGTCCTTTGTGTATCATTAAGCTCGTAAATTTTTTTTATGAGTGACGTTCCCTTTGATAGTACAACAAATGTTGTGACTATATTAATCTTAAAATTCCACGAGTCTGAATTCTAATTTTCTGCAGGAGTTTTGTGAGAGTGTTGATCTGATGGCAGTCAAATAAATTTGTGTACTCAATCATACAAATAATGTACGTAGTGCGACTAATGTTGTGACTTCATTAATTTTAAAATTTCATGGCTGTGAACTTTGGTAGGCGTTTTATAAATATGTTGGTCTGATGGCATTCATTGGTGTTTTGTGCATGTGTTGGTCCAATCGAATAAATTTGTCACTTGCATGTACTCAATTATAGAAAAATCATAATCCCTCTGCCCGCCAATTACCCCTTGTTATTGCTAGGTTTGGTAAAAATAAATTATTATAACTTTAACCAAATAAACTTGAAAAATATCAACATCTAAAAAATAAAATCCTTATTATTAGAATCATCGTAAGTCATAAAATGTATTTTGTTATTATATGATATTTGTATTGTAGATGTTGATATTTATCGCTATATCTTTGATCAAACTTTACAATTTTTAACTATAATTGGCATGCAGCTAAATAAAACAAAGAAAGTATATTGATCAATAGTTAATATTTTTCTACATTATCCGTATCCTAGCAGTTTCTACCACTGCCATTATGTTCTAACTAAGTATTTATTTCCTTTGAAATGAGACCATTCCAGACATTAGCATCTGATGGCTTTTTTTTTATAGAAGAAGACTCCATGAGATACCTAATATTCAGTCTTCCATGGGACTCGAACTCACGTTGGCTGAGAGCAAGGCTTGCTCCCAAGCCACCAGGCTACTGCCCAACTCTCTTTTTTATTTCCTTTGCAGCTTGCACGGTTTAGCCATTTTTCTTGTCACATGACAACTAAGGACTTTTGTATGGGGTTGGTTATTTTTTTCTTGCATTTATCATGTTGAAGCTATATGGAGTCTCGTACGGGGCTGGCTTTTAAAATCACACTCGTCGGTATTTACGGATATGTGTCCAAACATAACATATATTTTATGTGATCTTGTAACATATATTGTGTCAAACATGTGACTATCAGTTATATATTTTAAATCTGACCATCAAAATTTATATAGATGATGTGGATCAATGCGGTAGCTCTATTAGACACTCATATATTGCTTTTATTGTATAATAGATAGAACTGATAAAATTTAGTCTTTAAGTTATTGTTCATTGTGAACATTTCCCAAAATTCACACGTATTGTGCTTCTGTCTATCCTGTACATATATGAATATTTTTTGGAAGTATTTGAAACTTGCTTTTTTCCGCTAATTTGTGAATATCACGCTCATGACACATGGTGATCTTCATTTTTCCGGTACATATATGAGTATTCTGAAGGTAAACAAGAATTTCCAGTAATTCCCAACATCCACACGTGTAAGTTATGAAGTGGAGAATGCGCTTTTGATCTGGGCTTCTGTTGGGATAAACCGAATTGCATGGTGCTACACTCGATCAGATTAATTATGTGCTAATACAATCAATAGTTACTTGGCGCGTTACACCCGTTGAAGCCACACTAGTAGACATATGGTAGATTTACACCAACACCTGTTCTAAATATATAGCATGTTGTGTACATCGAGAGGTGAGATTGTCTCAAGGATTCGGCGTCTCCTCCAGTATATGGAAGGGGTCACTCACAATCTTGATGTATTTCCGAAGTTGAAAGCCAGCAACAATCTTTCTGTGTGTTACTTAATAGCGTGGTCGATACTTAAATGTTTACTTGCTGAAGGTTGATTCTGATGATTTCGCCATCCTCTGCATTTTCTTGGAGGATATCCATCAGCTTGAGCCTACTGATCCTTAGAACCTGAGATAGTTTGGTCGTCCGGAAAGTGAACGCTTGTGGCTTGTTACACAGTACTCCGATCTCACCTAGCAGTCCTCCCCCAGTTGCTTTTCCATAGACCTGAAATACGCACATTAGCAATAGGTGCTTCAAAGAAAAACATTGCACTTTGCAGTGCATCAGTTTTAGAAAATGAGTGTCAGGAATTCAGCAAATGTTACCTGCTCCGTTCCATCTAGGAACGCCACAATATCCTGTCAATGAACATGAACATTGATCAGTACTCAAGTGGTACTAGGTTAGTGCATTGATCAATGATCATAACGTGATAAATCTATAGTAAGATTCAGCATACCACTTCTCCGGTGACAAGAAGGTGCAGGTCCGATGGGTACTCGTTCTGCAATATGATGTCCTCCTTTGGGGCGAAGTACTCAGCTACCATCTCAGTTACCTGCATATATAGTTGAACCAGATTTAATCTGTGAGTACCCTTCGATTCTTAATTACATCTCCATAAAAACTTAAGGCTTTTACTAGCTAGCTTCTTACCAGTTGCTGGATGAAACTCGAGGAGACTCCCTTGAACAGGTAAGCTCCATGAACCACTGGGTAGAAGAGATACAGAGAAATGCTGGATCGCATCGCCTTGGGTAGTATGTCCAGCGTATCCTGCTGCTTGAGCCCCTCTGCCTTGAACCTTAGGCATATGTGGTTCAGCATCTGCTCCTCTATCGGCCGCGGCAGCTGGTTCCTCGCCGCGAATTCGGAAGCTGCCTGAATCATGTCCCTCTGCATTTCATTTCAGGTCCAAGCTATTAGCTAGCCATGATCGTAGCACAATCAGTTTGCATACTCCATGTTTAGTTGCAGAGATAATGCATGGAGGTGATCGATCAGACATACAAAGTCTCTGGTGCGGCCGGTGCTGTGGACGACGAGGTTGGTCATGTTGCCGATGAGGTAAGCTGTGAGCCAGAGGTTGAAGAGCATGTAGGAGATGCCGAAGAGCATCTCCCTAGCGTTCTGGGCGTGGAGGTCACCGTAGCCGGTGGTGGTCATGGTGGTGATAGACCAGTAGATGCACGTCACATACCGCTCCCACAGCCCGTCCTCCCTGAAGTCCGGCATGACGGCGCCTATCCAGGTCCTCGCCGGGTTCGGGTACCTGTCGGCGATCAGGTAGTTGATGCAGCCGGCGCAGTGCACCGCGAACAGGGTGACCTGCATCCATCCGCGATGCATATGCATCAAGAACTACAACACGGTACAGTAGAGTAGAGGGACGACAGAAAGGAAGGGACGATGGAGAATCTGAACGTACTGAGATGAGCTTTGTGCAGCGTATCACGGCGTAATTGAAGCGGATGTCCTTTTCAAGCCTAGGGAGTGGTAAAGCACCATGTTAATTTTGTTGCATGTACGTCAGACCAGTGACCACTGTAGTGCACAGTGCTTAACCAGATTCAGATATACGTACCTTGCAAATAGGGAACTGACTCTGCGCAACCGCCAGAGGCGAAGAACATTGAGGGACCTGAAGCCGATGCCGTGCTTGTTGAAATGGTGGTTGATGGAGTGGAAGGGGACAGTCGAGCACACATCGAAGATGAACCAAGTCGACAGATACCTGCAAACCAAAGAAAGGCTACATTCATGCATGCTGCACTGCCAGAAACTAACTGTCTGAACTCTGGAACAGTAGGAGCACCTGAGCGCGATCTTCTTCGGATCGTCGACGACAAGGTAGGACTTCTTGTCGACGAACGGCACGAAGAAAGTGAGGACGATGTCGACGGCGAAGAAGGCGTTGACGACGTCGTCCATGACGAAAGGCGCACGAGGAAGGTACCTCATGAACGCGAACTCCAGCGGGCATATCCACGCCGAGTACACCACCAGCAGGATCAGGAACGTTTCCCACACCCTGCAAGTCAAAACAGTTCTTGATCATCATTCATGCCTATCTAACAGTACTGCTATCCAATCATATGAGCAAATGAAAAAGCTACTACAGTTTTGCGTACTTGTATCGCGGATCGTAAGGCCAGACAAGGTACTTCCTGAGCCTGTTGGGGGCGCTCTGGTGCTGGGCGGCGGCGGCGCCGAGCGACGGCAGGAGATCGTTGGGGACGGTGCTGACATTGAACTCGGTGCCTCTGCCTCCATCGTAGCATGGGAAGCAATGAGTCCGCCATGACCCCGTGCGAGAGGAGGAGGAGGAAGACGAACGCGCCATTTTGCTCGCTCGCCGCTCGCTGCAATGGCGGTTGCTCGTGTTCTGCCGAGGGACGCCGCGGCCGCACCGGCGTATTTATACCGGCCGGAACAGCACCCCCTTTTGTTTCCCCGTACTATGTGCCGTTCCGTGCCTCTGACCAAAACGGTTCTGTGGAACAGGAAACAACTTTAGGAATGCGATAACTTGCCTTTGGTCTTGTCACGGTAGACATTGCGATGGGTTGGAATCGCCTGATGTCTCGTGTCCCTCGGTACGGGTTCATGGTCTCATGGACTTGTCGATCACAGATTGCGTACTTGGCCAATCGGTGGCACAGCCATTACCGTAGTGGTGGTGCACACGGGGAGGCAGGGTTTCGATTGGGCATAATTTCTTTCAGTTGCATGCAGTTCTGAAGTTAAAAGCGTGCCGTGATAACCAGATTAGAATGGGATCTCCTGCAAATTGTTGTTTGTCTTTTTGTAAAGGGTGATATGCCATTGCATGTCTTCTCGTAAGTGGGGCAGATCACGCCATGCTAGACATGAATGAAATGTTGGAGTGGCATATTTGAAAGGACTACTTCTAAACTCTATCATAATAATACTGTGTAGATATTGATGATATTTTTTATAAAATAGGGGTTAACTCTGGCCTTTGCGTCAACAGATGCACACAGCCTAATTATGTCCATTGTATTGTATCACATAAAGTTGATACATGAATCAGCCAACCAAAAAACTTGAACATATGACAACTAAATATGAGTGAGTCTGCTAGTATACCATCATCTAACCTGGTTGCAGATATCCTAATCAACCCTTTGAGACTTCATCATAGAGTGATATAGCAAGTGTGTTTTCTCACACATGGGTAACTCGGAAAAAGTTTATTTCTATACTTCTCTCCTCTAGCGACCCTACAAAGTAAAGATTATTACCTTCTGTCTCCAACTTCACTATAGTGGTTTCAGACACACGACATTCTTGTATGAGTTAACAAACAAAAAATATAAAGTAAAAATGAATGCAATGGGGCCAGAAAAGTGTGGCTGTAGTGCGGATGTGTGCAAACTGTTTATGAAAGCTAAATATGAAAACTAAATGCAATAGATATTTTTGTATTTTCGAATTAATAAATTATAGATAATAAAAATGCACGTAAAGTAAAGTAAAAGTGTGCTTTTATGGTTTAAAATGGATTGGGGTTCATGTATTCACTTACTTGTTGACACTGTGGAATGAATGTAGCTTTTCTAGACAAAATAAATCAACACATTTTGCACGTAGTGTTTTATTTGCGACGTACGAACATTTAGATGGTTCAAATAATCATCCTCTAGCAACAGAAAACTCCACAATACTAGAATTTAAGTGACAACACTTTTGTGACAACACAGTGCCATGGGTACTTTGACATGACGTTGGACTATTCATGCTTTACCTCGAACAAAGAAGATCACCTTTTCTCTCACTAGGAAAACATAGCACACCTTATTGTGTTCTCCTAGTGAGGTAAACAACGGAAAAATAATTCAATAGTGGTTCCCAAATTTCTGTCACTATCCAGTTGCCACTACTAGTTTAGTCCATCTAATACACGCAATGTCACTGTTTGTGTCCTAGGATTACTAGTTTGATCAGAATATGTATACATGAACAACGTAATAATATTCATCTAGAAAAACATCAAATACATATTGGACATTGCATCTCATTATATATAAAATTGTCATAAGATCCACCAAAGTGCAATTACATCGAGGATCATATTAGCATACAATCTAAAACATCATAATAAGAGATAGAGATAGATAACACAAGTTACTACCAGAAACCCAGTCTCTATGGTGGAATCTACTCCCCTCTCATCATTATGGCAATGGATATGATGTCTGAGGGGGCGATGACGCAACCAGGGACGGCTCTGGCGATGTTTTCCCATCTGATCTTCACCGGAGGTGAAGTCTTTGTCTCTATTTCATGGTTTCTCTATTTTGTTGTTGCCTCCTTGCAAACTCACAAAAACTAGGACTTAGATAATCTGTATTGGGTCAATACAGATAGACACACAAAATATTGATGGGTTTTAAGCTGGGAGGGGCCAGAACCACCTCCTAGGACCATTTGTCCCCACTAGATGGATCCAGTGGGCTTCGAGGCCGATGTGATACTGATGCAATATCAAAATCTTGTTGGGTCTGGGTATTCTGCCTCTTCCACCGTCTCCGAGGTGGATACCATGGATCGGTATGGATCCTCCTCGGTGGAGCTGAGCATAGAGCTTCATTGACCTCGACCAACCCTAGGAGGAGCGGGTGGCTCGGCTAGAGGGAAAAACTAGTGAATACTTACTAAATCAGGCAAAAGGATAGGGCAACAACCAAAATTTGGCTTTTCAACATGTACCTCATTTTAAATGCATATAGTTGGTTCATTGCTTCTGATATGTCTTGGTGAGTTGTTATTCTGGGGGTTCGGAATGTGGGGATTGATGAGTCTATAAATAGAATTAAAAATTAAGTTATGTTCAGAAAATAAATGCATGTTGAAACCCTACATATTGACGATGAAGATAATGCTAGAGAAGAGTTGTATCTGAAAGGATGAGATGTCGCCTAGAGGGGGGGTGAATAGGCGTTTTAAAAACAATTACGGAATTGGCTTGAAGGAATGCGGAATTAAACTAACATTTATTTCTTCAAGCACAAAACCTAAATATGCTAGGCTCAACTAAGTGCACAAAAAACAAGTAGAGATAAGCAAGATAGCACAAGATATATTTCACAAGTGATAAACAAGATATAAGTACTTCAAGCACGAAGGCTATCACAAGGAAATAAACTCGGGTATAGAGATAACCGAGGCACGCGGAGACGAAGATGTATCCCGATGTTCACTTACATAAAGTAAGCTAATCACCGTTGGAGAGATGTGGGAAACCACGAAGGCCCCCGAATGCCACGAAGGCTCACCTTCTTCTCCGAGTCCCCCACGAAGCTAGGGACCCCTTCTTATGGTTAGCTTTTCCTCCACTCCGGAGATGGCAAGCTCCACAACCACTTCACAACTCCCACGAAGGGAAAGCCCGGGCCTCTTCACAATCTTCCACGAAGAGGTCACCGAGGCACCAACCGCCAAGCCAACTAGGAGGTCACCCTCCAAGAGTAACAAGCTCACGGTCTCTCACTCGAACAAATCGTAATGGAGAGCTCAACACTATGCAAGGATGCAAAGCAAGAACACAAGGGAAAGTGCTCAAATCCTTCTCTCTCAAATCCCACCAAAGCAACAAATGCTATGGAGGAGTTAGAGGAAGAACAAGGGTGGAGGTCAACCAATGACTCCAAGATCTAGATCTAATGGGTTCCCCTCACTTAGAGGGGGAATTGATTGGTGGGGATTGTAGATCTAGATCTCCTCTTCCAAATCTCTCAAAAATATGCAAGAATCATAGGAGGGAAGGGAGAGGAAACAAGCTCAAGAGATTTAACAATGGAGGTGAGAGAAAAGCTCAAGAACACACTTAGAACACAATTCAACCGTTGGGGAAGAAGGCCCTTTTATAGCAAATCGAAATAGGGCCGTTGGGGGCAAATTTCGGGCAAAAACCGGTCAAAAGTCGGTCTCGCCGGGCTCTGCGCCGGACCGCCCGGTGCACAGCCCGGCGAGCGCCGGGCCTGCGCCGAAAACATGTTCTGGAAGGGTTTCCGGCGTAGCCCCGGTACGAGCGCCGGACCGGCCGGCGTACAGCCCGGCGCCGCCGGCCCAAAACCGGCCGCCCGGTGAAAATCCCGGCGCCACCGGATTTGCACCAACTGAAAAACTCGGAAGATGAAAACGGTCATAACTTTTGCGTCCGGACTCCGATTTTAGCAAACTTGGGCTTTTTGAAAAGCTAAGAGAAAGACCTATCCAATGAACCACATAAAGCCCAAGAATTAGTAAGAGGTAAAAAATCAAATAAGGAGAGGTGAGAACCTCCCATAGGAAAGAATCGGTAAATCCTCCAAACCCGAAAACGCAATAAGAGATGCATACGAATTTTGTTTTCAATGAACTTGGACTTGTTGGAAAGCTAACAACAAGCTCAAGAACCTCACAAAGAGAAACACCAATAAGCAACAAAGTAGGGAGAAGCAAAGAATGCAAAGGATTGAGCTCCCTAAGACGATGTGATCAAGTTACCCAACCGAAAGCCCCTCTTGATAGTGCAGCTATCTATCCTATAACCCGGTCTCCCAACAAACACCTTGAGACCTGTAAAAGGAAAACCTAGCAAGGACAAACCTTTGTCTTGCACACCCCGCTTGATCTTGATGATGATGCTTCATGCTTCCGTCAAGTCGGAATGCTTCACTAGATCATTGTTGCTTTGTGAAGACTTCCAATATGCTTCCCCATACACCACTATGGGATACCTTCACTAAGGCATGTCTTCACAATTCCATTATCACCAAATGGATGACAAGCTTCAAGCATATGATCTTCTCGAGATGCTTATCTTGAAACTTGCACTTCTCAACCTTGATGACAACCAGCACTTGGTGTCATCCTTTCATGGGCTATATGAAATCTCACTAGTGATGCATATCCATGACACAATACCTAACCCACATAGACAACACAAACACAAATATGTAATGGGTTAGTTCATAAAGCATAATTGACAAATCATACCATACCATAAGACCGATTGGTCCCAAGTGGCACATTCCTTATGCTTCATGTGTTGACCAAACTAGAATCCAATCTTTGATCTTTGCCTTGGTCAACCTTGAACCTTCTCATGCTCTATCACAGTATCTTGAGCCACATAAAGAATTCTTCATTTGATTGCATGCTCTAGGTATTAGTCAATCATATCTCAACTCATGAGACCATCATGACCTCGACATAGAGCCATATATTGAATTCTTCTCTTGTAACCAAACTCTCAAGATCTTGAGACACCTTGGCTAAACACATAAGCTAGAGCACGGATTACTTGAGTTCTACACAAGAACTACATCTTTATTTCTTCTTCTTGATCATATTGGATTCATCTCTTCTTATTCAATGATCTTGATGCCAATACTTAAGATATATCTTTATCTTCATGGCATCCAAGCCTTGAATCCAACACACGGACTTCAAGCAATTCCTATGAACAATTCCTTCATAAAAAGCTTAATGAAAACATTAGTCCATAGAGATTGTCATTAATTACCAAAAACACACTTAGGGGCAATTTACCCTTACAATCTCCCCCATTTTTGGTAATTGATGACAATCTCAACAAGAGGGTTTATATAATGAATGATAGAAACTAATATGCAACTTATCCGAGAATAAATTGCATACAAGAGGTTGTATTTGATATGGTCAAGTAACACGAAGCTACTACCGCATATCAAAATCAATTGTACTCACATAAACTACAACAAATATGGTTGATGTGAGTGCAACCAAAATATATAGAGCAAACTCCCCCACAATATATGCATGTGTGATGAACTTAAATTTCATTGCATACATTGTCAAGATAAACCTTTGATGGAGTTTACACTATATATTCAACCATGCAAAATATCTAACAAAGAAGAGATGCATGAAAGGCAAACACTTAAGCACAACCAAACTTAAGTATAAAAACCATTTCCCTTAAACCCTCTAAACTTCTCCCCCATTGGCAACGATTGCCAAAATGGATGAAGGAATTTAGAAGGCCAATATAGTATGAGTTCCTCCCCAAGATGTGCATTTCTCATAAAAATGAGTAAAATCATATGCACTTATCAAATTAACAATATTTGGAGGAAGTCAAACCATATTGAGGATCAAAGATTGCAAAAAGATGACATAGTGAAGGAAGCTTCAACGGATGAAGCAAGCAAGCAATCAAGAGACCCAAAGAACCAATTGGACACAAGAAGATGTGATGATAAGAGCTACTAGGTGCCTTAAATGAAATAAGGAAGCTCCCCAAGGTTCATGCATAAATTTGATTTTTTGTTGTATTTGAATACAATATGCATAGATATGGAATCCTCACTCCCTCTATATCATTTAAAAACAACAACCATGAGCATGAGAGAATACAAAAGAATCAATACGCTTATCAAAGTGAACTTTAGTCCAAAAAGATTCATGAGATATGAGTGCGAGAAGAAGCAATAAAGAATAAACAAGCACTCATAAATCAAGTTCTTACCAACACCATCAAGAACAAAATGGATAAGAAAGATGGTCGGCAAAGAACGAGGATATCAAGGGAAGAAATTAACACTCTTATGCATATACATTTCTAAGTGGACAAAAAATCATGATGAACAATCCACAGAGGAACATGTATACCCAAGAGGTTAGTTGAAATTAAGGAAGACATGATATCCAAGAGAGAGTCATAGAATATACCAAATAACTTTGCTAGAAAGCATATATAGCACAAGGCTCCATTTTCCATTATGGTATATTAATAAACTCCCCACGCAAAATCATCAAAGCCATAACAACTAGCAATAAGGGATCAAAAGATAGTTGGGATGCTTCGAAAGGCAACAAGCATAATAGAGAAGGGAACACCTTGAAACATTATCTATATTGCACATGAGAGAGCATTGAGGAATTAATATGCAATAAATTGCTAAAAAGGCATATTTGGGATTAGTGAATCATAAACATGATTTTATATACTCCCCATCATATGCAATCATCTCAACATGCTCATATATACAATAAAGAGATTTCTTTATAAGACCTTTGCAAGAACCAAAATATTTGCAAATAAATATTATCATGCCAAGAGCCAACCTACAAGAGTTGGGATGCTAGAAAAGTATGCATGAAAATTATACTTGTTACCGAGATAGCAATGATGTGATGTGGTAGATAGGAGTTCACCGATCATCCTAGCTTGTTTCCAATAATCATATGGTGATAGCACCTTCCTTATAAATGAGACAAGCATCCATTGCATCTCCAATGTACCTAAGACAACATTCAAGTACATCTTGGTCCCCAAACTTATTGGGTCCAAAGTGGTTAGACTAACCACAATACATATGATAGACTCCATATAAACATGTGCATAGTTAGAGATGAAATTTGAATTTCATGCACATCTTAGCCATTTAGGATTTGATGGAGTATAATATATATATTGGATCAAAGAAAGCAACTAAGACACAAAATTAAGCATAAAGAGAATATGCATGCACCTAGCTTTCAAGATCCAAAGAAGATACAATTTAGACAAAAACACCAAGAGTACAAGGAGATATAAAAGGTGTGGTAAAACACATTAGTTGTCCAAATAGTATCAATGGAACAAATCAACAAATGATTTATTCAACAAAATTCAACAAATGAACCTAACAACTTATTGAGCATGAAAGAATAAATAAATAAATAAAAGCATGCTCAAAGATTTATCTCATTTGAGCAAATAAATCATAGAAGAAGGAATGAGATAACTAACTCCCAAAAGAGCAAGGTTCCAACAAATAAACCAAACCCTCTACACTTTTCATAATGGCACAAGTACCGAAAAGAAAAGGTTTGTCTTACAACAACACACACTTGATGTGGATCAAGAGATGAGACAAAGTCAAGCAAAAAGATCCTCAAGAAGGCAAATAAGATAACGGGAGTCAAAATAATTTCTTGGAAAGAAATAAGGGCAATAAGAGGCAAATTCCAAGGTGAAGATAATCTAGAAGAATTACCACATATATATATGAATACCAAATGTCAGAGACAAGAAGTTCATATTGGAATTATTTTCTGGTGGTGTATTGCAAAGATATTCAAGATCAACTTCACAATAAAAGGCATATGGTTAAATATTCAATTTAAGCACCATGCACGAAAAAGGATTCATGGTAGCTCCAATAATAGACAAACAATCATGTAAGCAATGATTAGAGTATCTTGAAGCAAACGGTTTCCTACTTATGATATAGAGAAATATATTTGAGTAAAACCCCACCAAGAATTCTTACTCAAACCAAGACCAAAAAAATGAGCAATAAAATCTTTTAGGAAATAACGGAGCTTGTTTGAGCAAACATGCCACCTAGGAATAAGATAACTTACAATATCAACTCTAAGTGGAAAAATCTCAAATGTTCACATTTCCTAGGCTTGTGATATGCACAAGACATATTACTACCCCATAATGTGATATTAAATTCTTTTCGACAAAAGGCAAATAAAATCCAACTAGAGATAATTAATGGAGATATAGAATTTGAATTTCTCATGAACATGGCATACCACATAGTGACTAGATAATCTTGCAATATCAATACTAAGTGGTATTACTCATGTGCACACATTTATAGGATTGTGAGGTGCCAAAGGCAAATCACTCTCTCAAAATGTGATGTTCCATTAATCACTCAATAAGAGCCAAATAAGATACCATCAAGATGCATTAGAGGCTCGAAGCAAACACACAAGTATATGATGTGCCAAACAACCAACATCTACTTTAATACACAAGATAAGTAGGTATAAGGAACAACATATACAAACACATACTTGGTACAAAACCAAAAACATGCAAAGGGGCAAGTAACTTACAATGTAAAGAGGTTAAGTACAAGTTACCGCAAAGAGGCACATTGGATATAAAATGCTAGTGTCAATGACTTGGCTTGATAAAAATAAAATTAATGAAGATCCCTTAATTCTTCATGAGGTAGCCAAGTCTCCAATGCCCTCCACAAACACCTATTGATCAAGTTTTAGCTTATTGGTCTCCAACCAAGTTGGGTCCTAAGAGGTTAGTCACAATAGGCTTGGCAACCCAAATGGTCCTTTTATTGACACCAGTTTGAGTTCTAACAAACTTGGCAAACACATTGCCATTCTTATCTTTCCTAAGAGAATAATCATCATCAACAATGATAGGATTAGATAAGGTACCGCTTAAGCATGAAGAAGCAAAGTGCCCCTTCTCACGGCAAATATAGGAACAAGTACTTCCCTTTCTCTTCTTCGTTGATTTCTTGACTTGGGAAGCTTCATCTTGTTTCTTCTTGGAAAGTGGCCTATCTTCAACTTGAGGATGTGCTTGAGCTTGACCTTGTGGCCGCTTCCCTTGTTGCTTCTCACTCAAGTGCTTCTTCTTCAATGGGCAAGATCTCACATGATGCCCTTCAATCTTGCACTTGAAGCAAACAATCTTGGCCAAATTCTTGACTTGGTCATGACCCTTCTTCTTCTTGTTGCTCTTGGACTTGTTCTTGTCATTGGAGTTGAATCCAAGTCCACTCTTGTCATTAGGGGATTTTTGCACACTCAAAATATTATCGAGTATGGATTTCCCTTCATGACACTTCTCCAAGTCTTTCTCCAAACTAGTGACTTGGGCCTTGAGCTCTTTGATTTCCTCTACAAGGTTAGTAGTAATACAAGAACTAGAGGAAGTAGAAGCTTCATTGTTAGAGCAACAAGGCATAGCAAGTAATTCATCACAAGATGTAGAAATATTTTGCCTAGACAAATTACTAGGACTAGCACATGGTAATATAGCATTTTGGTTTAAAGTAGTGCTAATGTCCAAATGAGGCTCACAAGATGTTTTCTTAGAGATACTTGCCTCATGAGCTAACTTTAGCCCATTATAAGAGATTAAGAGATCCCCATGAGAGCCCGAGAGCTTTTCATGGCTTTCCTCCAATTTCTTATAATTGCTTGTTAGCAACTCAAGTTGAGCCCTTAGCTCAACATTCTCCTTTAATATAGATGCTTCACAAGAAGTAGAGTTAGTAGCACAAGCATCATTAATAGATTTAGCATTTGTAAGCTCATAAGATTTAATAGATTGAGATAGGCAAGAATTAGTGTGCTTCTCTTCGGATAGCTCTTGGTTGAGGAGATTGAATCTCCATTTCCTCTCATTAACGAGGGAGTTCAATCCCTTAATGGTCTCCTTGTGGTCAAACAAGATTTCCATTAAGTGTTCGACTTTAGCACGAGCATCATTATTACCCCGAAGAGAGGCATACACAATTCCCATCTCATGCAAGAAAGCTTCATTATCATCATCATTATCATCATCATCATCATCACTCTCATCATAAGGAGATGTGTCGGGATTCAAAGTAGGAGTTACCTTTGAGCCGCTTGCCATAAGGCACATGTGAACTTGGGTAGATGATGAGGGAACATCAATTGAAGCATATTCTTCATTTTCGAGTGTAGGACAAGCTCTTGCGAGATGTCCATACTCGTGGCATTCATAGCATTGCCTTCTCTTGATAGAAACCTTCTTGGTTCTTCTATTGATTTCTTCTTTAATTATGTGACCCAATTTTTCTTTAATTTCCTCTACATGGTTAGTCATACAACAACTAGAGGAAATAGAATCATTTTGAGTATGGTCACAACTAGAAACAAGCATATCATCACAAAATTTAATCAAGCAAATTTTAGGAGATATGCAAGGACCTTTAACACAAGAATGAGTAAAGAATTTCTTGCAAGAAGTGTTTAGGTCCAAACTCTCTACACCGTTAGGATTTATAGAGATAGAATCATTGGTGCAAAGAACAAGACTACCATTATCACATATGATTTCTTCACTCACCATATCATTACCTTGTGACAAGTCACATGTTGGTGAAGTGGAAGAACTTGAACAATCATCACGACCGGATGTGGAAGCAACTTGGAGCTCTTCATGATGTGAAGGTGAAGAGAGCTCCTTAGGTTCACTTTCAACCTCAAGAGAAATGGACCCACCAAATGACTCTTCTAGCTCGGTCCATATCTCATGAGACGTCTTGCACTTTGAACCCATCAAGCAAACATAAACTATGGAGCTCACGGACAATAAAATTTCATTAGATACTTGAGCTTCAAGATGTAAATTTTTCTCATCCTCTATAGATAGACTTTGAGGATCCATCGGAGGAGAAAAGCCTACATCTAGAAATCGCTCTGTATTTGGACACAAAGTCCAAAGATTGCAAAGCATGCAATTTCTCCATAAGTTATAATTTATGCCATCAAAAATAATTGTGTCATTGTGCACTAAATAACTAGCCGACATCTTTACTCTCAAGGCGGTGAAGCCTAAACAAGGAGAGACCTTGCTCTGATACCAATTGAAAGGATGAGATGTCGCCTAGAGGGGGGGTGAATAGGCGTTTTAAAAACAATTACGGAATTGGCTTGAAGGAATGCAGAATTAAACTAACGTTCATTTTCTTTGAGCACAAAACCTAAATATGTAGGCTCAACTAAGTGCACCAACAACAAGTAGAGATAAGCAAGATAGCACAAGATATATTTCACAAGTGATAAACAAGATATAAGTACTTCAAGCACGAAGGCTATCACA
This sequence comes from Dactylis glomerata, assembly GCA_007115705.1. Taxonomy (NCBI): domain Eukaryota; kingdom Viridiplantae; phylum Streptophyta; class Magnoliopsida; order Poales; family Poaceae; genus Dactylis; species Dactylis glomerata. Next base: position 5,954,378 of record QXEO01000220.1, on the reverse strand, counting down.
AGGAAATAAACTCGGGTATAGAGATAACCGAGGCACGCGGAGACAAAGATGTATCCCGATGTTCACTTACATAAAGTAAGCTAATCACCGTTGGAGAGATGTGGGAAACCACGAAGGCCCCCGAATGCCACGAAGGCTCACCTTCTTCTCCGAGTCCCCCACGAAGCTAGGGACCCCTTCTTATGGTTAGCTTTTCCTCCACTCCGGAGATGGCAAGCTCCACAACCACTTTACAACTCCCACGAAGGGAAAGCCCGGGCCTCTTCACAATCTTCCACGAAGAGGTCACCGAGGCACCAACCGCCAAGCCAACTAGGAGGTCACCCTCCAAGAGTAACAAGCTCACGGTCTCTCACTCGAACAAATCGTAATGGAGAGCTCAACACTATGCAAGGATGCAAAGCAAGAACACAAGGGAAAGTGCTCAAATCCTTCTCTCTCAAATCCCACCAAAGCAACAAATGCTATGGAGGAGTTAGAGGAAGAACAAGGGTGGAGGTCAACCAATGACTCCAAGATCTAGATCTAATGGGTTCCCCTCACTTAGAGGAGGAATTGATTGGTGGGGATTGTAGATCTAGATCTTCTCTTCCAAATCCCTCAAAAATATACAAGAATCATAGGAGGGAAAGGAGAGGAAGCAAGCTCAAGAGATTTAACAATAGAGGTGAGAGAAAAGCTCAAGAACACACTTAGAACACAATTCAACCGTTGGGGAAGAAGCCCCTTTTATAGCAAATCGAAATAGGGCCGTTGGGGGCAAATTTCGGGAAAAAACCGGTCAAAAGTCGATCTCGCCGGGCTCTGCGCCGGACCGCCCGGTGCACAGCCCGGCGAGCGCCGGGCTTGCGCCGAAAACATATTCTGGAAGGGTTTTCAGCGTAGCCCCGGTACGAGCGCCGGACCGGCCGGTGTACAGCCCGGCGCCGCCGGCCCGAAACCGGCCGCCCGGTGAAAATCCCGGCGCCACCGGATTTGCACCAACTGAAAAACTCGGAAGATAAAAACGGTTATAACTTTTGCGTCCGGACTCCGATTTTAGCAAACTTGGGCTTTTTGAAAAGCTAAGAGAAAGACCTATCCAATGAACCACATAAAGTCCAAGAATTAGTAAGAGGTAAAAATAAAATAAGGAGAGGTGAGAACCTCCCATAGGAAAGAATCGGTAAATCCTCCAAACCCAAAAATGCAATAAGAGATGCATACGAATTTCGTTTTCAATGAATTTGGACTTGTTGGAAAGCTAACAACAAGCTCAAGAACCTCACAAAGAGAAACACCAATAAGCAACAAAGTAGGGAGAAGCAAATAATGCAAAGGATTGAGCTCCCTAAGACGATGTGATCAAGTTACCCAATCGAAAGCCCCTCTTGATAGTGCGACTATCTATCCTATAACCCGGTCTCCCAACAAACACCTTGAGACCTATAAAAGGAAAACCTAGCAAGGACAAACCTTTGCCTTGCGCACCCCGCTTGATCTTGATGATGATGCTTCATGCTTCCGTCAAGCTGGAATGCTTCACTTGATCATTGTTGCTTCGTGAAGACTTCCAATATGCTCCCCCATACACCACTATGTGATACCTTCACTAAGGCATGTCTTCACAATTCCATTATCACCAAATGGATGACAAGCTTCAAGCATATGATCTTCTCGAGATGCTTATCTTGAAACTTGCACTTCTCAACCTTGATGACAACCACCACTTGATGTCATCCTTTCATGGGCTATATGAAATCTCACTACTGATGCATATCCATGACACAATACCTAACCCACATAGACAACACAACACACATATGTAATGGGTTAGTTCACAAAGCATAATTGACAAATCATACCATACCATAAGACCGATTGGTCCCAAGTGGCACATTCCTTATGCTTCATGTGTTGACCAAACTAGAATCCAATCTTTGATCTTTGCCTTGGTCAACCTTGAATCTTCTCATGCTCTATCACAGTATCTTGAGCCACATAAAGAATTTTTCATTTGATTGCATGCTCTAGGTATTAGTCAATCATATCTCAACTCATGAGACCATCATGACCTCGACATAGAGCCATATCTTGAATTCTTCTCTTGTAACCAAACTCTCAAGATCTTGAGACACCTTGGCTAAACACATAAGCTAGAGCACGGATTACTTGAGTTCTACACAAGAACTACATCTTTATTTCTTCTTCTTGATCATATTGGATTCATCTCTTCTTATTCAATGATCTTGATGCCAATACTTAAGATATATCTTTATCTTCATGGCATCCAAGCCTTGAATCCAACACACGGACTTCAAGCAATTCCTATGAACAATTCCTTCATAAAAAGCTCAATGAAAACATTAGTCCATAGGGATTGTCATTAATTACCAAAAACACACTTAGGGGCAATTTACCCTTACAGTATCTAGAGGAAGTAGATGGTTTGTGTGATGATTTGAAAGACATGGGGCTGAGGGGCTAAGGGTTTTCCAGCTTTTCCTTCAAAATCAGAACTCATTTTGAGAACTAACAAACCTCGTTGAGGTCTTGACAAAAAATAAAGAGAAAAAATAGGGTCTTAGCCAAGTAAAATATAATATAGTTTCAAATGAAATGCGGATTTTGGAAGAAAAGAGGTTTTATATACTTGTCTAAGCATTGGCACATCAAATCTAATCAATTATCATGATTTATGTTTTATGGCTATTCTTGAGACCGGAAATCATGAATTTTCCGGAATCCACCAAGTTCCCCAACAGTTGTAAAAAATGTCTCTAGTATGTGTGCAAAACTATCTAGGGAAAGTAGTGGAAGTCATGGTTTGACTTGGGTGACCTCCAGTGTCACTAGATATAACCCTAAATTTCTCAAATCCTCATTTATGTAGCAAAACTTAGAGAATCGAGAAGGGAGAGAGGAAGCAAAAGATTTGGCATTGCTCCCCTTGCCCTACTTGGCAGTGAGAAGCTTCTATGGAGGTTGCTTGGAGGGTAGAAACATAATATCTCCCAAACCGGCTCGAGATTGAAGAAATTCCTTGGTGAAGAACCACCAAAGACCTTCCATGATGATTTGGTAGGTGAATTTGGAGTTTCTAATAGAGAAATCTCATTGGGAGGCGAGGAAGGAATGAGAGATTCGATAATGGAGGTTAGCGGAGTCCAAGAAGAAGACTAGAGAAAGTTCAACCGACCCCCACGACATAGACCATATGTTTGAAAAAAAACGACTATCGGTCCCTAGCCCATTCAAACTGATCCCTTGCCCAGTGCCTTGCCCGGTGTACTGACATAATACCGATAGGCTAGCTAAAACCGCTCAGTAGCATCTCGATCCAATAGACTCCCAGACTGGGATGCCCGATGTAGACTGGCATGGACACCAACAATTACCGATATGGCTCCAGCTAAGCGTGTCATTAGCTATTGGTTTGTGTGTCGTTTAATATCGACAGTCCTGGTCCTTAGGCCGGTGTGCCGATGCTAAGACCAACAACTTGATGAACCCTCTTTTTGGATGGTTTCAATATGGCATGTGCAAAAGGATGGATAGAAAGGGAGATTTAGCACAGACATAAGGGCAGAGATGCATGTTTGTCTAGGCATACCCATTGGACTGTCATTCTTTCAAATAACTACTCCGGGAGACCCTGGGCGCCTAGGGTTCCCAACTAACCCAAAAGTAACAAGATAACTTGGTGAACTTAAGGGGGGATGAAATATTTCTTGGTGAGAATGTAGATCGGGGCCTTCTCTTCCTTTTCCCCAAAGGAATTTTTAGTTGGTTGGTGAAATGAGAGATCCTCCAGATTTGGTGTTTGCATGGTGGGGGAGAGAGAGAGAGAGAGCTTCTAGGTCATATTTCCTTCAAGTAGGTGGAATAGTATGTGTGTTATATGTCAAACTTTTTATTAGCCTTATTTTATTTAAATTATACGCTTGTAATAAATTCAGGTTATATGCATCAATCAGTGCAGCGGGCGGAGGTAATAAAAGATTCTATTTGCTATAAACAAATGTAGTTTCAGAATTTAGTAACAAGCCCAAAAGGTCAATAGTTAGGGAATAGAAGACGTTCGGGTTTTTATTCAAAATATCTATAACTGAGTGGCGCTTATTTCCTGAATACGAGGTTTTGTAAGCAAACTTACTCGTAAAATAATGAAAGTTAAGGGCCAAAATTTCCAATTCAATGCTAAAAGCTATACTTTTAGTTTCAAGTAAGCTTGGAAGTATTCACTGTATTAAGAAGGCGCTACAGTAGAGCAAACGACCTTACAATGAGGAGAGAGTACGCATATGCTCCTAATTCTTTTGAATGCAATCATGCACTACAACACTAGTGTTGATGTCAAGTTATTTGAGAGCAAATGATTGCTTGTTTGATATACTTAAGGATATGATCAATGTCATGTTAGGAGTTGTGGATAAGGATAACCGGCGTATAACCCCAAGTGTCAATGGCACATGAATCTGACAAGGTGTCGTTTTTTTCCTAGAGAAACCGTATAATTTGCCCCTTTTACACTGAGATTAGTGACATCCAAGTATCATCACTTGTTGGACCTGATGGAACTAAACAGGATTTGTTGAAAGGCAATGGAATTAAATTAGGCACTGCTGGTCAGAAATACTGCAGCAAATAGTAGGAACCTAGACCCTAAGTATATGCTGAGTGCTGGCTAACCAGTGCTTTCATTTTGGGGACCTCTTTAATTGGGCGGCCTTCTTCCCCAACGCTTGCTTCCTCTCCAGCCATTCCATATGGCACAGATGCACGGGCGCTTTGTGCCTTATTTTGCTCCTTTCATGGAACTCTGCTTGTGGTGAATAACTAAAGCAGCCATCGCTTTGATGATGAATTCGCTCTTTTGGATCAATGAGATAGGAAAAGCGACATGAACAATATATCGGCTCCAATGAAGCAAGATTTTGCATAGTGTTGATCCCGTGAACTCAGCTTTGATAGGTTCTAGTACTTTGCTCATGTCCGTACTGCCTACGCCCTACTTAGACGGCAGTAAAATATACTCCTATATCCCTTGAGTGCGGAAGACCATCCTTTCGATAACACTGATTGCCATGGACTTAATTCCGATCTCGTTCCGCTGTCCCGATCTGAACCGCCAATTGCAGGACACGGTCTAAAATTTTCTTCAGCGAAACAGAAGGAAAACAATACGTGTAGCCTTTTTCTAGCAGGAAGTCTGGTCTGAACTCCGAACTCTGAACTCTGAACGTCTATCCTCTTCAGTGACCTTCATTTCCTGTGGATATTTTTCTGTCACCAACTTAGATACTGAGGAAGAGACGCCTCACTCCGGCGATCGGTGACGGATATCAGGGGGGAAACGATAACATCGTCCCCAAGCGGAAGCCGGCAATCGGTATCTCCTTCTGTATGACTTCCGGTCCCCTGTTCTTGCTCAGAAACGGCATGAATCGTGCTCGTGGAAGCGATCACGAAATCATGTATAGATCGATCTGTCGTCGTGGGGAAGAAACAGAGCCAGCCTCCATTGCTGACACATGGAGACTATCACAGGTCTAGCTTAGAACCAGGAGTGCGCCCAAGTTCCATCGCCGATGATCGATCACAAGTCTGCTGGAAGTGTGCGGGACATGGAACCCATCAACGCACCCAAGGTGTTCGATGGTGGGCTCGTGCCGCCCAGCGCGGACCATGTACGTTCTGGCAGCCGCACGCACCCATCTCAGATCATGCGCCTTTGCACCGCGGCGCCAACGCAGCTCTCCAGCTTTGCCCAGGCCTGCCCGTCCACCAACCAGCCATTGCATCTACAGATCGATTTTACTGCAAACACCAGGCACGCCGATGATGTTCCCGGTAGTGCCCTGTAGTGACCGCTAAACCAGTACCATATCGCCGCCGTCTCCACTCGCCTTCCGGCCGTACTTGCAACAAGGCATGTGGTGTGCGCCTGCCGGGACATGGATTTGCAGGCGAGATGACCACACCGAGCTTGGCATCAGACTTTCGCGTAGATAGCTCTGCTCGCCGGCCAGTCAGTGGATTCAGCTGAGATCTCCTCGTGTGCGTGCAGGCGCATGCAGCACCAACCTTTCCTGCCAAATCCATCGGTGTGATCGACCACCACCAACGCGGTACTTGTATATAGCCTGGTTGCTATCGTGGAACTGTGCTGAGTGACGCGGTGTCTAGTCCAACCCATGGTCATGTCTGTCCCATAGAGCCATGGCATGGCATGGGACATTGGCATCTAGACTCTACGGCCAGCATATGCTACTCGCTAGAAGGGAAAAAAATAGAGTATGCTGCTCAATGCATACCATTTAGAGTTTTTCAAACCTGCATTTTTTTCTCCTATAAAATGCAAATAGTGATAGGTAAAGTTGTGTACAGACACTTGCAAGATTACACCCCAAAAGTATTCTGTTTGTGTTATGAAAAAGGAAAAAACATAAAAACAACTAGAAAAGAGAATTATCGTTAGCCTTTTCTTGTAAACTACATAGATGGCTATACCATTGACGAATTCTGTAAACTAGAAAATCATTTGTAGAAAGCAAGTATGATTTGCTAGTCCTGATTAATCATTTCTCTCCTTTCATGATTTGTTAGATTAACGTGAAGGGGTTCTGCTTTTTGCCTATAGGAGTGAGGTCTGACAAAAATATTGTAAGAAAAACCTATAGGAGTGATACCTAGAAGCATTGGAACTTGGACGAAAATTTGACATCACTCCAATATGCATTAAAAACAGGTGAATAAATCTGGAAGAAGGCCTGCAATAAGTAGTCCTCCAAATCAAATGCATATAACGTGAATTCAGAAACAAGGGTGTAAAAAGTTGTTACATACACATTTTGGTGATCTCATCTCTTAGTCAAAAGGACCTTTATAGGGATGATTAACACCTTTAGAGTAAGTATAATAGATTCTAGTCAGCAGGCTATAAGCTAGTCTACGTAAGCAAAAACCATAGTTAGAAAAGAGAGAATAGAGAAAAGAGAAGGGAGCAGGTACTTATTCTACAGACTGGCTACAACACAACACACAAGACCCATATACAGTCATGCACACGCTCTAAGCCGGCTCTTCCCCTTACATGCAAATATTTTTATTTTTATTTTGAATATTACTTCTACAGAAAAGTATGAGGCGGTAGTATGAATGTTCTCCATTTAGAACTAAACAAACAAATATGCATGTGTAATCTGGAAATTCAAAATATGGACAACCCAAGGACACATGATCTGAACAATGTGTACCAAGACCCTCTCAGCCTCTAAATCCCCTACAAATATACATGGCTTGTTCTGGGGGTTTCAGCTAGGTAAGCAACGAAGGAGCAGAATCAAGATACTCTTACATATTAATTTGGAAAGGAACTAACTAAGAAGCGGGGGACAATTAGAAGCCACCTGGGAAGAGAACAGTAATATAGTGAAGCAAGTAAGACATCTCTACCATTGTCTGATGCCTGCCTATGTCATAATAACTGTTTAGATGAAATTGGTATGAAGTAGAAAAGAGGAGAAAATCAAAATAAATCGATGTATATTACATAAATGGTCATAGCATTGACAAGTTTTTGTAGGTACGGATACTCCATGAATATCTATCAATGTACTACTTTTGATTTATTTATTTTTGGAAAAAATCTTAGGCCTCATTTTGCACAGGTGGTTTAAATGGGTATTTTCAAGATAAACCCCATAGGGTTGGGTGAAAACACCGGTCACACCCAATCCACTTGATTCCACCCTAAGGCCTTGTTTACTTCTAGAGTATTTGAGGGGATGGGAGGGGATTATTTTGTATCCTGGAATTTTCCCGATAGGTTGTTTACTAGTCCGGGTTTTGAGGGGATAATCCCGGGATATCCCCACAAATCCCCTCCACTCTAGTGTATTTTTGGCTAGATTAAAAAACTCTCCATTATGGTAGAGTATTTTTGGGAAAGAGTATTTGAGGGGATTTGAGAGTATTGGGTGAACACCAAATCCCCATATATCTCCACATTTTTTGGGGGTGAAAATACCGAAGAAGTAAACAAGGCCTAATCCACTTTCACCCCTAGCCCCCTACTCCAGTTAGTCTGTTTGCACACAGGGATCATCATTGAACCAAAAAATCAATATTTTTACAGAATGGCAACGATTGATATCCAAATAAACAATGCCCAGATTCAATGGCGCTTGAATAAAGATGCAATTTTTATACTAGCGAGTGAATCTAATGGTAATTGCGTCATAAAATTCTATGCGGCAATGGTACCGGATTACAACGGAACGAGCAATAGACAAAGCACTATATTTCACAGTAACCCAGACGGACATGACAATTCTCGTTAATCTGAAGCTGCTTCATCTTAACCTAGCATTGACAATGCAAACATTATTCACTGTATGTCATCCCAGCATTTAAACAAGTCATGTTCTATCTGATCCTACTAAATAAACAGTGCCCTGTACTGAGCACAGGGGGTGCATTAACACAAGAAGCAGCCCAATGTTCGGAGTGGTTGTTACAGAGCAATGACACAAGCTCCAGGCTTACAAAGGTAGAGGGTAGTAGTCACTTAGTCACGTTCTACACTGCCATTTTGAAACAAGAAATATCTACAGTACTAAGTGACTGTCATATAGCATAGCATCAACTGCTCAAGCTTTCTGCTTCTTACCAGGACCAAACAACAGAGCGCTATAACACTGGACACTGCCATAATTGATGCCAAGGATTTGGTGCATTGAGGTGGTGTGGTGATTGATCTATTGATGCAGAGGCCGAGGTTATACTTCCCTTGTAGAAAAAAAAAACTACTCTAGCAAAGCATAAACCAGTCTGAAGATGATAATAAACTCCACATTATCAAAAGTATAAGCTCTTTCAAACTGCTTCATGATCAGTTCTTACAGAAGGAGAGAAGTACAGAGCCGTAACATGACCATCCTAAGAATCACATAATAACACCACAATCCTAGGAACAAATTCCCCTTCTAAATATGAGTACAAGCTATCATTGTGGACTTTTTTGTAGAACACCTTTTCCATTAGTGTTTGGGGTCGCAGCAAATTATGAATGGAAGTTGATTCCGGGGTTGAATTGACCGACCTGCAAGGGAAGATGTGCACAACCACAACTGGAAGATGATACGCATACAGTAATACTCATCGACTGATCACTCGCAATACGTGTCCTGAATGCACACATAACTTGCTCGAAGTATGTTTCCAGAGGTGTTGTCTATATACATTTTTTTGACCTGGTTGTCTATATATATATATTCACATTGCTAACCACAATATAAAAACAATGGCTGCATACTTAGCATGTAATTTCTTGCGGTCATATATCAGCCAACGGCATCCATACATATAACAACAATGCTCCTTGGCTGGTCATATAGACCTTTGCTATTATGCTGAAGGATTTTGCATACTTCATAGGCAGGCTCCTCGTTAGCTAAGAGGCTGCATACTTAGCATGTAATTTCTTGCGGTGCTACATAGGAAACAAAACACAGGGTCAAATGGTACGATTTTGCAGCCAGGGTTCCCAAAGTTGATGAAACAAGTGTGATGTTTCAGTCTTGCTTTCTGATATTTCAAAGTTATGGCCTGCTAATGATCACTGCAAGGTACTGCAGCAACACTGACCTTGATGAGAAGAAAGAGCCAGTCAGCAGTTGTCAATAACATTCCTGTAACTTCCTTTCCATCAGTACTTGCCAACAGAATCGGAAGCAACAATGGGATCCGACGAGTTTGCTGGAAGAACATACCGTTCATTGTCAATTTTCAGGAAAACCAGCCTGCTTAAATAGGCAGGCCAAACATAAAAGTGATAAATAACATACTAGCTGTCAATAAAAGAGAAACAGAACGAAATCAGCCTTACCCATATAGACTGAAGTATTACAAGTGATTTCACAACAAGCAATGTAACTATAGTAAATAAGTAAAATGAGAGTAATACTACGGCATCATGACATGTTTTTCAGAAGCAGCTGATATAATAAATACCAACACAAGAATAAGCTGCATTATATAGAAATCTTAGTTCAACATTGCTTGAAGTGGAATTAATTATCAGTAAACTGCTAATGTACTAACCTCCAAAAACCACCTTACAACAATGACTTATTCCACATTTTTAAAAGGGTATGTGTGCCACAAAAGAAATTTACCTGGTTGAAGATACAACACACCTGCCACAACCCTCCACTCTACCCCTACGCATATCTTGCTTTTGTTTCTGCGCTTTCCAGCACAAGAGCTTCTCGGAAGAGCTTGATAAGATCATGGATGAGATTCATCCTGTTATGCTCACTGACATCCACAATCTTTTTTCAATTAGCAAACATATAAAGCACCAGGCGGTCCTTGCTCATGCAGATAGAGGGTATATGGGTCAATATCCATAGAATGCACGCTCAATGGGCACGTATCGAACCAGAACACCGCTTGGGCACCATCACTCAGCCCAAAATGACCAGAAGAAATACATGTTCAAATAGTTTGAGGGAGCTCTGAACCATGCCGAGGCTTATCAGCTGAGTCCAATGCATCAAACGACTCCATCAAAAAAATTGATACTTTGCAGGGAGCAAATTTATGTGTTCCCGATATATCCCTTTCCCTGAAAAGAGAGACAACAATAATGAAGTAGTTGAAGCTTCAAGTGAGATGCTTTTCCCGTCAACTTTAGACATATAATTTCCTGCCTTGACTATCTCCCCCTTTTCCAATAACGTTCTTATGATATCATTTATAAGACGAGAGCTAGGAGCAAAACCACTCTTCTCCATTGATGAAAACATACTGTCAGCTTCTTCCAGTGATCCTTCTTTTATAAGATATTTTATCATAACTCCATAAGTAGAGGCATTAGGTACGAACCCACTGGCTGGCATTGCAGCAAACAAATCCTTAGCTTATTCCCTGCTCTGAACCTTGTACATTGCATTAAGCATGGTATTGAGTACTGCTATATCGAACTTCACATTCGTTGCACGTAATTTATGGAAGAGGGTGATGGCTTCATCGTAACAATTATTTCTGCAAAGTCCTCCAAAGATTATTCTGTATGTGCAAATGCTCACTGTTATTCCACTTTTGATCATCTCATGGAACATTTTCTTTGCAGTAACAGTTTGCCCAGAACGAAATAACCCATTCAGCATGATGTTATATGTAACAGTTGTTTTCTTACACGACATTTCTCTGAACAGACTCAACCCATCATCGATCCTTCCACTTTTAAGATAACCATCAAGAAGTGTACTATAAGTAACATCATTAGGCTCAATGCCAACAGATACCATGGAATGAAACACTCTGATTGCTTTCTCAATGTTGCCGACTAAGCAATATCCATCAATCAGTGAATTAAATGTAACAACATCAGGCCTCTCACCTATGTCCATAACCAAGTTGAAGATATTGTGTGCATCCAGAAGACCAGAACCCTTCCTTCCTTGCATAGACCGTTTATTACTGAACTGAAGAACACAATATTAGGAAAAGGAATACCTTTGTTCATCATTTCATAAACCAATTCCTTAGTTTTCCCTAAATCACCATGTGTACAATAGCCCTGAATTAGGATTTGGTAAACAACTGTGTCAGTTTGTACTCCAATGGAAATCATCTGACTGAATTTGTCCATGGCATCAGCCAGCCTTCCCATTCTACAAAGTGCAGCTATTACACTTGAATAGGTAAATACATCCGGATTCACTCCTTGTTCCCGCATTTGAGTAAGCATGAGCATAGCTTCATCCATCATTCCGTGTTTAGCATACGCATTAATAAGAATGTTGAAAACATTGGAGTTGGCTACGATACCATTGACTGCCATTGAATTAAAGAGATTAACCATATCAGCGAAGCATCCTTCAGAGGCATACCCGTGGAGTAGAGCACCGTACGTGATGATATTAGGTTTGTGGCCCTTGGCAGTCATGGAATCAAAAATTTCTGCAGCTTCTTTAGTTCTTCCATGCTTGCAGAGGGGGGCCATGAACGAGTCCCAAGTAAGAATATTTGGTACAAGACCCTTGCTTGTCATTTCTCTGAACATTGTGCTTGCCTCTTTCCACTGGCCCGGAGTGCAATATCCATGGATCATACAGTTATATGTCAAGTTATCTGTCCGAACACCGTTATCAACCATTTGTCGAAGGAACAACTCTGCCTTGTCCATTGCTCTGGCCTTGCACAGTGCATCAATAATCAAGTTATATGTCACCACATTTGACACGATCCCTTGCTGCATCATTTCATGGAATAGACTGCATATGCCTTTCCTATTTCGCCTTCCTTAAACTTAAAGAGGCCATGGATAACGGTGTTATATGACACCACACTGAGGGAGCCGGCATCTCCCTTTTTCCTCACTATCTGGAGCAGGTCGAGCGCTCGCTGGCTCCTCCTGTCGTCACATAAGCTCTTGAGGACAATGGTGTATGAGAAAGCATTAGGAACACAGGCAAGCTCGGACACCCCACCCATGGAACAAGAGGTTCACAGCCTCATCTGTCCGTTTGGCGCAGCAGAGGCACTTGAGCAGGATGCGTGCGACGATCACATTAGTCTCCAGGCCCATCCTTAGGAGGCGGCCAAAGAAGGCAAGACCTAAGTCCAGGCGACGCGTGCGGCAGCAGCAGTCCATGAGGATGCCGTAGGTGTGGACTGTGGGCGGCGCCACCCGTAGGCCGGCTTCTTCTCGGCACACACGGTTGGAAAGGACGACGGCGAGGGCAGGACCATCTCTAGAGGCGACGGAGTCCGGCGCGCGCGAGCGCGGCAAGGAAGCTGTTCAGTTCAGGTAGCGCTCAGAGACCGGGGCGGCCTGCCTTAGCATATCGTCGAACAGATGGTGCGCGTCCTCCGGGCTGAGCGTGCCGGCGCGGGCGCGCTCCGTGGCCGCGGCAAAGGCTGCATGGGGAGACCAAGGGCGTGAGGGCGGCGCGGCGGAGGTGGTGGTGGCGGAAAGGCGGCGGCGGATGTGGGACACGGTAGTGGTGGAGGAAAGGTGACGCATCAGGATCTGCCGGCGGCGGGGGCAGCAAGCCGCGAGATATGCACCCAAGGTAGACTGGAGTGCAGGTTCTACTGTCGAGATTCAATTTCAGCTAGTCCTAGTGTATTCTCACATCTACATGTGAGTTTTTTTTTCTGTTTTTTACTACTTTCTATGTTGTTTTTAACAATAAAAGGCACCATGAGTCTTGGGGACAAAACCATGATGTTCTAAAAATGTAGTGGTAGCATAATCACAATTGTAGATCATCGCATTTTGTATTTTCTCTCGAGCTCATAAGTAAAATCATTTTTCAATGAATTTTTTTGCTCATTCATAGTGTATTCTCGCAACTACATATGACATTTGTTTTGATTTTTACATATCGAGACACTTTTTAAGATTTTTAACAAAAGACTTCATGAAATGGCCATATGTATTAGGCGCAGAGGCCAGGGCTCCCCACTAGAAAAGAGCTTGGGGGCCAAAAGCAATTACCGTGCAAGCTCACATTAGCCACAGATATATCTGTAAGTGGTAACGGGCTCCCAACGGCGTCCCGTGGCCCGTTAGGATTTTTCCAGTTAGCGAACGCCCACCGGATCGAGAGAATATCCTACGGAACGAAGCTACCTGCCCGCTACCGCCGCCACGACCGCTCGGATCGAGAGCTCTCCATGGCGATGGCGGCCGGCGCCATGGCCGGAGGAACTTCCCCGCCGTCGCCGCTCCGTTCCCCCGCTCCTTCCTCCGTTCCACTGCTCCCTCCCTCCGTTCCCCTGCTCCCCACCTCCATTCCCCTTCTCCTCCCCTCCGTTCCCCTTTTCTGGCCGCCTCCATCCTGTCCGGCGAGGTATCTGGAGCTGCCGCGGCGAGAGGAGGGAGCAAAGGCGTGAGGGCGCTGCTTTTCCGCCGTCAAGGTCACCGACCCTGGCGCCTTAGCCGCCATGGAGGGCTTGAATCTCCATCGCGGTCAAGGAAGCTGCAGCACGCCGGAGAAGGGGCACCAAGAAGCGAGCCACGGAGGGGAGACCCGACTGGCAGACACATCCTCCACCGCCGCCAGGTTCCCCGCATCCTCCTCCAGGACGCAGCAGCATCTGGGCTCGGGCGTGCTCGCTGGGAAGAAGGTACGTGTGTGCTCTATTTTCACCTGTAACTGAAATAGATACTAGGTACACAAGGAGCACTAGAACAGATAGTAGGTACACAATCAGTTAGATCAAACAATCTTCAGTTGACTTCGCCAGTGTTACATCTGCTTCATTATCTTACAGAAATGATCACCAACTTGGCGACTGTAAAATCTACTTTTCTTTCTGCATCATGATCTTATCCGCATACCACATCCCTTTAGATCAGAGAGAGGCTGATTATAATAACAGGAGGACAAGTGCTGTTGCTCCATTGATCCTTGCCTCCGATGCCTCGTATACACAACACACTTGAGACATTGTTTAAAGCTTTAGCTGCGTTCAACTTTATCTTCAGAAATTCATGAAAAACTAGTGTTCTAAAAGGAATCTAATGGAAGACCACTTTAATAGAAGACTTTAAAGTAGGTGGTTCAAAATCTGATATAGTAAATTACGCGCAGGTTATTGTGGTTGGCGTAGCAGCAGGTATGTGGGCTTACCAAAAGCAGGTATTTGCTGAACTGCATTATAAAATATAAAGCTACAAGTCTGATTGTTGTGGAGGAAAGTTGCAAGTGAATCATTGTTCAATGTCGTTGTGATTAGAAATAGCCCACATAAGCTTTGTATATGAGGAAACTGGACCATATGCCTGAACTTTTATTGTCTCTAGATGATTATTGGTTGTACTGGATGATTCTGTCACTAGCAACTACGCAGAGTTTGATCCATTGCAGTTAGCCAGGCATTTCTGCCATTCTTGATGGAAAAGCCTGAGCTCATTCATTTTTTGAACAATAAGCCTGAAATCTCCTTACTTGTTGCTCTGGATGATTTTTGATTGGAATGTGTGCTGTCACTACGAACCTATCCATTGTTTGATACTTGATCGATTGTGTTACCTTATGAACTGAAATTGCGCATGCTTCTTTGCCTGCTTATGCCCCATGTATCGAAATTGTGCATGCTTCTTTTCATATCTTGTTTGTTTCGTCTGCACTACCTATATCTTGCTAGCTCGATCCTGTGACGTCTTCATGTGAGAACCTGTGATGTTCAACTGGTAAAACATGTTTGTTGATCCTCATGTCGCAGCAGCTAGTATTACCTCTGTTTCTTAATGTAAGCCACTGCAGTATTTTTAATTTTCCTAGTCGCTTTACATGTAAAATGACCCCATGTACTGAAATATTGTGCAGTGTCCTCAAATTTATACTGTATTTTTCTGTGTATTGAAGTGAAGGCTATACCTCTGATATGTTTGGATATTGTAATGTTTTATTCTTTTTTTCATGTATTATTTTTGTGGCCTGCTATAAATTTGGATGGGAGCTTAATCGTAGTAATCATTTCTACAATTTATTTGTATAATTAGAAGTTGAATTACTCAGCGCTCCAGCAGCTAGCTGGCTGATGGCTGTTGAACGTTTCGTCAGCTGGCCTTCAATCCTGGCGGGATGGTAACGGCGGGCGTCTGGCTTGATGGCTGTGATTCGTCAGCTGATCGATCAGCTGGCTCCTGGCGGGATGGTAACGGACAGGCGGACGTCCGCTCAGCGGGAGATATTATACGTATAGATAGCAAATTTTCGTTCGAGTAGTATCGGACACGAGCGGCGAGTGGGTGGGCAGCCGTTACTGTGCCCACTTACAGGAATAGCCACAGAATAGGACGTATTGACATAAACTGCTGAAGTTTCTAATACATTGAAGATATGAACTTTGAACAATTCTGACATCCCAAAATACAAGCTCTTGGCACACTAACCACGCAATCCCATAATGGCTTGCCACTTTCTGAATCACAAAAGAAAGCAACAACACAACCACATATAGCTACTGGTAGTTTAGCCTAAGCTCACATTACTGAATCTCATAGAAATCTCAAGCTTACTACCAAAACTACTGGCCTCCTCATGCTTACTGGGGAGGTTACGTACATATATCCTTAAACCTCGCCACTAAGAAATTCAGAACATCATCAGGCCAATGACACTAACCATACCAAGTAGCAGCCCAATACTTGCCTTCAACCCAGCAGCGCCATTCAAGCCCCAGACACGCACGTCGTCGACCACCGGCCCGCAGAGTGAACTATGGTCATCGCTTCTCGTGTTGTAGTACACGCTGTAGAGCGCAACGCGTGTTCTTTCAGCACGGGCTGTGAAGGTCACATTCGCAGATTGGCTTGTGGCATTGCCCATGGGCGAGTAGTGGAAGTTCTGGGCCTGATCACCTGCAAATGCCATGACAGCCATTGGTGGCTGGCATGAATCGCCTGCTGAGCCAAGTGTGAAAGTCAGGCTATATACTTTCTGAGGGGTTGTCTCCACCATCTGTGAGATAATGCCCTCTTTGCCAGAGAGGAGCTCAATCGCCCGCTTCCCCTGGGGAACGGTGTACTGGTCAGAGTCGACGAAGCGAACTGCACGGTTCGACTCAATCATCCATCCTGGTATGGCTGATGTCTGCTCGTCAAGGTTCGTCGGGAGTAGAACACCGAAGCTTGTGTTTGGAAACATCCATGGACCCTCCTCGAAGTCTCCATTGATCACCATGCTTTCTGCTCAAAACAAGACACCACAAGCATGAATACTGAGCCAGAGCATTTCTAAGTTCTCCTAACAAGCAGTAGAGTGTTGTGACTTTATGAAACTATAAACATTGCATATACCCAAAAAAAGATGCAGAAATTTCAGTGTGGTGCTAATGCTGAAATGTAGCAAGTCTAGAGACAGGCAATAATGCTGAAATGTAGCAAGTCTATAGTCAAGCAGTAGTGGCTTATACCCTTTGGTTTGTCCGGAGCGAAGAGCTTCTTGATTGCGACATTGTCAAGGATAGGGCCACAAGTTGGATCATCCTCCATGCCGGGGTTCCTGAATTCAAGGGTCGCCTGCTCATCCACTGCTTGAAAAGCCAATGCATATGCATCCCAGCCCTCAATATTGTACAATGTCTGCAAGTCAACTGTCTGTGATACACCCCCGGCAGACACATTCAGCGCCTCCAGCTGCGCACACGTCCGGGCAGCACTGAATGTGATTGCATACTCTGCACCCTTCTCAACCTGCACCACCTGCCCAATACCTGCATCATTCCCTAGCCGTACAGCATGATCACCTGAAGAAAACCCAAATGTTAGACACATTCACACATCAAAGCACTCTCGTCTGTAGACTGATTATTCAGAGAGAACAGCTGAGCAGAATACCCTGTGGAACAATAAGGATCATGCCACCCTGGTGCTGGCCTGCTGAAACTAGCTCAACTATGCCATTGATCGTCCAACCCGGGATCGTGGATGCGCCCTCAGAGACAGAAGCAGACTTGGCAAAACCACCAGCTGGAGCTGTTTCGAAGTCACCATTGGTGAGCAAGCCTGTTGTGCAAGAAGATTTACATGCTCATCAGCTTGTGTAAGTGCCATAGTCAGGTTACTACCACATAAACTGAAGAAAGAAAATTCTTACAAACCGATACTTAATATTTGCGCCGTTGATATAGGTAGGTGATCAGATCTACATCTACTGCTTTGCAATCAAAACCACAGTACTATTTATGACAATAGATACTAGAAGAATGTACATTGTGTGTAATGCCCTTGTCTGTGAGAGGATGGACCATAGTAAGTTTGATAATCTGTAAAGCAGAGTACATTGTTTGCTGGAGTCTTTATTACATATAGACACTACAAGAATGTACAGTCCCTAATAGTAAACTGAATGGAGCTGAGATGTGGAAAACCCATCCATGCCTTTATCTACGGTGAAATGAGAAATCACACTAGAGTCTAAAACTAGACTTTGGCTGTGTGCTTCTCATTATGCAACAGGCCGGGTATGAACATTTTGTGGCTGTATCGCTATGATGCGGTGATTGAGCCAATAAAATCCCCTTCATAAAAAAAACACTAGAGTTTGACAAGCTTGAGTACACCATTTCCGAATTCGGTTTAGTCCTCCGCCTTTTTCCCCGACAAAACTGGTTAAACCCTAGCTCCACATACCACGGTAGGTCGGGTAACACAAACATCTTCCTATTTTAATGCCAAGATTTAACAGTGCTAAAGCTCCAACGGTACTAGCAGGGTAGCAGGGAAGAAACATGTCCTTGGTTTTTCTATTGCACACCCAACGCAGCTCATCGGGGCACAACAACTAGTACTAGTACTAGGCCACTTCACTATGCGTCATTGTTCTCACAAGGACAGCCAGCCATGAGCCATGTGACTACGGCCATCCATCTTATGTGGTGAGATAGTGAAACATCCACCAAACCCGGCCCATCGACCATTGTAGCATCGTACCATGGACATGGAGCCCCATGCACACTGCGATGGTCCAGGCCTGCACGGGCAATCCAGAGCAAGGCGCCACGATCCGTGGCGTAAATTTGGGGAGACGAAGGTATAAAAAAGATGGGCACAGCATGGACGGTCCCTCACGGCCACGGACACCCTTTAAATAAGCCTATTTGACCCTTATGAGACGATTCATTACGCTTTGCAGGACGCTGCTGGGGTTCTGCTCCGGCTGGATCCTAGTCCATTACTGCTACGCGTGGTTTCCCTTTTGACTTGCGGCGACGCCGTCCTTGCAGTAAGGTCATAGGATCTTATTGGAACGAGGCAGAAAATGACTCGTTTGAGAAAGAATCATTTACATTGTTCATGGATAAGTCTGTAATTTTCTGAATCTCCCCGGTGGTTTCAGTGGTGTTTTGCAGGAAACACTTGGGCGTTTTCTGAATCTTCCCAGTGGTCTCAGTGCAGCAAACACTTGGACAGAACATCTTTGTCACTAAGATAGGATAGCTCCTGGGGGTTATTGGTCATTTTCAAGTAAAGATAATGCATAATACATGTCATGTTATAGTCCCATGTTTTTTTCAGAAAGGTTCATGCATAGATGCAGTACACTAAACAGAAGGCAGACACAAATGGAGCAGAATGTATATCAAGCAAAGTCGAAAGCTTTTGTAAAATGTCATGGATAGGCCTGTAAAATTTCTGAATCTTGCAACTGGTTTCAGCAGTGTCTTGTAGCAACACTTGAACAGAGTATCTTTGTCACAAAGATATGATGGGTTGGGGGTTATCAGTCATTTTCAAACAAACAAAATGAAGAATACTCTCATGTTTCTTGAGAAAGGAACAGGCAGAGATGCAGTACACTAAACAACGTGCGAACACAAATGGAGCAGGGCGTGTATCAAGCAAAGTCGAAAACTTGCTTCTGCCTTGCGAAGCGATTACAGTAAACATAGTAACAGTAGTCAGTAGACGAAAAGTTTTGGCAATAGGATAGGGACAGTTCACTAGTTCAGTGCTTGGCTGTTCAGAGGGTGGAGTAACAGGACATGGCGAAATTTTTACAGCTAGAGTGTGTTTCACGTTTCTGCTCTAAACTCTGAATGATTTGCATCAGCATACGCACACTGAATCTTAACTACCCACAGCCCGTGGTTTCTCTCTTGGTTAGATGCGATGTCGCGAGCCAGAGGGGAAACTTCAGCTTAACATTGCACTAAAAGACGGCAGACCAGCTTCAATCGAAGAACGGAGAGATGTGGAAGAGCATTACCATCCTCCACCGCGGCGGCTGAGGCCAAGCGAGACGCGGGCGCCAGCAGGAGCAGTGCCACCCCAAGCCCCAGCCATGCGAGCCGCTCCATCTCCTCCTCCTAGCTCCCCTCAAACCCTCAGTTCTCTCCGCCTTGCGTCCTCGATATGCAGAAGAGTGGGAGGTGGCCGGTGGTGGAGAGTGAGGTGAGTGGGGGGAAGGGCAGGGCACGGTGCTGGGTGAAGCCAAGCGAGGTTGGAGGCGACCCTGCTGCCTGTGCTCGCCCACGCCCTGCTTTTTATGCTACTTCCTCCCACCGATTCCCTTTTCTTTGGCACTTTGCTGGCCACCCCCATTATTCTACAGGTCCGAAGGGAACAGCCGAATTACAGTGGCCCTACCAATGGCCATGGGTGAGAATCGTGGCAATAGTCAATAGGGGACTCTAGAGCGGAGTAGAGGCCACATGCCTTTCCCTTTTCGCAGCGTTTTGGTGCCACTTTGTCGAGCACCCAAAAAAGCTGTACTGCCATGTCTACTTGCAAAAATGGAGATAGAGTGAGCCACTAGGGATCGGCCCACTCCCAAAGTCTCCATTTCCATGGTCATACGAGCCATGGGTCATGTTCGGGTAATTGTTGCCAAGTATCATTATGATGGAGCGATAGCTTCATGAGCACCTAAAGTTTAGAGCTCTCATCTGATCAGTAACTGAAGCTAAACGCCAACATGTGAGCAATGCTGCTCTACAGAACATTTTCCTCCCACGAAAAGAAACAGAGGCGGCTGCTAGGGTTCCACACTAGCTGCCGCCGCCTTCTGCCTCTTTTTCGCCATCTATGATCGGAAATCAATGGGTCTCTGTCTCCACAACTTGCCACTTCACTGGCGGGAGGGGCTAGAGATCTCGGATCTGTGCTTAGCGTTGTTGAAGGGTTTCTAAGTTAAACTTTAGTCAACCGGCATCGTTGTTATGGTGGTTATGGCAGTATTGTGTGGGACAAGAATAATGTATTTCTGCTTCCTCGTCCGCCTCGTCGGCTGACAAGGGTATAGTTAATAGAACATGTTAGTTGAGTACCCCTGAGACCCGTATAGCTAGGCCCAATTGTAATGATAGTCGAATACGAGTTCCTACCGTATGTCGATATTGTAATCTGTATCGGACCCTACCCGATCCTCGAGACCTGGCCATCTATATATAGGGGCCAGAAGAGGACGGCGTAGGGCAGATTGAAAGCAAGCCAGGTTGAACACCCAAGTTTACTTTCGACGCATACCTATTTCGACTAACTTTACCTTCGAGTTCATCCGACGCCCTATCTCCCCGATCCCAAGTCCTTCATCTAGGACATTTGTCGAGTTAACCCATCGTCAATTGGCGCCGACCGTGGGGACCTTGGGCGTTGGAATCATGAATTCGACGGCTTTTTCGCTTTTAGCCAACAGCAGCGCAGAAGTCGACGAAAACCAAGAGATGAAGTTGACCATTGGAAGTTTGAGCATCATCGTCGGGCCATCGGGTTCATCCCGCCTTTCGGAGTCGACGAAACCAGATCCGTCGGTAAACAAGCCCGAAACAGAGGAAACATTGGAGTCATCAGAAGGCTCTTCCAGTGAGGTAAACTCGCCGGTCAGCTTAGAAAAAACATCAGTCGCAGAAGGCGACAAAATGCAGGAAAATTTCGATTCAGAAGAAAAAGCGTGTCAGACGCACAATAATGCAAAGGACTTCGCCGTAGGAAGCAGCGGCGTCTCCAAAGTACATCAGTTATGCGTCATTATCACTGAAGCAGAAGAAGAAAACAATAGTGAAGGAAGTAAAAAGGTCGACAGGCAAGTCGACAAAATAAAAGAGCACAACAAAAAGGAAAAGGAGAAAGTCCATGTCTCGGCTGGTGAATGGAGAATGATCAAGTCAGCTATCAATCACGGTACATAAGTACCCGAAGGTTCGAGAAGAGAAGTTCTAATGGGATACCAGTATGCATTATACCAACACAGGAAGAAACTAAGGGAGGAAAGAGACATGGTTTTTCAAGACAATAACAGTATATCAAGGGAGGAACACTGGGAAGACTATAGTGAAGATTCAGAATACAGCAGAGAAAGGCGCGGAGACCCAAAACACAACAGGCGGGCGATAGCATGCGGCAGAGAAGAAGAGCATTCAAAGAGCCCTACCCCACAGCTAGAAGAGGAGGAAGATGACTTCATACAAAAAACTCCAGAAGCAGCATTAGTAGCAGCACAAGCGTATCTACTAGCTACAAGACCAGAACCTGGGGATCCACGAGAAGATATGCACCGAGCCGCGATACGAAGCCTCGGAATAGTAGAAGGTAAGATCAGGGAACAAGGCCTAGAGACAAAGTCGACAAGCTACAAAGGAAATCGAAAGGAGAAGTTCAGATACAACTTCACAGATGACGAGTATAGTGAGTCATCAGAAGAGCAAAAGCGACAAAAAAGGAAGGAGGACGCAAGAAGTATAATAGCACAAGCTCGAGTAAATAAATCGCGACATGCTTGGAGGGAAGAGAATTACGAGGACGACGATAAAGATATGGGTGCGTTATGCTTTACCCGCAGGGTTCGCAAAACGCGGGTACCCAAAGGATTCAAATTACCACACGACCAGCATAAGTATGACGGATCGCAAGAACCTACCCTATGGCTATCAGATTATCTGCAGGCAGTGCAGATATTGGGGGGAACAAAGGTGACTGCAATGCAAAGTTTACAGCTGCACCTCACCGGCGCCGCACGGTCCTGGTTGAATACCCTACCCAACGAATCCATCGGCAGTTGGGGGGAACTCGAAAGTCAATTCACAAGAAATTTTCGTTCCACCTATAAGCGCCCAGCATCACTGGAACAAGTTAAAGCATGTATGCAGAGGAAAGGCGAAACGCTATGTTCTTATATACAACGCTGGAGTATAATCAAAAACTCAGCAGAGGACGTCTCCGACGAACGAGCAATAGACGCCTTTTCGGCCGGACTTCGTCGCTCAGATCTCGTGGAAGAAATAGGAAGAACAAGACCTACGACAGTAGCCGAGCTAATGGAACAAGCCAACAAATTCGCTGATGGAGAGGACGCGTATATCAACAAAAGAGGACGTTCACCAGAAGTCGACAGAATAAGTAGACAGAGGAGACGACACTGATGTCTACGCACTTCTATTCTTGTAGACACTTGTTGGGCCTCCAAGTGCAGAGGTTTGTAGAACAGCAGCAAGTTTCCCTCAAGTGGATCACCCAAGGTTTATCGAACTCAGGGAGGTTAGAGGTCAAAGCTATCCCTCTCAAGCAACCCTGCAATTACGATACAGAAAGTCTCTTGTGTCCCCAACACACCCAATACACTTGTCAGATGTATAGGTGCACTAGTTCGGCGAAGAGATAGTGAAATACAAGTGGTATAGATGATTATAAGTAGCAAACGTGATATGAAATAAAAATCGCTGCGAGCAAACAAGTAACAAAATAGCAAGTAAACGGTATGCAAAGCTTGGAAACAAGGCCTAGGGATCATACTTTCACTAGTGGACACACTCCCAACAATATAACATGACTGAACAAATAACTTCTCTTTGCTAAGGCACTCTGAATTACTCTCCTATTGAATAGCACTAATCATTGTGTAGTGGCTACAGAAGCACCCCTTAAAGTTCATCAAGTACTTGACAAACACCACTCATAGAGATATCCAAATCAAATCACAATTCAAGATAGAAATCATTGCAACTTAAACCAAGTACTAACACGGTGCACACACTGTCAACATTACACCATGAAAGGAGGAATAGATCACTCAAACTATCATAGCAATAATTATTCTCATAATCCACAAGAGATCACAATCATAGCCTAAACCAAGTACCACCATGATGCACGCACTGTCACCGTTACACCATAGCAGGAGGAATAGATTACTTTAATAACATCACTAGAGTACACAAAATATCTGAATAATAACATGTACTTGTTCAACATGATACAAAGCTCACGATCACATAAAGATCACATCATGGGAGAGAGAGGTGAACCACATAGCTACCGGTAGAGCCCTCAGCCCCGGGGATGAACTATTCCCTCCTCATCATAGGAGACAGCAAGGTTGATGGAGATGGCGGTTAGGTCGATGGAGACGGCGAAGACGGCGATGGAGACCGATGGAGATGGCTCCGGGGGCACTTCCCCGTCCCGGCAGGGTGCCGGAACAGAGACTTCTGTCCCCCGAAATTCGTCGACGGTGGCGGCGGAGCTGCGGAACTGCTTCTGGAAAATTGCCGAATCCCTTAGGGTTTTCCGTCCCGAGGCTTTATATAGGCGAAGGGGCGATGTCAGAGGGTGGCCAGGGGCTCCTCACATAGGGGTGGCGCGGCCAGGGCCTGGGCCGCGCCAGCCCTGTGTGAGGGCGGCCTGTGGCCCCTCGCCTTCCTCTCTTCGGATGTCTGGATACTCCCGGGAAAAATAAGACTTCTGGCTTTTGTTTCGTCCAATTCCGAGAATATTTCCTGTGTATCACTTCTGAAACACAAAAACAGCAGAAAACAGGGAACTGGCACTGTGGCACTTGTTAATAGGTTAGTTCCGGAAAATGCATAAAAGTGTCACGAAGTGTAACGAAACATCGGGTAAATGGTGTAAAAACAAGCATGGAGCATCAAAAATTATAGATACGTTGGAGACGTATCAGCATCCCCAAGCTTAACTCCTGCTCGTCCTCGAGTAGGTAAGTGATAACAAAAGAAATAATTTTTGAGGTGACATGCACCTACACAATCTTGATCATCTATGTAAGCATTGAGAGCTAGGATCATAAGAACTTAAAACATGGGCATGAAGATATAATCTTGACGATAAGAAACTTAGCAACCATGTTGTAAACATGCAAATGAACACAAACAAAAGATCATGAAAATGAAACAATGAAAGTCAAACGTGTGTTCAAATCATAAGGGAAAACATACAAATGGTTTTCAGCTTGTCCTTAATAGAGAGCAAAACATAAATGCATAGGACACCTTCAAGTTTAAGAGGGCGACTAGATACAAATAATTTGAGAACAAGTGAAACCATGATCATGAATCAATCAATGAAAACTTTGGGACAATGCACATTATACTCAGAATGACAACTATGCTCTCTTAACGGTGCATAAAGATAGAAGGTGGAGACTCAACATAAAAGTAAAAGAAAGGCCATTCGCAGAGGGAAGCAGTGATTAAACATGTGCTAGAGCTTTTCATTTGTAAAACAGAGAGATAAAACTTGATTTTGAGAGGTGGTTGTCTTTGTCAACGACTGGCAATGGGGTTCTTACTATCTTCCATACAAAAATGAAGCAAGTTTTTGAGAGAGAGATTGGCACTTTTGTGCTCTTTTATAAAGCTTGGCACTCCTCCCCACCTTTTTTCCTTTCACAAACCATGGCTAACCGATTCCATCGGGTGCCCACCAACATTCACTTTCCATGGAGGAGTGCCTTTTTTCTTTCTTTTTTTTCTCTTTTTTTTTCTTTTTGGAATAAGCAATATGGAAGATAGCAAATCCGACCACTACGTCCCCATGAGCTGAAAACAGTGTCACAAAATGAGAAGTATTTTGAAGGTTTTGAAAGGTAGCACATGAAAATTTACTTTGGAATGGCTTACAAATACCATGCATAGGAATTTATAGTGGACACAATGGCAAACTTAGTTTTTGGGAGTTGGATGCACGAGTAGAGCTCATACTCAGTACAAGATGAGGGCTAGCAAAAGACTGGGAGCGACCAACTAAGAGAGCAATAATGGCCATAATCATGCAAAGCGACAAAGCAACATTAAAAGAAGCATAAGATGGCATCAAAAGTCAAAAACTAAATGATCATGAAGGCTATTGGCGACTTTGTAAGAGTCTAACATGTGTGAGCATGCGTCAAGTCAACCCAAATAAAGCATCAAGGAGAAAACCAAAATAATGCTTCCATACAATAAAAACAACGCATGATTTTTTCAAAGGCTCATTAAGCAATCTCAGTCATTTGAGACAAGTCATGCTACAGCAAAACCACTAAGCATACTATCAAAAAGACATCAAGCACGACATGCAAAAGCCTAGGCCGCAGTCTACACAAGCTCCTTCTTGTACCACTTTTTTGCATAAAGCTTTTTCTCTTTTCCAACACCATTCAAAAAAATTATAAACACCTCTTTTGATGAAAACCAATAAAGATCAGAGGCAAAAATACACCTTGATAAATAAATATAAGAAGATCTGAACGCAAATCAAGGCGAAAACTGCAAGCAAAACGCAGTAGCAGAAAAAGAGAACACTCATTGAAACGATAAGAGTGAAAAACGGAGTGTTCTTGGCAAATAAAAAGCGGAATAAGTCTCTCTCCAAAACAACATGATGTGATCAAACCGTTTATTGCAGCAAACAAAACTAAACTAATAAAGAAAACTAAAGCAACTGACGCTCCAAGAAAAACACATAGTGCATGAAGCAATAAAAATATAGTGTCTTGAAAGGTGACCTGATTTTTGCCGATGAAGAAGGGGTGCCTCGGGGGCATCCCCAAGCTTTGACGCTTGTACTTCTTGGATATTTCTTGGGGTGATGCATGGGCATCCCCAAGCTTAAGCTTTTGTCCATTCTTCAACTCATCTCATCATTCTCCAATCCCTACACTTGAAAACTTCCTTCATACAAAACTAAACACAATTCTATTAGCAACATTAGTGTAAGCATAACATATATTCAACCTCTTTTTGCTTCAGGTTTCAACTCAAAACCACCACATATATAGTAGATACTACTGTAGCAACTTTCCCAAAAGTTCCATAATCAAAAGAACTCAAAAGAAAGCGATAAAGTGGCAAACACAAATATTGGCAGAAATCTGTCAAAACTGAACAGCTGACAAAGGTCGAATTTTTGAGGGATTTTCTGTTGCTCAAATCAAAAAGTGTTCGACTAACAAAAGTTTGGATATAACCTGGGGCATTTGCACAAGAAATCGCAGGTCTAAAAGATAAACAGAGAATTTTCACGAATTTTTACGGTGCAGCACCGAAAACAGTTTCAGGACAGCAACATCCCCAAATCTTTACCTCACTCAAATTAGAGGCTTCTCTTGGCACAAAAACGAAATAAAAAGGATAAGGAGCGGTTATTACAGTAGTAATAACTTCCAAGACTCAAATAAAAGAAAAAGTACTGAAAGTAAAACAATGGGTTATCTCCCAAGAGTGCTTTTCTTTAACGCCTTTGAGCTAGGCGCAGTAATTTGCCAAGATGCTCATGTGGGCGCCATATAAAAGCTTGAGGCAAAGGCGCCATATAAGAACTTGAAGCAATAGAGAGCATCAAAAAGCATGTATGAAACACATTTAAATCTAAACCACTTCCTATGAAAAATAGTCTTGTAAAGAGACAAGTCATGAAAGCGCAAAGCAAAAAGCATAGGAAGGCAAAACAAGTACAACTTCAAGAATTGCAATATAAAGAGGGGAAACTCAATATTGTTGAGATTCATCAAACCATGTTTCCCTCTCTCATAATAACTTTCAGTAGCATCATGAATAGAACTAACAATATAACTATCACATAAAGCATCCCTATCATGAGCCACATGCATAAAAGGTTTAATAACCCCTACATGAACAATAGTAGTAGGAACAGATTCAACAGAATAATTATTCTCATCACCATAATCATCAAAAATAGGAGGCATATTGTAATCATAACTAATTTTCTCCTCAAATGTAGATGAACTGAAAATATTATACCCATCATCACAAGCTAGAGAACTACTATGTTGCAAAGCATACTCATCAAACATATCATCATAAGAAGGAACATGGATAGCACTAATGGTACAACAATTATTAACCTTAGAATTGGTACCAAAAAGATTTTCAATATCAAAAGTAGAGTGCTTTTCCCAATCATGATCACTAACATAAGTAATAGGCATAGGAACATCATCCCAATCAGAATTATCATAATCTATAGCAGGATCATAACGCTTAGGGGAAGATACCGTGTCCTCTCGCCTTTTACTCCTCCTCTTCTTCTTCTTCTTCTTCTTGCTCTCTCCTTTAGAAGGGAGAGACTTGAAGGGCATCTTCTCCACATATTCTCTAGGAGGGAAAGGCATCTTCTCCACATAATCTGGTTTGCTGACAGAAACAACAGAAGAAACTTTGGAGGATTCCTCCTCTCTATTAATAAGATCGAAACATCTATTAGTCCTATCATAGCTTGGCAAATCATCATGTTTAATAAGATCTTGTAAGTAAGTATTTGCGAGGCAATCTTTAGCACAATAGAGATGACAACCAAGAAGGGTGCTATTAATATCAACATCATTCATGTCAACCAAAGAAAGCTTTCTAGATATCTCTTCACAATTCAAAAACAAAGTAAGCTCATCATGCTGATTGAGAGTAATCTTATCATCACAATACAAATATGCGGTACTCGTTCGATTAATTGGGCATTGAAAATTGAAGTGACCTTTTTCACCACAAAATTCACAAAGAAAAGGATAAAGCTCACAAACCCATTCACCAAGCACATCTAGATCCTTGAGCCACATGCTGGTTTCTTCATTTGCGTGGGTGATGCAATAATCTTCTTTGTTGTAACTCTGTTCACAAGGTCTATGTATTCCACAAAAATTAACATGCTTATAAGAAATAGTACTTTGAGAAGTTTGAGCATGTTTATTGCAATCATCAACAACAATATCACTTTCTATGCAAGTGTCCTTAAAAGGTTCATGATACACGTCCCCATTTCCTTTAGGAACATTCATATGGGAAGCAAAGGCTTTAAAGCAATCAACCATAATTTGAGGATCAAGACCATATTTAGCACTAAGCTCTTGAAAATCAGCAGTTTCAGCGAAATACTTAATGCAATCAAACTCATAATTCATACCTGATCCTTTACCTTTGTCGCTATCCCAACCTTCAATATTGTTTTGAATCGTTTCAAGCAGATCCCACTTGGTGTCAACATCCTTCCTTGTGAAAGACCCATCCAAGCATGCATCTAGATGGTCCTTGTAATGTCCTGAAAGCCTTGCATAAAAAATATCAATAACAATATTACGAGGAAGATCATGAATAGGACATTTATGCATTAGTAACTTCAATCTTCCCCAAGCTTGGGCAATGCTTTCTCCCTCATGAGGCCAAAAGTTATATATCTGATTACGATCTTTATGAATTTCACTTGGAGGATAAAACTTGGAATAAAAGAGAGACACAATTTCCTCCCATGAAATAGATGGACCATCTTCAAGCAGCCGATACCATTCCTCAGCTCTGCCTTTCAGTGACAAAGAGAATAGCTTCTTCTTAACTTGGTTCATTGAAATACCTGCACACTGGAACAACTCGCATAATTCATGTATAAAGAGCAGATGATCACCAGGATGGACAGTTCCATCTCCTAAATAGCAGTTATCCCTAATACGTTCAACAATCTTCATAGATATTTTAAAAGGATGGGGAGCACAAGCATCATTAGAAACATCACATATGGGAGATAAAATATCATCAGAGCAAACTTTCTCCACTAAAGCTGGGGGACTAAAAATATCATACTTAACAAAACCAGCTTCCCCAAGCTTAGACTTTTCTATAGCATTAGCAACAACGGTGTTCAAAGCATTCGTACTAATAACATTGCTATGCGAAATAAACTCCAAAGGATTTTCAATTTTCTCTTCAAATCTAAAATCAGGAAAAAGACTAAAGAACTCTTTGTTTTCCATTAAGCCTAACTAGTGAAAATAAAAACAAGAAACAAAAAGATGTAATTGCAGAATCTAAAGGAAATAACTCCGAGCACTCACACAGGAGGATGCGAGTACCTTTTACCTTACCTCCCCGGCAACGGCGCCAGAAAAGAGCTTGATGTCTACGCACTTCTATTCTTGTAGACACTTGTTGGGCCTCCAAGTGCAGAGGTTTGTAGAACAGCAGCAAGTTTCCCTCAAGTGGATCACCCAAGGTTTATCGAACTCAGGGAGGTTAGAGGTCAAAGCTATCCCTCTCAAGCAACCCTGCAATTACGATACAGAAAGTCTCTTGTGTCCCCAACACACCCAATACACTTGTCAGATGTATAGGTGCACTAGTTCGGCGAAGAGATAGTGAAATACAAGTGGTATAGATGATTATAAGTAGCAAACGTGATATGAAATAAAAATCGCTGCGAGCAAACAAGTAACAAAATAGCAAGTAAATGGTATGCAAAGCTTGGAAACAAGGCCTAGGGATCATACTTTCACTAGTGGACACACTCCCAACAATATAACATGACTGAACAAATAACTTCTCTTTGCTAAGGCACTCTGAATTACTCTCCTATTGAATAGCACTAATCATTGTGTAGTGGCTACAGAAGCACCCCTTAAAGTTCATCAAGTACTTGACAAACACCACTCATAGAGATATCCAAATCAAATCACAATTCAAGATAGAAATCATTGCAACTTAAACCAAGTACTAACACGGTGCACACACTGTCAACATTACACCATGAAAGGAGGAATAGATCACTCAAACTATCATAGCAATAATTATTCTCATAATCCACA
The DNA here is from genome assembly GCA_007115705.1 of Dactylis glomerata. Classification (NCBI taxonomy): domain Eukaryota; kingdom Viridiplantae; phylum Streptophyta; class Magnoliopsida; order Poales; family Poaceae; genus Dactylis; species Dactylis glomerata. The sequence goes on along the minus strand of QXEO01000220.1, from coordinate 5,924,070 downwards.
AGAGATCACAATCATAGCCTAAACCAAGTACCACCATGATGCACGCACTGTCACCGTTACACCATAGCAGGAGGAATAGATTACTTTAATAACATCACTAGAGTACACAAAATATCTGAATAATAACATGTACTTGTTCAACATGATACAAAGCTCACGATCACATAAAGATCACATCATGGGAGAGAGAGGTGAACCACATAGCTACCGGTAGAGCCCTCAGCCCCGGGGATGAACTACTCCCTCCTCATCATAGGAGACAGCAAGGTTGATGGAGATGGCGGTGAGGTCGATGGAGACGGCGGAGACGGCGATGGAGACCGATGGAGATGGCTCCGGGGGCACTTCCCCGTCCCGGCAGGGTGCCGGAACAGAGACTTCTGTCCCCCGAAATTCGTCGACGGTGGCGGCGGAGCTGCGAAACTGCTTCTGGAAAATTGCCGAATCCCTTAGGGTTTTCCGTCCCGAGGCTTTATATAGGCAAAGGGGCGATGTCAGAGGGCGGCCAGGGGCTCCTCACATAGGGGTGGCGCGGCCAGGGCCTGGGCCGTGCCAGCCCTGTGTGAGGGCGGCCTGTGGCCCCTCTCCTTCCTCTCTTCGGATGTCTGGATACTCCCGGGAAAAATAAGACTTCTGGCTTTTGTTTCGTCCAATTCCGAGAATATTTCCTGTGTATCACTTCTGAAACACAAAAACAGCGGAAAACAGGGAACTGGCACTGTGGCACTTGTTAATAGGTTAGTTCCGAAAAATGCATAAAAGTGCCACGAAGTGTAACGAAACATCGGGTAAATGGTGTAAAAACAAGCATGGAGCATCAAAAATTATAGATACGTTGGAGACGTATCAGACACCGCAGCAAGGATAACCAAGGAAGGCGAAATCAGGTAGCCGCGGGTTACATACTAGAAGAAGAGGAAGGATACAAAAATAGGAAATTTCAGGCAAAAGGAGTAGAAAAATTGAGATACTCTGGTCCTTCGGCCGAATATATGCTATACGGACCTTGTCGAATCCACTACGCGTATCTCGACGGGAAAAGGGTCTCAAATCACCAGATGAAGGATTGCAGAACATTCCTAAGGTTGCAAAGCGCCTTGGGCTCAAGCCAAGAAGGAAGGCAAGGAGAAAGACATAGGAGTCAAGGATATCAAGTGCAAAGGCTAGCAAGGCACGTAGAGTCAAAAGTATACATGACAGCCATGATTCAACCGGTACCGAAGTCAAAGAAAGAGCGAAAGAGCATATCCAGGCAAGTAAACCTAGCAATATCATCACCACCAGCTACCACAGAGTACCTACGGTGGTCAGAACAACCAGTCAAGTTCAGTAGAGCAGACCACCCGAGGAAAGTTCCCAGGCCAGGCCACTCGCCTATGGTTTTAAAAGCGCAAATAGGAGGGTACAACATCGGAAGAGTGTTCATGGATGCAGGGAGTGAAATAAACTTAATATATGCTAAAACCCTAAAAGCAATGTGCATCTCGCCGACGAGTCTGAAGCCAACAGATTGTTCTTTCCACGGAATAGTACCAGGAGCCGCAAACTACCCTTTGGGAAGAATAGAACTCGACGTCTACTTTGGCAGTAGCGGGAATTACAGAAAAGAGAAGCTGGAGTTCGAAGTTATGGACTGGCCGTCACAATATCATGCAATCCTGGGGCGCCCAGCATTTGCAAAATTCATGGCAGTGCCACACTACGCGTATCTTACGTTAAAAATTCCAGGGCCCAAAGGAACAATTACAGTACAAGGGAGCTTTGAAGTAGCCAACACATGCGACAGAGAATTCAACAGGATGGCGCAAACCTTCGGCATGACAGCAGAATATGAGAGGTTAAAAGGAGAAACGGATCATAATGTGCTACCCGACGTGGGACGATCCCTGCCAGATAAGGCTTTCGACACAACACAGGACTCGAAGAAAATTCAGGTCCACCCTACAGATCCAAACAAGACGACATCAATTGCGGTAAACTTGGATCCCGCATAGGAAAGCGCGCTCGTCGAGTTCCTCCGTGAGCGCTGGGAAATCTTCGCTTGGTGTCCATCGGACATGCCAGGGGTTCCCAGGGAACTTGTCGAGCACGCGCTAAATGTAGATCACAAAGCAAAACCAATCAAGCAACCATTGAGGCGATTTGATGAACATAAGAGAAAGGCGATAGCATCAGAATTGCACAGGCTAGAAAATGCCGGATTTATCAGAGAAATCAAAACTTCGAGTTGGGTGTCGAACCCAGTCATAGTACCCAAGAAGAACACAGACGTACAAAGAGTATGTGTCGACTACACATCTCTCAATAAGCATTGTCCAAAGGATCCCTTCTCTCTACCCCGCATCGATCAGATAATCGATTCCACAGCGGGATGCGCGAGGCTTTCATTTCTGGACGCATATTCTGGTTATAATCAGATCAAATTGAAGAAAGAAGACGAAGAAAAAACGGCCTTCATCACACCATACGGAGTGTTTTGCTACCAAGTAATGTCGTTCGGCCTAAAAAATGTAGGAGCAACCTATCAACGGATGATGCAAAATTGCCTAGGAAGCCAAATAGGACGCAACATCCAAGTCTACATTGATGATGTGGTCATCACAACAAGAGAAGAGAAATCTTTAATCAGCGACTTGGCAGAAACTTTCGACAACCTAAGCAGGTACAAGCTTAAGCTTAACCCGACAAAGTGTTTCTTCGGCGTATCAGCAGGACAACTTTTGGGGTTCTTGGTATCAGCACGAGGAATAGAGGCAAACCCAGAGAAGATTCAAGCAATCTTAACAATGGGGAAATCCACGAAACTATACGACGTACAGAAACTTGCAGGACGCGTCGCGGCACTAAGTTGTTTCGTTGCTCGACTAGGGGAGAAGGCGCTTCCTTTTTATGCACTTATGAAGAAGTCAGACGATAAATTCGAGTGGAGAGAAGAAGCAGACGCAGCATTTGCACAGTTGAAAAAAGTGCTTTCCACGCCACCAGTGCTGGTCGCACCAAAGGAAAAAGAACCACTGCTATTGTACATCGCCACAACCCATCAGGTGGTGAGTACAGTATTAGTAGTCGAAAGAAGTGAAGAAGGAAAAGCCCATGGCGTCCAGAGGCCGGTATATTTCATCAGTGAAGTGTTATCTCCAACAAAACAGAGGTACCCGCACTATCAGAAGTTGGCATACAGTGTCTTCACAACCGCACGTAAACTACGACAGTATTTTGCGGTGCACCCAATTATAGTGGTCAACGAGGCGCCATTGTCGAACATATTGAATAATCCTTCAGCAACAGGACGTGTCTCTTTGTGGGGAATCGAATTGTCTCCCATGGACATCACGTACGAAAAAAGGAAGGCGATCAAGTCGCAAGTTTTGCCAGATTTTACGACAGAGTGGCTGGAGCTGCAGAGCACAGGACCACCAGACTTATCCAGCGTCTGGACAATGTACTTCGACGGTTCTAAAAGAGTCCAAGGCGCAGGCGCGGGAGTAGTGTTGATATCACCTCATGGCAACAAATTGAAGTACATCTTAAGGATGAGCTTTCCACATGCTTCTAACAATGAAGCAGAGTACGAGGCTTTGTTGCACGGAATGAAGATGGCTAAAGCATGTGGAGCAACTCGCCTAAAAATATTTGGAGATTCCAACCTTGTTGTCCAGCAAGTTATGAACATATGTGACACAATCAATGACAACATGATGGCTTACAAAAATTTGTACCATTATCTAGAAGGAACGTTTGATGGATGCGAAGTCTCGCACATAAGCAGGAACAGCAATGAAGAAGCCGACAATTTAGCAAATATCGGGTCACAGTGTTTACCTGTGCCGTCCAGAGTATTTTGGGAGGAAATAGTGGAAAGATCAATAAAAAGTGAAAAAAGTTCGACTACTACAGCAGGCTCGGGGGCTACGCCAGAACCAGAGGAGGTCATGATGATAGAAGAAACATGGATGCAGCCATATCTTGCATACATGATAAATAAAAAATTACCAGAAGACGCAGTGGAGGCCAAAAGGATAACTCGAAGATCGAAAGCATTTGTCGTGTTGCAGGGGAAATTATACAAGAAAAGTATCACCGGCGTTCTGCAGCGTTGTGTAACGCCCCAGGAAGGACAAACAATATTAAAAGACATACACGGCGGAGTATGTGGCCATCATGCTAGCAGCAGAGCAATAGCGGCAAAAGCTTTCCGAGCAGGATTCTATTGGCTAACAGCCATCGAGAACGCAAAAGATATAGTTCGAAAGTGTGAAGCATGTCAAAGGTTTGCATCTAGACCGCATGCACCAGCAGCGGAGCTACAAACAATACCATTATCTTGGCCCTTCGCGCAATGGGGCCTCGATATGGTGGGAAAGTTGCACAAATCCTGGCCAGGAGGGCATGTCTACATGTTAGTGGCAGTCGATAAATTTACCAAATGGGTGGAAGCGGCCCCGGTAACAACTCAAGATTCTACAGCAGCAATCAGCTTTATCAAGTCTATAGTTTTCCGTTTTGGTGTACCATACAACATCATCACAGACAACGGGACAAATTTTACTTCAAAGGAATTCAAAAGTTACTGCGAAGGATTAGGGATTAAGCTCAAATTCGCATCTGTGGCACACCCGAAGACAAATGGGCAAGTCGAAAAAGCCAATGGCCTGATATGTAGTGGGATAAAAAAGAGGCTCTTAGCACCTCTCGAGAAAGCCAAGAGCGCTTGGGTAGAAGAATTGCCCTCCGTTCTTTGGAGTCTAAGAACTACGCCTAATGCAGCAACTCAAGAAACTCCTTTCTTCCTGGTCCATGGCGCAGAAGCCGTGCTTCCAGCCGAAGTTACACACGAGGCTCCAAGAGTAACAGCATATGACGAGACAACGTCAACAGAAGCATTGCAAGATGATGTCGATGCACTGGATGAAGCAAGAGATAAAGCATTACAAAGGGTTACGCAATATCAACAGAGCCTGCGAAACTACCATAGTAGTCGAGTTCGTCCACGATCCTTCGTGGTGGGAGACCTAGTTTTACGACTCAGGCAAGACAGCCACGACAAATTGGAGTCCCCTTGGGTGGGACCTTACATCGTCACCGAAGTAATACCAGGAGGAGCATATCGACTACAAGACAAGAAGACTGGGAAGGATGAGAGCAACCCATGGAATGCAGAGCAGCTACGGCGTTTTTACGCGTAGAATAAATATAATGGTATCAGTAAATTGGAGTTAACCTTCTGAACCCAGAACATGAGGCCACATGTCGGGTTCTTTGGGTTGAACTCGATAAAATTGTACAATTATTTTTTACTTCTTCACCTCGGGGGCTTCAACCCTCGGGTCGTACGAAATGGATTTTTATCGCAACTTGGAAGAGTTTTTTCACTATAAGGTTGTGCAGACAACCCGATAAATATTCAAACAACTTGGTTCGCAAAGGAACCCGATATTCTTCGTATAAATTGGTTCACAAAGAACCCGATAGATGGACAGCGTACCTCAGAACAATGACTTGTTTTCCTGGTACTAGTAAAAACATCGACACAGAGCTCGAATATTCATTACAGATAACATGGCAAGAAGGACACTATCAAACAAAATTACATAAAAGTAAATCCTAATGGAAGTGGACTTCAGCTTCATATTTCTTCTGGCACTGGGTGCCGTCATAGATCTTCACGTCGAACTTCGATGTGCCGATGTGGAAATCGAAGGCCATGAAGAAGCCTTGGTGGATGTCGTGGTCTTCTGCAAACTCTGACCAGCCGCTCCTCAAGTACTGCTCGCCGTCGCCATCATACCACACCTCCACCTCGTATGGGATACCACTGCCAGACTGCTCGTGGAGAACTGCCTCTCGCAGTTCGCGTCCATCAATGAACTTGGTGAAATTCAGCGGCAGACACTGAATCTCGCGGCACTGCGCCATGGCAATGCAGAAGAAAGAAAATATTCGGGGAGGCGCAGCAGGAGCAGCGGAAGCAGCAGGAGGAGGAGCGATTAGACCAGGAGCAGCGCCAATCACCTTGGGTTTGTTCTTACTACCAGGTGGGCGGCCGGGGCGACGCTTCGCCGGAGCAACCGATGATGATCCTGCGGCGACTGGAGTGTTGTTGCTCCTGTTCTTACTTCCACGAGGGCGACCTCGACCTCGCGGCGCCACCGGAGAGCCAAGGTTCAGACGAGAACCATCAGCGTCAGCCATGTGAACAAGGGAAAAGCCTAAGAAAACCCTAGATGGAGAGAGACGATGATGCGGCGGGGGAGGAATCTGATTAGGGTTTCTACCCTTGTCAGAAGATGCTTTATTTATAAGCACATATTATCGGGCCCCCGTGCTACAGCAAGGCCCGTAAACATATTTTACAACAGGAGTTAAATTCTGCACACAGCAGATGATAATACCAAAGGGGAAAAACAAGAAGAGGAGACTGTGGTCACGCGATATGAAAACCTCGACTTGGACTCGGGGGCTTACCAACAGTAGACGTCAGCAGGAGAAAGAAGAGCTAAATTTTGAGCCTATGCTTGACTACAAGTATCCAAACATAGCCTCGGGGGCTACTCCCATCGGGAGCGCTGAGCGCGCACCCGATAGAGGATGAGATAATAAATATTGGAGATGAAAAAGGATTAGAGTACAAACTTCGACTATATAGTCGACAAAGTGCAGAGAGATAACTCCCATCGGGAGCGAAGAAGATCAATTCAAAGTCCGAAATTCTTTGATTTTATCAGTCAAAAAACTTGGCTGCGACATAAGATTCTCGAGTTGCGTTATCGCAACGAAACTCGAATGCCGTGATTTATCACGAAGGTAAGACCCCGGGATCCGTCCTGTGTGGCCTGGTATACGGACATGGATGCGCTCTGCTGGTATGTATCCGTGTCTACGACGCGAAGAAAATCCTGGTGGACGCACTGGGTACCCTGAGAATCACTGGGATTCATTCTTTGTAAGTCCTAAATGCGGTAAAAGAGTGGGTTTGACCGGTATCCCGAATTCAAATCCAAGGGGATTGAATTTGAAGTAGGTGACAAGTATCTGTTCCGGCAGTTAACTGACCTCTTGATCCGTCAGAGTTGTTAGGCTTGCTCATCAAAACCCCTTGCGAAAGAATATCATAAAAATAAGTCGAAAAGACCAAGTCGAAGATTTGAAGATGTGAAGAAGTCGAAGAATCGAAGATTTAAAGATTAGAGATTCAACCCGAATCTGCAATTCTGGTAGAATCTCAGGGGCTACTGACAAGGGTATAGTTAATAGAGCCCGTTAGTTGAGTACCCCTGAGGCCCGTATAGCTAGGCCCAATTGTAATGATAGTCGAATACGAGTTCCTACCGTATGTCGATATTGTAATCTGTATCGGACCCTACCTGATCCTCGAGACCTGGCCATCTATATATAGGGGCCAGGAGAGGACGGCGTAGGGCAGATTGAAAGCAAGCCAGGTTGAACACCCAAGTTTACTTTCGACGCATACCTATTTCGACTAACTTTACCTTCGAGTTCATCCGACGCCCTATCTCCGCGATCCTAAGTCCTTCATCTAGGACATTTGTCGAGTTAACCCCTCGTCATCGGCGGTGTTGAGAAGGGCAGGAATTTGACTGGTCGCCGCTTCCATGAAGTGGTGGATTTCGTGCAGTCTACGTATGTTTCAAGTTTGGTGTTAAAATCTTCTAATCGATTCAAGGGCTCAACGACGACGATTTTGGCTCTCGGGCGCCGGTCCTTAGGGGCACGTGTACAGAAACTTCTTGATTGTCATCAACAATGTCAGGCCGACTTTGATATGGAAGCGACCACAACGACGCATCGACGGCTCGCTCAAAGGACCTCAATGTACTTTTTATTATTTTTGGATTGCCTTGTACTCATGAAATAGATTTGGATCTTTTTCGCAAAAAAAAAGGTTGAAGTTCGGTCTCTTGTGGTTTTCTGTGGGCAGTTGAACCAGAAAAGCCACAGGAAATGCAGTGACACATCGATAATACTTTTTTTGAAGGGAACATCGATAATACAGTGGACTAGAATATGTAACTGCTTTCGCTTTAGGTAGGTTGCTGCAGACAAAGCGACTGAAAACTATCAACGTCTCCACGCAACTACAATTCGGACATGTTCGAGTGCAGAGCAAGAGTGCCGGGCCAATCGGCATTGTATAATAATCCACTCAAATCACCACGCTGGCCACTTCTGAACAACACTGGTGTTCTTAATCACGCACACGAAAGACGGTACTAATGCATGCTTTCGGACCAGATCAGTGATGGTTGAATTAGGGGTTTGCATCCTCGATAGCTGGACTCGGGACGCCATTGTCGGGCAAAATGGCACAGTGGCAGCTGATACCTAGCCGAGAGCTCATATACCGAAGATGAGAACATGAGAAATTAGAAATTACCGTGTGGAGCTGCAGACCGACACATTTTCTTGCCGTTCACATGGTCACGGTTAAACCTGGCCGGTTCACACAGCCGCAGCGCCATCGGTTGATTCTTGACTGGCTGCAGGCCGGTGTGAAGTGAGTTTTGACTGTGTTCCCGTGACAATTTTTTATTTTTATTTTACCTATGCCATGACCCATGAATGCGCGTTTCAGCGATCACTCGCAAGTCAGCCCTGCTTGAATGCACATACCCGTGAGTCAGATTCGTTCGTGCAATGATGTCGTTTCTTGGAGTATAATAGTACTGCAGTACCAGGATTCACAGGCCAGATTCTCAGGACACGCGCTAGCAAGCTCGACATGCAAAATTACCTGAGATCGCGTAATTTCGGTGAACAAGCCGATACTCACCGACGTTTTAGATCGAAGGCTGGCACCGACGATGACGATGTCAAAAATCGTCTTCTTCCTGCCGGCGCCAAGTGTCCTGTAGAGTGGCGCTGCATGGATAAACATAAAAAACTTGGCCATTCGCCATTGAGTTGACTTGACTGGCTCACGCCTCACGGGAAGATGGTGGTCTGCCATGAAGCGTCCTGTAGATCGAGTTGACTTAGACTGGCTCACGCCTCACTGGAAGATGCATGGTGGTCTACCACACCGTCCAGTTCCACGGTGGTCTGCTGAAATGATTTCGCATTGCGAGTGCAAATCCGTGGGCATCGTCATGTCCGATCCCCTCGTACGTTCGGCATTCCGTTGAGCATATACGGCCTCGCCTCGTGATGCCATGCCAGCAGAGATTTTGGTGGAGATGCCGGTGTCCCTCGGACCCCGTCGATTCTTGGTGGCCTTAATAACCCACTGTGCCCGAGCACCTCTGCCGCGTCTGCCGCTGCTTTTAACTCGGTGTACGAGGCTTCGTTAGGAATGCATTAATTTAGCTTGCTTCCGCATAAAGTTTGGATAAACCACCGGATCCGTGCGAGCATTTGGGGAAAAGTTTCATAGATAGCCTACATTACATGCAAGTAATTTTTCACGTCGATAGACAATAACCATGTGTGCGCGTAAATCAGGTTGCTGCAAGGTGGCCTCAAAGGCAGCACAGTGTCGGCCGATATCAAAAGTCGAATTTGTCGTGAAAAGAAGCTAAAGGTAGGCAAAGATGAATGGCGTTTGCCGGTGGTCGCGGCCAAATAATTGTTCACGCCTTTCGACCTGTTTGAGCCGGTGAGGGAGTGCGAAACGTACTAGGGGGCCTAGGGCACTACTAATAATAATCTCGACCGTACATGCGCTATTAGGCAGTAGCTAGAGCCAGGCATGCGGCCAATCTAGGACAAATGGGGGTGCTAAGCTGTTTTTTTCCGGAAATTCCACCGATCTATTAACAATTATCAACAGTATAAAGAGTCTTATAAGTATAAAAAATTACAAATAGGTAGTGGATCACCTAGCGACAACCACAAATACTAGCGCGAGCCAAAGATGCGTCGCCGCCTCGTCCCTCCAAGCTTAAAATTATTCACAGTTGTGCTTCACCATTGGACTAAAATAAACTAGTTGATCCACTAGTTTGGAGTTTCAGCTGTAAATATTTGTCAATTTAGCTTGTTTAAACCTAATAAGATTAGCTCCAATACTACAAGGTAAGGCCTTGTTTTGTTCTAGAGTTTTTTAGGGGATTGGTGGGGGTAATCCCCATAGGGATTGGGTGAAACCACTCCATTCACCCAACCTCTTCCATTCTAATCCTCAAAACTCTCTCTTGTAAAATTTCATTTGGTAGGCAGGGAATGTAGCGCTAGGCTATGGCTGAGCATAGGGATAGGGCAGGGAAGGAGACATTGGTGAGAAGGAGAGATGAGCCGAGGAGAAGGAGAGAGAGGCCGGCTTAAAGATAGACATGGCTCACTGCAGACGCGAGCGTTGGCCGTGTTGCAGGAAGGAGGCTGAGGCGGCAGTGCCTCTTCTCGCTCGATCGGGAGAAAAGAAAACGCGAGGTGGGGGTCGTGGTTTAAGGATACACTATAGTCTCGTGGTTCTCGAAGGGTTAGTAGGGATAAATGGGGTTTATCCCAAATAATCCTAGTAAACAAAACGAAGGCTTCAGGTTTCGGCGGGATCTCAGGGTAGGCCGATATTACTCCTTCTGATCCCCGCTGACCCATGTGTACAAAACGAGGCCTAAGATGGTTTTTATATTTTTGGAGGGGGTGTTGTGGCAACCCCACTGGATCCGCCCCTGGCCAGGTCCATATGCCTCCATCACAGGCCATCTGATCGAGTGATCATATTGTATATCTACTGCTTCTTATCGATCAAGATAATATTTTGCAGCGTCACTCGATGCAGCCTATGTTCGTCTTGTCCATTTCGGCGCATGCCTCTCCTCGGTTAAATTTTGCCGTTCTAGCTTGGAACCCGGAAGGGGCATGTCAAGTCTCGTGAATCTATAATCACGGTGGTGTAGGCATGGGTGACTGAAGTTTCTCGGAGTACTTCCTCTATTCATCTATATCTATACTCCTATATAGTGTACCAATATCAGATCATATCAACCGTCGGATCTTTGAAATCAGACGGCTCATATTGAACACACTAACTTAGAAGACTACGTGGCAAAATTTGGATAGTTGGATGAACCAATCTGAGGGGATTCGCTATGGAACTCAGGTCGTCAGTTTCTAGATTAATCTGTCGTGCATGTTTCCTTCCACTGCTGTCTAGAAGCCTCTGCCATGCTGATGTAAAACTCTGCAACGTACAGAGTAGTACCTGACCAAGTCACCAAGCAATGTGGTGAGAGAAGGAAAACCGCATGCAAGGGTGATCTTTTTTTAGACCAAGCAACGTACATAGTACCTGACTCAGATAAATGATAAATCCATGATATTTGTTCAACTTAGTATTCTCTCCATTCCTTAGATTAGACCGTATTAAGTTTAATTAATACTAGCATCTGGGGAATTGAGTGAGCATACTTTTTACAATTGTGTAGAAAAGATATTGGAGAGCTGCAAATATGAAATCACTTAAACTTTTTACTATTAACATTTATAATTCAATGCTTCCTGTGACTACAGTCATCATAGTCTATCATTAGATTTAGTCTTAAAATGTAGGGCCATTTTGTTTCCGGTCATAATTGGCCAAGCCAAAGTTTGGTAAAGTATAGAAGCTATAAAATATGGATAAAAAATTAAAAGCCAAATCTTGGCAAAAAAAAAATGAACTCTATGACAAATGGATCATATAAATAATAAAGTGTAGCAAAACTACAAGTGTGATAAAAACCAAAAGTATGTGCTAAATAAACATTGACTTTGCAAAATGTGATTGCCAATTAAATAAGCCTATTGTTTCGTAATATACTACTTTGACTTCATATACGTTGCTACTCTTTCTACAAAATCAGCAAAATGTCATTTTTAAACTTAGTATAGAGCTAATTTCATAACAATCTTAAACTCTAATGTGCATGGCACGTGCCATTTACTAGTCACTAATATAAGATGTTTTGACAATCTAAATTAGCTTGCCAAAACGTTTGTGAACAGAGATTGTACTATATTATTAGAGTCATGTGCAACATTCACTATGTGTTGTATGGAACGGGATCCTCTAACTTAGCCTTACCTAACTTTGGATCACTGATATGTAGATCCTACATTATGGTGGAACCCACATATCAGTGACCCAAAGTCAGGAAAAGTCAAGGTGAGCTAAGTCAGAGGATCCGGCTCCGTGTGGCACATCACCCGTGCCAAGATGCGCATGTCTACCATCAGACCAGGAATATGCATACATGTTGTTGAAATCATTGTTGTTAGCAACCTCTCCTGGTGTCGACATGTTAGGTTATTGAAAGGACGAGATGTCGCCTAGAGGGGGGGGTGAATAGGCGTTTTAAAAAACTATTACGGAATTGGCTTGAAGGAATGCGGAATTAAACTAACGTTTATTTTCTTCAAGCACAAGACCTAAATATGCTAGGCTCAACTAAGTGCAACAACAACAACTAGATATAAGCAAGATAGCACAAGATATAATTCACAAGTGATAAACAAGATATAAGTACTTCAAGCACGATGGCTATCACAAGGAAATAAACTCGGGTATAGAGATAACCGAGGCACGCGGAGACGAAGATGTATCCCGATGTTCACTTACATAAAGTAAGCTAATCACCGTTGGAGAGATGCGGGTAACCACGAAGGCCCCCGAACGCCACGAAGGCTCACCTTCTTCTCCGAGTCCCCCACGAAGCTAGGGACCCCTTCTTATGGTTAGCTTTTCCTCCACTCCGGAGATGGCAAGCTCCACAACCACTTCACAACTCCCACGAAGGGGAAGCCCGGGCCTCTTCACAATCTTCCACGAAGAGGACACCGTGGCACAACCACCGAGCCAACTAGGAGGTCACCCTCCAAGAGTAACAAGCTCACGGTCTCTCACTCGAACTAATCGTAATGGAGAGCTCAACACTTATGCAAGAATGCAAAGCAAGAACACCAAGGATGCTCAAATCCCTCACTCCCAAATCTCATCAAAGCAACAGATGCTAGGATAGGATTAGAGAGGAAGAACAATGGTGGAGGTCAACTAATGACCCCAAGATCTAGATCCCAAAGGTTCCCCTCACTTAGAGGAGGATTGAGTTGGTGGAGATTGTAGATCTAGATCTCCTCTTCCAAATCCCTCAAAAAGATACAAGAATCATAGGAGGGATGGAGGAGGAAGGAAGCTCTTGAAAGACAATAATGGAGGTCAATTTCGTGCCCAAGAACACTAAAGAACCGTTGGGGAAGAAGCCCCCTTTTATAGGGCAAGAAAACTGCCCGTTACAGAGTTTTCGGGGCGCTCTGGAGCAGAGCCCGGAGTAGCTCCGGAGCAGAGCCCGGAGTAGCTCCGGAGCAGAGCCCGGAGTAGCTCCGGATTGTACTCCGGAGTAAGTATATTGGCACTGCTCAGCCCGGAGCAGAGCCCAAAGCAACTTCGGATTTGGAAAACTGCAAAAATACTCATACGAAAAACGCGATAACTTTTGCATCTGAACTCCGTTTTTAGTAAACTTGGACTTTTTGAAAAGTTTAGAAAAAGTACTACAACTTTATGCAGAGAAACACCAAGAAATGTCAAGACGAAAAATACCAAATGTGGAGAGGTATGAAACCTTCCAAAGTGAGGAACCGATAAAACCCTTCAACTCGAAAACGCAATAGAAGATACATTTGGATTCCGTTTTTGATGAAATTGGACTTGTTGGAAAGCTAGCAACAAGCACAAGAACCTCACATGGAGAAAAACCAAGAAGCAACAAACTAGGAAGATGCAAAGTATGCAAAGGATTGAGCTCCCTAAGACGATATGATCAAGTTACCCAACCGAAAGCCCCTCTTGATAGTGCGGCTATCTATCCTATAACCCGGTCTCCCAACAAACACCTTGAGACCAGTAAAAGGAAAACCTAGCAAGGACATACCTTTGCCTTGAGCATCCCGCTTGATCTTGATGATGATGCTTCATGCTCTCATCAAGCCGGAATGCTTCACTTGATCATTGTTGCTTCGTGAAGACTTTAATTTGCTCCCCCATAAACCATTATGGGATAGCTTTGTTAACACTCATCTTCACAAGTCCATTATCACCAAATGGATGACAAGCTTCAAGCATATGATCTTCTCGAGATGCTTATCTTGAAACTTACACTTCTCAACCTTGATGACAACCACCACTTGATGTCATCCTTTCATGGGCTATATGAAATCTCACTAGTGATGCATATCCATGACACAATACCTTCATGGCATCCAAGCCTTGAATCCAACACATGGACTTCAAGCAATTCCTATGAACAATTCCTTCACAAAAAGCTCAATGAAAACATTAGTCCATAGGGATTGTCATTAATTACCAAAAACACACTTAGGGGCAATTTACCCTTACAATCTCCCCCATTTTGGTAATTGATGACAATCTCAACAAGAGGGTTTATATAATGAATGATAGAAACTAATATGCAACTTATCCGAGAATAAATTGCATACAAGAGGTTGTATTTGATATGGTCAAGTAACACGAAGCTACTACCGCATATCAAAATCAATTGTACTCACATAAACTACAACAAATATGGTTGATGTGAGTGCAACCAAAATATATAGAGCAAACTCCCCCACAATATATGCACGTGTGATGAACTTGAATTTCATTGCATACATTGTCAAGATAAACCTTTGATGGAGTTTACACTATATATTCAACCATGCAAAACATCTAACAAAGAAGAGATGCATGAAAGGCAAACACTTAAGCACAACCAAACTTAAGTATAAAAACCATTTCCCTTAAACCCTCTAAACTTCTCCCCCATTGGCAACGATTGCCAAAATGGATGAAGGAATTTAGAAGGCCAATATAGTATGAGTTCCTCCCCAAGATGTGCATTTCTCATAAAAATGAGTGAAATCATATGCACTTATCAAATTAACAATATTTGGAGGAAGTCAAACCATATTGAGGATCAAAGATTGCAAAAAGATGACATAGTGAAGGAAGCTTCAACGAATGAAGCAAGCAAGCAATCAAGAGACCCAAAGAACCAATTGGACACAAGAAGAAGTGATGATAAGAGCTACTAGGTGCTTTAAATGAAATAAGGAAGCTCCCCAAGGTCCATGCATAAATTTGAATTTTTGTTGCATTTGAATACAATATGCACAAACATGGAATCCTCACTCCCTCTATATCATTTAAAATAAAACATGAGCACGAAAGAATACAAAAGGATCAATACGCTTATCAAAGTTAAATTTAGTCCAAAAAGATTCACGAGATATGAGTGCGAGAAGAAGCAATAAAGAATAAACAAGCACTCATAAATCAAGTTCTTACCAACACCATCAAGAACAAAATGGATAAGAAAGATGGTCGGCAAAGAACGAGGATATCAAGGGAAGAAATTAACACTCTTATGCATATACATTTCTAAGTGGACAAAAAATCATGATGAACAATCCACAAAGGAACATGTATACACAAGAGGTTAGTTGAAATTAAGGAAGACATAATATCCAAGAGAGAGTCATAGAATATACCAAATAGCTTTGCTATAAAGCATATATAGTTCAAGGCTCCATTTTCCATTATGGTATATTAACAAACTCCCCACGCAAAATCATCAAAGCCATCACAACTAGCAATAAGGGATCAAAAGATAGTCGGGATGCTTTGAAAGGCAACAAGCATAATAAAGAAGGGTACAACTTGCAACATTATCTATATTGCACATGAGAGAGCGTTGAGGAATTAATATGCAATAAATTGCTAAAATGGCATATTTGGGATTGGTGAATCATAAACATGATTTTATATACTTCCCATTGAAAGGATCGTATGAGCGACTAGAGGGGGGTGAATAGGAGCTACCCCAATTTTTACTTCTTTTCAAGTTAAGGCTAGACAAGAAGGTAAATTCTCTAGATGTGCTACTAAGTGAATTTACCTAGAGTGACAAGCAAGCTAGCAATAACAATATAAGTAAAGGTGCGAGTAAAGGATAGAGGTAACCGCAATGGAGACACGAAGACACAAGGATGTATTCCCGTAGTTCCTTCCTTGTTACGGGAAGTACGTCTACGTTGGAGAGGTGTGGTGCCACAAAGGCCACCAACGCCACAAAGGCTCACCCTATTCTCCGGTGAACAAGCCACAAAGGCGAGTTCACGCTCCACTAAGCGATGCCCTTGAAGGCGGCACGACACCTTTACACAAAGTATTGGGGCAAGCTCCACAACTCAATTGGAGGCTCCCAATAGGCCCACCAAGCTCTTACACACAAAGTTAAGCTTGGAGGACGGCTTCTTCCGGCTAGGAATCCGATGAATCACACAAGTTACAAGCCCCTCAACAAAGAGAGGGGGGAAATCAAATCGCCTTGGTGGAAGTGTAGATCTAGGTCTTCTCCCTCAATTCCCAAAAGGGCTTTGAGTTCTATTGGCTAGGGAGAGAGAACTAGTGCTATGAAGCTTTGGAACAATGGAGGAGAGAGAGTGGAAGCCGCAGCCAGCTCTTGAGGAAGAAGAAGGCTTTATATAGTCCTCCACGAAATGTAGCCGTTGCTGGACGACTAGGGCCGGAGTCTCCGGCCAGGAGGGCCGGAGTCTCCGCCCTAAGTGACTCCAGGGCCGGAGTCTCCGGCCAGAGACAAAAGTCTCCGGCCCAACTCCGGCCTGGTCTCTGAATTGTCCAAGCCAGTCTGCAACCCTCGACCACCCGGCCAGACCGGAGTCTCCGGCCCCGGGGGACCGGAGTCTCCGGCCCACCCGGAGTCTCCGGCCAGAGACAGAAAGTCTCCGGCCCAACTCCGGGAGGGCATCTGAACTGACCAACTGGGAGGGTTGCTGGGGCGAATCCCCTAGGCCGGAGTCTCCGGCAAACAGGGACGGAGTCTCCGCCCTAGAAGAAGCAACAGCAGCACTTCGTGGAACCCCTCTCCACCATTTCCACCTTCGCGAAGCACCTTACAAGACAACTAGGCCCTAACTCCACTACTGGACTACGGGCTCCGATCTTTTCTTCCTTTTTGGGGTGCACCTCCGCGAGATCCTGAATTAACCTAGAAAATCTGCAGAACTTTAATAGAATGGTTAATTCACCAAATGTTGTTAACAAACACCAAAATACATTTATTAGGGAAATGCTCTTTCAATCTCCCCCTTTTTGGTGTTTGATGACAACATACGGATTTGCAAGATATAAGCACAATAAAATAAAATATATAGCCAAAGCTCCCCCTACTTGTGTGCACAACACAACACGCAAGTAAGGATCATCACTCCCCCTATATATTTCACAATTATACCAAGAGCAAGTAATAATACATGAGACTAACCATAAGCATATAAGTAAGACTAACAAGATAGCACACATTTAATAGTCTTACTAGCAATAGAGGTACTTAAGTTTCACAAACATAACGTACCACACACATTTAATAGTTCAACACTAAGATAGATGAGACACAACATGAAAGTCCATGAAGTTGTGTCTCGACCAAAGCAAATGCAAATCCAAATTCAAATAAACCAACCCATGGCAAATCCCAACGATGACATCCTAATAGAGCTACTTCTCCCCCTTTGGCATCGAGACACCAAAAAGGGGAAAGAGCGATGCTACACGCCCATGGGATCACTCATCGTCTTCATCCTCGGGCTCGTCCTCGGAACCGGCATTGAAGTCCTCATCTCCTTCTTCAATATCATCAGAAGCCATGGGCTTCTTGCCATGATGCACATTGGAGGTGCCAGAGGTGACCTCCTCAAAGGCTTGCCAGTCAGTCAGACCCTTGCTCCACTTGCCATAGGAGTGAGTGCCGGATGAAAATGAGGAAGGAGGTGATTCCACATAGTCCGGTTGAGACTTCCGAAAAGCCTTGTGAAGAACTTGTTGATTGTCATTCAAATGCTTTTGGGCAATGTAGCTCTCATATTGCTTGTGACGGATGTCCACATTCATGCACAGCACATTCCTTTGGAACCAATTGAGCTTCTTGTATTCTTGCCCAAACTCATTGTTGGAGCTAGAGCCGGCATTGCTAGCATGCTTCATCCTTGGGCCCCTTCTCGTTGACACTCCCTCGGCAAAG
This sequence comes from Dactylis glomerata, assembly GCA_007115705.1. NCBI lineage: Eukaryota > Viridiplantae > Streptophyta > Magnoliopsida > Poales > Poaceae > Dactylis > Dactylis glomerata. The sequence continues at coordinate 5,906,035 of QXEO01000220.1, read as the reverse complement.
GCATCATCAACTTCACCTCTCACCGGAGCAAATGGTTCCTTGGAGTGACCGGTGGGCTCTTTGCGTTGAAGCTTCACAACCTTGTGATTCACAAGGTTTGCATCGAGAAGAGGAAGGTTGAGTCCTTGAGCACGGATGAGCCTCATGATAAACGGGGCATAAAGAGGAGTCTTATTGTTGAGAATGCAATCATTGATCTCCTTGTGAATGAAATCCATCACATCAAGTGGCTCAACGGGTGCGGTCTCCCCTTTGCAATAAACTTCATGTGAGTAGGCCAAGAGATTCACCAAGGCCCCACGAATCGCATCAAAGTTACCGGCTTGAGGGGCAATGGAGGCCCGGAATATGCGGAGCAATATGTTGGACCGTTTGGATAGCCCAAGGGTGCCCCCAATGACAATCTTCTTGTCATCCCCGGTGTAGAGAGGAGCAAGCTTCTTCTTCTCATAGTACTCCCCATCCACATGCATCCTCATGCCACTAGGAGTAGTAGCACCACGAAACTCATACCCAAGGAGAGCAGCAAAGTCCATGAAGTTGGAGTGACAAACCTCTTCTCCGGTCATCCAAGTCATTGGGATCTCCTCACCATCCCCAAGTACCAAGGTAGCAAAGAACTGATGGATCAAAGTGATGTTATAGGGCTCTTGAGTCTTCATGAGTGGGTGGAGCCCAAGCTTGCGAGTGATCCATACGGCCTCTCCAAAATATGCACTGTACTTGGCAAAATGAGAGAAGTCCATGACCGTCTGAGGGCAAACCGGATACTTCTTGAGAGAAGCATAGAATTCCTTCATGATCAGCTCTTGCTCTTTGCGGACAAAGCAACGGTCACGAGTGTTCCGCGGGAGAGTGTACATGTCCCTCTTCCTCATCTCAACATATTCAGATGATGACATCCCTTCCAAGGTCACAAGGCTATCGAACTTGACCTTCTTAGCTGCCTCAGCACGTTCCTCCTCAACCATCCTCGTCTTGAGTCTCTTAGCATCCCTTGCTTGCTGAGCAATGACTGACCTCTGAGCAATAGCCCCTGTGGCGGGATTGACAACCAATTTGTCCTTGCTATGAGCGGCCGGTTTTCGAGAACCACCTGCACCTATGAATGAGTGAGGAAGATAGCAGGGTTGAGGTGACATGTCCTAGAATCAAAAAGTAAGCAACTATGCTGTGAAAGAGTGCACTCAGGCCTGATCTAGCCGGAGTCTCCGGGGACTCGGGCCGGAGTCTCCGGCCAAAACCGGAGACTTTGCGTCCAGCCCGGAGTCTCCGGCCACAGGGGCCGGAGTCTCCGGTTGGATGCAGGAGCCCGAGCCTAGGAGACTACATTTGAACAAATAGAGTGCAAAATCCACAATAAAGTTGCTAAGAAGATGATTGATAGCCACTAGAAGGTAGTACACCATATCAAACTAGGGGAAACATGCAAATCTCATAGATCTAGGGAGAACTAGATGAAGGAGATTGAGAGCAAGTTTACCGGAGTCCATGGCAAGAAATCGACCGGTGGGAATGATCCCACACCTTCAAGAACTTGTTTTGCCGGTGGCACGGCGGATCCCGAAGCTTGGAGAGGCTTCGGGGGCGATCTTGGACAATGGGGGCGGCAGGGGAAGAGCAGGGGCACGGGGGTGGATGGGGAAGAATGAACCGTTCTTCCCCACCCCGTGCCCTAAGTCTTTGAGTCGAAACCGCCCGGCCGGAGTCTCCGGTACTTACCCCGGAGTCTCCGGCCCACCGGAGTCTCCGGGCTATAAACCCCGGAGTCTCCGGCCCCCCATTGACAAGATCACACTTATATGATGGAAAAGGACATGTCATTTAAAGATGAGTATGTTTGAGGATGAGATAGGCTTGGGATGGACACATTGTCACTGTGTGGTACAAAATGCTCATGTTTGCAAACATGCAAATAAAATCAAATAAGACCAAACATGAGCATGTTCCCATAAAAAAAATAAGACAATAAAATCAAATGGGAAACTCCTCCTCTAGGGAGGTTGGTGACCAAAAGGCCACCATGTATGAGTATATAGGTATGGCACCGCGAAGATATATCTTGGGACCAAAACCTAGACTCATCGATTAAGCTCAAAAATGTCACATATGACAAGATAGAACAATACGCTTACTATTGGCATTATGGGGGGAGGGATAGTCCAATCAATTAGGACCGCACTCCCCCTATTTCCATGCCCACATCTAGAACAACACACAAGTTAGAGTATGGGAGTGAATGCACATAGCTCAAGCCACATTTCTTGAATCAATGATATTTAGTTCATGCCTCAATTCCCGGAATCTTGCTTCATCAAGAGGCTTTGTGAATATATCGGCAAGTTGCTCATGAGTGCCAACATAAGATAGATCAATATCTCCACGGTTGACATGATCCCGAATGAAATGATGACGAATTTCAATATGCTTCGTCTTGTTGTGTTGCACCGGGTTGTGAGCGATCTTGATTGCACTTTCATTATCACATAAAAGAGGCACTTTGTCAAAAATGACACCGTAATCCTTCAAAGTTTGCCTCATCCATAAGAGTTGTGCACAACAACTAGCCGCGGCTACATATTCGGCTTCGGTGGTAGAGAGAGACACACAATTTTGTTTCTTAGATGACCAACACACCAAAGACCTACCAAGAAATTGGCAAGCCCCAGAGGTTGATTTCCGTTCCACTTTGTCTCCCGCCCAATCCGAATCCGAGTAACCTACAAGATCAAAACTTGCTCCTTTTGGATACCAAAGACCAAAGTTAGGGGTATTCACTAAATATCGAAAGATTCTTTTGACCGCCACTAAGTGGCTTTCTTTTGGTGCGGCTTGAAAACGTGCACAAACTCCCACACTTAACATAATGTCCGGTCTAGATGCACAAATGTAAAGCAAGGAACCAATCATAGATCTATAGAGTTTTTGATCCACTTCTTTACCATTAGGATCGAGATCAAGATTAACCTTTGTTGGCATGAGAGTCTTTGCACCTTTGACTCCTATCATCTCGAACCTCTTGAGCATGTCTTGGGTATATTTGGCTTGGTTCACAAAAGTCCCTCCCTTCAATTGTTTGACTTCAAATCCAAGGAAGAACTCTAACTCCCCCATCATAGACATCTCAAACTTGTCGGTCATGAGCTTGGCAAACTCATTATTGAAAGCTTTGTTAGTAGAACCAAATATAATATCATCAACATATAATTGACAAATGAAAAGCTCCCCATTGACCTTCTTAGTAAAAAGAGTGGGATCGATCACCCCAATTTCAAAACCACGATCAACCAACAACTCTTTAAGGTGCTCATACCATGCACGTGGGGCTTGTTTGAGGCCATAGAGCGCCTTATCAAGTTTGTAAACGTGGTTAGGAAACTTAGGGTTTTCGAAGCCCGGGGGTTGCTTCACAAAAACCAATTCATTTAAGGGACCGTTGAGAAATGCACTTTTAACATCCATTTGTTGAAGTTTAAAGTTATGATGTGATGCATATGCAAGTAAGATGCGAATGGATTCAAGACGGGCAACGGGAGCGAAAGTTTCACCAAAGTCAATACCCTCAACTTGGGAGAAACCTTGAGCCACCAATCTTGCCTTGTTACGAATGACTATGCCATTTGCATCTTGCTTGTTCTTGAAGATCCACTTGGTCCCAATGACATTACGGCAATCTTTAGGCCTTTCTACCAGAGTCCAAACTTTGTTGCGCTCGAAGTTGTTGAGTTCATCATGCATGGCTTCAAGCCAATCCGGATCCTCAAGTGCCTCATAAACTTTCTTGGGTTCTACACAAGAGACAAAAGCATGATGAGAGCTAAAGTTAGAAAGTTGCCTCCTAGTGGAGACACCTTTACGAACACTCCCAACCACATTTTCCAAGGATATGCTTCTTCGTCGAAGAATGGACTCAAGCTTCTTCTCACGGCGAGTGCGAGCCTCAAGAGGAGATTCTTGAGAGACTACTTGATCATCTTCATGATCACTGTTCTGGTCCTCGCCTTGACCAGTTGGATTGCCTTGATCATCAAGTGGCCCATAGCCACGGAATTCCGAAGGATCTTCATCAAGGCCTTGATCATCCCCGGAGACTCTGGTATCCATACCCGGAGACTCCGGTATAGGCCGGAGAGTCCGGACCACAGGGGCCGGAGACTCCGGGCAAGATTGCTCGGTGGGATGATCTTGAGGTTGAGGGTGCGCAGCTTGTCTTTGGTCAATGTCCTGTGGGTGTTCAGCAGGTGAAGGCTCCACTTGTGTAGAGCATTGTCCTTCTCCTTCGGCCAAAAGGTGTCCCTCAATGGGCCGGAAGAATCCGACACCCATTCTTCTTATGGCTTGGGGAGGAATTTCGTCACCTACATCACGAACACCACTTTGTCCCACAAAGGAACCATTATCTTCATCGAACCTCACATTACAAGTCTCTATAACATGCCCGGTGGACTTGCTATAGATCCTATAGGAATGTGAGTCCGTGGAGTAACCAACAAAGATACCCTCTATAGCTTTAGAATCAAATTTTGACAAACGAACACCTTTCTTGAGATAGAAACACTTACAACCAAATACCCGGAAGTACTTGATGTTGGGCTTTTGCCCGGTAAGAATTTCATATGGAGTCTTGTTCAAGTTCTTGCGGAGATAAAGCCGGTTGGTGGCATGGCATGCGGTATTAATAGCTTCGGCCCAAAAGTTGTATGGAGACTTGAACTCGGCCAACATAGTTCTTGCCGCATCCATAAGAGTCCGGTTCTTCCTCTCGGCAACTCCATTTTGTTGCGGGGTATATGCAGCGGAATATTGATGTTTGATACCCGCATCACTAAGAAACTCATTTAGGGAGTAGTTCTTGAATTCGGTGCCATTGTCACTTCTTATAGTCAATATGGTGGTATTGAATTGACGCTCAACTTCGGTGGCAAAGTCTTTGACGGTTTGTTGGGTCTCACTTTTGAACTCGAAGAAATAAACCCAAGTGTATCTTGAATAGTCATCGACAATCACCAAGCAATATTTCTTGCCACCAAGACTTGCATAAGTGGGAGGTCCAAAGAGATCCATGTGAAGGAGCTCCAAGCACCTCTTGGAAGAGATAATAGTCTTGCTTGGATGACTTGTTTCATGCATCTTTCCTTCAATACATGCCCTACAAACACGATCTTTGGCAAAAGAAACATCCTTTAGTCCGAGTATGTGGCCGCCGGTGTAGAGATTTTGCAAAGCTCTCATATTGACGTGGGCTAACCGGCGATGCCAAAGCCATCCCACGTCGGCCTTAGCAATTAGGCATATCGCGGCCGTAGTGGGTTTCTCCGAAAAGTCCACCACATACAAGCCATTTTCGACATACCCAACAAAGGCAACCTTGAGAGACTTACTCCACATGACGACCACAATATCAACATCAAAATATGTGGCATAGCCCATAGTAGCAAGTTGATGAACGGAAAGTAGATTATAACCAATGGTTTCGACAAGCATGACATTCACTAGGGACACGTCCGGAGTGATCACCACCTTACCGAAACCAAGTACCTTAGAGGATGAATTATCACCATATGAGACCGTGACATTTGAAGTATTGGGCTTTAGATCTTCCACAATATTTTTGCTTCCGGTCATGTGGCTTGTGGCACCACTATCAATAATCCATTTTCCTCCTCCGGAAGCAATGCCCTACAAGAGATTAATTCTTGGTTTTAGGTCCCCATTTTTGAATGGGTCCTCTTTTGTTAGTCACAAGAATCTTAGGTACCCAAATAGCATATTCAATGTAACCATCATAGGGACCAACATATTTAGCATAGACATCACCATAATAGTCCCTAAGAAGAACATAATGAGGGTTATATTTTCCTGCAAAATTATTGTGAGAAGGGCCGGAGACTCCGGCCTTTGGGAGCGGAGACTCCGGGGTAGATGAACTAACCGGAGACTCCGGAACCTTTGACCCGGAGACTCCGGTCTCCTCGATTTTCTTCTTCCCATTCAGCTCCTCCCACTCCTCCTCGGTGTAACAAATATCAAAGGGGACATGAGGAGTAGGAGCAGCAGCAGGTTTTGTCTTCTTCTTGTTCTTCTTATTCTTCTTCTTCTTTGAGGACTCGGCCACCAAACAAAGATCCCCTTTCTTTGAGGACTCGGCAAATCCGAGGCCCTCCTTTCCCTTGAACAATCTTTGATTGTTCAAGAGATCATTGAGATTCTTCTCTCCTTGAATGCAAGTAGCAAGGCCCTTAGCAAGATCGGCCTTCAACCTATTGTTCTCCTCAATGATATCACTATGATCACAAATAGAGTTAGAAGAACAAGGAACTTCAATAACTTGCATTGGTGGGACTTTAGATTGTTCAATAGTTAGTTGAATTTGAAGTTGTTCACGAATCTTGGTGAGATGCGAGAATTTGCCTTCCAAAGCCTTGTGGGCTTCTTCATGCTTCTCAAACTTCTCACGAAGATCATTATGACCAACGTCAAATTCAACTTTCTCCTTTTTAAGCAACTTGACCATAGCTAGAGCATGGTCACGTTCTTTAGTGAGTTTTGACAAGATTAGATTATGAGACTCTTCTAGTCCCAACAATTTCTCCTCTAAAGAGACTCTCAAGTTTTGCTCTTCTTCGAGCTCAATTGATAGAGAGCCAATATCATCGGCGGCTAATCTTTCCAACTCCTCCTTCTCCTTGATAGTGTCATGGGCATCACCAATTTCACACATTAGTGTCTCAAAGTATATCTTGGTTGGCCCCTTCATGTTAGCAAGAAAATCATCACAAGAAACTAGTTCTTTCTTAATCTTAAGACTACTCACATCATCCATAGAGGTAGCATTGGAATGCGATGATGAAGGAGTAGGTGATGAGGTTACCTCCGAGGCCTTAGCCATAAGACACTTGTGAGTGGTGATGATGGCGTTCTCATTTTGTGAGTTGAAGAGGGATGTAGATGGTGTGGAGACAATGGCAATGGCGGCCACTTCTCCATTCTCTTCATCAACAGAGTCATCATCATCGGACTCGGAGTCATACTCCTCATGAACCACCAATACCCTTTCTCCTTTCTTCTTGTTGTCCTTGGTTCCCATGCTTCTTGGATGGGTAGAACTTTGATGACCGGCGCTTGGGGATGAGCCGGCCTTCATTGTCCTCCTTGTTCTCATAAGGACATTCGGCGATGAAGTGCTTGATTCCTCCACAATTGTAGCAATGCCTCACTTTAGAGTCACCACCCTTCCTTGGAAAGGATTTGAACTTGGATCCCTTCGTCTTGTGCTTGTTGGCATCCCAAAAGGCATTTGCATTGAGAGCCAAGTGTTCATGGAGGGCAAACTTGAGATCTTCCGGAGACCAACAATCTTCTTCATATATTTCTTCTTCTCCTTCTCCTTGCTTGGACACCACCTTGGCCTTGAGAGCAAGATTGTGAACTCCTTGTCCGGCAAGAACACGGGCTCTAGTCTCTTCCGCGTTCTTCTTCAAGATAGACAAGGCGGTGAACTCGCAAAGAACTTCATTTGAGGTCATACTCCCAAAATCCGGTCTTGAACGGATTATCTCGGACCGCATGGGTTCTCTTGGGTTGATGGAGGTAATGAACATACGCTTGATATAGTCATCACCATTGTCTTTGCACCCAAACCCGGTCAAGGCCGTTGTAAGAGCCAAGATCCTTTGGTACATCTCATCGGGAGTCTCATTGTCACGCATAATGAAATCCCTTTCTTCACTCTTGAGCTCATCAAACTTGGAGGACCGAATACTCTCATTCCCAATGAAGAGCATAGTGAGATAGTCTCATACTTCCTTGGCGGTGCTCAAATTGTTGATGTGTACCGCATGAGTATCCGGTACGGCTTGTTGAAGGAGATGCTTGGCGGTGGCATTGAGTTGCTCATCAACTTCTTCCCTTCTGGTCAAGTTGAGAGGATCATGAGGTGCAAAGCCATTTTGTATGACCCTCCACAAATGAGTAGAAGAGCTAGACATATGAGATTTCATTAGTCCTTGCCATTTAATAAAATTGCGAGAATCAAGCTTAGGAGGAGATCCCATGTTGTTAATGTGTGGCATAGGATAATGGACCGGCGGAGGGGAGTAAGTGTTAGGGGGTGGAATGTTAGCACCCTTTGCCGGACCATCATTTTCCTTAGGAGGGTCACCTTTATTCTCGGCGGAGGTGGAGCCATCGTTGGGTGGCTTCACCTTAGCCAAGGAGAGTTCCACACTAGGTGTGGTGTTTGGGTCGGTGGGCCCGGAAGGTTTTCTTCCAAAATATTCCTCAAACATAGCCTTTATCTCCAATCTCATGGTGGTTTGCATTGTGTCCAAGGACACCAAATGCTCCTCACGTGAGATTGAAGGGGAAGAGATAGATGGAGGAGTATCTTCGGGAGGAGTTTCTTTACCCTTATCCCCTTCCATAGTTGCTCAAACTCTTAGGCGGTTAAGCCCGAATAAGAGACCATGCTCTGATACCAATTGAAAGGATCGTATGAGCGACTAGAGGGGGGGTGAATAGGAGCTACCCCAATTTTTACTTCTTTTCAAGTTAAGGCTAGACAAGAAGGTAAATTCTCTAGATGTGCTACTAAGTGAATTTACCTAGAGTGACAAGCAAGCTAGCAATAACAATATAAGTAAAGGTGCGAGTAAAGGATAGAGGTAACCGCAATGGAGACACGAAGACACAAGGATGTATTCGCGTAGTTCCTTCCTTGTTACGGGAAGTACGTCTACGTTGGAGAGGTGTGGTGCCACAAAGGCCACCAACGCCACAAAGGCTCACCCTATTCTCCGATGAACAAGCCACAAAGGCGAGTTCACGCTCCACTAAGCGATGCCCTTGAAGGCGGCACGACACCTTTACACAAAGTATTGGGGCAAGCTCCACAACTCAATTGGAGGCTCCCAATAGGCCCACCAAGCTCTTACACACAAAGTTAAGCTTGGAGGACGGCTTCTTCCGGCTAGGAATCCGATGAATCACACAAGTTACAAGCCCCTCAACAAAGAGAGGGGGGAAATCAAATCGCCTTGGTGGAAGTGTAGATCTAGGTCTTCTCCCTCAATTCCCAAAAGGGCTTTGAGTTCTATTGGCTAGGGAGAGAGAACTAGTGCTATGAAGCTTTGGAACAATGGAGGAGAGAGAGTGGAAGCCGCAGCCAGCTCTTGAGGAAGAAGAAGGCTTTATATAGTCCTCCACGAAATGTAGCCGTTGCTGGACGACTAGGGCCGGAGTCTCCGGCCAGGAGGGCCGGAGTCTCCGCCCTAAGTGACTCCAGGGCCGGAGTCTCCGGCCAGAGACAAAAGTCTCCGGCCCAACTCCGGCCTGGTCTCTGAATTGTCCAAGCCAGTCTGCAACCCTCGACCACCCGGCCAGACCGGAGTCTCCGGCCCCGGGGGACCAGAGTCTCTGGCCCACCCGGAGTCTCCGGCCAGAGACAGAAAGTCTCCGGCCCAACTCCGGGAGGGCATCTGAACTGACCAACTGGGAGGGTTGCTGGGGCGAATCCCCTAGGCCGGAGTCTCCGGCAAACAGGGACGGAGTCTCCGCCCTAGAAGAAGCAACAGCAGCACTTCGTGGAACCCCTCTCCACCATTTCCACCTTCGCGAAGCACCTTACAAGACAACTAGGCCCTAACTCCACTACTGGACTACGGGCTCCGATCTTTTCTTCCTTTTTGGGGTGCACCTCCGCGAGATCCTGAATTAACCTAGAAAATCTGCAGAACTTTAATAGAATGGTTAATTCACCAAATGTTGTTAACAAACACCAAAATACATTTATTAGGGAAATGCTCTTTCACCCATCATATGCAATCATCTCAACTTGCTCACATATGAAATAAAGATATTTCTTTATAAGACCTTTGCAAGAACCGCAACATTTGCAAATAAATATTATCATGCCAAGAATCAACCTACAAGAGTTGGGATGCTAGAAAAGTATGCATGAATGTTATACTTGTTACCGAGATAGCAATGGTGTGATGTAGTAGATAAGAGTTCGCCGGTCATCCTAGCTTGGCTCAAATAATCATATGGTGATAACACCTTCCTTATAAACGAGACAAGCATCCATTGCATCTCCAATGTACCTAAGACATCATTCAAGTACATCTTGGTCCCCAAACTTATTGGGTCCAAAGTGGTTAGACTAACCACAATACATATGATAGACTCCATAAAAATATGTGCATAGTTAAAGATGAAATTTGAATTTCATGCACATCTTAGCCATTTAGGATTTGATGGAGTATAACATATATATTGGATCAAAGAAAGCAACTAAGATACAAAAATAAGCAAAAAAGAGAATATGCATGCACCTATCTTTCAAGATCCAAAGAAGATACGATTTAGACAAAAACTCCAAGAATACAAGGAGGTATAAAAGCTGTGGCAAAACACATTATTTGTCCAAATGACATCAAGGGAACAAATCAATAAATGATTTATTCATAAAATTCAACAAATGAACCTAACAACTTATTGAGCATGAAAGAATAAATAAATAAAAGCATGCTCAACAATTTATCTCATTCAAGCAAATAAATCATAGAAGAAGGAATGAGATAACTAACTCCCAAAAGAGCAAGGTTCCAACAAATAAACCAAACCCTCTACACTTTTCACATTGGCACAAGTACCGAAAAGAAAAGGTTTGTCTTACAACAACACACACTTGATGGGGATCAAGATATGAGACAAAGTCAAGCAAAAAGATCCTCAAGAAGGCAATAAGACAATGGGAGTCAAAAAAAAATTCTTGGCAAGAAATATGGGCAATAAGAGCCAAATTCCAAGGTGAAGATGATCTAGAGGAATTACCACGCATATATATGAATACCAATTGTCAGAGACAAGAAGTTCATATTGGAATTATTTTCCGGTGGTGTATTGCAAATATATTCAAGATTAACTTCACAATAAAAGGCATATGGTTAAATATTCAATTTAATCACCATGCATGAAAAAGGATTCTTGGTAACTCCAATAATAGACAAACAATTATGCAAGCAATGATTAGAGTATCTTGAAGCAAACGGTTTCCTACTTATGATATAGAGAAATATATTTGAGTAAAACCGCACCAAGAATTCTTACTCAATCCAAGACCAAAGAAATGAGCAATAAAATCTTTTAAGAAATAACAAAGCTTGTTTGAGCAAACATGCCACCTAGGAATAAGATAACTTAAAATATCAACTCTAAGTGGCAAAACCTCAAATGTTCACATTTCCTAGGCTTGTGATATGCACAAGGCATATTACTCCCCCAAAATGTGATATTAAATTCTTTTCAACAAAAGGCAAATAAAATTCAACTAGAGATAATTAATGGAGATATAGAATTTGAATTTCTCATGAGCATGGCATACCACATAGTGACTAGATAATCTTGCAATATCAATACTAAGTGGTATTACTCATGAGCACACATTTATAGGATTGTGAGGTGCCAATGGCAAATCACTCCCCCAAAATGGGATGTTCCATTAATCACTCGATAAGAGCCAAATAAGATACCATAAATATACATTAGAGGCTCGAAGCAAACACACAAGTATATGATGTGCCAAACACCCAACACCTACTTGAATACACAAGATAAGTAGGTATAAGGAACAACATATACAAACACATACTTGGTACAAAACCAAAACATGCAAAGGGGCAAGTAACTTACAATGTAAAGAGGTTAAGTACAAGTTACCGCAAAGAGGCACATTGGATATAAAATGATAGTGTCAATGACTTGGCTTGATGAAAATAAAATTAATGAAGATCTCTTAATTCTTCATGAGGTAGCCAAGTCTCCAATGCCTTCCATAAACACCTATTGATCAAGTTTTAACTTGTTGGTACCCAACCAAGTTGGGTCCTAAGAGGTTAGTAACAATAGGCTTGGCAACCCAAATGGTTCTTTTCTTGACACCACTTTGAGTTCCAACAAACTTGGCAAACACATTGCCATCCTTATCTTTCCTAATAGAATAATCATCATCAACAATGATAGGATTAGATAAGGTACCGCTTAAGCATGAAGAAGCAAAGTGTCCCTTCTCATGACAAATATAGCAATAAGTGCTTCCCTTTCTCTTCTTCGTTGAATTCTTGATTTGGGAAGCTTCATCTTGTTTCTTCTTGGGAAGTGGCCTATCTTCAACTTGAGGTCGTGCTTGAGCTTGAACTTGTGGCCTCTTCCCTTGTTGCTTCTCACTCAAGTGCTTCTTCTTCAATGGGCAAGATCTCACATGATGCCCTTCAATCTTGCACTTGAAGCAAACAATCTTGGCCAAATTCTTGACTTGGTCTTGGCCCTTCTTCTTCTTGTTGCTCTTGGACTTGTTCTTGTCATTGGAGTTGAATCCAAGTCCACTCTTGTCATTAGGGGATTTTTGCACACTCAAAATATTATCGAGTGTGGATTTCCCTTCATGACGCTTATCCAAGTCTTTCTCCAAACTAGTGACTTGGGCCTTGAGCTCTTTGATTTCCTCTACAAGGTTAGTAGTAATACAAGTACTAGAGGAGGTAGAAGCTTCATTGTTAGAGCAACAAGGCCTAGCAAGTAATTCATCACAAGATGTAGCAATATTATGCCTAGACAAATTACTTGGACTAGCACAAGATAATATAGCATTTTGGTTCAAAGTAGTGCTAATGTCCAAATGAGGCTCACAAGATGTTTTCTTAGAGATACTTGCCTCATGAGCTAACTTTAGCCCATTATAAGAGATTAAGAGATCCCCAAGAGAGCCCGAGAGCTTTTCATGGCTTTCCTCCAATTTCTTATAATTGCTTGTTAGCAACTCAAGTTGAGCCCTTAGCTCAACATTCTCCTTTAATATAGATGCTTCACAAGAAGTGGAGTTAGTAGCACAAGCATCATCAATAGATTTAGCATTTGTAAGCTCATAAGATTTAATAGATTGAGATAGGCAAGAATTAGTATGCTTCTCTTCGGATAGCTCTTGCTTGAGGAGATTGAATCTCCATTTCCCTTCATTAACGAGGGAGTTCAATTCCTTAATGGTCTCCTTGTGGTCAAACAAGGTTTCCATTAAGTGTTCCACTTTAGCACGAGCATCATTATTACCCCGAAGAGAGGCATACACAATTCCCATCTCAAGCAAGAAAGCTTCATTATCATCATCACTAACATCATCATCATCACTCTCATCATAAGGAGATGTGTCGGGATTCAAAGTAGGAGTTACCTTTGAGCCGCTTGCCATAAGGCACATGTAAACTTGGGTAGATGATGAGGGAACATCAATTGAAGCACATTCTTCATTTTCGAGTGTAGGACAAGCTCTTGCGAGATGTCCATACTCGTGGCATTCATAGCATTGCCTTCTCTTGATAGAAACCTTCTTGGTTCTTCTATTGATTTCTTCTTTAATTATTTGACCCAATTTTTCTTTAATTTCCTCTACATGGTTAGTCATACAACAACTAGAGGAAATAGAATCATTTTAAGTATGGTCACAACTAGAAACAAGCATATCATCACAAAATTTAATCAAGCAAATTTTAGGAGATATGCAAGGACCTTTAACACAAGAATGAGTAAAGAATTTCTTGCAAGAAGTGTTTAGGTCCAAACTCTCTACACCATTAGGATTTATAGAAATAGAATCATTGCTGCAAAGAACAAGACAACCATCATCACATATGATTTCTTCACTCACCGTATCATTACCTTGTGACAAGTCACATTTTGGTGAAGCGGAAGAACTTGAACAATTATCATGACCGGATGTGGAAGCAACTTGGAGCTCTTCATGATGTGAAGGTGAAGAGAGCTCCTTGGGTTCACTTTCAACCTCAAGAGAAATAGACCCACCAAATGACTCTTCTAGCTTGGTCCATATCTCATGAGACGTCTTGCACTTTGAACCCATCAAGCAAACATAAACTATGGAGCTCACAGACAATAAAATTTCATTAAATACATGAGCTTCTAGATGTAAATTTTTCTCATCCTCTATAGATAGACTTTGAGGATCCATCGGAGGAGAAAAGACTACATCTAGAAATCGCTCTATATTTGGACACAAAGTCCGAAGATTGCAAAGCATGCGATTTTTCCATAAGTTATAATTTGTGCCATCAAAAATAATTGTGTCATTGTGCACCAAATAACTAGCCGACATCTTTACTCTCAAGGCGGTGAAGCCTAAACAAGGAGAGACCTTGCTCTGATACCAATTGAAAGGACGAGATGTCGCCTAGAGGGGGGGGGGTGAATAGGCGTTTTAAAAAACTATTACGGAATTGGCTTGAAGGAATGCGGAATTAAACTAACGTTTATTTTCTTCAAGCACAAGACCTAAATATGCTAGGCTCAACTAAGTGCAACAACAACAACTAGATATAAGCAAGATAGCACAAGATATAATTCACAAGTGATAAACAAGATATAAGTACTTCAAGCACGATGGCTATCACAAGGAAATAAACTCGGGTATAGAGATAACCGAGGCACGCGGAGACGAAGATGTATCCCGATGTTCACTTACATAAAGTAAGCTAATCACCGTTGGAGAGATGTGGGTAACCACAAAGGCCCCCGAACGCCACGAAGGCTCACCTTCTTCTCCGAGTCCCCCACGAAGCTAGGGACCCCTTCTTATGGTTAGCTTTTCCTCCACTCCGGAGATGGCAAGCTCCACAACCACTTCACAACTCCCACGAAGGGGAAGCCCATGCCTCTTCACAATCTTACACGAAGAGGACACCGTGGCACAACCACCGAGCCAACTAGGAGGTCACCCTCCAAGAGTAACAAGCTCACGGTCTCTCACTCGAACTAATCATAATGGAGAGCTCAACACTTATGCAAGAATGCAAAGCAAGAACACCAAGGATGCTCAAATCCCTCACTCCCAAATCTCATCAAAGCAACAAATGCTAGGATAGGATTAGAGAGAAAGAACAATGGTGGAGGTCAACTAATGACCCCAAGATCTAGATCCCAAAGGTTCCCCTCACTTAGAGGAGGATTGAGTTGGTGGAGATTGTAGATCTAGATCTCCTCTTCCAAATCCCTCAAAAAGATACAAGAATCATAGGAGGGATGGAGGAGGAAGGAAGCTCTTGAAAGACAACAATGGAGGTCAATTTCGTGCCCAAGAACACTAAAGAACCGTTGGGGAAGAAGCCCCCTTTTATAGGGCAAGAAAACTGCCCGTTACAGAGTTTTCGGGGCGCTCCGGAGCAGAGCCCGGAGTAGCTCCGGATTGTACTCCGGAGTAAGTATATTGGCACTGCTCAGCCCGGAGCAGAGCCCGGAGCAACTCCGGATTTGGAAAACTGCAAAAATACTCATACGAAAAACGCGATAACTTTTGCATCCGAACTCCGTTTTTAGTAAACTTGAACTTTTTGAAAAGCTTAGAGAAAGTACTACAACTTTATGCAGAGAAACACCAAGAAATTTCAAGATGAAAAATACCAAATGTGGAGAGGTATGAAACCTTCCAAAGTGAGGAACCGATAAAACCCTTCAACTCGAAAACGCAATAGAAGATACATTTGGATTCCGTTTTTGATGAACTTGGACTTGTTGGAAAGCTAGCAACAAGCACAAGAATCTCACATGGAGAAAAACCTAGAAGCAACAAACTAGGAAGATACAAAGTATGCAAAGGATTGAGCTCCCTAAGACGATATGATCAAGTTACCCAATCGAAATCCCCTCTTGATAGTGCGGCTATCTATCCTATAACCCGGTCTCCCAACAAACACCTTGAGACCAGTAAAAGGAAAACCTAGCAAGGACATACCTTTGCCTTGAGCATCCCGCTTGATCTTGATGATGATGCTTCATGCTCTCATCAAGCCGGAATGCTTCACTTGATCATTGTAGCTTCGTGAAGACTTTAATTTGCTCCCCCATAAACCATTATGGGATAGCTTTGTTAACACTCATCTTCACAAGTCCATTATCACCAAATGGATGACAAGCTTCAAGCATATGATCTTCTCGAGATGCTTATCTTGAAACTTACACTTCTCAACCTTGATGACAACCACCACTTGATGTCATCCTTTCATGGGCTATATGAAATCTCACTAGTGATGCATATCCATGACACAATACCTTCATGGCATCCAAGCCTTGAATCCAACACATGGACTTCAAGCAATTCCTATGAACAATTCCTTCATAAAAAGCTCAATGAGAATATTAGTCCATAGGGATTGTCATTAATTACCAAAAACACACTTAGGGGCAATTGACCCTTACAGTTATACCCATGAGGATTGATGTAATCATAGTGAAACCTTTCTGAAGGCTCTGTCATGGATGTGTGTACTTTTTGTTGCCCCCCTAATGTTTCAGGTCAGTGATTTTTGACCACCAATAGGTTGTGGTAGATGTCGAAGAAAATGATTGGTCCGATTATTTTTCCTATCTTTACATGTCAATATTATTCTGCATCAATGCTGGTTTGATTACATCTTAAAAGAAGGAATACATTCTTTTGGTCACTCACTCAAAAAAGTATATATGTCCAATTGTGAATGTATAAATATACCTGTCATGATTCTTTTCACCGGAACCTACATTAATATGAGAGTGAGTCTATTTCACAACCTGCCCGCCAGAATACTTAAAAGCTCTAACAACTAGCCACTAATCACAGTAATACAAGCTAGTTGAATGATGGTTCCCCTCTTTAAATTAGGCTTTTGCCCCGCTCTATTAATATAGCCCAACGGCGAAAACCGATATAAAGTGATAGGAGGGCCCTCCTACAAATCAAGACAAAGGGATACCACATCTACCACAACCTATTGGTGGTCAAAAATCACTGACCTGAAACATTAGGGAGGCAACAAAAAGTACACACATCCATGACACAGCCTTCAGAAAGGTTTCACTATGATTACATCAATCCTCATGGGTATAACCTAACATGTCGACACCAGGAGAGGTTGCTAACAACAATGATTTCAACAACATGTATGCATATTCCTGGTCTGATGGTAGACATGCGCATCTTGGCACGGGTGATGTGCCACACGGAGCCGGATCCTCTGACTTAGCTCACCTTGACTTTTCCTGACTTTGGGTCACTGATATGTGGGTCCCACCATAATGTAGGATCTACATATCAGTGATCCAAAGTTAGGTAAGGCTAAGTTAGAGGATCCCGTTCCATACAACACATAGTGAATGTTGCACATGACTCTAATAATATAGTACAATCTCTGTTCACAAACGTTTTGGCAAGCTAATTTAGATTGTCAAAACATCTTATATTAGTGACTAGTAAATGGCACGTGCCATGCACATTAGAGTTTAAGATTGTTATGAAATTAGCTCCATACTAAGTTTAAAAATGACATTTTGCTGATTTTGTAGAAAGAGTAGCAACGTATATGAAGTCAAAGTAGTATATTACGAAACAATAGGCTTATTTAATTGGCAATCACATTTAAACAAAATGAAAGAACAAGAAAATTGACCTTGATAAAAGACAACGGAGCGAGACAAAGGGATACCACAGCTCTGTGATGAAACCCAAGAGGGTGAGCCCGCAACGTGTGACCATGTCCGAGGCAGAGAAGGTCAAAGTTTTCACCTAGAGCTCAAATGCAGTGAAGGTGACACCCCCAAGAGGGACACTCGTGGGCAAATTGCCGCCGTCGGCGCTAGAGCCCTCCATCCCATAATATAAGATGCTATTATAAAAAATATAGATTATAATGATTTCAATGAACTATTTTATTGTGATACAATAGGAGTAGCATTTAGGGTTAGTTCACCACATAGTATCTAGAAGATGCAAGCCAAAAAAACTTAAATTCAGGATTTCAGGTCACTATACTTCACAGCTGCAAAGCAACCAAATGCGACATTTCTGGGCCAGTGATAATTATCCAGTGGGCCGTCTCACACGGCCATAAGCCTCTGCCGAGTCGTATAAAGCCCAACTCCCCACCCAAACCTCAATCTCGAGCCCGCAGTCGCACCCGCCCACCCCGCAGCCGCCAGCGACCATGAGCGGCGGCGACCGGTCGGCGGGCGACTCGGCTCCCCTGATCCCCTCCGACATGGACGGCCAGGCTCCACCCTCGCTCGCCGTCGCACCCGAATCCCTTCTCCCCTCCGGCCAGGCTTCATCCCCCGTCGCCGTCGCACCCGAATCCCCGTCTCCGCCTCTTGTGGCGGAGGACGACCCCGTCGTCGTCCCCGACACCGTCGAACTCGCTTCTTCGGAGGCCTGCAAGGCTGGCGCCTTTATTGCCGTGCCCCCACGTCCTACATCGCTTCTTGAGGCGGAGGAGGACCCTGTCGTCGTCCCCGTCACCGTCCAAGCCGCTTCGTCGGAGGCCTCCGAGTCCGAGGTTGGGGCCAGTGCTGCCGCACCCCTGATGCCGACATCACCGTCTACTGAGGTGGATGAAGATCCGCTCGTCGTCCCCGACACCGTAGAAGCCGCTTCCTCGGAGGCCACCAAGGTTGGAGCCGGCGGTGTGCCGCCATCTCCGCCTCTTGGGGCGGAGGACGACCATCTCGTCGTCCCCAGCACAGTCGGTGATACCTCTTTGGAGATCTCCGAGGGGGTCGCCCCTGTTGTGGTGCTGACAGACGAGCTCCGCGACAAGATCGTCAAGCAGGTACGCCGGTCCGGTCGCCGTCTGATTTTTGTTTCTCGTAAGAATGCTGAGTCTCGTGTGCCCCCTTTAGTTGGCACCTTCATATATAGAGAATGTCAGTGTCCACAAGCATCTTGTAATCCTGCATTCGTTCCAACACAGACCGTATTCTGAATGGTTTGCTTAATTGAAAGTAAATGCTCCTGATTTGCAGGTGGAGTACTACTTCAGCGATGAGAATCTTCCCACTGATGAGTTTATGTTGAAATTTGTGAAGAAGAACAAGGAGGGCTTTGGTAAGTATTGTGTCATTGCTTCAGGACATACATGCAGTGAGAACAACTCTTTTGGACATACATGTAGTTAAAACACTCTGAAGTGTGGTGCTCACAAGTGACAATTTCCAGTTCCTAGTTGTGTTAGGTGTGTTCACGAGACAATAGCTATGTAGGCTCAAAGGTTGTTCCGCCTGTTTTTAACTGCTTACTAGAGCATCGTTTAACAATACTATATTATATATGTCACGATAGATTTGAACTTTGTGTATTTGAAACAAATTTTCTGTGTGCATAAATTACATCATAGAAGGTCTTGCTTTATTTTCAGCAAATACATATTCAATTTAAAGGCATTTTCTATATCCAATTTTTGGGAAAATTTCTGTGTGCCTACCCATCATGGAGCATTATCCAGCTCCGCATTCTCAGTTTTCAGGATTATTGCATTTGAAAACCTGGTGTTTGTTTCTTCCCCTACTTATCCTACGACTAGTGGAATGGAGATGAAAATGATGAAATGTGACAGGTACTTATGACAAGGCTTTTACATAGGTACTCAGGTGCAGCTTTCTTTTAGTTGTGCCGAGAAGCTGGTCTAGGCCTCTGTGAATATACATACACTTTGGTCTGATTCACTCCATTCTATCAAAAAAATTAGAGATCATGGGTGGTGTCTTGTTTTTTTTTTTTGGAATTTTGAAGACTTAGCATCTTGTTGTCAATTTCCTTTTGATGGTTTAGGTAGTAAATTTTGTTGCCTTACTTCTGGTTTGATTTGGGACCATGAAGATATATACATCTGATCCTGTGGTTGACAGATGTTGCCTGGTCTTCTGCCATGGTAGCTCTGTCAAGGTTATATCACTCGGAAAATGATATGCTCCTTACTCATCTGAGATGTCCCTTACCACAATGTAACAGATTCTTGACCTGGAGGCCTGTGCCATGTGTTGGCCAGTGCACACAGGAATGAATAATTTATACTAATCAAAATGTAGCTCCATAATTACATTATTATAAGATGGATTGGTTTATTTTGATTGATATTGTTGTGTGTGTGGTGTTGGACGAGTTGGTATTATCAAGCAACAAGATGTGAACAATAAATGAAGATCTTACAAAGTAAAGTACACAAGAAAACATGCAATGTGCATAGGCATAATTTGTGCAGAATATTGTGACGTGAGGATTGAACCAAATAGTCCCTTTGAAATGAAATCTACAATTATTTTGCAAGACAGGGGATTTGTTTTGGTTTTAAGCCATGATAAATCATCTATGTATGATATTTCTGGAATTTAGTATGCATACTACTAATAACACTTACCAAGTAGCCTAAATGGTAATACATTAATCACCTATTTGATGTTTCAGGTTTCTGTGTTGATTTTTTTCTACCTTTGTGGTTTTCTACTGTTCTTCTTTTCTTCATTATTATTACTGCAATTGTAAATTGGAAAAAATATAAAATGAAATTACTTATAGTAAAGTTGTTTGTATGCCGCAAACCTACCTCTATTTGGGCAGTTAAGTTGGTAACATATATTAAAACTCACATTTGATTGTCAGAATACTCTTCTCATAAACCTACCACTATATGCAATGCAAATCTGAAGCATACCAAAAGAGGAAGCCTGATTAAACTTTAGTATTGCTGCAGCCTATATTTGTCATTGTTTGATATTTTTGAAAAAATATTTCATGTAATGTGTTGTAGAATTTAGAATAATCTTTTCTGATTGTATGTTATTTTTCTACAATAGTTCCTGTTGGAGTTATTGCATCATTCAGAAAGATGAAGAAACTTGTTCAGGACCACTCTATAATTGAAGCTGCCCTTCGGACATCATCAAAGCTGGTAATATGCTGCCCTTTTTGTTTTCTGTGCTGATGTTTTGTAGTTTCTACGGACAGAAATATGTGTGCTACTTTATATCCACTGATACTTGCTGTCTTATCTTATCTCTTAGGTTGTGAGCTCTAATGGGAAAAGGGTCAGAAGGTTACATCCTTTGCCATGCAGTGAGTTGAAAGACGTCACGGTGAATTTCTGTTTCCTCCCTCACTGGAACGTTTTAACTGTATCTATGTTTTAACTATTATTATTTTTCAGAAAAGGACTGTTCTGGTGGAAAATCTACCTCTTGGTTTCTCCCTGGAGAATATGCAGGAGAAGTTTGGAACAGTAGGCAAGTATGTTATCTGGACATGTGTAGTCCATGCTTTTATTGCACTTGGGTATTTTATGTCGTGACACTTTGAAAGCAGTTTATCATTCTGAAACTGAACTTTTATCATTCATGTACCAGAATTATGAAGATAACCATTAATGATCCACATGCATTGGGATCTGCAGGATCGAAGAAACCTGACTTCATGTTGAGTAACAAGGTATGTGCTCTAAACATATATGAGATATTACTCCAAGGTTAGCCTACCAAAACGTTTATATTTTTGTACGGAGGTAGTACCTGTCAATACATGGTTCCTTACATGATTTTTTTTTCTAACCTGTCTTTTACACAATAACCACACTTTTGTGACTAGTGATTCAATGTCATATATACTCATAAGAGATATTTTTTAATAACTTTAAATGTAGAGAAAAATATTTTGTGGTTCTGGATCAAGTTGGTTATATCCATTTTACCCATGAGGGTTTTGCAGGTGCACGCCATTGTTGAGTATGAAGCAGTGGAGGGAGCTGAGAAGGCTGTAAGTTATTCATCTCATATTCAAAGAGTTATACATCTAACAGTCACTTTCTTTTTAATATGTTTTGAGCTTTTGATTTTAATAGGTGACAACCTTGAATGATGAGAGGAATTGGAGAACTGGAATGAGAGTCGTACTTCTGGCTAAACGAAGTGTAATGGGGTCAGGAAAGCATATCCAATCTTCAACGGAAAATCATGGAACAGTTTCCAAAAAGAAGGAGGGCCAGTCTTCAAAAGAAGTACAGCAGTCGGTATCAGAAAAAAATGGTGGTGCTGATTCAGGAGAGGTTGCATTGGATAAGGAGAATGTGAACTCTGACGCTAACCATGAGGTATAGATTTTTCAGTACACCTATGTTATTATTGCTCAATTGCCTGTCTTTTCTGTAATTTTGTGTTTCCCTTGCTCTGTGCACTTCCTTGCTGATAGTTTTGGTCTATGTTCTTGTACTGTGCACATGCTAAGTACAGGCGTATTATGTTAGAGAGAACTCATAGCCTGTTGTCCTTATTTACAGGAAGTACGCCAACACCAAAAGACAAATGCTAATAGTGGTCGAAAAGGCAAATACAGAAGCCAAGGAAAAGGTCTGACTGGACAAGGTATTCTACTGAACTGTTACTTAGTAAGTTTGTGAATCTGATTATGTTTTGTACTATTCTAGTGATAGAACAATATTTGTTGTTTTTTCTGTATTGAATGAAGTGTGTATGCACAGATGACGTCCAGTGGAACATATAACTTCAGTTTGAGTTTATTTCCACATCAATGTTTGTACTATTCTAGTGATAGAACAATATTTGTTGTTTTTTCTGTATTGAATGAAGTGTGTATGCACAGATGACGTCCAGTGGAACATATAACTTCAGTTTGAGTTTATTTCCACATCAATGCACGAGAGGCTGGTTTATCCTTGCCAGATGTGCTGTGATACCTTTCGTCTACCTTGTTCATGTGACAATATCCTCATCTGTTTCCCTAGCTAGGCCCCTTTCCAGCTCGAGGATATTATCATGTGAATTTCGATTGGGCTTACTTTTATGCTACATTTTGTAGATACACTATTTAATTTAGCAAGGTTATCATCTACATGAGACAAAGAAATCAACCCAGTCATGCGCTTTTACATGTGAAAGTCGGCCATATAACTACAGTGCAAGATGTTTACACTTCTAATATTTTCAATATCCTTTTCAGGGCATGGCTCATCCCCTACTATTTCTGGTTCCAACTCTGTAAACAAGCCTATTTCTGGACCGAAAATGCCGGATGGAACAAGGGGCTTCATAATGGGGCGTGGTAGATCACTTCCACCCCCCAAAGCCGAGAATGCTGAAGAATAGAACGTTTTACGTTGAAGCCTGGTAAAGATCTGTGTATGAAAATGACTTGTATACGAAAAGGCTCTCTATTTTTGTATGAAGTGTCTTTTCTGAATCATTGCCAGTTCAGTTGTGATTTTCCGTGACTGGTTGGTCTTTTACCACAGCCTATGTATATTGTGACGCACTGATGGCCTGACACCTTATCTGATGACTTCTAAAGCTTTGTGCTGATTGGATAAGTGTTGCGCCAACAATGATATTGTGGACATGTTATGGAACCTAGTCCTGCCCTGCTATGTCTAGAAGGGCCTACCACGTTGGGAACCTGTCGTGCTGCCAATACTTGGGCAAGATGCCAAAATGCAGTTTCATGCACACGTGATGCCATCTTTCCCTCCCGGTTCGTGTCAATGATAAGGTGGAGGGGTAGTAGACAACACGAGATTTACGGATCTAAATATGATGTTGACATGATCGGAAATGAGCGATCCTCACAAACCCAGTTTGTTCGGTTCAAATTTCCGATGCATCTCATTCTCAGCCTGGTGACCGTAACAGACAACACTATTGATCGCCCGCTCATCCTCATGTCCAATCTCCTTCTAACAAATGTGAGTGCTTGTTTCCACCATTCAAGCGTGATGTTGGTTTTTATATGGAGAATTGGTTCTTTATGGACGGACCAACCAAATCGATCCATGAGACAAATGCTCCAGATCTCACACTTAAATAACTTAATTCACAATCGTAAACCAGTCTGGTGTAGTTCTTGCAATAAGCACAAAGTTTTCAGATTGCAGGTAGACAAGGAGGGCACATAGTCCATGTTACTGTACATATACAAATACAACTATACATGTGGTATTTTTTATTTCGGTAGCATGTACGTACTCCCTCCATTCTTGAATTCAAGGTCATTACCAAAAATACAATTTTCATGTATACACGGTCGCTATCTTTTCTTAAGAAGAATTGATTAGATTTATCTCTTGTAAGATGGTGTTTATTAATGTGAAGGTTGCATGCAGCCATAGAGGTAGATACACCACATGCAAAATGTTTAATTAGCCCGTAACAAGGAAGTTTTTCACATATTTAATCGTGCTATTTATTACTGTAGTTGATTTTGTTTTCTTGGTATATGGAAAATGATATAGTGGTCTTGTTTACAAAAATAGAGGGAGTATTTTACATGAATATTTGAGGGAATTTGAGAAGTAAGAAAAACCGAAGGATACGCTTGTAAAACATCACTATGGAACATGTACTCCTTGGTCTTGGGCCCTATGTTGCCAGTAGGAAAAAAAAGGAAATGATACTATTCTATAATCAGATAGTGCCATATTTATGTACACTTTTTTCAATTACTAATTTTTTTACAATTGTGCGTCTGACTTTGTTGAAGTAGACTCATGACCAATATGAAGCATGAAATATACTTTGAGTGCAGCAAAAATGCAAAACACTGAAACATACTTTGTGCAACAAAAATTCAGAACCCTGAAGCTTTGCAAAAATAGAGTAAAACCATTTCTGTCATTTGCTACCCAACCAGCACACAATAAGTAAGAATTCACATGATTAAGTGAAAAGTTCTTCTACTCAGGATCTTCACAGGAATCAGAGGAGCGCGGGCACCAAGTCTGCTAGATTAGCGTTAGGATACAAAGGTATAGTGGTTCTTACACGATCTTTCAATAGGTTTCCTTAAAAAAATTGGATCTCCCCAAAACTAAATTGAAACAATCTACATACACAAAAGGCCGTGCTACAACTGAATTTACAACTTGACGTACACTTGAGTTTTTCTTCAGAATTTCCCAACAGCAACGAACCAAAACTGAAATCGACATGCGTGCAAAGAATGATACACAAGTCAATGAATAGTAAGCAGAAGAAGAAATCAAGAAAGCACCCCACAGTTTCGTGTACGATAGATGCCATGTTCCCTCCCGGGTCAATGCATGATAATGCGGAGGAAATGGCGGACTGCACAGGATCGACGAGCATGCACAATGATTTGCTCAGCTCATGAGCTCCTTCTCTTGGCGCACAGGAGGCGGCCCGCCGTGGGCGTGCTGGTCGGAGCCCGCGCCGGACGACATCCTGAGGTTCTGCTGCTGGTACACCTGCCGCAGCCTCTCGATTTCCTCCTTCAACGCCTCTTGATGTGCTGCAGATCAAAAAGGAGTATTGGTTATTTCTCATGAGTGGTGGGTGGTTCCTGGATCCTGAATCCCTGGTAAGAGGGAATGGTGCTAATTACTGAATTTCCGGAGGAGTACTGACCGTCCTTGAAGATCTTGTCCTGCGCCAGCGCCGCGATCCGCTGCTTGAGGTGGCTGTTGCCGACGGTGAGGATCGTCCGCTGCTGATCCAGAAACGCCACCCGAGGGGAGAGCACGGACACCTCGTTCTGCAAGAAACACCAATGAAGAACACATGTCGTAAGACACGACGAACTGGACAGTTTACTCGTGGCCAGTGTGAATTGACTGACGCCAATTCACATGCTTCCAGTTAATTACATTTTGACTGTGACTTGTCAGATTAGAAACACCTATGTTCCTGTCCGAAGCAACATTAAACTGACGTCTCCATCTCCATGTGCACCCACGAGGCCACGAGTAAAATCCTCACTTTATATACCCCATGAAACTACAAGTGGACAATTGTTAAATGGTACGAGTAGTAACACTGCATCGTCATTGCTTAAGACAGCAATCAGATGTGTCGCTAGCTTAACTAGATGGGCAGGAAGGCGCCTGCATCTGCATGTGCCGTACCACTAGTAGGTAGCTACCCATGGAAGCTGATCTGATCCACCGGTCGAGCCCGATGGACCACCACCACCACTCCATGGCGTGCAGCACCATCACCATGCATGTGCTTCTGGATCGCGGCAGCCTCCACCTCCATCACCATGCGCGTTGGTAGACAGGTACCGTACGGGTGGGTAAAGGACATCGCCGTGCATGTGCGTCGCCGCCCGGCCGGGGAGCCTACTGATTTCCATCATTTCGTGTCCTCATCGCACATGGCCGGGTTCACCGCCATTGGTAGCTACCTTGCGTGCTGCTAGGTGTTGCTGCTACTTGCCAGCCAGCCTGCCTGTGCCGATCCGTCCATCTCGAGCTAGTGCGGCGGTTAATGTGTTTGTCTGTGCACAGTCGTCCTAAACAAAACAATGGGTAGGCACGGAGCGATATGTTCGTGTGGTCGTTGACTCGTTGTGTTCGCATATGGAAGAGAGAAAGATTATATGGTACGGTGCAACGGTGGCCTTGCGACAACTGCCTTATGGTGACACATTTCTGCGATATATCCCACGAAAAAGTGAGAGCTAGCTCTTGCGCATGCATGCTTCACTAGATATAGCCTAGAGAGTCTGCAAAGTGGAAACTTCTAGCATGCATGCTATCTAGCTAGCGTGTATGTTTCTACCGTTGATTTGGTGCATCAAGATTCGCGCTGCCAAGTTTCATCGAGTTTCCTCGTGTTTCCGTGAGCTAGAGGAAAATTGAACAAATGCAGTGAAATTTGATGGCATATTGCAATATTTGAATGCTAACATGCATGCATGCTAGAAAGGCATTTCTCCTGCATAGTGTGAATTACACTTGTATGATGTGCAGTGTGTTTATGGAATTTCTTTCAACATATATAATCTTTTCGAAAAAAAATAGTGTACCCTCTTTGTTCTATATTGTTGGTGGTGATTTCATTTAAATTTAAACTAAAATCACAACAAGAATTTTGAAACGAAGGGAGGAGGTAGTTTCTACTCTGTTTTCTTGCAAGGTTGGAGGTATGCATGCACGAGGTGGAGAAAGTCTTGTATAGCTCTTTTAAGCATGAGTTCCTATCCAGAATTGAGATCCATTTCGAGCAAATAACTATAATTGAGTGGCTAGCTAGTTCGGTTCCTAATTTAAGCCCAGAAATTTAGAACCTAACAACACCCTCATTCGTTGATGCTTAATTATCTAGCAGGAATGCAGGATGCGTGTACTATATGTGTACATACCTGCAGCGTCGTGACGCACCGCTCTAGCTCGGAGATGTACTGCAGCTTCCTCACCCGCGACCTCTGAGCCGACTGACGATTTGCCAGTATCCTGGAAACACATAATTCACTCCATAAATCAAGCTATATCTACCATGCATAGACAAGAAGTTGCATCCATGAATTGGCATTGGCATTGCAACGGAGGGGCACTATAGTATAGTCTAGCTCACCTCTTGACCCTCTTGGGGTCCCGGATCGTCTCCGTCGACGAGGTGGGCGTGGCTTGCCCGGGTACCGGCTCCTCCTGGTCATTTGCTTCGTTCTGCTCGTCGCCATACCGATCCTTGCCAGCGCGCTTGTCGCCGTCGCTGTCGCTGCTGCCGTTCTCGGACCCCGGCGCCGTGGACCCGCCCTCGTCGGGGAACATGGACATGAGCTGGTCGTCGTCCAGCCTATCAAAGTCGTCCGCCCCCGGCGCCACCTCGACGAAGGCCACGGAGTCGCTCAGCGACCTCCGGTGCGCGCCCCGCCGCGCCGCAGCGAACTCGGCGAACTCGTCCGCCCAGGCCGCCGCCGCGCCCACGCCGTGGTGCTGCCCGTCAACGGTCCCGGGCCAGTGGTGCGCGCCGGCGGCCATCGGGATCTTGGGCGGGAGCTGCGCCATGCTCGAGAACACAGCAATGCGCACGCAACAGCTGCTAGCTAGACTCCGCCCGATGCTAGCTTAACCAATGTGCCGGCGCGCATAGCATTAGAGCTTTGTTTTATACCGGTGCTTAGGCACTACCACTAGAGCTAGCTAGCTACACAGTTGCACCTCGTTTGGTTGAGACGGAGATGGAGATTGATGATGGGGATTGGAATCGGAGGGTCACATGGGACGAGACTTTTGGAACATGAGGACAGCCCGAGCCAGCTAGCCTTGGCCGGAGGAGTGCGCGGGGGCGGGGGGAGGATGGATCATCGAAGGTGGTGGGGGTCGGCGGTTTTAAGCGGGGCGGTTTTAAGTAGGTGGGCAGGAATCCCCATCCACGTGCCGCTGTCCATGGATCTCATTCTCTTCTCCCCCATCATTGCCTCCTTGCTCGATCGCTGCCTGTGCATATATGGCGAAATCTGGAATTCGCCGTCGTTGTCGTCCAAAACGGGCGATCCTTCTCGCATTATGTCAGCAGCAGCGGCGGCGGCGGCTAGATCTCATCTGCTTCGCGTGTGTGAGCCTTGAATGGGCATGCAAGTGTGCGTTCGTGTTGCGATCAGACTGATTAGGCGCCATGATCGATTCCGAATTCCGATCGACTAGTCGACCACCATGAGAGTGTGGCTATCAGCGGTAGATGGATGGAAAGGAACAAACAGGAAACCCTGTCAGGTTGCAATCCGCCGGAAAGCTGCGCACCAAGCTGCGTGCGAGCGTATCATTTCGTCAGACACGAGCATGTTCGCAAATCCCTCGGGATCAGAGATCTCACCGCGTCGAATTCCACGCTACCTACACCGGAATCTCCTGTCCTCTTCTCCCTATCATGGCACTCTTTACGTACTACCATTCCTCTTTGTTAATACTCTATCGATCAAAGTGATCCAGTGACTTCTTTACTCGAGAAACCTGCTTTTAGGTCGGTTGGATGTTCATGTTGCGCTGCATATATCTTGCAAATGAAAGGCAAGACACCGGCCTTCGAGCAGGTGAAATGTTTGAAACCACCAAGAAGAAGAAGTAAGCACATATACTTGGAGTCTTGGAGTGTGCCAAGTTATCTTCGGTAACCTCGATGCATTTGCTTGTAGTACGAACCTTTGGCAATACGGGTGTTTGGTTTAAACGACCAGGCCCACCTCTAACAAACATTTTTCTTCCTGATGTGCTCCCCCCCCCCCCCCTTCGAAATAGGGTACTACCCAGCCTTTGCATCAAAATAATACATATGGATTTTTTTCTTACTTTATTTTGGAGTTTTACAAGTCATGGATCAGCCAAAGTTGCAACATGAATCAACCAACAACAAAAAAGTATGTAGCACAAGTGACTCATGTCGAATTTAGCCTCTTCTCACGCCGCCGGTCGCTGGTTGAATAAATTCTGTTTAATCGTCTCCAAATGGTTACACCCAGAATCCATGGCATCCTGCTGCTCCACTGGTTAGAGACATGACCACATACGTCTCCAAACACCATGTGCTAGATTTAGGTATCTATTTGGGTGTTCAGAAAAATTATGTCCCAAATTTTAACTACCACAAGCCTTTTTATAGTAGATGTGAGCTAATCCCCCATGGTTAATCGTGAACCGCCGTATATCAAATATACCACGCTCCATCCAACCATAATTTGGATTTCGTCATGATTTCATGGTAAAAGTGGTTTGGAAACAACAAAAAAAGATGCATCTATCACCAAAAAAAATCCATGGTGGGTGACCATATTTCTTGTAGCGCCTTCTTGCCATTGCATGCATGAACTACGAGCCAACGCCTTTCCCCTAGTCCGTAGTGGCTACTCACAATCCGTCAAAGACATGACAACATATGAATCATAAGAAGGCATACTTCAATATGAGTGGTTAATTACACCGTCACAATCGTGCCAATGAAGAATTTGAACGTAGGAGTACAAGGCTTTTGGCTACTATGGTAATGATGGTGGTGGTGGCAATGACAATGCATATGGAAATGGCGGTTCTCATCTCCAATAGAATGGAATTTATAATGCGAGAATTTAATTAGCTGCTCTTTACCAAGTTTGGAGTCCTCATATTTCCTTCCTTTGTGAAACTAGGGAAAATAAAATAAAAAGCGCCCTCTACGCAATAGGTTAGTAGTTAAGGGTTTTTTCAGTTTGAGTAGTGATGGTTTGTTTTGGCATGAGCAAATAAGTGTCGGTATATTTGATGTGTATGTCCGAGAGTCTCCAAATGCATTGTATGTGGGAAAAAACTAAGAAATTTAAAATCAACCTCTAATCTACCCTGGTCGTCATGGGCGATTTTAATGACGCCCTTTGGCAAGAAGAACAACTTTCATCTACCCCTCGACTGATTAACCAGATGGAGGCTTTATGGATGTACTCTTTGATTGAAATCCATCTGATATTGGCTTCTTAGGGATTTCATACACGTACGACAATAAGTGGGCATGAGCAAATGTTAGGGTTCGTCTAGATAGGGCAGTCACATTCCGAGCTTGGTGTGATCTCTTTGAAGACACATGTGTACAATATCTCGCTTCACTAGCATGTGTTCATTGCCTGATCTTAATCAAGGTAACACATGAGGTACGACTACTGAAAGGACACAGATGTCGCCTAGAGGGGGGGGGGTGAATAGGCGATATCAAATTTTACGAATGGCTTGAACAAAAGCGGAATTAAACTAGCGTTTATTTTGTCAAGCACACAAAATCTAAATAAACTAGGCTCCACTATGTGCACCAACAACTTATGCTAAGCAATACAAGTAACAAGGTGATAGCAAGATATATGACTTTAAGCACGAAGGCTATCACAATGTAAAGTGCATAAGTAAAGAGCTCGGGTATAGGAATAACTGAGGTACGCGGAGACGATGATGTATTCCCGAGTTACTCCCTTGAAAGGGAGTAAAGTCTCGTTGGAGGGGTGTAGTATCGCCACAAAGGCCTAACCAACGCCACAAAGGCCTCACCCTATTCTCCGGTGTGAGCTTGCGCCACAAAGGCCTAGCTCACTCTTCCACTAAGGGATTCCTCAAGGCGGAACCGGGCCTTTACACAAAGCTTGGGGCACGCATCCACAACTTAATTGGAGGCTCCCAAGAATAGCCACCAAGGCACCACAAAGCCACAAAGCCGTCTAGGGTTCCAAGAACCCAAGAGTAACAAGCTTCTTACTTTCACTTCCACGAATCTCCGAGGAGAACTCAAACCGATGCAACCTATGCAATGGCAAGAGCACACAAAGTGCTCAAGTCCTTCTCACTCAAATCCTACCAAAGCAACTAATGCTATGGAGAGATATGAGAGGAAGAACAAAGGAAATCCACAAAGAACTCCAAGATCTAGATTCAATAGGTTCCCCTCACTTAGAGGAGAAAGTGATTGGTGGAAATGTAGATCTAGATCTCCTCTCTCTTTTCCCTCAAAGAGATGCAAGAATCATGGGAGGAATGTAGGAGGGAGGGCAAGCTTTCAAAGTCAACAATGGAGGAGAGAGAAGCCCATTTTGTGGTTGTTCCAAGGAGGAAGAAGGGGTATTTATACCCCCCCTCCGAAATCTGACCATTACAGCCACTTATACCGACTAACGCTGGTCTTAAGGCCGGCTAAAGCCGGTCAGACCAGCTATTTTTGAGCAAAAAGCCAGACAAAAATCCGGACAGAAACAGAGAGGCAACGACGCCCCGGTCCGGCTAAACTAGACTTCAGACCGGCTTATTTCCGGCCCCGGGTCGGCTATTTCCGCCCCCTGAAACAACAGGAATACCAAAACGAAAATGGCAATACCTTGAGCATCCGGACTCCGTTTTTGATGATCTTGGGCTTGTTGGAATCACAACAACAAGCTCTACAACTTTATGTAGAGAAACATCATAGTCCAACCAAGGAGGATAAAACCAAATGATGAAAGGTTTGACCTGTCTTTGAAGACAAACCGGTAAAACTTCAAACACCAAAAACGCAAGAAGTGTTCCATACGAATTCTGTTTTTGATGAGCTAGAGCTTGTCATGGAAACAACCACAAACTCTAGAACCTCACAAGGATAAAACCCAAATAAGAACCAAGAAAAATGATGCCAAGTATGCAAAGGTTTGAGATCTCTCTAAATGATACGATTAAATTACTCACTCGAGAGCGCATCTTGATAGTACAGCTACCGATCCTATAACCCGGTCTCACAACTAACATCATGAGACCAGTAAGAAAGAAACACTATCAATATCATACCTTTGACTTGAGCATTCCACTTGAGGTGGATAATGACAATCTTGATCTTCTCAAGTTGGACCACCTTTCTTGCTTGAGCTTGCTTGGTGAAGTCTTGCGGATTGCTCCCCCATACTCCAGTATGGGAGAGACTCTCTTTAAGCATATCTTCACATATCCATAGTCACAATATATATGGCAAGCTTCAAGCATATGTTCTCTTCTAGTTGCTCATATTGAACTTGCGCTTTGACTTGATCAATCCTCGAGCCAATTCTTCTTCCTCTATAATGACGGTGTCTTGAAGATACACATGAGAGCTTGATACGTTGCAAACGAATCTATAATTTTTGATACTCCATGCTTGTTTTACACCAATTGCTATATGTTTTGTCTACACTTTGTGGCACTTTTATAATTTATTTGGACTAACCTACTAATAGTTGGAAAAGTGCACAATATTCTTGTTTTACACTTTGATGTGTAGGAATTACCAAGAATACAAGTGGAAACCTTGTTGGAGTCAAATTGGGACTTTCCAGAAATCTGTGCCAGAACTTTTTTCGAAGATGGTCAAGTTACGGGTCGAAGACGGCGTCAAATGTAAAACTCTTCTATTACAAAGTTATAGGGAATTTCACGGCGAACGCTCTGGACATAAAATTCACCTGATTCCGAGTCCGGACAACCGAGATAAGCCCGCTCCATTGCGGCCCAAGATGGGGAGACGGGAATCCGAGAGACTATATAAAGGGAGGAACCCTAGCTCGTGGGGGACACCTCCACCCACGAATTTGCAGCCACCAGAGCCACGTTTTAGCCTCCCCCATGGATCCCATCTCTATGGGGGTGAGCTCCCATGAATCCATGAAGGAAGGGGGCTAAGGGGCGGCGCTCCCCCATGATGCCGACGGCGGGGAAGGAGTCCCCCGCGCCGTCGCCTGTGCCGCCGCCGCCGCCCGCGCCCTCGCTGCTCCTCTCCACCATCTTCACCGCTATCTCCATCACTTATGCAGTGGTTCATCCTCCCACACACCTCTGTACCGTCCTATGTAAACATGGTGTTTGATGCTATAATATTTATCCTATGATCTATGTCATGTTTCCATAGTTTATTTGTTCTTAGATTAATTTGTTGAATGTCTTTGGTTCATTAGAGTTGTATGTTGATATGGTACTGTCCTTTGGTGGCCATTATATTTATGCGTGCATGGATTAAACATCTTAGGGTTAGTAGTATGTGCAAAAGGAAGGGGGTAGTTCTGCCGGAGTGACAGAAACCTGAGGACGCGAACCGAAATGTTGCACATATGGGAGTAAGAGGACCATTAGCTTAAGGCTATGGTTGGGGAAACCTTAATGCATTGTTAGTAGTTACGGATGTTTGCTAACAATCCAATCATAAGTACTTGTATTTCCAAGTAGTGAAGTGCTTGTAGATTTAGCCTCTCCCAGATAGAAAACTGCATCGAAGACAATGAACTTGATATCTTCACTAGTTAATCTTGGACAAAGCCACCACAATTACCACCACTATTCCACACTCATGGTACTGTTATTTTATGTTTGCTTAGTATACTTTATTGTTGCAGCACTAACAATTACTTTCTTGTATTTATTATCTTGCAAAGCTATCTCTCATACCCGTATTGTTGCTCTAGTTTTATTTCCTAGATGATGCAAATGTTTAGTGTGCATAGAGTTGTATCAGCGGTTGATAGAACTTGAGAGAACATTTATCCTACATTTAGCTCCTCGTTGGGTTCGACACTCTTACTTATCGAAAAGGCTACATACGATCCCCTATACTTGTGGGATATCAGAGCTCACTCAATCTTATTCTTGAAGACACACTCGATATAGGCTCAAATCTCTAATGACCAATATTCGGATCACTCCATAAATAACATCTTGGTCATCACATAATATTCTTCTTTATCTTCTTCTTACAACCTTGAAACCAACATATGGTTCAAGCAATTTCTATGGACAAGTCCTACACATATAACTCAATGCAACCATTAGTCCATAGGGATTGTCATTAATTACCAAAACCACACATGGGGCTCTATATGTTCTTTCAATCTCCCCCATTTTGGTAATTGATGACAATATCTTTGAGAGGGTTTATATAATGAATTTAAAGAATCAAAATGGTTGCACTAACATCAAATACTACAAAAGTATGTGATGTTAGTAGAACCACCATATATAGAGCAAACTCCCCCACAATC
Source organism: Dactylis glomerata (assembly GCA_007115705.1). Taxonomy (NCBI): domain Eukaryota; kingdom Viridiplantae; phylum Streptophyta; class Magnoliopsida; order Poales; family Poaceae; genus Dactylis; species Dactylis glomerata. The sequence goes on along the minus strand of QXEO01000220.1, from coordinate 5,871,951 downwards.
TATGCACGTGTGAATGATCTTGATTTCATTGCATATATTGCCAACCAAGGTTGTTGGTGGAGTTTCCTCTATATACTCAACCATGCAAAGCAACACACAATGATGCAAAGCATGAAAGGCAAATGCTTAAGAACAAAACCAAAGCATAACACCCAATTCCCTTAAAACCCTCAAAACTTCTCCCCCATTGGCATCCATTGCCAACTTAGAAGGCCAATATAGTGAGAGTTCCTCCAAAACGGTGTGCATATCCAAAAGAAATAAGTGAAAACACATGCACATATACAAAGGCAAATATTTGAAGGAAACCAAACTATATTGAGGATCAAAGATTGCAAACAAAATAAGATAACACGATCGATAAATTTCCAACAAATGAAAGGAGCAATCAAAAGATCCAAAGAATGAATTGAATAAAGATATTATGATAAGACCAAAATGGTGCTCTAAACAAGATGAGAAAGCTCCCCAAGGTTTGTACACAAAATATTTTATTTGAATTGAAGTACAAGGTGCACAAACATGGAATCATCACTCCCTCAATATTATTCAAAACGAAATGATACCAAGTGAAGTTAAATACTATGCTAACCGCAAAATGGTGATTTAAATGAACTCAGGAAGCTCCCCAAGGTATGTGCAAAAATTAGAATGTTTGCATTTGAATACAATTTGCACAACATGGAATCCTCACTCCCTCAATACCATTTAAAACGCAACAATTTGCAAGAGATCATAGAGAAGAAATTAGGCTTAACACTTGGATCAAACAAATGGTTGAGCAACAAGCAAGGGATGCCATATTAAAAGGCTCAACCAAAGGAATGTGTGATAGGAATGACAAACATATTATAAGACTAATACAAGGATAAACATAGAGCATCCACATAGTCTTCAATGAATGATATTGCTTAGCATTCCATCCCAACACATAAGGTTCAAATAAGATATCAAATAAGAAGATATCATCTCTCATGTGTATAATTTTCTAGGTAGACAACATCACAAAGATAATTATCATAAAGAAACATGTACACACACAATAGATACTAAGAATAGAACATGATATCCAAAATGAAGTCTTGCAATATACCAATGAGATTTTTTCTTTTAAAGCACGGCCAAAGGCTCAAATTTTCTTATTGTATATTGATGAACTTCAACCACCAACATGTCAAAAGACATCACAAATATCAATAAGGGAAAGAAGATAGTTGGGATGCTTTGAGAAAAGCAACAAGTATCACAAAGAACAATATCAAAAGGAAGGAATAAATTTGCAATTTCATCAATATTGCACATGTGAGCTTATTGAGGAATTGATATGCAATAAAATTGCTAAATTGACATATATGGGATAGGAGAATCATGAACATGATTTTATATGTTCCCAATAATATGCACTCATCTCAACTTACTCACATTTGCAATAAAGAGGTTTCATTAAGACCTTTGGAAGAAGCACAACATTTACAAATAAAGATTTTCCATGCCATGAAACAACCTACACAAGGTTGGATACTAGAAAAGTATGTATGAAGAAGATACTTGTTACGGAGATATCAATGGTAGGATCTAGTAGATAAGAGTCCTTCAATAATCCTAGCTTGCCTTAAATTATCATTTAGTCACCACTTCATCCTTATTATTGAGACAAGAACCAATATATCTCCATGTACCTAAAACAAAGTTCAAGTACAAGATGGTCCCCAAACTCATTGGGTCCAAAGTAGTTAGAAACTACAACATATAGGCCAAACTCCACATAAATATGTGCATATAGATATGAAATTGAATTTCATGCACATCTTAGCGGATTTAGGATTTGATGGAGCTTCCCCTATATATTTGATCAAAGAAAGCAAAGCATGCCATAAAGTATACATTTAGTAAATATGCATGCACAAGACTTTCAAGAGCCCAAAGGAGATACAATTTGGACAAAACACCAAGAAGAACAAGCGAGCACACAAAATTGTGAAGCGACAAAAGGTTGTCCAAATTATATCAAAGAATCAAATCAACACAAGATTGACTCCAAAGTTCACCAAGTGAACAACGCAAAAGCCAATGAGCATAAAGCATAACTAGAACACACATGCTCAAAGACATATCTCATTTTAAGAGTAAGAAATAAATAACAAGGAATGAGATAACCAACTCCCAAAGAAAGCAAGGTTCAAACAAACCAAACAAACTATCCACACTTTTTAAGATGGCACACTAAGTACCAAAAAGAAATGATTTGTCTTCCAACAATAACCAATACCAATTGAAATAATCATAGAGAGGGTGTTATAACAAATATAGGAGAGCTCCCCCAAGATTAGTGCATTATTTATGATTTTGCATTTGAATACAAAATGCAGACAAGTGGGATCATCACATCTACCTACATAGAAATAACACAAAACAAGTTTAACAAAATCAAATAGAATCACAAGAGTCAAGGAGGACAACGAAAATTAAAACAAATATATTTCTTGGCAAGAGATAAGGCAATTAAAAGCAATAGCCAATGTAAAAATGATCAATATATATGTACCACATGATAGAGTACCAATTGTCCAAGGATAAAAAGTATTTGGAGTTATTTCCCAGTGGTAGTTTACACATAAATCCAAGATCATCTTCACAACAAAGAAGCATATGGAAAAGATAAGAATTAAACACCATGCTAAAGAAAATATTCTTGATAGACTCAAATAGTTAAACAATCACGCAAAGCAATGATTAGGATAACTTGAAGCAAATGGTTTTCCAACTTTGATGTAGCATTCCACATTTTAGGAAAGCCCTACCAAGAAAGCATCTCACAAACAAGATCCAAAACAAGAGCAATATTTTTTTTGGCAAATTAGAACTTGTTTGAGCAAACATGCCACATAGATGCAAAATAATTTACAATATCAACACTATGTGACACAACCTCAAATATACACATTATATTGGTTTGTAGTATGCATAAAGCATATTACTCCCCCATAATGTGATAAAACATTTATTTTCACAAGAGACAAATAAAATCCAACAAGATGATTAATGGACATTATAGAATCTGAATTTCTCATGAGAATGACATATCACATAGAGACTAGATAATCTTCAAATATCAATACTAAGTGGTATTCCTCATGTACACATATTTTTAGGATTGTGAAGTGTGAAGCATATCACTCCCCCAAAATGGGATGGTCCAATAATCTCTCACAAGAGCTAAGTAAGATAAAACGAGATGCAATAGGCTCAACAAGAACAACCGTATATGGTGTGCAATCCAACATGCACATACTTAATTACTCAAAATGAAGCAAGTAGGAAGCACAACATATACAAATACATGGAAGGTACAAAACCCAACACATGCAAAGGGACGAGTAACTTTCAATGTAGATAAGTTGAATACATGTTACCGCAAGGAGGAACATTGGATATATGATATAAACAAGATAATCCAATTGACTTGACTTGAGACAATATAATGGATGAACATCCCTTAATTCTTCATGATATAGCCAAGTCTCCAATGCCCTCCACCAACACCTATTGTTCAAGTAATGGCTTGTTGATCCCCAACCAAGTTGGGTCCTAAGAAGTTAGTAACAATAGGTTTGGCAACCCAAATGGTTTTTTTCTTGACACCACTTTGAGTACCAACAAATTTGGCAAACACATTACCAACCTTATCCTTGCAAAGTGAATATACATCCTCAATTATGATAGGGTTGGATGAGTTACCACTAGTGCATGAAGAAGATAGGTGACCCTTCTCATGGCATATGTAGCAAGTTGTTTTCTTCACCTTCTTCTCACTTGATTTCTCCACAAGGGGAGCATTAGCTTGATTTTTCTTGGGAAGTGACCTTTCTTCAACATGAGGTTGAGCATGGCCTTGAACTTGAGGCCGCTTCCCTTGTTGCTTCTCACTAAGAGGCTTCTTCTTCAAAGGATAAGATTTAACATGGTGCCCTTGAATTTTGCACTTGAAGCAAACAATCTTGGCCAAATTCTTGACTTGTTCTTGGCCCTTCTTCTTCTTGTTTATCTTGGACTTGTTCTTGTTATTGGATTTGAATCCAAGTCCACTCTTATAATTGGGGGATTTTTGCACACTCAAGATCTTGTTGAGTGTGGATTTCCCTTCATGACAATTTTCCAAGTCTTTCTTCAATGAAGTAACTTGGGCCTTGAGCTCTTTGATTTCCTCTACATGGTTAGTGACAACACAAGTACTAGTGGAAGTAGATGCTTCATTGTTAGAGCAACAAGGCAAGGAGAGTAATTCATTACAACATTTAGCAATAGCATGAGATGAAGAATTACTAGGACTAGCACATGTCAATATAGCATTTTGAGAAATAGTGATGGTGTCCACATGAGGCTCACAAGATGTTACCTTTATAGATATAGCCTCATGAGCTAACTTTAGGCGAGCATGTGACACTAGAAGATCCTCATTAGAGCTAGATAGCTTTTCATAACTTTCTTCCAATTTCCCATACTTGCTAGTTAGCAACTCAAGTTGAGCCCTTAGCTCAACATTCTCCTTCAAAATAGATGCTTTACAAGAAGTAGAGTTAGTAGCACATGCATCATTATCATTACCAATAGGAGAAGACAACTTGGCAAGAGCGAGGTCACGTTCTTTAGTGAGTTTAGAAATAATTTCATTACATGACTCCTCAATGGATTCAAGTTTCTCCTCAAGAGAAACCCGAAGCTCTTGCTCTTCCTCTATAGTATTTTTTAAATCATGGATATCATTGGCATATTCACGCTCAAGAGAAAACATTTTATCAATTTTTTCTTCCTTCATCTCAATGAGTTTCGTGCTCTCAATAGCACAACTCATGATTTCAAAGAAGTTGGGCAAAACATTTTTATTGTTATGCAAAGCATCAAAGACCACCTTACCTTTCTTGTTTAAATACTCAATATAGTCTTCTTCATTTTCATCATCCTCACCATTGTCCTCAACATCATTATGATTTGAAGACCTAGCCATAAGGCATATGTGGGAACCGTGAGAAGAAGAAGATGATGAAATACTTGAAGCTCCATTCAAGACCTTGTCTTGGCCCAAAGACTCTTCGGGTTCCTCTATATGGTTAGCATCACAAATACTAGAGGAAATAGAAGCATTTGTATCATGGCAACAAGACACAATAAGCATATCATTATTAGGTTTAATCAATAAACTTACACATGATATGCAAGGACTATCAACACAAGCATGTAAAGTACTTTTGGTGCTTGAAGTGTATAAGTCCAAAGATGAAACATTGCAATGAGATAGAGATGAATGACTATCAAAAGTAAGCTCACTATCAACATTACAATTTTCATCACCACTCACCATATCGTTACCTTGTGTCTTGCCACACGTTGGTGAAGTGGATGGAAGTTCATCATGGCCAGAAGTGGAAGGAATACAATCATCCCCAATAATCTTGGACAGACCATATTTTTCTTGAAGCTTTGTCCATATCTCATGAGCGTTCTGAAAAGTCGTGATAGAAAAGGTAACTACATCGCTCAAAGCATTAACAATCACATGAGTAGCTTGAGCATTGAGATACAAGTTTTTCTCATCCTCTAAAGATAGATTTTGAGTATCCCTTGGAGGAGAAAAACCCGCATCTACAATTCGCTCCATAGATGGGTCGATGACCCGAAAATAATTAAGCGTGTGAATTTTCCATGTATCATAATTTGTGCCATCGAATATAAAAGTGTTATTGTGCACTAATCCCCTAGCCAACATCTTTGCTCTCAAGGCGGTGAAGCCTAAAATGAGAGACCGGGCTCTGATACCAATTGAAAGGACATAGATGTCGCCTAGAGGGGGGTGAATAGGCGATATCAAATTTTACGAATGGCTTGAACAAAAGCAGAATTAAACTAGCGTTTATTTTACAAGCACACAAAACCTAAATAAACTAGGCTCACCTATGTGCACCAACAACTTATGTTAAGCAATACAAGTAACAAGGTGATAGCAAGATATATGACTTCAAGCACAAAGGCTATCACAATGTAAAGTGCATAAGTAAAGAGCTCGGGTATAGGAATAACTGAGGTACGCGGAGACGATGATGTATTCCCGAGTTCCTCCCTTAAAAGGGAGTACGTCTCGTTGGAGGGGTGTGGTATCACCACAAAGGCCTAACTAACGCCACAAAGGCCTCACCCTATTTTCTGATGTGAGCTTGCGCCACAAAGGCCTAGCTCACTCTTCCACTAAGGGGTTCCTCAAGGCGGAACCGGGCCTTTACACAAAGCTTGGGGCATGCATCCACAACTTAATTGGAGGATCCCAAGAATAGCCACCAAGGCACCACAAAGCCACAAAGCCGTCTAGGGTTCCAAGAACCCAAGAGTAACAAGCTTCTTACTTTCACTTTCACGAATCTCCGAGGAGAACTCAAACTGATGCAACCTATGCAATGGCAAGAGCACACAAAGTGCTCAAGTCCTTCTCACTCAAATCCTATCAAAATAACTAATGCTATGGAGAGATATGAGAGGAAGAACAAAGGAAATCCACAAAGAACTCCAAGATCTAGATTCAATAGGTTCCCCTCACTTAGAGGAGAAAGTGATAGGTGGAAATGTAGATCCAGATCTCCTCTCTCTTTTCCCTCAAAGAGATGCAAGAATCATGGGAGGAATGGAGGAGGGAGGGCAAGCTTTCAAAGTCAAAAATGGATGAGAGAGAAGCCCATTTCGTGGCTGTTCCAAGGAGGAAGAAGGGGTTTTATACCTCCCTCAGAAATCTGACCGTTACAGCCACTTACACCGGCTAAAGTCGGTCTTAAGGCCGGCTAAAGCCGGTCAGACCGTCTATTTTTGAGCAAAAAGCCAGACAAAAATCCGGACTGAAACAGAGAGGCAATGACGCCCCGATCCGGCTAAAGCAGGACTTCAAACCAGCTAAAGCCGGTCTGGACGGCTATTTCCGCCCCCTGAAACAACAGAAATACCAAAATAGAAACGACAATAACTTGAGCATCCTAACTCCGTTTTCGATGATCTTGGGCTCATTGGAATCACAACAACAAGCTCTACAACTTTATGCAGAGAAACATCATAGTCCATCCAAGGAGGATAAAACCAAATGATGAAAGGTTTGACCTGTCTTCGAAGACAAACCGGTAAAACCTCAAACATCAAAAACGCAAGAAGTGTTCCATACGAATTCTATTTTTGATGAGCTAGAGCTTTTCATGGAAACAACCACAAGCTCTAGAACCTCAAAAGGATAAAAACCAAATAAGAACCAAGAAAGATGATACCAAGTATGCAAAGGTTTGAGCTCTCTCCAAATGATACGATTAAGTTACTCACTCGAGAGCCCCTCTTGATAGTACAGCTACCGACCCTATAACCCGGTCTCACAACTAACACCATGAGACCAATAAGAAAGAAACCCTATCAATATCATACCTTTGACTTGAGCATTCCACTTGAGGTGGATAGTGACAATCTTGATCTTCTCAAGTTGGACCACCTTTCTTGATTGAGCTTGCTTGGTGAAGTCTTGCGGATTGCTCCCCCATACTCCACTATGGGAGAGACTCTCTTTAAGCATATCTTCACATATCCATAGTTACAATATAGATGGCAAGCTTCAAGCATATGTTCTCTTCTAGTTGCTCATATTGAACTTGCGCTTTGACTTGATTAATCCTCGAGCCAATTCTTCTTCCTCTATAATGACGGTGTCTTGAAGATACACATGAGAGCTCACTCAATCTTATTTTTGAAGACACACTCGATATAGGCTCAAATCTCTAATGACCAATATTCGGATCACTCCATAAATAACATCTTGGTCATCACATAATATTCTTCTTTATCTTCTTCTTACAACCTTGAAACCAACATATGGTTCAAGCAATTTCTATGGACAAGTCCTACACATATAACTCAATGCAACCATTAGTCTATAGGGATTGTCATTAATTACCAAAACCACACATGGGGCTCTATATGTTCTTTTAACTACCACCTCGCTAGCCAAGACGCAAATATGAGATCTTCTAGGAGCAGGACGAGAAGCTACCGGAGAAAATGGCGACAACATGGAGAGAGGCTGGCCAGAAGAATGACCTAGGGGAGGTCATGGATGGACTAAACAAAGTTATGGACAGTTTGTAGTCTTGGAGTAAGAAAAATATGGAAATGTTATACTGAGTTGGACAAGGCACGAAAGGAACTAGAAAAATAGCTTTTAAAAAACTAAAAATGTTCTGAAAAAGATAGTATACAAGAATATTATGTGTCTACCGAGTTTCGTTAACATATCTTCTTAATGGTGATATTCACAAAAAATGTTAATTGCAAAATGGAGTTTCTTTTTGCCTTTTTTGCATATGCAGAGCACATATGTACGGAAATCCCCTTTGGCTCATGGTTGTAGATGCACCCATTGTCTAAATTATTTTTATAATGTTTTAAATTTTCAAAAATAATTCTTAGTGTACATCTAGATATTTTATGTCCACTCACTAATTTTCATGAGAAAAAGATATTTATTGTGGCCTATTAAAAGGAGCTACAAATTTGCTACTCCCACCTATCACTACTTTTTTTGCGGGGTCCCCTCCTACCACTACTTGTCCTAGTATGGATGTATCTGGACACTAAAATCTGGACACTAAAAGTTAAGTAAGAGTGGTCAGAGGGAGTATTTTACGTGACTTTTTTTGTTTTTTAATAGGCTATAACAGATATCTTTTCTCCACAAAAACTTTGATCGATGACTTATTGACCTATTACAGAGATTCCCTTCACCTAGCATCAAATATTTCCTCCAATAAAAAATAAATCTAAATGCTAAAAAGTGCTTGGGTGCTGGATGTCACGAGCGAGCACTCTCTTGTCATCCGTCCGATGGACTTGATCAACCCGAGCGTCGGTGTTACTTTCCGACAAAATCCCTCCTGAGGTCCAACCTGGCACGTGTCGTAGAGAGGAAGAGAGGACGGTCGCGACGCAGTCGACACTCACATTCATTCTCCCGTTCCCCATTTCAGAGAAAACCAGATCCTCTAGGGTTTCTCCCCGTCGAGGAGATCGGCGAGCGAGATAGCCGGCGATAGCGCACGCAAGCGGGTTTCGAGCTCGATGCTGAATAGCATGCTGCGCGGTAGGGTGGCGTGCTCGTTGGCGGGGAGGGAGCGCGGGCAGGAGGGCGGGATCTCATCGCCGGAGAGTGTCCGCCTGAGAAGGCGGGGAGCTCATCGGCGGAGATTGTCCACGTGAGAGGGCGGGGATCCCGTCGGCGGAGAGCGTCCCGCGTGAGAGGACGAGGAACGTGTCAGTGTAGAGCGTCCGACGTGACCCGTACTTGATATGGGAGGACGACAGCTTCCTGGTCATCAGACCCGACGCACGCGGAGGAGGAGGTGGTGCTCAACGACGTCATGTCCCAGGTGTTGTTGTTCTGCCTTATCGTGCGTGCAGCATCTTGAATATCAGGAATGGTCTGTGGATTGAGAAGCCAACCAAAGGTATGTTTGTGACCTTTTTAGTAGATACTTGACTCGCTGATACCAGTTTGGAGCTAATATGTTGTTTTATGAATTTACGATGCCTGCAGCTTAGAGTGTGGGAGATTATGGGCGGATGGCCAGAAGCTCCTATGATCATGGCTGGGAATCGACTGTCCTGGCCACACTTAAGGTACTTGCATTTGGGAGGTTAATTTGAGAGATTGTGTCTCCATATCCATAGATATAGAAACAAGTGGGTGTTTAGTTGGAGGCGGTGAAAGCTAAGAATAGAACTTTGGTATCCACAATAGAATCAGTCAATTAGAGGCAACTATTAAGTTTGTATTCAGTCTATTTATCAGCAGTGGGTATTTGGTTTTGTACTTAAAATGTTCTTGAGCTAGTTTAACCCTTTGTTTTGTTGAAGAGTATAGAGTAGGAGGAGGAGAAGAGCTTGGAGGGCCCGTTGGTGGCCGGTGGCAGGAGCAGTTCAATCTACCTACTACGCTGGCCGCCACAAGAAGGGGAGCTGCTCTGGCAACCTCAAGCAGCACCGGTGACCCAGATCGATGATGACCCGGTGGACGCCAGATTGACGACGATGGCCATACACCACCACTCTGTGGATATCACAACATTGTCGACCTAATTTTTTCATTTTTTTCAGCACCAGTGTGATTGTTTCGAGGGAGCCTGATTGATTTGGTGCGACCGATCTATTGCACACAAGCACGTACTGCAATATATGTTGCAGTTATGCTGGCTAAATGCGCCCTCCATTTTGGCTTGTTAAGATGGAGAAGATCACATGGACAGAGCAGATGATACAAGATCAATTGATTTTTACTTGTTTTTTTGTGCCAATTGGATGGGTTACATGGAAATATCTGGATGAAGAACTGGAGGAATAAGGGCGAGAGAGAGAGAGAGAAAGTGTGTGTGTGTGTGTGTGTGTGAGGATGTGTTCCACGTTGCTTTCACTCTCTTTTTAGCAAGGCGCAAGCCATGTCATCCTGTCTGCTAGTCCTCGTCGTTTTGCACTTTTTGACTGGATGGCACGTATTCTCCATTCCGGATGCTGGATCTGGCTAATCAGCACCCAGGTACTAGATCGGTTAAACCAGCATCTGGATGCCGGGTTGAACTAACTAGCACCGAATGTTGGCTAGCCGCGTCCATAAATCTAAATGTTAAAAAGTGCTTGGGTGCTGGATGTCACGAGCGAGCACTCTCTTGTCATCCGTCCGATGGACTTGATCAACCCGAGCGTCGGTGTTACTTTCCGACAAAATCCCTCCTGAGGTCCAACCTGGCACGTGTCGTAGAGAGGAAGAGAGGACGGTCGCAACGCAGTCGACACTCACATTCATTCTCCCGTTCCCCATTTCAGAGAAAACCAGATCCTCTAGGGTTTCTCCCTGTCGAGGAGATCGGCGAGCGAGATAGCCGGCGATAGCACGCGCAAGCGGGTTTCGAGCTCGACGCTGAATAGCATGATGTGCGGTAGGGTGGCGTGCTCGTCGGCGGGGAGGGAGCGCGGGCGGGAGGGCGGGATCTCATCGCCGGAGAGTGTCCGCCTGAGAAGGCGGGGAGCTCATCGGCGGAGATTGTCCGCGTGAGAGGGCGGGGATCCCGTCGACGGAGAGCGTCCCGCGCGAGAGGATGAGGAACGCGTCAGTGTAGAGCGTCCAGCGTGACCCGTACTTGATATGGGAGGACGACGGCTTCCTGGTCATCAGACCCGACGCACGCGGAGGAGGAGGTGGTGCTCAACGACGTCATGTCCCAGGTGTTGTTGTTCTGCCTTATCGTGCGTGCAGCATCTTGAATATCAGGAATGGTCTGTGGATTGAGAAGCCAACCAAAGGTATGTGTGTGACCTTTTTAGTAGATACTTGACTCGCTGATACCAGTTTGGAGCTGATATGTTGTTTTACGAATTTACGATGCCTGTAGCTCAGAGTGTGGGAGATTATGGGCGGATGGCCAGAAGCTCCTATGATCATGGCTGGGAATCGACTGTCCTGGCCACACTTAAGGTAGTTGCATTTGGGAGGTTAATTTGAGAGATTGTGTCTCCATATCCATAGATATAGATACAAGTGGGTGTTTAGTTGGAGGCAGTAAAAGCCAAGAATAGAACTTTGGTATCTACAATAGAATCAGTCAATTAGAGGCAACTATTAAGTTTGTATTCAGTCTATTTATCAGCAGTGGGTATTTGTTTTTGTACTTAAAATGTTCTTGAGCTAGTTTAACCCTTTGTTTTGTTGAAGAGTATAGAGTAGGAGGAGGAGAAGAGCTTGGAGGGCCCGTTGGTGGCCGGTGGCAGGAGCAGTTCAATCTACCTACTACGCTGACCGCCACAAGAAGGGGAGCTGCTCTGGCAACCTCGAGCAGCACCGGTGACCCAGATCGATGATGACCCGGTGGACGCCAGATTGACGACAATGGCCATACACCACCACTCTGTGGATATCACAACATTGTCGACCTGATTTTTTCATTTTTTTAAGCACCAATGTGATTGTTTCGAGGGAGCTTGATTGATTTGGTGCGACCGATCTATTGCGCACAAGCACGTACTGCAATATATGTTGCAGTTATGCTGGCTAAATGCGCCCTCCATTTTGGTTTGTTAAGATGGAGAAGATCACATGGACAGAGCAGATGATACAAGATCAATTGATTTTTACTTCTTTTTTTGTGCCAATTGGATGGGTTACATGGAAATATCTGGATGAAGAACTGGAGGAATAAGGGCGAGAGAGAGAGAGAGAGAGAGAGAGAGAAAGTGTGTGTGTGTGTGTGAGGATGTGTTCCACGTTGCTTTCACTCTCTTTTTAGCAAGGCGCAAGCCATGTCATCCTGTCTGCTAGTCCTCGTCGTTTTGCACTTTTTGACTGGATGGCACGTATTCTCCATTCCGGATGCTGGATCTGGCTAATCAGCACCCATGTACTAGATCGGTTAAACCAGCATCCGGATGCCGGGTTGAACTAACTAGCACCGAATGCTGGCTAGCCGCATCCATAAATCTAAATGTTAAAAAGTGCTTGGGTGCTGGATGTCACGAGCGAGCACTCTCTTGTCATCCGTCCGATGGACTTGATCAACCCGAGCGTCGGTGTTACTTTCCGACAAAATCCCTCCCGAGGTCCAACCTGGCATGTGTCGTAGAGAGGAAGAGAGGACGGTCGCAACGCAGTCGACACTCACATTCATTCTCCCGTTCCCCATTTCAGAGAAAACCAGATCCTCTAGGGTTTCTCCCTGTCGAGGAGATCGGCGAGCGAGATAGCCGGCGATAGCACGCGCAAGCGGGTTTCGAGCTCGACGCTGAATAGCATGATGCGCGGTAGGGTGGCGTGCTCGTCGGCGGGGAGGGAGCGCGGGCGGGAGGGCGGGATCTCATCGCCGGAGAGTGTCCGCCTGAGAAGGCGGGGAGCTCATCGGTGGAGATTGTCCGCGTGAGAGGGCGGGGATCCCGTCGGCGGAGAGCATCCCGCGCGAGAGGATGAGGAACGCGTCAGTGTAGAGCGTCTGGCGCGACCCGTACTTGATATGGGAGGACGACGGCTTCCTGGTCATCAGACCCGACGCACGCGGAGGAGGAGGTGGTGCTCAACGACGTCATGTCCCAGGGGTTGTTGTTCTGCCTTATCGTGCGTGCAGCATCTTGAATATCAGGAATGGTCTGTCGATTGAGAAGCCAACCAAAGGTATGTGTGTGACCTTTTTAGTAGATACTTGACTCGCTGATACCATTTTGGAGCTGATATGTTGTTTTATGAATTTACGATGCCTGCAGCTCGGAGTGTGGGAGATTATGGGCGGATGGCCAGAAGCTCCTATGATCATGGCTGGGAATCGACTGTCCTGGCCACACTTAAGGTACTTGCATTTGGGAGGATAATTTGAGAGATTGTGTCTCCATATCCATAGATATAGATACAAGTGGGTGTTTAGTTGGAGGCGGTAAAAGCTAAGAATAGAACTTTGGTATCTACAATAGAATCAGTCAATTAGAGGCAACTATTAAGTTTGTATTCAGTCTATTTATCAGCAGTGGGTATTTGGTTTTGTACTTAAAATGTTCTTGAGCTAGTTTAACCCTTTGTTTTGTTGAAGAGTATAGAGTAGGAGGAGGAGAAGAGCTTGGAGGGCCCGTTGGTGGCCGGTGGCAGGAGCAGTTCAATCTACCTACTACGCTGACTGCCACAAGAAGGGGAGCTGCTCTGGCAACCTCGAGCAGCACCGGTGACCCAGATCAATGATGACCCGGTGGACGCCAGATTGACGATGATGGCCATACACCACCACTCTGTGGATATCACAACATTGTCGACCTTTGACCTCCACCAGCGTCCCGTATGCAAGGATGTCAGAAATAGGAGGCGTTCCACGCGAAAGGGCCGTCGCGGAGGGCGACAAAGATCTGCCATAGAGGGTGAAGGGAAACAGAGATTTGCTATGGGGTTGCTGGATCGAGAGCTTGACGAGGTAATCCCCTATTCTCAAACCACTATGTTATGCTCGTTTCGCTTTGTATGAAATAGCGAAGCAATTTATGCCGTGTGATCCTCATGGTGACGTATTCTGTATTGATTCATATCGCAATCGCAATATCCATGAGTGGATTCATCTCTTTTGTTATTGTACCTGCCCCTCCTACTTGTTTGTACACATCGCGTATTAGATAGGACAATGGCCAATGTTCTCAAGATTGTATTGGTTTTAATAGGGGTAGAACATGTACTCATGCATTTTTTATACCTATGTTCTCTGTACCAAAGGCACTTCACCTTTTTTTGTTTCCATGGTGATGCTTGCTGATATATGCATTATGAAGGAAAACTGAGGCTTCATAGTGTATCATATGACCCATAAATCATCAAGTTGTTTATCTCATTTTGTTAACCACCTTACCACCATGTTGTTTCTCATAATTAAGTGTCATGTCAATATTGTTAAGTTGGCTACAAAATTTAACTATGTTGACTTTACCATAGTGCCTAAGTTATATTTTACAATCTATGCTTTTTATCAACAACCTTAAGATAGCTACTGAATCTAACTAAGTTGATGTTTTCCAACATGACTAAGTTGTTTATGCGGGCAATATGCATATATGCTGGTAAATGTAGTTTTAATTATGTTGTATTCGACATCACGACTAAGTTGGGTACTGCTATTTCCATTAAGTGGCTTCCTAGTAACCATGTTTTAATTTTTATCAACCAGAGAGGGTGTGTTTATGTGGGTAATATGCCTATATACTTGTAAATGCATGTTAATTATGTTGTTGCGGCATAACGACTAAGTTGGCTACTACTATTGGATTAAGTTGGCTTCCTAGTAACCATGCTTTGAGTTTTTACCAACCAAAGAGGGGGTGTTTTATGTGGGCAATATGCACATATGCTAGTAAATATATTTTAGGGATTTCTATTTTCGTGCCCTCGGGTCCTTAGTTGTGCTCAGTTTTCCCTAGCCGCTTAGTTTTTCCTCAGTTTTGCTCAAGCCCTTGTCTGAAACCCTCACAAGGAGCTCGGACGGGAGGAATCCCGTTTAGTTGACCGTTGGTTGGTGCTGGCAAGTGGGGCCGCTGTTGGTGCCCCGTAGTGGACACGTCTCCACTTATCCAGATCATCGTGGGACCCACAACTTGTCCACGTTAGCGCGCCAGACCCACAGCTTACCCAGGTGACCATTGCAAAATGGGAGCCCGAGCCAGCCCCGCGCCCGTGCTCATGCCATTGCTTCCCCTTTATTTTCCCGCGCCCCATTGTTCTTCTTCTCCGCCAGCGGCAGCCCTTCTCCGACAGGCGGGTGATGTCTAGTTTCTCTTCGACCTCCCGTTCTTCATGGCCGCAGTATGGACCCGTGCCTTTGACAAGATGCCCTGACTGCCCACGCCAGGAGCCTCTGAAGTGGTCGATCTGTAAGACGGACGACAACGGCAACCGTGGACGTGAGTTCCTTGCATGCAAGAGCTTGCCATATAGAGAGGGGGATAAGGTTAGATCTCGCTCCAATTGCTCTGTTTTCTCTCGATTTTCTTGTTATTCCCTTGAATTTGGGATTTAGGGTTCACGTTGTTGTTTTCAGATCCTGAAGAAATGCAGGTATTTTGAGTGGATCGATGTGTACGTTCAGAGGCTTAAATTGCAGGAATCAATTGGCGCTATTGGGGAGCGCAATTTGGGAGGGGGGACTTGCTGTAGAGAATGCGGCGAAGAGAGGAGCCATTCCGATTATGCCTAATGCTCCCAATGCAGAACTGGTGGAAGTGATGGGAGAACTGAAGAAAATGAACAAGCAGTTAAGGCAACTGATCGAGTTGAAGAACCAAGCTAATCTGATGGTTGGTTGTTTTTTTTTGTATAATTACGATCGGATTCTTATCATTGCTCATCAGGCGCTAGAAGTTGTTACAAGGGATCCCTTGTTACAAATCCATTATTCAGTTACATGTACTTGTAGTTGTTTTCAAAGTTAGTGTGTGCATTCACCGAAATTACCAAAAAAAAAATAAGTGTTAGGGAATATAGGAATGCTAAAGATAGTTGATAATTGTTAGAGGGGTGACAAATAATGCATTCACCGAAATCCCACAAATATGTATGTCTCATGTTTATACCAAAATTATACCACTTTTGGGACGTTTCAAATAACCAAAACTATATCCCAAACTATATTCCCTAAAAGAAATAAAATGCTAAAGAAAGTTGATAATTGTTAGAGGGGTGATAAATAATCCATTCACCGAAATCCCCCAAATATGCCAAATATGTATGTCTCATGTTTCTACCAAAATTATACCACTTTTGGGCCGTTTCAAATTACCAAAACTATATTCCCTAAAAGAAAAGGAATGCTAATGAAAGTCGATAATTGTTAGAGGGGTGATAAATAATCCATTCACCGAAATCCCCCAAATATGCCAAATATGTATGTCTCATGTTTCTACCAAAATTATACCACTTTTGGGCCATTTCAAATTACCAAAACTATATTCTCTAAAAGAAAAGGAATGCTAAAGATAGTTGATAATTGTTAGAGGGGTGATAAATAATCCATTCACCGAAATTCCTCAAATATGTATGTCTCATGTTTATACCAAAATTATACCACAAACTATATTCCAAACTATATTCCCTAAAAGAAAATGAATGCTAAAGAGAGTTGATAATTGTTAGAGGGGTGACAAATAATGCATTCACCGAAATCCGCAAATATGTATGTCTCTTGTTTACACCAAAATTATACCACTTTTTAGTTTAACATTTTTAGATCGTGGAAAATAATGCATAAATAGAGGGAATATAGTTACGTGGCAAACTCGTTATTGCACATAAATAGAGGGGTGGCACTGTCCACCGACAGAGAGAGAGAGGGGTGGCCACGAAGAGAGAGAGAGGGGTGGCCACGAAGAGACAGAGAGGGGTATACTGCCCGTTAGATTAGTGAATCAACGGTTGGTGGAGTCGATCCGTGTGACAACGGCTCAACCAATCAGGATAAGTTTGGGCTTCTGTGAGCATTTGTGACAGTACTGGAGGGCAAAAATGAGTAGTACTAAGAAACTAAGGGCACGTAAATAGTAAATAGACTAAGGGATTCAAACAAAAGAATTACAAAATGAAAAATGCGTGTTTTATACAATATAATTCATATTGGGCTACATTAAATTATTTGCAATTCAAATATACATGAGTGTGATAATTATGGCCTTATTTAGATAAACTATGTTTTGGGGAAGATGTTTTGCAAAGGGGTTAGAGTGGAAAACCATGCATCTTCATAGCTACTAGTGATTCTGAGAAGTGGCAATTTGTGGTAAAACTTGATTTATCTATGTTTGTTAAGGTTTCCTAGGTGGCAGGTTGCGTAGGAAGACTCCATGAGTAGGTGCCACTATGTTTTTATATTTTTTATATTTTTTTGCGCATGAAATGACTCAATTAGCTATGTTAATCTCATTTGTTGACTCTCTGTTGACCAGCTACTTGAGGGTAGAACTGAGTATATTGCACTTGCCAGTCTAAGTACTCGAGGGGAAAACTGAGTACTGATAAAATTTCTGTATAAGGCCCGAGGTTATAACTGAGTACACCAAACGTCCCAGGGTTAGCCTCGTGTCACGGTGCACGCTGCAGCCGTGCATAGCGGACGCGTGTTGCGGTACACGCCACCTTCGTCTTTATAGAGCCCCTCTTTCTCTCCCTCGACGCTCGCCCACTCTCTTATTCTCACTGCAACTGCCTCTCCTGTCCCATCATCTTCTCCACAACCGAAGAAAAAACCCCGAAGAAAACCGCCGGCGATGGAGAAGAATGAGATGCCCATTGTCAGCGCTTCCGACGTAGCCGCCGGCGCATCGGCCGCCGCCCCCGTCCAGGCCCCTGTCGCTGCTTCCAACGTAGCCGCCGGCGCATCAGCCGCCGGCGCATCGGCCGCCGCCCCTGTCCAGGCCCCCATCGCCGCTTCCAACGTAACCGCCGGCGCACCAGCCGCCGACGCATCGGCCGCCGCCCCCGTCCAGGCCCCCGTCCAGGCCCACGTCGCTTGGGACCCATACAAACCAGTGCCGTACGTCGCGCCGGAGAACCCCTACGACACCAGCATCGTCGACGACGAGCCGGAGGTAACCCTTTGTTCCCTTGTTCTTATCCCATTTCAATCCTTTTGTGTTAGATCTTGCGTTATTAGGGTTCGTCTGTTCCTAGTTCAATCCTTTTGTGTTAGATCTTGCGTTATTAGGGTTCGTCCGTTCCTAGTTCAATCCTTTTGTGTTAGATCTTGCGTTATTAGGGTTCGTCTGTTCCTAGTTCAATCCTTTTGTATTAGATCTTGTGTTATTAGGGTTTATCTGTTCCTAGTTCTAGATCTTGCGTTATTAGTGTTTGTGATTTGCTTTTGTTTAAGATTCGGTTAACTTATGTGAGTAATCAATCCCATCCGGTTAATTTGTGCCAATGATGATGAATATTTTGGCACAAATTGATTCAGGGTTTGGTCATTGAACAATTGGTGTGTACAAATTTGTTGTGCATGATCTTTGGTTCAGTGACTCAAATCCTGGATATAAGTGTGTCCAATGTAACTGAGGCTACCTCTTTTTTTCGTGCCCATATTATCATGCATGATCTTTTGTTCACTCTCTGTTCCATCATCACTGCAATTGACTCCGTGTTTTTCGATCTTTAGTGCTACGTGATAGGTGCAGAGCAGCGACGTCGATAGCGACGATGAGTCCTTCCACACCAAGACTCGTCACGTCCTTAGGAGGCTGCAGTCCGATCATTACGATGACCACTTTGCTCAAGGCGTTTACAGGTGCCCCTTCTGCAACAGGAGGCTCCGCGCCACTGACTTCAACTGCCTGGTGAACCATACTGAATCCATTGGCAGATCCATTGGCGGCGCTAGAGTTGGAACGACCGTAAACGTGCATGCGTTCATGGCCAAACACAAAGCACTTGGGATTCACCTGCGCAGCCTCCAAGCTTAAATTCATATAAAATGTAGCTTATGTTGGATCTATCGGTAGTACTGTTGGATCTGTCATGAATATATCTATGCTATGTTGGCTGCTGTATGCAGCTTATCCTATATTTTCTCTGGATTTCTGCCCTAGATTTCCTGCCTGATTGGGTAAAAATGAAGGCATAAAGAAATGAATGACGTTAAAAAATAGAAGGAGAAGCTGCTCTAGATTTGCTACCAATTTGGGCAATCAAGAATAAATGAGATCGAGCGAGAGAGAGGAAAAATGTGCATTGAAAACTGCTAATCTGGGCGAAAGAGACAGAAACCACTCGTGCCCACATCCCGGACCCACACGGCTCCACACGCTACGGCCCTACACGCTACGACCCCCGCTCCGCTCGTATGACCAAACACGGTCTCGTCCTGTCCCACGCGGTCCCTTTCTACCAGCCCCACACGACGCGGCCCTACACGACGTGGCCCCACTCGTCAGCACGGAACGGTCAACTGAACGGGATTCCTCCCGTCCGAGCTCCTTGTGAGGGTTTCAGACAAGGGCTTGGGGAAAACTGAGGAAAAACTAAGGAGCTGGGGAAAACTGAGTACAACTAAGGACCCGAGGGCACGAAAATAGAAATCCCTATATTTTAATTAAGTTGTTTCGACATCATGACTAAGTTTGCTACTGCTACTTCATTAAGTTGGCTTTGTAAGATTCCTTTTTTGCAAATGCTTTTTTCATCAAGTGGAATAATGGTATTAATTAACATTTTATGCTTATTCTACTAGTGAAGACTTTTTAAAGTCTAGTAATCAAAAATGACAAAAGAGACCAAAAAGCGTTCCTATTTGCGTGTGCTAGTAGTTGATGTAGCAGAAGGGGATGTCGAGCATCACCTCAAAAACTGGTCAGCAGGTACAAGTTAATCTCTCTTTTTGTGGGGATAATATGCACAAGTTGATATTGTTCCGTTAATTGAGTTGTTCGTCAATTTACTCAAGTTGGCTAATGTCATAAATTGTTTATCCAACATGGCTAGGATACTTACTGAATGCAACTCAGTTGTCGGTAGTTTCTTGGTTTTTTAGATGCTAGTTAAGTAGTTTTACCCGAGTGGTTACTGAATATAGCTAAATTGCCTACTAATTTTACTTGAGTTGCACCATGAATTTAACTAAGTTTAATTTAAGCAACGAGAAAAATTGCTTGCACAACCTAATAATGTTCTTTTCTAGCTTGAAAACAAGTTGCATAGTAACATACAACTAAGTTGCCTACTGATTTTACGTGAGTTACACCATAAATTTTAGAAGTCGATTTAACCAACAAGAAAAAATTCCTTCCACAACGTAATAAAGTTTTTTTCTAGCTTGAAAACAATTTGCATACTACTAAGTTGCGTACTGATTTTACCTGAGTTGCACCATGAATTTAACGAAGTTTGATTTAACCAACAAGAAAGAATTTGCTTGCACAACCTAATAAAGTTATTTTCTAACTTGAAAACAAGTTGCATTCTAACATACAACTAAGTTGTCTGTCGTTCTTAACTGACTTGCAAACTGAACTTAACTAAGTTGTTTTACATGTGTGCGTGGATGCAGACTGGCACTTGCCATTTCTCACTGATCGTGGGCTATCACGTCAGGCAAGACATGGTGCTCATCTTGGATGTTGCACGCATTAAATACCCTCCTCATTGGGTTCCATTGTCACTCCTTTGGAAAGCCATGAACACGACCGATGAAGCAACTGGACTTCTCAGAGGGTATCTTCTCTTCTAAGTTCTAACTAGTCTTTATACAATAAGATGTTGTTGAATGTAGTACCTTGTATACCTCTTTGATTAAGCAACTGCATTTGGGCACTACTATTCATCAATTACCAGGATTGTTTAGTTCTTGTCATTTTTCCTATCTTATTGGCTTGACATGTTCTTCGGAAAGACTGGGTGAATGCTTTTTACTCATCTACTTGAGGTGCCTGTTCATTTTGGTTGTGATGTACTAGGTTAGTTAAGTGCTAGGACAGTTGTAGTTCGTACTTGTACCATGTCTGTTAAGTCGTAGTCTCGTAGACATTGACATCACATTATACATGTTTTATTTCCTGTATAGAACTACAGTGTTGTTTCAGTTCTTTATTTGTTAATGCCGGTTTCAGGTACAGATGGTTCAGTTCAATCATCATCTGACACCTTTCGGCGACATTCCTTTTGAAACTTGTGTTTCTTTTGTCAAATAATTTGGCACTTTAAGAATGATGGTTTCTGTATATCTGATAGGTTCATGCTCGTCTCGAGGCACACTTAATCTCCTAATTCATACATAGTAGGCTACTAAAAATTACCAAGCATAACCAAGTTGTATTCTGGTTTGAACTAAGTTGCCTTTTATTGAGATGCAAATTGTCTAGTGAAATTAGCTAAGGTGCCTTTTGCTTCTGTTCATACAGTAGGTTACTACTCAAAGTAACTAGCATAAGTAAATTTTATTCATGTTTAAACTAAGTTTGCCTTTCACTAGGATGCAAGTTGTCTAGTGAAAATTAGCTATGTTGCATTTTGCTTCTATTTGTAAAATAGGTTACTACTAAAAGTAACTAAGTATAAGTAAGTTGTTTAAACAATTTTGTTCATTAATATGATTAAGTTGCCTACTCAACTTAGCCAAGTTGGATCTTCAAGCTAGCTTAAGCTCATGTATACCAAAATTATTTAAATCAGATGCAATCTTGCTTAAGTTGTATAGCCAAGGTTCTTTTTACCTTTCGGCAAACTGAATAAGTTGTATTCTAGGTTTAAACTAAGTTTCTTTTTTATTGAGATGCAAGCTGACTAGTGAAAATTAGCTAAGTTGCACTTTATCTTTTAGTGCAGGTTTCTGTCAAACCATGGTTTTCATGGAGATCTGAAGAAGGAAGATGAGTTGGAGTAGTTCTCTTGATCAGCAAGAGTCTAGACGAGAGGGGTAGGGATTGAGACAGAGTGCATGGGCTAGGTGCTGGGGTGGTTGCTATACTTTACTCTGTCTCCTGCTTTTTGTTTCACATGGTCGGTTACAGCTTTTGTATATACAAATCACTTTTTTCCTAATCGGGATGCTTGGTTTTTCTTTCACCTGGTCGGTTTACAGCTTTTGTATATGCACTGCCTTTTTCTCTGATCGGATGCTGGATTGTATAAACCAGCACTCGGATGCTCGGGCGGATAAATCAGCACCCGGATGCTGGGATGGACAAACAGCACCGGATGCTGCCTAGCCACATCCAAAAATAAATGAGTGACTCAATATAAACAACAAGATTTTTTTTAGTGGTGCAAGGCCGTTAAAGTCCAGAATGTTGAGAAGCGTAGCCTCCAATATCTTGGGCTAAATCCTGAGGCGTGCCCAGTAAAAGCTTCTGCAAGCCCACTCGGAGAGCGTTGCAGAGATGGCCGCCGCGGCGCCGCCTCGCCCCGCAACGCTCCCGCCGCCACTCGCGCGACGCAGCCAGTTCCACGAACGCTGCCGCTCCCCGCGGTGATCTAGCGCTGACTACAGTCTACTCAGGGGAGGACTTCCCCGACGCGGGGGCCTGGAGGGGCTGACTGCCAGCGCCGACGCCGGCGCCGACGCTGCCCCACTCCCCAGACACGACGGACTGGATTTCTGCGGTTGAGGTAAGCAAGAAATTTCATTTTCTTTCAGTGCGGCACATCTACTCATGTTCCTCCAAGAATTTTGTGCTTATAACTTTTATTAGTAGCCTGATTATCGCCATACCCATAGTGCTACTAGAAAATTTTCATTGATGCTGCTGCATTTACATTTTGAGTTGGCTGCCATGATCTGTAACTTCTTAATTTAATAATGAGCATTCTGTGTTTTCAACGCAGTTGATGTAGCATTGAGATAAGGAGAATGGTCATAGTTCAGGGGCTGTTTACCTCTGCCGAGTGCTGACCTTCTCATTAGAACCATGAATCCTCCTTTTATGGTGAGGTTTAGAGGTCAGAGTTGCTGTCTAGTGTATACAGAAAACGAATGAGTTGCCTATTATTTTTGGTTGCTCGGTATGCTTTCGTTGTTCCATATAGTTACAACATGAGGTAATATCCTAGTGATTGTGTTTCTTATGTCATTGGATTCAATTCAACTGAAGCATAACAAAATGCTCAGTTCACGTATTTACCACTCACTTTCAAAGGAACACTGAGATAATACTGCGGGTGCGCATTTTGAGGGCTGTGAGCTGTTGTGCATGATAATGAAAAGAAGCAGGTTATCTTAACATTTTGGCATGGTTGAATAAATTAAGGGAATTTAGTATCCCCAAACGCTATTTAATTAACTAACGGTATTTCAAATGTTGAATAAACTAGACATGGAATTTCATTTGGCTTAGCTGCCAGTTGTGTTATCTAAAACTATCTTTTTTCAAAAGAGCATTTTAATTTACTTGTTTTACGTTTTTCACAATTGGCTGGTTCTTTTACTGGGATTTTCATTGATTGTTCAGCAGCATATAAAGGTAATTTATGAACAGTGGTGTACTTCAAAGGGATAAATACATAGCAAATATTTAATAGCTCCATGACAACACATAACTAGGTAGCATTTTGGCACTTTGC
Source organism: Dactylis glomerata (assembly GCA_007115705.1). Lineage (NCBI taxonomy): Eukaryota > Viridiplantae > Streptophyta > Magnoliopsida > Poales > Poaceae > Dactylis > Dactylis glomerata. Next base: position 5,848,346 of record QXEO01000220.1, on the reverse strand, counting down.
ACAAATTTGGTAGCTTGAAGCATGACCAATCATCATCACTTTACTGGGTTAAGCTACATCTGCAGTTTTGATCGCAATGGATGAACCGTATTTGTCTTTCTCCTACTAACCTTTGCCTGATGAGAAATAGTACGAATGCATCAGGATCTCCGTCAGGGTAGCATATTGGAACTGCATCGAGTTTTTCTGGATTTTATTGTACTTAACAGCTAACTTCAGACATTTGGTTGATGATTTGCAAAACAACAAAAAATCATTTATGAAACAGGTGACACTGAAACCATTTTTTGGCATGTGCTACAGGATTGCTTCTAGCAAGAAAGGCTTGTTGTTTTCCTAACATGCAATTTATTCTTCTAACACGCGACTAAAAGTAAGCTTTTAACTTTATCTTACCTGCTCTGCTCATATGGAATGCTTCCTCATAACTATACAACAAAGTTTTCAATTCTGAAAACTCAATGAATTGTCCAGTTATGTTTTCCTCGTGTTGTCTATAGGACAACAAATGATGGCATGTAATTTTTTTTTTCAAATTTGAAATTAGCTTTGCAGACCATGATTGAAGCATGGAGCTCATTGGAACCGCTCAAAGTCTGCAATGCTATCTTATTTATTGAATTTTCCTATTTTGGTAATGTCACCTCTCCTATTTTGTTTAGATCAAGCCTGTGCAGCCTAATGTGCACACTCAGAGGTAAGAGACTACTGACATCGCGTGGTAGCAATTTTGTAAGCAACTCCATGATTTCTTTGCTGCAAGACGCGAGATTTGATGACCCCCATAATCGAAGAACTGCGGCTCGCACACGATGTGAAGGTTGGTTTCGGAATGCAGTGCGCCCCTTGCTAAATATCTATACAAACTGAATGCATCTAAGTTACTAAATGTTCATATGTGCATTTTTATTTCAACGGATTCTTATAGCTGCATCAAAGTTACTTGCTGTAAGCAGGAGGGTGGACTGTTGCGTCAATTTCTCTGTTGCCTGTACCATGTAAATGAAGAAATGAGAAAACTCTAGGCTTCCATAGCCTGCACCATGATGGAAGAAGTCAGAAAGCTCTAGACTTCCATATTAGTGAATCTGGTACTGTTACACATGTATGTTTGTGCATTGTTAGCTCCCGATCATTTTGTGTTCATATTTAAGCCTAACTAAATATTTCTACTCATGTTACTGCAGAGAGGGCAGTTCAATGAACGGAGGAGGCTCTCTGGATCTGCCAAAGGCGTCACACAGTTCAAAAGTGTTTAATCGTGCAACTTCTTTTTGGAAGCCCGGGAACTGTGTGACTGCAACGTTTATAATTGATTGTCCAGAAGAAAAAGCTTCAGAGTGGTTACAGTAAGCCCAGGATGCCTGTTATACGGCAGTGCAACTTCCACTTAAGCTGTTACAGTTGCCCTGGACGTCAGCCATCCATTCCTTATTGCCGGCTGTTCGTGATGCTCGCTGTAGCCATTGTGTAAATAGGCATTAGGAGTGTTCAATCACATATGGAAGTAATCGTACGCTAAAAATAAAGGTATAAGGAAAAATCTATTGTGCTTCTGAGTTGGAAACATGCTGGCTCATTTAACCTAGTTTTTGTACTCATTTTACTTCAGGTGGGTCAAGGTTGATCATAATATGTGCAATTTTTACCGCTGGCATATATTTACTTATGGATGCATTGATTTAGTTAAAGGTGTGTTATGTTATCATTATTCTGTCGATAAGATTTAGAGAAAAAACATGTGAAATATATGTATATGTTGCGTAATGGCATTTATCAAATGAAGAACAGCCGACGGTGCTCGACGGAAGGTCACGGTCTGAACTGATCTGGGGGTAGACTGTTGCTTTACGCTTGTTGACAATGTTCTCATGAGACTAAGGCAGAGCCAATGCGGATTAGGAAATATACATGCGGATTATTATTTTTATAGAACAGTGGTAGAATATCTCCACTTGTCCTGGAGGTTCTTTTTTTTTTGAGAGGGAATAGCTGCAGCTTTATTTAAACCTCAGACAAGTCCTGAACAAGTGCAACACCAATACAATCCGGATAAAGTGAAAACCAAGTTTTATTTAATTCTAAGCCGCAACCCTCCTGAGCTAAAACATGAGCAACTCCATTGGCAGAACGCCGAGCCCACTCCACCTTGTAGCCTTCAAACTCCCGCAAGTCCTTGATGCCTTCGACCAATGGTCCGTACATGGAGAAATCCTTCTCTTCCTTGTTCAGCTTCGAGACCGCCACCAAGCTATCAGATTCCAGAACAATCTTCTTAAACTTCAGCACCTTCGCCATATCCACGGCTCGCTTGCACGCCCGTCCTCCGGGTCTAGTAGGGAGGGAAAAAATGGCACGCTCCCGCAAGGAACCGTCCATCGTGATCGCGCACGACCACTCCTCCGCCACCTTTCCCGGAGTCCTGCTGCATTGCACCATCAGCATTGATTTTCACCCAGCCCTCTTCCGGACGGAGCCAGCACTCCTTCGATAGGGCAGGTTTAGTGCTCCGCACTGTCTAGATGTTGTGCCACTCCTCTAGCAGGTTGATTGCCCGTCTTACTATTTGTCCCGGGTCACATATGATAGAGCATCATCATAGTGATCTCCATCGCACTATCTCCAGCAGAGCTGAACCATTCCAACATCCACAGTAGTAGATCACGCTGCAACCTCGGTTTCGTTGCGCGGGAGGTTGCATGATTGGTACATACAAAAGAAGGCAGGAGGCGGCGGCGGCAGTTGACCTTGTCCTCTCCATCGGCGGTGGTCGAACTTGTGATGTACTTCCGTCCAGATTGAGGAGGCGGTGTCACGACGACGGGAGATGATGGTCTTATTTTTGGTTCACATGAAACTGTTTGCATAAAAAGTAAGGGAAATGTTACCTTGAAATTTTCTTCCCCAGACCCCACAATGGTGTGGAAGCTTTCAGCATTGGGTACACCCTTTTACTAGTCAAGTCAAAGTATCCATCTTTTATCCTTCCGGCCAAACACAAAAGTGGCTAAGTCTTTCCACCTCTCATCCTCTCAACCAAACGAGAACATGGCTATCCCAACCATGTGGATGGGGATATTCTTGACAGTTGACACACATCTCCTCAAACCGACACACCTTTTGTGATTATACATTCGTTATTAATGGATACTTTTGGAATTGGTCACAAGACATTAGTAGAGATTTGCTTATAGCCAGCATCACTATCGTCGGCGAATAATAATTTTATTCGCCGGCGAATAATAATTTTATTCGTCGGTGGTAATAATACCCCTGGCGCCTGTTGTCAAATTCGCCGGTGATAACCAACTTACCGCCGGCGCACTTCTCCGTTATTCGCTGGGGATAATAGCTGGCAGGCCCATCCCGGCTGGGACGGCCCATCGTAGGTGATATCCCCGGCGCATTTCCACCTTATGCGCCGGGGGTACTTCACTTAGCACCGACAAATCTCCAGGTTATGCGCCGGGGATAAGGTGGGCTCGGCCCACCACTGCCAGACCACTTTTTACCCCCGGCGAACACGTATGGTATGCGTCAGTGATAAAAAAATACTCCTGACGCATATGTACTTGTGCGCCGGTGATAAAAACATACCCCCGACGCATATGTACTAGTGCGCCGCGGATAACATGGGATGTTTTCCAGCTAAAGCACTTCCAACTCCCTCACCTACCGCCACCACCCATCTCTCTCTCTCTCACTTATTGCCTACTGCAACTCGAGCCAAAGCACTTCCAAACTCATTTCCCTACTTCCCTCCTCTCAATTTAGCTATTTTAATCAACAATATTTGATGTATCTTAGCCAATCTCTTCCTACCCGTATGCACTCACCCTCTACCTAATTAGATCTCTCCCAAATATATGCACACTTGTAGATCTAGAACATCATAAGAACGGTTGACACGTTGATGGCTTGTAAGTAACAACTCGTTGGGAACCCTAAGAGGAAGGTATGATGAGCACAGCAACAAGTCTTCCCTCAGTTGTGAAACCAAGGTTTATCGAACCAGTAGGAGAAAGCCAAACTTCAGAAGGTGATGCTTGCTAGCTTCGCGACACTCCGGACAATGGCGCCAGAAATATTGCTGGTGTGTCTTCACCTAGCAGCAACGTGAAACCTGCACACAACACAATCAAGAACTTTGCTCCCAACTTACGATGAGGTTGTCAATCTCACCGGTTTGCTGTAAACAAAGGATTGAGCGTATCGAGTGGTAAAAGAATAATAGTATGCAAGTAAAATTAAACAGTGCGAGTAAAAGTAAAACGGTATAGCAATGTAAAGGAAATTGGACTGGGGTCCACAGTTCACTAGTGGTGTCTCTCAATAAGATAAATAATAACATGCTGGGTAAACAAATTATAGTTGGGCAATTGATAGAATAAAGATAACGTACATATGTCATGAGGATCACTATGAGATTCACTCTGGACATTACGACAAAATACATAGACCGTAATCCAACTGCATCTATGACTAATAATCCACTCGCGGGGAGTCGTTCGAGTACCCCTTGAGTATTAAGTTGCGAACAACGGATAACTGCATTAAGCAAAGTGCGTAAAGTAAACAAAGCAAATGTCCTTGGACACAAGAATGTTGTTTTCTCCCTAGTGGCAATAGCACATCTACAACCTTAGAGATTTCTGTCACTCCCCCAGATTACTAGAGGCATGAACCCAGCTATCGAGCATAAATACTCCCTCTTGGAGTCACTAGCATCTACTCGGCCAAGATATCTACTAGCAACGGAGAGCATGCAAGATTATAAACAACATAGAGATAACATAAAGATATATATTCAGCACATCAACTTGACATAGTACCAATACTCATCGGATCCCAACAAACACAACATGTATGATTATATAAAGATGATCTTGATCATGTAGGATGGCTCATAAGATCTAAACATGAAGCACATGGTGGAGGAGACAACCATCTAGGTACTGCTATGGACTCGTAGTCCAAGGTAGACTACTCACACATCACTCCGGAGGCGACCATGGTGGTGGAGAAGGCCTCCGGCAGGGTGCCGGGAAGAGCTCCTGGATCTTCCTGATCTCGCTTCAACGATGGCGGCGGCTTGCAGTATGTTTCGAGGAAAAGCGATCCGTCCTTTAGGTTTTTCCCGTCAAGGGGATTTTATAGGCGAAAGGGCAGCGTCAGGAGGTGGGCCACCTGGCCTCACCATATGGTGGCGCGACCAAGGCTGGGCCGCGCCACCCTATGGTGAGCCTGGCCCCTGGCCTCCCTCTGTCTCATCTTCGGTCTTCGCGAAGCTTCGGTAAAAATAGGAGGTTTGTCTTTTGTTTCGTCCAATTCCGAGAATATTTCCTGTGTAACTTTTCTGAAACACAAAAACAGAAGAAAACAGGGAACTGGCACTGTGACATCTTGTTAATAGGTTAGTTCTGGAAAATGCATAAAAACACCACGAAGTGTAACAAAACACAAAGCAAATGGTGTATAAACAAGCATAGAGCATCAAAAATTATAGATACGTTTGAGACGTATCAAGCATCCTCAAGCTTAACTCCTGCTCGTCCTCGAGTAGGTAAGTGATAACAAAAGAATAATTTTTGAGGTGACATGCACCATCACAATCTTGATCATCTATGTAAAGCATTGAGTGCTAGGATCAAAGAACTTAAAATATGGGCATAAGAGAAATAATCTTGACAATAAAAACTTAGCAACCATGTTATAACATGAAAAGAAACACAAACGAAAGATAATGAATAATGAAAGTCAAACGTGTGTTCAAATCATATGGAAAAACATAACAAGTGGTTTTCAGCTTGTCCTTCATAGAATAGCAAAACATAAATGCATAGGATACCTTCAAGTTTAAGAGGGCGACTAGATACAAATAATTTAAGAACAAGTGAAACCATAATCATGAATCAATGAATGATAAACTTTGGGACTATGGACATTAAACTCAGAATGGCAACTATGCTCTCTTAGACGGTGCATAAAGGTAGAAGGTGGAGACTCAACATAAAAGTAAAAGAAAGGCCCTTCGCAGAGGGAAATAGTGATTAAACATGTGCTAGAGCTTTTCATTTGTAAAACAGAGAGATAAAAATCGGTTTTGAGAGGTGGTTGTCTTTGTCAACGACTAGCAATGAGGTTCTTACTATCTTCCATACAAAAATGAAGCAAGTTTTTGAGAGAGAGATTGGCACTTTTGTGCGCTTTTATAAAGCTTGGCACTCCTCCCCACCTTTTTTCCTTTCACAAACCATGGCTAACCGATTCCATCGGGTGCCCACCAACATTCACATACCATGGAGGAGTGACTTTTTTTCTTTTCTTTTTTTCTCTTTTTTTTGGTATAAAACAATATGGAAGATAGCAAATCCGACCACTACGTCCCCATGAGCTAAAAACAGTGTCACAAAATGAGAAGTATTTTGAAGGTTTTTTTGAAAGGTAGCATATGAAAATTTACTTGGAATGGCTTGCAAATACCATGCATAGGAATTTATAGTGGACACATTAGAATAACTTGGTTTTTGGTAGTTGGATGCATGAGTAGAGCTCATACTCAATACAAAATGAGGGCTAGCAAAAGACTGGGAGCGACCAACTAAGAGAGCAATAACAGCCATAATCATGCATAGCGACAAAACATCATTAAAAGAAGCATAAAATGGCATCACAAATCATAAACCAAATGATCATAGAGGATTATGGCGACTTTGTAAGAGTCAAACATGTTGTAAGCATGTGCCAAGTCAACCTAAATAAAGCATCAAGGAGAAAACCAAATAAATGCTTCCATATAATAAAAATAACGCTTGATTCTTTTAAAGGCTCATTAAGCAATCTAGTCATTTGAGACAAGTCATGCTACAACAAAACTACTAATCATACTATCAAAACGACATCAAGCATGGCATGTAAAAGTCTAAGCCGCAGTCTAAACAAGCTCCTTTTTGTACCACTTTTTGCATATTTTTTTCTTTCTTTTCCAACACTATTCAAACCTTTTTGAGACAACTCTTTTGATGAAAACCAACATAGACCAGTGGTCTAAATACACCTTGATGCAAAGATAAAATAAGATCTGAATAAAAATCAAGACGAAAAATGAAAGCTAAACGTAGTTCTAGAAAAAGAGAACACTCGTTGAACGATAAGAGTGAAAACTAGAGTGTTCTTGGTAATAAAAAATGAAGTAAATCTCCTCCAAAAGAAATTTGTTGGGGTCCAACAATTTATTGCAGCAAACAAAACAAAAAAAAACTGAAAGCAAAAGTAAAGACGCTCCAAGAAAAACACATAGAATATGAAGCAATAAAAATACAGTGTGTTGAAAGGTGACCTGATTTTTGCCGATGAAGAAGGGGTGCCTCGGGGGCATCCCCAAGCTTTGACGCTTGTACCTCTTGGATATTTCTTGGGGTGACATGGGCATCCCCAAGCTTGAGCTTTTGTCCATACTTCATCTCATCTCATCATTCTCCAATCCCTACACTTGAAAACTTCCTTCATACAAAACTTCACACAATTCTATTAGCAACGTTAGTAATTCACGTAATAGTAAATCAACCCTTTTTGGTTTAGTTTCAACTTCCACAAAAGTTCCGTGATCAAAAGAACTCAAACAGAAAGCGATCAAGAGGCAAACACAAATAGTGACAGAAATCTGTCAAAACAGAACAGCTGACGAAGGTCGATTTTTTCGAGGACCTTCTGTTGCTCAAATCGAAAAGTGCAAAACTAATGAAAGTTTGGATATAACCTGGGGCATATGCTCAAGAAATTTTAGATCAAAAATATATTCTGAGAAATTTCACGATTTTTTACGGTGCAGCGCAGAAATCTGTTTCAGGACAGCAACTTCTCCAAATCTTACCTCCCTCAAATTAGAGATTCTTCTTGGCACAACAACGAAATAAAAATGATAAGGAGAGGTAATTACAGTATTAATAACTTCCAAGACTCAAATAAAAGAAAAAGTACTGAAAATAAAACATTGGGTTATCTCCCAGGAGTGCTTTTCTTTAACGCCTTTGAGCTAGGCGCAGAAAGTGGAAATCAAGTATTATCAAATGAGGCATTAAGATCAATTGCAGAAGTCTTCTCAACAATGAATTGAATTGTATCCAAATGAGTTTTTGAAGATCCCTTATGAACACTCATTGGTTCACTACTTTCATCAAAAGGGTTTTCAGGACAAATCCAATCGAAATTCTTTTCCAAAGCTTCATGCAATCCTACAAGTTTGCAAGGTATTGGTACTTTGATGTCTTCTTTGGTTGTACCAACAACATTAACAGGTGAGCCAAGCATATTAAAACGCTCAAAAACTTTCCTAGCTTCAATAGCAATATCTCTAAATTCTCTACGCAAAGTCCAAAATAAAATCTTTTTTTCGGAGTCTTCGATATCATGAAGCTTAAGAAACATTTGTTGCATAAAAGGATTAAGGTTAACAAACCTAGCCTCCAACATGTGAACTAAATAAGCAGCAGCACCTTCATAACTAGAAGCGAGCTCAGCCAAAGATCTATCCTCAACATCTTTATGCATACTAAGATGATTAAAGAACTCCTCAATGTTACCTTTCCCAATAATAGAACCACTACCTACTATGAGGTCCTCCAAAGCATACTTAGGGAACAACATAATGAACTAAAGGTAAAAGTAATGGAATGCAAATTATCAAATGAACTAATTTTTTTTTGTATTTTTGATAAAACGATGCAAGCAAAAATAAATGAAGCAAAACAAAAACAAAGTAAAATATTGTGCGTGAGAGACTCCCCTTGCAGAAGTCTTCTTTCTCCCCGGCAACAGCGCCAGAAAACTCGTTGATGGCTTGTAAGTAACAGCTCGTTGGGAACCCCAAGAGGAAGGTATGATGAGCACAACATCAAGTCTTCTCTCAGTTGTGAAACCAAGGTTTATCAAACCAGTAGGAGAAAGCCAAACTTCAGAAGGTGATGCTTGCTAGCTTCGCGACACTCCGGATAATGGCACCAGAAATATTGCTGGTGTGTCTTCACCTAGCAGCAACATGAAACCTGCACACAACACAACCAAGAACTTTGCTCCCAACTTATGATGAGGTTGTCAATCTCACTGGTTTGCTGTAAACAAAGGATCGAGCGTATCGAGTGGTAAAAGGATAATAGTATGCAAGTAAAAGTAAACAGTCCGAGTAAAAGTAAAACGGCATAGCAATGTAAAGGAAATTGGACCGGGGTCCACAGTTCACTAGTGGTGTCTCTCCATAAGATAAATAATAACATGCTGGGTAAACAAATTGCAGTTGGGCAATTGATAGAATAAAGATAACGTACATATGTCATGAGGATCACTATGAGATTCACTCTGGGCATTACGACAAAATACATAGACCATAATCCAACTGCATCTATGACTAATAATCCACTCGCGGGGAGTCTTCCGAGTACCCCTTGAGTATTAAGTTGCAAACAATGGATAACTGTATTAAGCAAAGTGCGTAAAGTAAACAAAGCAAATGTCCTTGGACACAAGAATATTGTTTTCTTCCTAGTGGCAACAACACATCTACAACCTTAGAGGTTTCTGTCACTCCCCCAGATTACTAGGCATGAACCTAACTATCGAGCATAAATACTCCCTCTTGGAGTCACTACCATCTACTCGGCCAAGATATCTACTAGCAACAGAGAGCATGCAAGATCATAAACAACATAGAGATAACATAAAGATATATATTCAGCACATCAACTTGACATAGTACCAATACTCATCGGATCCCAACAAACACAACATGTATAATTACATAAAGATGATCTTGATCATGTAGGGCAGCTCACAAGATCTAAACATGAAGCACATGGTGGAGGAGACAACCATCTAGCTACTGCTATGGACTCGTAGTCCAAGGTAGACTACTCACACATCACTCCGGAGGCGACCATGGTGGTGGAGAAGGCCTCCGGCAGGGATTCCCATCTCCGGCAAGGTGCCGGGAAGAGCTTCTGTATCCTCCCGATCTCGCTTCAATGACGGCGGCGGCTTGCAGTATGTTTCGAGAAAAAGCGATCTGTCCTTTAGGTTTTTCCCGTCGAGGGAATTTTATAGGTGAAAGGGCAGCATCAGGAGGTGGGCCACCTGGCCTCACCATATGGTGGCGCGGCCAGGGGCTGGGCCGCTCCATCCTACGGTGAGCCTGGCCCCTGGCCCCCTTCCGTCTCATCTTCGGTCTTCGCGAAGCTTCGGTAAAAATAGGAGGTTTGGCTTTTGTTTCATCTAATTTCGAGAATATTTTAGGTGTAACTTTTCTAAAACACAAAAAAGCAGAAAACAGGGAACTGACACTGTGGCATCTTATTAATAGGTTAGTTCCGGAAAATGCATAAAAACACCATGAAGTGTAACAAAATACAAAGCAAATGGTGTATAAACTAGCATGGAGCATCAAAAAATATAGATACGTTTGAGATGTATCACACGTCAATATACCTACAGATCTAATAGGTACGTATGTAACAAGAGAAAAAGACATGATGGCATGAGAATGAGTTGCCGATATTTTGCCAGAATATTAATTAACTTCCATTCCGGCGAATTTCTAGCTTTCCACATGATCTTTTTTAGGGAAAGGTCATGCCAAATTTTTCCATGATAACCGAGACAATCGTTCTAATGAATTATCTTGTTGTGACAGGCTTTGCCAGATAGTGGGCTGGAGGCCTGGTACGCCATCCTTCATATGAGGGACATCATAAAAACAGAACAAGACCTCTTGGTGTCAGAAAGACTCCGAAAAGCTAGCATAGATATGGCGAACTCCAGCGATGCACAAGTGCGAGCTGAGTTCCGTGCCATCCATCAGACCATTTGCAACCGCATTTCGAGGGATGTGACCAAGAAGGGTGGTTTGTTCCACACCGGCTTCACACCACTACCAAATACAGAAATCGAGACCCACTTAGAGTTGTGCCATGACATGAGGATATTCAACACGCTCGACGGCATCCTTCCCTTCCCGCCGAAACCCAAAACTTAGAGTTAGTTTCTAAACTTTATTTATTGCAAAACTTGTCACTTTTATTACTTAACATTTTGATGCTTCATTACTTAATAAATTTTTCTGCATAACTTTGATGCTTCATTACTTAACCACTAACTTTTTTCTTGTGTGTAGATGACGTGGTATGTCGTGTACAAGGGCAAGGTTCCCGGAGTCTGCGACGACTGGGAAGAATGTAGGAGGCAGGTACACCGTTTCAGCGGCAACAGCTACAAGGGATACAACACTTTGGCGGAGGCGGAAACTCGATACGTCAACTATCTAGCGCGAGAGAGGAGGGAGATGGGAAGGAGCCGGATGACCCCCTTCCTCATGATAATGCTCACCGCCGCCACTACCATTCTTTTCTATGTGTTCCTTGTTTAGCTACTTTGTGTACTCTCCCGAACAAGACTACTTCTTGTCTATGTATGTGTGTATGTTTGGATCAAGACTTTGTGCAACTTTGGATCGATGCTTTTCTGTAATATTGGAGTCTTGATCATTTGTGGATATTACTCCTTGTTTAGTTGTTGTTATTCTGGATATTATCTGTGTATTTAATTTAATTTTTTTGTTGATGTAATTATTATTTTTGGCGCATAAAAACTTTATCCCTGGCGCATTAGTATATTCGCCAGTGAAAAATAACTTATCCCTGGCGCATTACTCAATTCTTCAGTGTAATATGTTATCCCTGGCGCATTCGGGATATTCACCAGCAGTAGAGTATATTATCACCGGCGAACTAAGAAATGCACCGACAATAAGAATTACCACCGGCATGAGGGTCACTGGCGCACCAAAATGCGCAGGCAGTAGCCGTTTTTGATGCGCCGGTGGTAGGGTTTTCTCTACTAGTGAGAAGAGCATGAGTACAATGTCAATCTGTCCTTCAGTTATTTTACTTTCCTATCTTTTCCCTCGCTAAGTATTGAATCACCTCTTTTTATTCTCTAAAACATGACATGCAAAAACAAAAGGAATTTTGGAATGTGCAACCACAAAAAAGAGCTAACTAACTAAAATCTATTGAAAGTGTAAAGCAATATTTTGGTAAAAAAATACCATTTATTTTCAAATGGAGTCAACAACTAGAGTTAAATTAAACATCAATATTGTATTCCTTCCTTCATGTTTCACGGGTTGTTACGAAAATTTCCGGATGCCATGGTACAGGCGGGACACATGGTGATTGCCGCCAAATACCAATCTCGGTTATTAATAGCTTCATTATTTGCTTGTTCCACTGGGCGGGACACGAGGAGTAATCACCATCATAAAAGCAAATAACCACGTGTGCGCATGGATTTAAATTGGGCCAGTTCAACTTTGGCATGCATGCCCTTTTTAGTTGTCCAGCATGTTCTAGCGACTAAATGCATCACTGAGGACAAGTAGTGGAGTATAATTGATGGAAGTTTTTTTCTCTCAAAATGAGGGCATATCCATCATCCGCACCAATTGATGCACACAAATTCATTTATTAACACATTCATTATTATATCTCATGTATCACATAAGTTATTATGAGAAGCATAGGTAGACTAAACATCGTTCAATCTACTAGTATGTCGCCAACCGCCCATACTGATAATCAACAAAAAGTTTGAACATCCAATCTTCTTAAAAATGGTATTATTTTCTGCCCTTCAAAAGATCAACATAGACTCCTATGCTTATTCCAGACTTAATGTTTTTTCAATTCCATTTAACATTTCCCAGGCATATTTCGGAAATTGGTTGGTGGCGGGATATTAAAAATAAAGTAAACAATGTGCTAAATAAGTTACACAAAAGGACATGAGAGCAATAAATGCTCTATGTTTTCCTAAGAATCACGTATATTTAGGAACTCCAAGAAGTTCTTTATCTTCAATGGGACCTTTAATGTTCATGGATATCTTTGAGAAAATTGTTGCTAACCATTCATCCTTATGTATTAATTTCACCGAGAATACATGTGGTAGGGAGCTTCCAGAAAATCTACTATAGCTCATCCAAAAGTTAAACCATCAATAATTGTTGACATAATGAAGCCAGAAAACCCATTTATTATCTGTTAAAGTCCTTCTAAACCCTATGTTAGTGGAGCTTGAGACAAAACATTTGCAACCAAAATATTTTCTCCATTGCACTATATTATATGATATTGTGTATTAACGAGCGAGTGAGGTTTTCCCTACGGCCCTAACCACACATCTTCCACACTTAAAAAATGCTAGTGTAGTGGCATTTTATTTTGGAGATATACCTATACATATATAGAAGTTACAAGATTTAACAGTCTATTAGCTATGACACTTGGCTGATGATACTGTAGATAGCAAATTTGCACATCTACAGTGCCTTCCTAACAGCCTATAGGTGCGATAAATCCTTATCTATGCAAAGCACCGTTTTGCCTTTTTTTTTGAGATTTACCATTTTGCCTTTTGTCTCCATGACCGTCATTCTCGAAAACTTCTAAGTACTCTTTGTTTTCTGGAACCATCGGCATACCACCACTTTAACTGGATAGTGGCCTCTAGAGAAGTGCGAATCTCTCCTAATTCCTCTCTCGAACCAAATGGTAGAGGCCGATGGAGCCCAATGGGTGACGCCGCTCTAGAGGCTTCCCTTCTCCAGCCTCCTCTCTAACCGGAACCGGCGCTGAAGGCCGGCGGCCTCTTCTCTCCCTCGCCGTCATGGGGCCTTCTTCTCTATGCAAGCTTTCGTTGAGGACAAGACGCAGGAAGAGGGGAAAAAAATCCCCATTGCTTCACATCTTCCCCAGCCCCGGACCGTGCCCTTACTCTGCCTGGCCGCCGTCCGCGTACATCCGTCAGGGAGGCACGCCCCTGCCCCCATCCAACTCCCCAGGGCGAGCTTCTCTATGGCCGCTGGCTGCCGACTGCATCTCCTTATGACCTCGCCGGCTGGTCCGCCGTGTAGCTGCTCGATGGCCAGCAGCGCTGCCTCCTTCTCCCGCAAATGGTGACAACGGGAGGAACTAGAGCTCTCCTCGATTCCCTCCTCCCCCTGCCAAGCGAATCACCTCTGCTTGCTATTTGCCACCACGTCGAACTCCGTAGGAGAAGGCAGCAGCGTGCAGGCGCCAGAAGAACAATTTCAGTGTTACTAGATGCAATGGAATTCATCTACCAGGTTGATCGTGCTTGAAATGTTCAGGGTTGCTGATATATGGAGGAAGTACAAGATAACAGATTATCCAAACAAAATCAAGATTACTCGGTGCTCAAAAACTCCCAAGAAATCATCCCAGCAAAACCATCTGAAGTCCTCCGGGCACATACAGTAGACAACACTTCTATCTCGTATTCTGTTTACCTCACACACTTTGTTCTATCCTATTATTGTTTTTCCTTTTTGACTGCCATTTTCTCTGTATGTAATATACTAACACAATATTTTTCTCATTTGTCACAAGATGTTGTTGGTTTAGTGGATGTGCTGGCAGATATTATACCATAAGACAAATCAAGACGCAAGAATAAATATTCACCTTATCGATGCAAGGTATTATTTCCAACACAATGCAACAATAATTTGACCGGTAATTATAACACGACGCAGTGTATAGTTTCCAGCACACAGTTTCAGATAATTTGAACTCAAATAGTTTCCTGTGTTATACCCTGTCCAGACCATTGATGTTAGACGCACAATTTCATCAAGCTAGATTTCTTGGGAGTGCATTGCAGGTTTAAGTAAATTTGGCTAGAATGTTATTGGGTGCTTATCTCAGCTGAAATTTTGTTTGTGATACAGTTTGTGGGCAATCATTGATAGGAAATTGATGTTTAGTAATAGGTACTTCATCGTATGTTTCTCCTTTCACCGTATTTTGTATATTAGAGACATGTTGTGACCTTCTGGTCTTGCTACTAGATGCTTCTTGATTTGAGGACGAAGCAGTTTAAGTGATTCGCTTTCCAGTCCATGTAGATTAGTCATTTGAATAACAAAAACAGAGCCTTCTACCAGGTTGTTTGAGCATCCTCTATAAGATAATCTAGCATAGTATAGCATATGTTAGTTCCTAATTCATCTTTTCCTCTTAGTGTTGCATTGTTCGGTTGTTGTTTGTAATTTTTATGCATTGCCACTTCCTTTTGTTGCCTGCCTTCTTTTTCTGAAAATTTCTATGTGACCATTATATGAATTTCAGTATATCTAGCTGGTATAGTCGGCTAACGTCTTTCTTCAAAATAAGTTTTTTTTTAGAAAATGGGGAACGAAGCCCCAGCCTCTGCATCAAGCGATGCACACAGCTGTAGCAAGACCAGAAGATAGGAGTTATATCTTCCATGTACTTTTTTTGCGGATTCTTCAATGCAAATAATTCAAGCATCTATGTGGACCTTTCTCTGTATTTGTAATGGGCATACATTGGATAGCTGATTTGTTGTCTGAAGTTTTCTGCTGGCTTGGGAAGATGATTATTTATTAAATTTCGTTTCTTTTCTCTTCAGCTCACTTCCTGTTGTTCGTTACTCCTTTGTATTCAGGGCAAAAAGTATATCTACGGTGGTGAATACTTAATTTGTCGTCAGTATTTTGTGCAATTATATATACAATCATTGTTACTACATACACTGTGATCTTTGGCTATGGATGGCGAATGCAGAGAGTACAAGCCATGGTTTCAGTCTTCTCTGAGTGAGTGACTGAGGGTGGACACATGTTCATTCGTTTGATCGTGCTTCTGGACGCTTCAAGGCATGTGGCAATCGGCCGTCAAACCTTCTGATGGTACTGCTTTACTTTTTTTTGCATGTCATTGTGTTCTTACTGCTGTTGGTGTCTTTGTCTTGATTTGGATTTTTGTCTTCCCTGTAGATTGTCCAGATTATGCCCCTCTTCTGTCGACTGTCAGGTAGCAGACCTCTAATTTTCTCACTCTTATAAATGAATGAATTTAGAAACTGCTCAATTTACTAATTATTTTTCCTATGGGATCAACTTATTGCAAACAATATACGGCTTTGTTCTTCACGAATTCCTTATCCAATTTTACAGATGGTATTATCTGTTTGTATGATCAGCATGTCGTCCCTTTACAATTGCTTAATTTTGTTTTCGAGCAAATGCGACCAAAATCTTATTTGTGACTCTCTTTTCGAAGAATCTAGCTTTATAGGGTCATCATAGAAAAAGAGAGATAGCAAATTGCATCAAAGTAAAATAAATACTTAGCCAACCAAGTGCTCAGGTTCCTCCCAGGGCATAATATTCCAATTTAACAAGCCGTTTTGACAAAGAAGCCAAACACTGCAGAAAAGGCACTTCTACAAAGTGAGCACACCTAATTTTTGCATGGGCACTTATGAGTTTTTCCGAATAGGAAAACTATACTAGGTTACATATGCTTCCATTTGCTGAAACCTGAAATCTTGCTGTATAAATTACTGACAATAAACTAAAATTTTAGCTTTGGTCGATGTTTAAGGGAAACGGAGTGGAGAGTTCTTTACCAAGCAACCACACAGATCAATACAGAGAACAAATGAAGTAAGGTTCGACCTTTGACAGCTCAATAAGAGACGTCCATCATCCCTGAAGCATGGATAAGTACAAAACAACACTCTTTGACAGCTAATTGTCCAAGAAGTTGCTTTAGCTTAGCGGTGAATGTAATACTTAATATTACATGAGCAGAACGATGCAGTATGAATGTCACGCAGCTTATGTATCAAGTTCCTATGTTTATTATGCCAAGTGGATCTGATCAAGCTACTATAATATTAATTATCTCTATATGATCATGTGAAATGCCACTTTTTCAGTTAATTTGATATACCATCTGGGACGGGGATCTCCCTTTGCATGGTGAAATACTACTCTCTCCGATCCATATTATTCTTCATCAATACGGATGTATCTAAATAGTAAAATGTGTCTAGATACATTCATATTAGCGAAAAGTATTATGGGTCGGAGGGAGTAGCAAATTATCTTTCTGTCCATATATGCGAAACAATACCATTTTCTATAGTATTAAAAATATATGTCTATTCTTTGCATCAGAATCACCCAACAGGGCGCGGCGTGCCGCCGCGCCAATTTTCCTAGTATTATGTAACAATTCCTACAACATTTGTTCATTCGTAAGTAATCTGAACAACCAATCGCTAAAGCAAAGACTTATTCTTTAGTCTCAGTACCTCTATGCTAAGACCATCCTAATCCTTTGGCTAACAAATAATATGAAAAAAATAAAAATAAAAATCCTTGGTTTTGCATATGGTTTTGATAATGATCGACCCAAATAATGCCTTTTCGAAGGAGTTGAGAAGTTGCAAAGCAATGCTCGTACGTACTTACACCGGTACCATGATTTTGAGCTAGACTATAAAGTCGTGAGCTATTTTGATTCATCCTAGAAATTAATGCTGCTCACAAAACTATTTGATCGTATTTTCTTTAGATAACTACCAAAGAGTAATTTTGGAGATACCCATTAAATGGCATTAACGAAGTATACTTTCAGAATTCTGCTGAATTTATGAGCAGGATCTCCTATATAGAGTGTACTCCTACGATGCAGTCTAGCTGCTAGCCTCTCGCCTTGTCTTTTCGTCTACCCAGTCTCGTGCTTCGTCTTCTTCACCCTGTCAGAGCTTTTTTGCGGAATCAACGCGGACGCATCTCGAGCAGCCACCCACTCGCCGACCAGCGGGTCCGACGCCTCCTGACCCCACTCCTCAGTGAGATAGGAGCTTCTGCAGCACGGTATCCTCAGATTCGGTGGCTGGTTTCAAATCAATGGCCAAACCAACCTTCTCTGTGCCTCCCACGCCACCCCTCCCCTTTCAGGAAAAACCCCAACTTGGAGCAGGCTCGAGCTCGACCCACCCACGCCTGGCCGCCGCCGCATCAGACCCCAGCCAAAACCCTAGCCGCCGCAGGGAAATCGACCCCATGCTGCTGCCCCCCCGCAAGCGCGGCTTTGCCGCCGCCGCCGGAGGCGGCGAGGGCGGCCCGGCTCTGCCCAGCACCGACGGCCTCGTGAACCCACTAAGACAGAATGCCCAGCACCGGCGGCCCGGCTCTGCCCAGCACCGACGGCCCGGCTCTCCCCAGCCCGACCAGCCCGGCCACACCGGCGTCGGCGGCCAGGGCGACGATGGCCTCGCCGCGGCGCTGCTCGACGCGCTCGGACTGGGGACCTTCGCGCGGCTGGACCTTCCCGCGCCGCCCGAGGGGCTCGACCTCGCCGCCGCCGTGGACCCCTGCTCAGGCTGCATTGTCGTGTCCCTCGGAGGCGCCAGCATCGTCGTCGCGCCCCTCGACCTGTCAACCGCCCTCTCGCTCCCGCTGGGTACGGTCGAGCTCCCCGCGGAGGTGGACCCAGCCGTGTTCTCGTCCGCGGAGGCGATCGCTGCCGTCAGGGTGTTCGTCCACGATCGGCTGCTGCTGGGCGGAACAGAGGATTCCCAGGCGCTGCCGGAGGAGACCGCCGCGGCCCTGCGGCTTGTGGAGACGGGGCAGGCGTACTCGGTGGACTGGGGCTGGCTTGTCTGGGCGTTTCTGAGGTCGGAGGTGCTGATCGGGAAGCGGCGGCGTTGCGGTCAGTTTCTTCTCCGTCTGATGAGGTTCCAAAGGCCCGACCTTTTCTCCGAGGTTGATGGGAGGTTCCTTGGAAAGAGGAGGAAAGGCCTTATTCTGCAGCAGGAGGGGAACTTGCTCCATGGAAACGGCGGAAATCCTCAACTCATGGCAGCAGAAGCACAGGTTGAAGATGGATCGGTTTTTGGACTGAGCCAAAACACTGGAGAGATGGAGAAGAGGCCTGCATTTGGATGTGTCAAGGATCAGCAACACACAATTAGAACTGCAGTTCAAGATCACAGCAACAATGTCAATGTTGCTCCTAGCGTTCCTTCTTTCCTTGCCAGTCGACAACACATCCTGGCTGATCTCTCTGACATGGAGAACGCACTTTTGGACAAGGAGAGAACTTCGGCACACACTCTGGCTGAAATACAGCGCATGAAGGAGGAAGAGAAGGAGAAAGACCATCAAATAGCATATCTCGTCGAAAAAGGAAAGCAGGAACTTCAAGCAAGGGTCACTAAAATGAGTCAGCTTGAGCATGACAAAATGCTAATGGGCAATGTTCTTCATGGATACAAGAAAATGCTTCATGAGTCCTCCGCTGCATTCCTGGAGTATAAGAAGATGATGTGCGAAGGAAGTGGTGTTTCATCTTTTGATGCTGTGGCTGATGAGAAGAGTCAGGCACGTTTGTTGGAGCAGCAACGGCGTGCCCACAAAATTATTAATGGGTTTCAGAAAACTATGTTTCCAAAGTTTGTGGAGTGTACTAAGAATATTGCAGCGCTGTACACAAAGATTGAAGACCTCAACGATGAAGTGGAAAGTTTGAAGGATCCCAGATCACTTATAGATCTCAATGTGGGGCCTCCTATGTGACTTGTGCACTTAGGTAATTGTTAACCTCTAAAAGAGAGTTCATGCTTATTCCTAATCAGCCTTGTTCTGTTGTATATATTTCAGAGTTGAGCTCTCATCTTACATATACTGATTTCGCTCTCCCACAGGAGTCTGATGCAGGTGTCTGTTCTCCGTTGAAGTCTTTGGCAGGCAGAAGGACGTGCACTGACGATGTGAAGGTTAACATGGGTCTGATATTTTGGTGTTGCTCAAATAGCCAAGTTGGTTCTCCTATGAATGTCTACCGGTGACTAGTTATTCTGTTATGCTTGTGGTTTCATTTATGTCCAAAGCTTATGATGAACAGTTAAGAGGTGATATGTTATGTCCATTATCTCTTCACTGGATACTTGGCTGGAACCTGAAGGATATGCCGTATGCTATCTTTCCATTCCATATTTACTTTTCATGCCGGACTGATCTCTGTAATGATATGGTGATCTCTTATATGAAATCAGGGGATCTACCCTTAATATTGACAGCTCGATAGTCTATCGGTGACTATTTACTTTTGAGACATCTCACATTATCATGGTGCCTTAATATTGACAGCTCCATAGTCTGTGGCCGCAAAGCCTGATGTGAAACTAACCCTATACTGACTTAAATTGCAATATCATATTTGATGTAGCCTATCCTCAGAAACTCAAAATGGAGACTCACTTCTTCCATACTTTATCTCCAGGAGTAATCTCCAGGAGTATTAATTATTCCATCTACAATAAAGGCTCCCTTTTGACTGTCATGTATTATCTCTGTTAACATTGTTACCAGTTCAATATCTTGGACTGCTCGGCATTTCACTGCAACCATTTACTCCATTTACTGATGTGTAGTATCAGACATTGAGTCAATATTGTTTTCAATTTTATTCTATACTTCTAGTTAATCGTATGCTCATCTGGCTTATTAGATTGATGAGCCAATCCATACTGTTTTTGAAAAACCGTGGTATCCGTATGCTCATGATGGCATGTGCTCGTATTATTTTGGATGGTGAGTGGGCTATGTCCTAAGAGCAGCAACAAGTTTAGCTTCAACAGCTTGTGAGTAGTATGGTTGAAATTTCCTTACCATTTGATGCATCAATTGCTCATTGTCTCATACGTACTGTTCATTATGGTGCTGACAGTTTGTTTTATTTACCATTGATGATTTTGTTTCTGCATGGAGCATTTGACAACATTCAGAAGTCCCGCCTGGTCTGAACTTGCCTCAACTATAGTAATGTATCATCCTGAACTTTCCAAAACCATTCTGAAGTTTCAAAACTAATGCCTGGTCTCAACTTGCCTAAAATATTGTAATGCACCATACAATGTAAAGATTTTTGTACGCATAACTCCGAACTGATACAAAACCTTTATACAGCTTGGTCTTTTATACTGTAACAAACTTCTATTAAAACTTGGGTTTATTGGATATATGACTATATGTTTTCAAGTTGTAAACTGTAGCTAATATTGTATGTATCTTTCATAAGCTTTGTGGCAGGTGTTGAATTTATACGTTGAATAGATTGCAAGCTCATCAGGTATATTTTGCTAGTTTTGTAGTTCCCACTAAGACAGAATGCTCTTTGTTGCAGTAATATATCATTCTGAACTTTCACAACATTTTGCTTGCTAATAATCTTAGTATGTTATTATATGGTGGTTTGCAAAATCAAAGTGCTTATGAGGTGGTAGCAAGTGTCTTAATATCCAGAGAAAGGGCCAAATCGATTTACTCAGAAGGGGACCAGTATACATAGGGATATCTGGGCCTTGGGCCAACCTAGTCTATAAGGACCTAATATACCTGTCTTAGCAGCAGGTGTGCAAAAACCTGTTCTAAGTTTTTTTTGCTGTAATCCCACGCCAGATGGTTTCGTCGTGTAGGACGCATCTGGTGTTAGCTTCTCTTGCTTTTGGTAGCTCCCGAGACTCTAGGCTCGGTTTTCGTTCTTTCTGCAAAACTGAACATGAGAAATACCTGCTTTGTTTCGTTGAATGGAGCCGGGGAGCGTTCCCTGTTATTCTAAAAAATACTATACATGAGAAATATTCTCAACAGGAATCTAGTATTAAGAACTAAGAAGTGTACTCCAGTTGCAACTCATAACTTCATATCTGATTTACTATCCAAGAACCCTGCATGGCATTATCCTTGATAGTTGGCATACTCTTTGTTGACCATGCCTCTAGCTTAAAGTACAAGCTTTGTCAGTTCTTAATTTATTCCTCATTGTAAGCTTGTAATTATATAAATGTATTTCTAGTTTTACGTCTATTTCTGAAGGTATCAACTTATATTTTTATTGCTATTTGGTTCAAAGGAATTTCGGTGGAGTCCACCTTATGGAGAATTTCCTTTCTTTCTATGACAAGTATGTCCTTCATGGCAGTTCCTAATGTTTTTTCCAATGGTGCAACCAAATGAATTCCATTACATATTCCTGTAGGATTCCTATGTTTTATCTATTCCTGTGTTCTCCAGATCCTGCGAACCAGAGGCCCTGAGATATTCTACAAATCTTGGTATAAGATCACTTATCCTTGCTTACTAATATCCAAGTACACCTTTTTGAGCCTGGAGCCTCTTAGTGCAGGCAACTCATCCATGCTAGATACTCGAAGCAGCAAAGTACATAGCAGCGGACAACTGGAACAAACATTCTTCCCAGTCAGGGACTCCTAAAAGAAAACATTACTTCTGATATAATTCAAGTCACTACTTCCAAAGATGTCAAAGTATCAACAATTTTTGAACTGTGATGATCAAGGTATAATAGTATGTTTATTCCAGTATCTCTTGTTTGTTTTGTTCTAGAAACGCAAGGTCGAAGGAGACTGAAATTATCTTCCTGAATGTAGATGTCTGGCTTACTTCTGGAGAATGATTCGGTATAACCGAGTACGACCAAGGGTTCCTCTGTAATAGAGATCCCTGTAGCAACACCCAAGATCCGGAAGTCCTTTCTTGAAGGGAAACCTGCAAAATATGCCCGAGGTTAGATTTTCTTTCTGTGCAGTATAATATATGCTAAGCCATTTTCTCCGGATTGCCTCACCTGAGGGTTGTGATCGTAATATTGCAAAACGATTCTAAATGCAAAGTTCAATTGTTTATTATTGCTCGGTTCCATATTATGTTTGGTGTTTGTACTCTGAGTATGTAATGCAAGGGAAGCTTACATCTGTATAAAATATCACCCTGGTGCTACAAGTGTTAAACAATATAGTCATATAGTATGTATGTTAAAAACTGTTGTATCAATTCATTTGATAGAATGGAATTTCTAATTCTTAGATCACATGCCATAGCTGAGGAGATCTACTCTGCAATTACAGAGAATGCCTAGTTACCTGTCTATCCAACTATGATCAAGTTACCATGCTTTGTTTAAGAGCATCCAGTTTTGAATGCAGGAGGCTTTAAGCTTTGTATGGAAACCTTTTAATTGCACTGTTAAATTTAATTTTGTAATTATATCTCGAGAGCTGGAATACTAGTTTTTTATGGTCTGTTTGTTGGTTGATCTGTCACGTTTAACTGACAGTTAAAAGAATAAAGAGAAAGGTCAATGTTAATAACGTTAAGATAATAAAGGGGGCCCACTGGGCCAACGCCCAGGACCTTTTCCTCGTACGTGATCTTCTCCTACGCTAACGAAGCGCCCTGATCGGGGGCGCCCTAACCGACTCGTGGTTCTGGCCCCCTGTTGCCTGCGCTATATAAAGAGGAGAGCCCGGCGGCTAGCGATCGATCTGATTAGCGTTTAGCCTCGTTGCTCTCCTATATTCCTAAACTACTCCGATCGTAGCTTGCGCAGAAGCAACGGGAAGGTCGGAACCTCGCCGTGCTGTTCCAGGGCAGCGCTGGTGGAGACAAGATCGTCATCAACACCACTGCTTCACGCCTGCATCAAGCAAGCGACGATGGCGACTCCAACGTCCTGTAAGGCATCGCCATCTCTGTTTATTGTCCAGGTGTTCTACGTGTTGCCAATTGCAAGTTTCTGTGATCTACCCCTCAAGTCTTAATGCCAACAATGGTATCAGAGCAAAATTGGTAGCATTAGAACCCTATGTCAATTGGATCATGTTTTTAGGCAATTATGATTAAGGTTTATGTTTCGAATTAGCCCCTGTTCTGCATGATTAGTCTCTAATTTGCTTGAACATGACCTACAGTAGGCCTCAGATTAGCCTCTGGATCGGTTCTATTTGCTTCTTAATCATGTACTGATGATGGTTTTGATCTACTGTTAGTATTATGCAAGCAATTAGAACAGGGGAGTATGATTTTGCAATTAAAGAAAATCCCCAGAATTTTTTTTTGGCTTGAACCCTAACCCTGAATCCCAATTTCGGTTTGCACAAAGTTCCTGCAATTAATCACATGAGCACGATTTTGGGGATATACCTGAATGCCGCCGGGTCGTTGCCTCTCCCCTCGGGGCCCGCCGGAGCACCCACGCTCCGGTGAGGGCGACGATCCCGCGCCGCCGTTCCCTCCCGACGGAGGAGCGCGCGGGTGGACGTGCTGCGAGGCACGGAATGGACGCACGCGTCGCTGGCCTCCGGGTCACCGTCGCCGACGTCGCGTGAAGGCCGCCGGCTCGCCGGCGTGGACCACCTCCTCACCGCCAGAATGGAAACGGCGCCAGTAGCTACGGTCGACGGAGAAGCGCACAGGACATGGTCCATCGCACGCTTCCTCGGCGACCGCCGCGACCGCGCCGGAAAGGATAGGACGGGCCGCCGCCTCGTGCCCCGCCTGACTGCTCCGGCCGCCTCGCGCTCCGCCATGGCTGCTCCAGCGCGCGGTCGCCGCCGCTCACTCACAGTGAGAAGGTGGTCGGGGAGAGTGGAGGGCGAGTGAGCGAGTGAGGGATAGGGTTCAGGGAGTGTTGACCAGCTGCTGGCGATGAAAGCCGTTGGATTTCATCCAACGGCCGAGCTTGTTGGCTGGCAAGATGTTGGGCCACAGGGGCTAATTGGGCCGAATCTGTGGCTGGGCTACTGCCCAAGTTTTCGTTAGTCCAGTTGTTATTTTTTCTGGACTGCAGAATTTATTATTTTCTGTGTATTTCAGTGCATGATTGATGTTTATGAATATGTTTTATGTTTTTGCACTGTTTATACAGAAAATAATTTCCTAAAATATGATTAGGAAACATGTTATTATTCTGAATGAAAATGAACCAACGAGATTTTTTGTTTAGAATATTTAATATGTTTTAATGTTGTATGATCATTTTAAGCATCGAATAATGATGAAATTCAATATGATCACTTTTGATGCTTATTTTGAGATGCCATGACTGTGAAATTAATACTGACCAACGTTGTATTTATTTTACATGTCACCCTTATGTTGCTTTAATTTTATGCCTTTTCTGCCCAACGGTGATTTGGCATAGAGTTAAATTTTATGTTTATGGCATGATTATTTCATTTTACCAACGTAAGATTTTATATTCATGCAAGTTACTTATGAACGTCCATGTTAATTTTCAGCTTCCGCTACGTTCCAAACCGTCGAACAATTGACGGGAAGTAACTTTCCAAAATGGAAGAATGCAATGGAATTATGTTTGGCCTTCAACGAGTTCGACTATGCTTTAACGAATGATAAACCAACGCCACCAGCTGCTGGTGTCGATGGGTATGATGGACTCAAAAAGGCTTATGACTCGAAGATTGAGAAGTGGGAAAGATCAAATCACGTGGCTATGCTGCTGATGAGGTCATCCATTTCCCCTGAGATCATTGGGGCTCTCCCCAAGAAGGACACTCCCAAGGAGTTTATGGAAGCCTTGGAGGAGCAATTCAAAGGCTCCGAAAAGGTTTATGCACATGAGCTTTTCCTAAAGCTACTTGGGAAATATAAGGTTGATGGGAATGTGAGGTCACACATGCTCAAAATGGTTAATGCTTCGAATAAATTGAAGAATTTGAATTGTGAGCTGAGTGACAATCTTCTCATCATCATGATCTTGGAGTCTCTCCTAGAAGAATTTGATCAATTTAAGATCAATTACAACTCCATGAAAGAAAAATGGACACTCTCCGAGATATGCCCTCGGATTGTCCAGGAGGAGGAAAGGTTCACGAGGGGACAGAAGGACCAAGCCCTTCATGTTGGCTCCCACAAGAGAAAATATGATGGGTCAAGTTCTTCCAAGTCTCCAAAGAAGAACTTCAAGAAAGATGTGCCACGGTCACAAGATAAGGGAAAGGAGGAGTCTTCTGGACAAAATGCATGCAATTTCTGTGGAAAAGAAGGCCACTACAAGAAAGATTGTCCAGACTTTCTCAAATGGTTAATGAAGAAAGGTATAGATGAAATTACTTTTGTTGATGAAATATTATATGCTGATTTCTCTATTAAATCATGGTGGATTGATTCAGGAGCAACTGCTCATGTTGCTAGCTCCATGCAGGGATTAAGTATGATCCAAACTACAACAAAAGGGGCAAGAAGACTTAAAGTTGCAAATGGAGTTGAAGTCGACGTTGAAGCAATAGGGTCACTCACCTTGGAGCTTCACACCGGCTTTAGTCTTCAATTAAATAATGTTCTTTATGTACCTACTTTAAGTAGGAATTTGATTTCTGTCTCTTGTCTAGATGATGACATGTATGAATGTTCGTTTGGGAACAAAGAATTTGTTTTGAAATATTGTAATAAGGATGTTGGCCTCGGTGTCAGACGAGGCAAATTATATATGTTATCTCTTAATGATTATGTTTTGCATGTGAGTAATGTTTCCAATGATGGAAATAAATGGAAGGGTACTAGCACTTCTTCGAAATTGTGGCACCGTCGTTTAGGCCACATTTCGAGGGGGAGAATGGAAAGACTTATTAAAAATGACGTACTCCTCCCATTAGATTTTTCAGATGCAGACAAATGCGTTGACTGCATAAAAGGAAAATATGCGAAAACGATTAAGAAAGGAGCCGTAAGAGCCACGGGTGTCCTCGAACTTATTCATACTGACATATGTGGACCCCTTAATGTTAAATCTGTAGATGGTTTTGATTCATTCATCACATTTACAGATGACTTTTCCCGATATGGATATATTTATCCTATACGTGATCGATCGGAAGCTTTGGACAAATTCAAAGTGTTCAAAGCCGAAGTTGAGAACCAACTGAATGTTAAAATTAAAGTTGTACGATCTGATCGCGGGGGAGAGTATTATGGAAGGCATGCTCCTTATGGGCAAATTCCAGGACCTTTTGCCAAATTCCTAGCTGAAAATGGAATTGTTGCCCAATACTCTATGCCTGGCGAACCTCAGCAGAATGGCGTGGCTGAGCGTCGAAATCGCACACTTATGGATATGGTGCGAAGTATGCTTAGTCATGCAAGTTTGCCAGTAAGCCTATGGATGGAGGCGTTAAAGACGGCCGCGCATGTTTTAAATCTTGCTCCTACTAAGTCAGCGCCGAACACACCTTACGAGATGTGGACGGGAAAGAAACCGAGCTTGAATTATTTACGTGTGTGGGGCTGTCCTGCTGAAGCTAAAGTGTTCAATCCATAACTAAAGAAATTAGATCCAAAAACAGTTAGTTGTTTCTTTATTGGATACCCTCATAGGGGAAAAGGATATCGCTTCTATTGTCCGGGCCACACCACAAAGATTGTGGAAACCCGACAAGCGGTATTTTTTGAGGATAATGATGTTGATGTATTAAGGAAGATTGATCTTGAAGAAAAGCGAGTGTGTGCTCCATGCCCGACTATCCAAGAGATTGTTCTTCCAATACAAAGGAGGGTGACATCTCTTGATGGACCTGAATCTAATAGTTCAGCCCCTCAACCTAATGGTGATTCTGAAACAAATGATGATGAAAATGAGGAGGATCACCAGTCAGAAAATGAAGATCCTCAAAATAATGATGCTCCTCCACCACCACCTCCTGTGAGAAGACCACAGCGAGAAAGAAGGAAAGCCATCTCAGATGATTATATCACTTACATGAGTGAGGATGCAAATGATATTGGAAAGGTGGAGGATCCAACCTCATATAAGCAAGCCATCCAAGGTTTGAATTCGTCCAAGTGGCAATTAGCGATGGAAGACGAATTGAAATCAATGGGCTCAAATGATGTTTGGGACTTAGTAGAAATTCCCGCTGGTGCTAAAAGAGTAGGCTGCAAATGGGTCTACAAAACTAAGTATGACTCCAAAGGGAATATCGAAAGGTTCAAAGCTAGACTTGTGGCAAAAGGTTTCACACAAAGAGAAGGAATCGATTATAATGAGACCTTCTCTCCTGTGTCATCTAAGGACTCTTTTAGGATCGTCATGGCTCTAGTAGCTCATTTTGACCTAGAATTGCATCAAATGGACGTTAAGACAGCATTTCTAAATGGTGACCTTAAAGAAGATGTTTACATGACTCAGCCGGAAGGTTTTGTCATGGAAGGCAAGGAACATTTGGCATGCCGTCTGAAGAAATCCATCTATGGCTTGAAGCAATCTTCAAGACAGTGGTACCTCAAGTTTGACAAGATTATTAGAACTTTTGGTTTTACGGAAAATGTTGTGGACAACTGCATTTATGTTAAATTTAAGGGCAGTAGGTTCACAATATTAGTCCTGTATGTGGATGACATATTATTGGCCTACAGCGATAAGGATATGTTGCACGAGACCAAGAATTTTCTGTCTTCCAATTTTGATATGAAAGATCTCGGTGAAGCCTCATATGTTCTTGGCATAGAGATTCATCGAGATAGGTCTAAAGGTGTGTTAGGACTATCACAAAAGACATACTTTGAGCGAGTACTGAAGAAATATAATATGCATAAGTGCTCAGGCTCACCTGCTCCTATAGTCAAGGGCGACAAGTTTGGGACATTTCAATGTCCAAGGAACCAAATTGAAACTGATCAGATGAAGTCGGTTCCTTATGCTTCAGCTGTCGGAAGCATCATGTATGCACAAGTATGTACGCGCCCTGACTTAGCTTTTATTACCGGGATGCTTGGTAGATTTCAATCAAATCCAGGATTAGACCACTGAAAGAACCACTCCCATTAAGAAAATGTTATCCATTTCAAAATAGGCTGGTATGTCATAAGTGTTGAGTTCAACGGCGTCCATCAGCTGTTGTAACGCCTCACTTTGGCTTATTATTCCTATGGAGAATGGGCGAATGAAGTTAAACCTAACGATCAGGGGGGAGAATGTTGGTTGATCTGTCACGTTTAACTGACAGTTAAAAGAATAAAGAGAAATGTCAATGTTAATAACGTTAAGATAATAAAGGGGGCCCACTGGGCCAACGCCCAGGACCTTTTCCTCGTACGTGATCTTCTCCTATGCTAACGAAGCGCCCTGATCGGGGGCGCCCTAACCGACTCGTGGTTCTGGCCCCCTGTTGCCTGCGCTATATAAAGAGGAGAGCCCGGCGGCTAGCGATCGATCTGATTAGCGTTTAGCCTCGCTGCTCTCCTATATTCCTAAACTACTCCGATCGTAGCTTGCGCAGAAGCAACGGGAAGGTCGGAACCTCGCCGTGCTGTTCCAGGGCAGCGCTGGTGGAGACAAGATCGTCATCAACACCACTGCTTCACGCCTGCATCAAGCAGGCGACGATGGCGACTCCAACGTCCTGTAAGGCATCGTCATCTCTGTTTATTGTCCAGGTGTTCTACGTGTTGCCAATTGCAAGTTTCTGTGATCTACCCCTCAAGTCTTAATGCCAACACTGTTGTCTACAAGCTTATAGTGCAATTTAATGGGATATCAACTAACATGATAGTAAGTATGATGCAGACTGTATTAAATCAGTTGGACTTGCGCACATAAATCATGAATCCTGTATTGAATTGCCTAAACTGGAACGAAAAGAGCATAGTTAGCTTTGTTATCTGTGTTTAGTAATACTTTGTTATCTGCTTCGATTTTGTGCACTTCTTGTTCATACTGCCAGCTTCCTTTCACATGACTCGTCTCAGATGTGAAAGGTCCTGCTGTGGCTGAAATGCGTCACGAGGTGTCCAGCTTCCAGGTTGTTGGTTGGACAACATTCCGTATTTCCGTTCATAGATTCAACTCGTGGATCACTTTGCTGCAATCCCGGGAGGCTGGGAAGTACTATATTTATGACAGTTTTAGCGTATGAAAATGATCTATCTCAGTTCCTCAAAAAATGATCTATCTCCATCTCTCCTTGTCCTGAATTCTACTAGTTGTCAGATAGGTGGAAATTTTGGCACAGTGCGTGTTCAACATCAAAGGCTTTCGAATTTTCCCATTACACATTTCTTCTGGGTACTACCATACTTTTCAGTCTGTGATGCCGTTTATTCTCTTGCTCGTCCCTCGGTTTTCCCTTTATGGAACTGTTCATCTCAAGGCAGGGGGAGGGGAAGTTTATCCACAACTCAATCACCTCTGGATAATAAGGCCCCCTTCTTTTCAGCTTATTTTCCAGATTCTCCCAGAAGCTACCCTCCACCAGCTTCTCCCAGAATCTCGTTTCTAAAATTTGCACAACAATCTAGATAAGTATTGGGAAGACTAATCTAGATTGTTGTGAAAATTTTATAAACGAGATTCTGGGAGAAGCTGGTGGAGGGTAGCTTCTGGGAGAATCTAGAAAATAAGCTGAAAAGAAGGGGGCCTAAAGCAACGGACTTTTTGACGGTGTGAAAAGTACGAGTAAACCTAGTCATGAGGTGATATCTTTTTTCTACCCACCCTGCCATCATAGCCTTCCCAGCTGCACTAATCAAGACGCGAATCTGGTGAACCTTATCCTGCTTTTCATCCTCAGTTGACGAATATATTCCTGCTAAAAACTAGTGCCATCGATCGGTCCAGGTTAATCGCATCATCCGTTGTACTAGTACATGCTGGAGGATTAGGTTCTCTGCATGCTACCCTGAGATGCCTAAATTTTGTTTAGCACCCCTAAGATCACTGGTCATTGATAATGAGTGTAGGGTGAGCCTTCACATACATGTTAATCTTGCTCCAAGAAGCAGATCTGCCCACTTTTTTCAGACTAGGATCTTGATATCCTGCTGTAAGAAAATGAAAAGATCTGAAGTGTGTCTTATTCAAAGCCACAAGTGAAGTGGCCATATGGAACTCGCGCCGAATAGGTTCGTGATGGGATGGAGGGACCTCTGCTTAACAAACAAATTCTGGCATATTTGTTTCAGGCCGTCCAGCCAGCCGGATCTTCGGTACAGGGAACGTAAGCGGCGACTTTCCGAGTCACCGCTCGCAACTTTAGACGTCGGACAAGAAGCTTTTGAGTCGGAACACCACTACTCCACTGCCTGCTTTCCTTCCAGCAGACGTAAAGAAGCCAAGAACACCTAGGCGTTGATGGAATGGAAGTCTTTAGGCATGATGGCAACGTATCTGCTACAGGCGAATGAACATATTTTATGCTTCTGATCTGTCACGTTGAGCCCGGAAGATGGTGCTGGAAATATATCTAGTGCAAGTGGTTGACTCCTGTGATTATTTAGGTATTAGGATGCATGTGTGTAACTGTGCGCACTTGGCTTCCAGAAGCACTTGAGATCGCACTAAGTACTGAATACTGATAGAATATAAGAGTACACGATGCAGAGTTATAAAATGGTTTTACTGGAAACGCCACCGCGGTGATCTGTTTGCAGATGCGTATTGTCCACAAGTAGTGCTTACATTCTTGTTCTACCTAGTTAACTTGGCGGGAATGCATCATCCTCTGTCTTTATCCACCTAAAATGACCTGACATCTTTTATAGTGTCCGTTGATGGCCGAATTGCTTTCAGTTTCTGGTGGGGTGTTAATCGGTACGTAGGAGCTATATGAGTGCAATCGTGGTCATGCAATTTTACCGTACTTGCTTTCTGGTGTCTGTTAGGATACATATGTACCTCCCAAAAAGCGATATAATAAGAAGTGGATATGTAATATACTTCTCTGTCCCATAATATAAGATGTTACATCCAATATAGGATTATATTGGTTGTAATTACATGGGACGAAGGGAGTACCTAAATATGTTAACAGGGTAGATACGACTATACGAGCTCGATGGTGATGGTGGTATTGCAAATTCGGTTTTCTTTTATTATTCTCTGGGTGACTGGGTCTCTACACTTCTGCACAGAACCAACAAGTAGAATCATTATTACAAAGTCCAAATGATTAGGAACATTGATGGAAGTGTCGGATCCAAGACTTGAAAACAGGGGATGCCACACTTTTCTGTGCAACATTCAGTTGTCACTGAAAACAACACAAAATATGACATGTTAGCTTCAAAATTTGTCAAAAAATACAATTCAAATAGCTGAACATGGTCTCAATTTTTTTGCATTATTCCAACAAAGAGATTCAAAATATGCGTAAAACTTACCTTGGTATACATAGATTGTGTAACATATATGCGTAAAATGACATCAAATCGCCCAATTACGCAACGATATTTGTTGTAAGGTAGGTTGACGACAATTTCATTTTTTCAAAGGCGACAATAGATTAGCCAGTTTATTGACCCCAAAAAAAAGAGTGGGTGTGTGAAACTAGATACAACTTGCAAAAACCTACTCTCCGCCCACCATGATGGACCGGTCTTAAGGTAAACGTCCTTTCAAAAAAAAGGTATCCAAAAAATGGTTTGAAGTCTTCCCCATAAAGTTGGGAAATTTCTTCATTCAAACATGCATGCCCATTCATAACAATATCCTCAGCGGGACAAAAGCACTATGGCTAGAGAAAGTCTAACAGAGCTCTACATATTACTATCCCTTCTTTGCACAAAAACGAGGGATGCGGATGAGCTCCATGCATAGATGCAAACTTCAGGAGTGTAGATTAAAAATTTGTCAAGAATACAATAAATAATTAAACGTGGTCTTATCACCGACATAATTTCAACAAAGAGATTCAAAATTTGTTGGAAACTTACCTTAGTAGACATAGATTATATAACATAAATACTGTTTCATTTTGGAGGGGGTGCCATCCCCCCTCCCCTTGTCCCCCGACCCGGCACTGATTGATGGGCAAACATAAGCAGTTATCTAAAAGATAAAATGACATCTGACTCGCCCGCTATGAAATTTGTAGTATGGTAGGTTGACGACAACTTCAATTTTTCAAAGGCGACAAGAGATTAGCCAGTGGATTGATCAAGGAGAAGAGTCACACAACAAGCAAAGACCAATGAAAAAAGTAGGTGTGTGAAGCTAGACACAACTTGCAAAAACCTACTCTCCCCCTACAATGAAGGACCAGTCTTTAGGTAAACGTCGTCCTTTCGAAAAAAGGCAACCAGAAAATGGTTGAAATCTTCCCCGTAAAGTTGGCAAATTTTTCTTCATCCAAACATGCATGCCCGTTCATAACAATATCCACAGCAGGACAAAACTACAAAAGCACTGTGGTTACATAAAGTCTAACAGAGCTCTACATATTATCCACTATGTATCCCTTCTTTGCACAAATACGAGGGATACGGGTGAGCTCCATGCAGAGATGCAAACTTCAGGAGTGTAATTCCCACTTCTGAATTCATCATTCAAGTGCAAGACGTAAAAATCAAGCAGCGAATGACAAGAAACAAAGAAAAAATCCACACTAATTACTATTCACAGAGTGTTGTTGCTGGGGCAGCTGACTTTCGAGGTCCTCCAGACGCATTTCCACCTGGTCACCCTGCAGAGGCCTCCGTGCCGACGACGGCCTCTCTCTGCTCAGCATCTTCATCAGCGACGCGCCCAGACCACATGGCTGCCCCGAGGTCCCAACGTCCTCCTTCTGCAAGCTCTGCTGGACATGCACCGGCCCTGCCGCGGCTGACGGCGGCGGCGGCTCCACGAGGGCGCGGCAGACGGGGCAGGAGGAGCTGGAGGCGAGCCACGTGTCGACGCACTCGACGTGGAAGACGTGGGCGCAGGACGGCAGCACGCGCACCGCCTCGCCCTGCCTTGCGGCGCCGAGGCAGATGGCGCACTCGCCCGGCTCGCCGCCGGTCTCCTCGTACGCCGCGGTCGGCAGCGCCGCGATGGCCGCCGGCTCCAGCCCGGTCTTGGGCGCCTTGTTTTGCTCGGCCGCGAGAACGGCCGCCGCCGCCGCGGCGCGCCTGCGGTTGCGGCGGCGGACGCGGCAGATGTAGAGGTGCAGGAGCAGGGCGATGCCGATCACGGAGACGAACACGGCGACGGACGCGGCGATGAGCCGCACGTTGTGTGCCGGCCCCGGCCCCGGCGCCCCGCTCCTGCTGCCACTGCCGAACCACGCGGAGCCCGGGTCGCTCGCCTTCGCCGACATGGACACCGACATCGACATGGCCGTCCTCTCGGTGGATGTACGCTCGCAGCGCGTTCGTCGCTTGCCTCCTCGGAGTTTTCCTGAACCTTCGTGCTTGCTGGCTGGCTGGTTGGTTGGTGAGATGGCGCGTGGGAGCTAGACTCGAGAGTGGTGGTTGCGATCGAGCTGAGGAATGATGGCGCCGGGTTGCTGGGTTTTATAGGTTTCAGGGGGGCACGGGGTGGCGGTCCTGCCGGAGCGTGCGTGCCTTAGCGGTGCACCTAGTTCGCTTTAGCGAGCTCGATCGAGCTAGTGGGAGATTCGGATGTCCGTCAGGTCACTGTGGGGCAAAGGCGCGGCACGTTCGCGCAAAGCGATGCAGATATTTGAAACTCCGACGTGGCCATTCGTCCACATTGACGGCGACGGCCGAGACGCCATGATTCGGTTTCATTTTCTTGGATTTCTCGCCATCCGGGGCGAGGCCAGGTGTTGCCGCGGCTTCGCGCGCGGCGTAAGGCGTACGTGCGAGCCCATGGTTTACTGTGGTGGGCAATTGATTAACGGCGTGATTAGTCAGCCCGTCGGTGGGGTACGGATCGACGGTGGCCGCACAGCTACGAGCTCCTTAAGTGGTCGGTCTGGCATAGCACTGGCCGGCCGGCGGTGTCGATGGAGGATGGAGAGAGATGTGGAGGAGGAGCTCTCGGTTGTTCTGTTCGACCGCTCGATGATGGGGAGTGACGCTCCGCAACTGTACTGTACATGTGGTCGGCTCCGTGAGTGCGTGCGTGCGTTCAGGTTCAGGTTCATTGGTTGAGGTTGGTTGGTGGTCACTCCAGTCTCCGCCCGGCGTCGATGAAGACACTCACGAGAGTAATGCCAGTGTAACTGTGGAAGATCCAGAATGTATGGCTGGCACCAGTTCGACGATCGGTTGGCACCAGTTCTGATTCGAGCTTCCCTTTGCGTGTACAGCTTGATCGATTATGACCGCGCCACGAACCTCTTGTTTGTTCTTATATACCGACTCACAAACTGGCACACTATACGGCTACTGCACATTGTTTCTTTACATGGAGCAAGCAGAACAACTCTGTTTGTACACAACACAAGATTCGACAGCACCATCCCTTCAACATATTCCAAAATGGTGTCTCAGGGCATCCACAGTGTTGTCATTGCCAAATCTATTAAAAAGTTGAATATAGCTATAAGATGAAATATAGCCAAAGCTCCACAATGTAGGGGTTCCAATTTTTTATACTATGAGGCCCCACAAAAGTATGAAGTATAGGCATTCTTTTTTCCCACATCATCACATGACTATACAAATAGCACAACTTAATGAGAGAGAAAGAACATTTTATTAGGGAAAGGAAATTTGGCATCGGACCAAGCTCTTGCTCCGGTTTCCACTTTTTCTAGTTCTAAAACTACCCTCACAATATAGGAAATTAGTTCCAAAAGCTAAAAGTTTAATTTAAAACTATATTTGGCTACACATTATGGATGCCCTCATAGAATACATCACATGTAGAACAAAGAGATGGTTATCCAATTAAGAGGCATGGTAACAAGGTGTTCTTTATTCATACCACCAGATTCTATAGGACAATCATTTCATCTACACGTGATGCAGTTTTAATCATCGGCATTGCCTCATATCTGCGAATTTGTCATCGGCGGATGTAGCGAGAGCGGATGTATGGAGGCCGAGCTACACATAGCTCGGTATCTCCGTTGTTCGTCTTTGCCGTGAGAACCGCGATGTCGTGTAACAGCTGGTGTTTTGAGACAATACAGTGGCAGGTGATAGCTGGGCCAATGTATGGAGTATCGTATGAGGAGGCCAAAATACGTGGGCTGGCACCTCTAGGCATGCTGGGCCAGCACCGCAGATTTTGAAGTGGCACATGTACACTGGCCGCTACAGCTTTCCCGTCTCGTAGGGTAATAATGGTCTACGCTATCCTGCTGTTGCCCCGCATGGATGGAGGGGAGAACTTCAGAGCCAGCGATCCAAGATCTAACTCGCTTCACGGCGGCGCCGGTGAACCTTTTCCTCCAAGGAATCAACCATGGATGCGCTAGGTGATGGGCAAGAGTTCTTCGAGCAGATGGATAGCACTTCATGTCCTCAACGTGGTGGTATTCCAAAGACTCTCAGGAAGTCACCTAGGTGTTCTGGTTGTGGCCTGACAGGCCATCGGAAGAACGCTTGCAGCAAGCGGCTCTTTTGATTTCATTATATTTTATATGTTTCCTTGGAGAGACAAACAAAGGACATGCTCTGTAATAATGATTTGGATAAATGTCTTGTTTGTCTAACACATTCAGCTGAAAACGCGATTGCTTAACATATTTTGAGGTAAAATAGTTCTCCAAAATAGTTTCAAGGTAAAAGAAAGCATGAACGTTGCTCTCGGTGCATTAACTGATTTCATCTAGATCCTGAGATTGCAGGTTAAACTGAAGACGTGGCCGACTTGGTGTAGTCATCCGATTACTGACTGATTCCTTTGGGCAGGAGTGCGGTCGTGTTGCTCGTCAGACCTGAACGAACGGTCAGCTGGCACAGCAATCAGGCTAGGCCTCACATGATGTTGTGCGCGCAGTTTCGTCAGACGCCTAATAAAAGCAGTCGCTGCGCCTAGGCCGGAACCTGTGCCACAGTAAATACGTCAGGCAATACAAATAACCAAAACGATCTTTACAACATATACCGCAGCAGGATACAACCATGACACAGATCGCGAACTGAACTGTAAAGCGGAGATAGCGAGCTATGTGTAGCTCGGGCTCCATACGGAGTTTTCACGGATGTAGCCTTATATATGCATTGCACAATGTAGAGCTGGTGCGACCGAACCGAGGAGCATGTAGAATATCAGTGTTTGTACAAATAACCAAGGTTGTACCATCAAGAATGCATATGGGCTACTATAATGAATACACATTAGTTTAGAGCATCTAAATGAGTAAACTATGAACACCTACTATTAAAATACACATCTGGCTCGTTAGTGCAATATTGCATTAATTCTTGTTGGAAAAGCATATTTCTTAGTTGCAGTTCCTAGACTTACACTTAGGCCCTAGGCGAGGCGCTTGTCCATCGCCTAGTGCCTAAGCGTTGCCTAGGCATCGACTTTTCCAACAGTGCAAATAATATGGTTCGACCGCACCAGCCCTGCATCGTCCTAGATTAATCATCGGCAGTGACCATAGAGAAACCCCTAAATAGTAAAAAAAAACCCAACTTTTTTTGATCGAATCCTAAACAATGCATTTGGCCTAATCGGGCAAAATCTAACCGAAGATGTGCACACACAGGATCTCCTTTTGCACCCCCATGGACATAGCAGATGAAGAAAAAATGCGGTTAATCAATCTTATCTACTAGAAATCGATTAATCCACCATACATGTAATTATTCACCACAGAACTATCATCGTAGAGATAGTTCTAAGATAATATATATAATAAAGAGATAGAGGATTGGCATCTTACCACCGTTGATGGATGTCGGGAGTTGATGATGCGGCGTGGATGAAGTAGCTGGTGCCCGTGTCGTTGTCAACGAAGACGTGCTCGAAGAGGGAGCAAACCTCTTCTGTTCCAAGTTCCTCCATCTACTGTTGTAGATGTGCTCCTCGATCTGCCGGTGGCAGAGGTGATAGGAGAGAGAGGAGGGCTAATATGAAAGAGTGAGTGAGAGAGGAGAGTGAGCGGTGAGAGGATTTATGGCGCGCCTTCTCAATGCGTCGCGCCGTCTCTCGGTCTTACCCGCGCGTACGACCATGTGCCCCTTTTGTTTTGCCACGGCCTGGACCTGCAAAACCGGTGGATCCAGGCGTTTCTCCAATGCCAAATTTTGGGCTGCTTTAAGAAGTGTGCAGTGCACGGCTAACATTTTGTGTGGACTACCAAACGCAGGTATTTGGACCTGCTGGAGCCAGGAGACGACTCTGTGGGCAACCAAACATGCCCAAAGTTTTGCAGCGGATGAATGAATAGTAAGCGTGTGTGTCCACTCGAGCTCACGGCCTGAAACTTCATCAAAATAAAGGCTTCGCTACCGTACTAGAGAGTAACAAAGGAACTACTGTAGCAAAAAATACGGTACCACCATCTACTGGAGTATTCTCAGGCTCGGTCGATCTACCAGGTCCTGTCATCCAAGTTCCAAACACTAACAGTGATGGGATGAAAGCTGCTCTCATTCAGTCTGAAGAAACGAACGCATCAGTGTGAGGAACAAAGGCTGGAACAACATGCATGCTAGCAGTACGCAGCTGCAAATTGCAGGGGCCACTTTTCGTACAATCTTCAGAGAAAGTCGTTAAGGCTTGCTTGTTCACTGTACCGTTTATTTACTCCTGCAAAGATCCTTCGGCTGCAATCAGTCAGGCTCCTGAATTTCATCAGTTATGCATGGCTGTGCCCCTTGATCAGTGTTGGTCTATTTGGACGGGCCCAATCACTCAAGCTTTGCTTGGACAGGAGTAAATACATGAAGAGTGTGTATATTCCTCGTCTCACACTCTTCCTCCTCCTCTGTTCCACAAGGAGGAAATTGCACATTCCACCAGATTGTCATCCCTCTTTTGCAAAAACTACTAGTTGGATGTCTTCTTTACACATTTCACGGGTTGTTGTCTATCTGTTGCAGCTTCCACCAGTTGGCAATCTAATCAACAGTTTAGCCAGGTTGATAGCAAAATTGACTGCTAGGCTATGTCAGTGCCTTTTTATATAAAAAGTTGTAGAATGTTAAGAAGTTGATAGATTAAAATAATTAGTCACCCACTAATTATGATTTTTTATGGATGCGCCCTAGGCTGTAGTAGACTAATTTATAACAAACGTCAATATTTACTTAAAATATTTGGTATGTTAAATTTTGCAAAAATAAATACTTGTAAGACACTAAAAAACTCATACAAAAATATAGGGGTCCGTCTAGTTGTTTGAACAAATCCTCTCAGATGTATAAATTTTGGAATTTCTTGTTATGTGAAGACAAGGATACAGTAAACATTTGAATGGACGACTTATGTTCAGAAATAGGTTAATTACACCTATAAAGCATTCAAAAATAGTATTATTTTCCTATGATTTGTTTATTGTATAATTATTACTTATTTTGCAAAAATATAGAAACTGAACATTTATGAGTAAATTTAATTTTTCTTATAAAATAAGTCTATTACGGTGAAGGGTGCATCCATTAAAATCCACAAATTTTGGATGACTAATTTTTCTATCAATCTTTAACTTTCTACAATCTTTGTGCATAAATTAGAGCATTGATATTTGAGCACACATGTCATTTTGTCTATCAGTTCGACTAAACCATTGATTAGATGACCAACTGGTGGAAGGTGCAACTAATTAGACCAAGAACTGGTGAAATGTGCAAAAAAACGTCTGATTG
Organism: Dactylis glomerata; assembly: GCA_007115705.1. Taxonomy (NCBI): domain Eukaryota; kingdom Viridiplantae; phylum Streptophyta; class Magnoliopsida; order Poales; family Poaceae; genus Dactylis; species Dactylis glomerata. The sequence continues at coordinate 5,809,147 of QXEO01000220.1, read as the reverse complement.
GTGCAAAAGAGGGAGCAAGAACTGCTGAAATGTGCAATTTCCTCATTCGACAAGTATAGTTGTTGTAGAACCAAGAAAGATGAATGCAAACAATTTGTGTGTTTCTTTTCTTGAGACCAACTATTTGTGCATGCAACATTGGATTGAGATGTATTAATATATTACTCCAGTATGACAGTTATGAAAATAGTGTAGAAAACAAATCTAACAAAGTATTTTCTATTTGGCAAGATTTTGTTGTGCAATGGACAAAGTGGAGGAGACCTTAGGTATGGAAACTGTCTTACTGTTCTAAATACTGCACCTGCTTATTTGTCCTACATTATGGTGTAAGTTTAGGTCAGGGTGAGGAGGAAATAAAACAAACTATTGCAATGATCCAAGATTTAGAGCAAGCTAGATGTAATGTATTTCTATCTGATAAGATAAAAGATGAAATTAAGGAAACTCATAAGGGAGTAAAGTTGGATATTGCTTTGATCCTAAGGTTGTACATGGTATTTTTATGATTATGATTGTAGTGATGAGGAAGATAGTGAGTTCAATGATACTAATATGCAGTTAGATATATTTTTTGGAAGAAAACTCCTAGGACGTCACATTTAGTGTTCGATGTGAGGTCAAAGTGTAGAAGTAAATTTAGGATTTTTTTTATAATCAATAAAATGTTTGGAGCGTTTTGAATGGTAGAGGTTTACTTGAGGATCGAAAGAAAATGTTTATTAAATGCTATCTATGATCACAAGTTAGATTTCATTTGTATACAAGAGATAAAAATGAGTATTTATTTGATTCTTGATTATAGTCTTAGTGGTAATCATATCTTTTTTTTTTGGATTTGCACACCCTATGATGATGCTTCATGGGGTATGTTGATGGGGGTGCAGGAGGGAAGACATGATGTTGAGGAGTGTGTTACTGATAGGTTTTATACCAGAGTGTTAATATTATGTTTTAAGTGGAACTTGGTCACATTTATGGAGTATCTCATGACAAAGATAAACAATACTCCTATTTCCATGTTGAATTAGAGCGTGTACTAGCTTGTGATTAACGCGTTGTAGGATCATTTGTACTACCAATCCACCTCCATACTAGCTCGTCGGACGCCACTATGGTTGGCAATGACAGGAGGATCCTAGGGTCCTAGGCGAGAATAAGGGTACAAGCAGAGGATCTTGAGCTACACCAACGTACTGGATGTAGGGTGCAAGCAGCTGATTCAAAAATATCCATGGTGTATATCCAATTGTAGATAGTTATTCACCCTCTTGTTCCCTCCACGTCACCTAGACAAGAAAGTAACTTCATGTTATACATTAAACATTAGAGTACCAATCAATGTACCTTCTGGCAATAATGCATTAGGCCTTGTTCGATTTGCTAGGGATTGAAGTGGATTGACATTCATGTATTGAGGTATCTCATCTAAGTCACCTGATAGTCAAATATGTTCCTCTCACTTCTAAACCTAGCCGCAATTAGAGCTTCTATGTTCCTTTGCCGTCGATCCCCTTTATCTCTGGCAACCAATCCGACACCTAGAGACTAGGGGAACCCACGATCTTCGTCTCCTTTACGACTTGTTTTGGTTATTGTTAGGTTTGTGTTGGTGATTAAGTTTTGATAGAATTGTGTGCCACACATATTAAGAGGTTTGGGGCTCCATCTATGACCTGGTGTTTTTGGAGTGGCCAGAGCCTGTGGTGTTTTGTTTCCATAGATCATTGGCTCTAGACCTGTCGTATCATGTGGAATTTCCACCAATCTTCGCGGCGGTGTCAAGTTTCTCATGATTCATTTTTTTAATATTCATGAAGTTCTTCATAAACAATACGAAAGTAATCAACGGTTCAACAACTTGCCTTTCAAGCATAGTTTAAAAAACCAGACTGGCAAGTGAACCGGCGAGGTGACTAGCTCACTGGTCCAACCGGTGGCTCAATTGATTTAATAGCGACAAAAAACCATCAAATTTAACAAAAAAATTAAGTTAATTTCAAAAAATAGCATTGAATCATATATTTTGTATTTACTTTGTTAGTATATCACAAGTTCACAACTAAGTGTAATAGAGGTGGTATTAGGCCTTATGCGGGCAATTTGGAGCAAAGTTCTAGGTTTTAGGATCATATCCTCGCGAAAATACATTATTTTAATGTAGTTTTTCTGATTTTTATCAGTTGGACCGGTGACTGTTAAAAAATCAGAAAGGGCGTTGGTTCAAGTTTTTTCTGGTCGGACCACCAAACCGGTCTGATTTTTAAAACTATGCTTTCAAGGGGTGTGTCCCCTACGACAATGTGGTACACCTATTTGGTGTGGGTGACTAAAGAGACTTTTCAAAACCTATTTGGTCTTCTGTGATTTAGTCACCTGATTCTTGGAGACATGTCAAGATGCTAAAAGGTGAGTTAGAGACGATGGCGACGACCTTGAAGATTTTTATGCAACTTTAAGTTTAGGCAAAAGTCTGAAACAAACCTTGAATTCGTATGCCACGTCTGAATCAAACCCGCACCTTTTAATCCCTGATTTTTCGGACCCTGAACTCCCCGATCCCGGTCTTCCTGGCCATTTTCTTGTGGAAGCTCGTTTGCGCATTGGGTTTAGATGACGTGGGTGGGATTAGGAGGACAGCTGGACTGACCGGTGGACCTGACCAATCCACATATCGTTTGCCTCGTATGTGGGCTGAAGAAATCGCTTGAGAGAGAGAAGGGGATTGAGAGAGGCGGCGGCGATGTGGTGGTCATCCCGTGAATCAAACGCAGAAGGGGCAGCCACCGCCGGAGGCGGCGGAGCTAGGCCGACGTCAAGGTCGCCGGGGTCGGAGCTAGGTCCCCGTCAAGGTCGGCAAGGTCGCGGACGATTGCGCCGAGAAGCCGAACGCGCGTCGGTGGATTCCGTGGAGTTATGCAAACCCAGGAATGGGGTACTTTGTGTGCGTGAATGCACAACAAAGCTGGGTACTATTGCGTTGATGTTGATTTCAGCTTGTTCCTACTGTGGGGTGGCTGTTGCTTGTACAGAGGGTGTGATGTTCAATCTACTCAATTTGGACGGGCTTTGTTGTTGATCTGCGAGACAAGGTCTGCGGCATGGGAGATGGACACACAGGATGCGCAATTGCTCAGTAGCCATTTTAGAGTTCAAGGTGAATGGAGTGGAGAAGTAGCTGAACTTAGACAGCAATAAAGTGACTAGCGAGTAGCAGGCAAATACTAAATAGCAATGTAACATCAAGAGGAAGGCAATGTAATAGCAAGAATATGACAATGTAAAAGCAAGAGACGTATGTGCCTTAGTGCCTGTAATGGACAAGTATAATGTCCAGTTTGTGTTTGCAAGAATGTGTCTGTAATGGACAAGCGTAATGATCAAGTGTGTAACAACTATTTGATTGAGTAATGTTAAACTGGCAATGGAACAGTATGTTCAGGCTGTCAACATCTATCAGTAAAAAAAATTAAAATGGAAGAAATAAACTGATATATAAGTGCAAAATTCATAATATCAAAAGGATTCATGACAGATAAGTACGTAGCATAAGCCAACATGGCATCAAAATAAATGACAGGCAAATTCCGTAGAGCAGTTTCAATAGCCAAAAATGACAACTAGCATGTTCAGGACATCAGTTTGTCAACACATAACTAAATTCACTGGAATTGCATGTTCATGATCACTTCTTGGCCTTCTTTTGGCCCTTTCCTGCTGTAGTACCATCCTTGCCTCCCTTTCTCTTGCTAGTCTGACCTTCTTCCTTTCCTTTGGTCTACACCTGGCTTGCCCTAACATTGGCATCAGTTTGTGCTTGCTGGATATTGGTGCACATGGTGAAAATAGAAGTTAGATATTGCATACAGTATAAAGAACAAAAAATAGCAGAACTGAGTGAAGTTTGTAGTTTACCTCGGTAGCTTTAATTTTCTTTCCAGCCTTTTGAAGAAAAGCCTTCTTTTTCTTTCCTTTTTCAGGATTCTTGTAGCATGATGACTTGTTGTGGCCAGTATTCCCACATGAGCTACATTTAATTTTGACACCATGCTTGCTCAGTTTCTTTCCTTTAGGAGCTTCTCCCTCTTCTCTCCTCCTGTGATTTTTCTTTGGCCTTCCAGGCATTCTTACATGTCCGGGAGCTTGTGGTCTTGGATTTGCAGAGACAGGCCACTTCTCTTCTCCCTCAACTGGTTAGTGTTCATAAATTTTATTGAATTGCTCAATAGAATAACAATTGTCAATAAAATCTTCGACTTGTTTGCCACACTTGTATATGGCAGTTATAGCATGGCAATAAGGAAGCCCGGCCAGCTGGAAGTACCCACATGAGCATGTCCTATTCTCCAAATTCACAGTGTATTTTCCTCCTCTTGAATTCATATGCTTCACCTCAAATCCATCCTTCCCATTCCAAAGCACATCCAAGAATTGTGTTCTCTTGATGTTTACCTTCAATTTCTTGAAGATATTTGGGCAAATTTTCCCAGGCCAGTTCTATTTTCTTGAACCCTGAGAGTGATTTTCTCTCTGATCTTCTCCAACATAGATATAATAGGATAGAACCTTGATTCAATGATAGCATGATTAAACGCCTCACACAAGTTGTTGTCAACTGACTCACAGTTTGACCCAACCGGGAAGTAAGCTCGGGCCCAGTGCTTAGGATCAGTTTTCATGATATCTTTGGCACCATCAGGAGTTTTTTGTGCAAGCTTGGCCTTGTGGTAGTTGAAATCCTCTCTATTTCCAGATTTTGCAATAGCCCAGAATAATTTCTGCAACTCATGATCTCTATGCTTTTTTCTCCAGTTGGCATATATGTGCCTTGCACACATTCTATGTTGTGCCCTTGGCAAATAATTCCGCATGCTAGCTATCAGTCCCTGAACATAAAAGTGAACATAATAAGTAAATATTTAAATGAACAAGATAGTTTACAATATTACTAAGTAAATGTACAAGAGAAACCTCTAACTGAATTACCTTTTGCTGGTCCGAAATAAAAACCCATCCATCACCACTATTATTTATATCCAAGTCTTTGATTAATAGACCAAGGAACCACTCCCAGTTTTCTTTCGTTTCTTGTTCTACAACTGCCCAAGCAACAGGATACATCTGATTATTAGCATCCCTTCCAATTGCACATAACAGCTCACCTTGACATGCTCCTTTGAAAAAGCATCCATCTAGTCCAATCACCTTTCTACAATCAGCTCTAAACCCCTTCTTCATGGCATTAAAGCACACATAGAATCTTTGGAATATATTCTGGTCCATTATTTTTGGGTCCAAGCAAACAAAAATTGTACTACCAGGGTTGCTCCTTAGTAATTCTAGTTGGTAGTCAAACACCTTTGTGTATTCTTCTCTCAAACCTGAAAACAGTTTGTCCATAACTATCTGTTTTGCTGCCTTGCACTTTGATATGGAGACATCAGCAAAGAAATCTTTCAAAATAGTGCATTGCATGCTACTTATTTTCCATGTTGGATTGGCTAATATGAAATGCTCATATCTCTTTGCAATGACTCTGGCAGATACAAGATTGTTCACTCTATTTGGAGCACAATGATGCTCATCTTCATAGGTGATTATTTGAAATCTTGAACATCTGCTTGACAGAGCACCATATATTAGCCAAGGACATCCTGGCCATGCACACTTTGCCCTAACCCTGTGATCTTCTGACTTGATGAACTGAATGTTTCTATGAGTTCTCAGTCCATACTTGATCACTGCTTTTCTAAATTCAGTTTTGCTTTTAAATACCATTCGAAGACTGAAGTGTGGAATTTCAGTCTCAGAAACATATCTTGCATACTTTGTCCTCCTCCTAAGAAATTTCCCTTCCTCATCACTAGCTTCATCATAAGAAAAATCTTCAGAACCTGAGTCATATTCTGCCTCTATGTTTTGTTGTTCAATCACTTCTTCAACATTTGACATTAGATCAATTGGCACTGCACCTGAAGCATCACTTTCCACAAACCTCTGAGAGTCTCACAGCTTTTTCTTGTACTGTTTTGCAAACTTTCTGAGATGCATTGTTTCATCATCTTCACCACTGTCATCTGAACATGGCACATAATCTGAATCTTCTGAGTCACTGTCAGATTCTTGATGCTCTGCAGCTTTAGCTCCCCCACTCTGATCTCCCAATTCTGAAGTTACAATTGTTGTTTGCACATATATTTTGGTGCCCCTTGTGAGTTTGGATTAAACACTCGAGAGCTTCCCGTCATAGCACCTTGTGATCCTTGTCCCTCTTCAAACATCTCCCTTCTCTGAAATCTGTTTGATATTGAGCTTATGTTCATATTTTCCCTTGATGGACTACTAATGTATGTCTTGATAACTCCTGTACTATTAGGCAAAAAAATGTTATCTTCCGCAATAACATTGTTCCCACTAAAAATAGTGCTAGCATCAGCTGTAAGCACAACTTCAGGCTCTGAAATATCAGTGTCTTCGTTCTCATCTTCACTTCCTATTTCATCTTCGAAGTCACTCTCACTTTTGGCACTTCCTTCTTCATCCTCCTCGCCATGGTACTCAACAAACACTTCTGCTACTCCACCATTAGTGGTGTTATGTAACATTTTCTTGCAGCCACAGTCATCATTCAGAAACAGTAGACCATTATGCATTTCTTTACCAGGAAACAAAAAATAGTACTTCATCGATGCCTTTAAATTCATGTGTTCACTCAGATGTGCCTTCAAATCTAGCAGAGATAAGCTAGCACGCCAAATTTCTGACATGGCATCATCTCCCCCCACATACTACAGTTGAGGACCAATTTGGACGAACTCACCACCAAAGTGAAAACGCACATTCAAACTGTCACAAGGCTCCATGATTTCCTTCAAACAAAATCTTCCTACATTAGAAAACAAGAAATAGACTGTCAATCTCATTTATAAATGGATTTCTAACTTCTAGAAAGAACAAATTAACATCAACCTTGTAAGCGCATAAAACACCCAAAAAACTTGACCTTTTACCAATCTGCAAACCCTAAATCTAGCAATGCGGGAGACGAAGAAAACAATATATGACTAGATGGGGTGTCGAGTGGTTATCTGCGTCCTCTCTTAAACTGTGAACGAATCTGCTGTTGGCTAGTTGCGGGTCGCCGTCGCAACCGTGACTCAGTGGCAGAGAGTACTTACAAATACTCCTAGAGACGTCGATGATGGAGGTTTGGCGTCGACAACGACGTGCTCTGCCTTGATCGTCTTCCCACGCCGCGATCACCCGCCGGTCGTCGTGCCTAAGGAAGGAAAGAACTAAATCTTCGCGTGTTTGCGGATTGGAAGGCGTTATTTAGGGATGCAGAGGTTTGGATCGCTGTTGATGGGCCGAAACAGCCAGCCTACGGTGGCCTCAATCCCTGAACTGTCCTCCTAATCCCATCCACGTTATCTAAACCTGGCGGGCAAACAAACTTTCCGCAAGAAAATAGCCAGGAACGCCGGGATCTGGGAGCTCAGGGTCCAAAAATCAGGGATTTAAACGTGAGGGTTTGATTCAGACGTGGCATACGAATTCAAGGTTTGTTTCAAACTTTTGCCTTAAGTTTAATATAAAATATCTTTGTTGAACGCCGATATTTTACGTGTTTTGATCCGATGTACTTTGTACAGTTGATCAATAAAGTCAGATCTTCTATAAAGGAATATCTAGGTCGACACCTGCCTCTCCAGATGCCCTCAATCCACTGGGCCTCTTAGACAATAACGTTTTCTTTCTAGTCTAGACCTCATATGGCGTTAACGTTCCATAATCAGCTCCTACGCGTGGAAGAAGTTGCCCATGGAATTTTGAGCGTGGGCCTGGCAAGATTTTTTTTTCGGATTTACATCAATCGTTTAGATTTTAATCCTGCGCCTCAGATCCCGTCGCGCTGCCACGCAGGCGCGTTCCCACGATACATTTTGGGTTCTTTCTTTTGTCCCCACCAACTTGAGAAAAATCGTAGGTATCATTGATCTCGGAAAAATCCAGTGTCACGCCATTATACTTTTTTGTTGCAAATTCACGCCATTATACTTGATACTCTGCAGAGAATGTTCTTGGTTGTTAAAAGGTTGACGTGACCCAGTATTGTGCAATTGCATCAGATGAAGGGCCATGATCGTCTATCTGAACCTTCAAATAACCACTCGATTAGGCCCATTCCAGAATGTATGTTTTTCCAGGAAAATGTATTGTTGGGTCGTATTGGATCACCTTAGCCTTCTCGGGCTGATCGAACCGGCCGTGTTAGCTTAGACATGATATGTAAGCTCGTTCATATTAATATGGAAGATCCACTCCAGGCCCAGCTTGTATTCCCGACGAGTTCGGCTGGCAAGTGACTACCAGAATGTCATCCGTAACTTGCAGCAAGGCACCAGGGGAGGTTTATGCGTATATTGTTCAGGAGATAGTAGATTCAAGGTGAGAGTTTGAAGAGCTTGTTTTCGGCCACGAGAAGAGATGCTATACACTAGTACACGGTATGTATTTATGGGCACTTTGGGCAGGGGCATTTTTCAAAGTGCCCTAAAAAATTCTAATTTGGGGCACTTTGATTAAATTGCCCCTAAATTATGTATAATTTGGGGCACTTTGGTCAAAGTGCCTCTAATTAGAAGGCTTTTGGGGCACTTTGAAAAAGTGCCCTAAAAAATTGCTACTTTTTGGGGCACTTTGATTGAAATGTCTCTAAAGATAGTTACTTTTGAGGCACTTTTAGATGTGCCCCAAATAATTGCTACTTTTTGAGGCACTTTGATTAAAATGCCACTAAAGATGGTTATTTTTGGGGCACTTTTAGATGTGCCCCAAATAATGGCTACTTTTAGAGCACTTCTAGATGTGTCTCAAAAGTTTATATGCATATATTACATTGAACCAGGCCCAAGCCTACACATGTGCCATAGGTACCGGCTGCACAGGGCCCCAAATTTTGGCGAGCCCCAAATTTTATAGGCCTACTATATAAATATAATATTAGTAATTAGAAATTAGGAAAAAGAATTAGCATTACCTGCATTACCTGGACCGAAAGTGCCCACACGGACGACGTGCGCCGTGGGGTCTTGGCTCCGCACGTGGCCGATCGATCGATCGTTTGATCTCTCTGCTGTCATGCATAGCGACTGAAGCTGCGCCGATCGAATCGATCAAATTCCGATCGACGCCTCGAGACTGGATCCCTAGACCATCTGACTCCCGTCTTACGTCTCCCGTCTCCTGTCTCCCGTCTCCTGTCTCCCGTCTCCGATGTTCGATCCCCCATCCCGTGAACGCGCCATCGACGCAAGACTACACGTCTACGCCCAGCAGCCGGCCAATGCCTGCCAGTGCTAGGTGCACTCCTATGTTCATTTATATTTCTTCTCTCTGTGGTAGCAGGCTGATCTCTCTTACAGTGGCGGAGGCAGAAAAATAAAATAAGGGGGGCCAACGAAAGAAAACATAGCACTAAAATTGTTAGGGAGGGCCAAAACACAAAAATAGCAGCTTTTCAGCGGCTTTTTTGCATACAAAACAAGCAGTATATGAGAAGATTTTTCATGTTAGGGGGGGGGGGGGGGGGGGGGCAGGGCACCTGCTGGTCCCCGTGTCTCCGCCACTGCTCTCTTAGTCTGTTTTCTGACTGCCGTGATTGGCAATGTTGCAACTCTATTACTCTAATATATTGATGATGCAACATCTTCTATTTTATTTTCTGTATGTATCTTTCAGAATAAAGATTTAATTAGTCATGGGGCATGAATCCGGCGCCAAAAAGCGCAAGAGAAACAAAAACTAGCAAGCTCTAAGTGAATCTCAAAGGGGGGCTATGGATTGATTATGAGGATATCATTGAAGATTTTATTTCCAAGAATCCTTAAAGAAGGATGTTGTTCAAATAAACATTATGCGACCGAGGATTGACTAGGTATGATTTTTAATATATCTATTAGACCATTACAATGTATACTGTTATTAGATAAATTATATATATATTATGGTGCTGAATAGTTAAAAATTTCTAGTATAAAAGGGCCCCATTTTAGAATTTCGTAAAGGGCCCTGGATTTTGCCGGCCCACCACCGTCCCGCTGTTCTTCTTCTTCCTCCTCCTTTTTCCTCACCCGCCCCGCCGTTCTTTCTCCTTACCCGCCGCCACCGTTCTTCCTCCTCACCCCCGTCGCTGTTCTTCCTCCTCACCCGCCACCGCCGTTCTTCCTTCTCACTCGCCGCCGCTGTTCTTCCTCCTCACTCGCCACCACCGTTCTTCCTCCCTAAAGCCCCCGCCTCCGCCGCATATTCAGATATGATCCCCGAGCTCAACAGCATCACAAGTCTGTTCACCAAGAAGCAAAAGCACATGGCAGAGTCCACAGGATTCAAGCTCTTCGCCAAGCCGCTGCACCCCCTTTTGTTCGATAAGCAGTTTCAGGTTTGTAGATTGTTCACCCCGACGAAAAGACCAAATGGTAGATTGTAGAGGTTTGTGCGGTATGTCGTATCAAAGGTGATGACGTATCCGAATGATGCATAATCCACAAGACTAGACCCGTGTGCGAACAACACAGACCGCACCCTTTTCTGATCATCTAGATCCATCGCAACGACAAAGCCAGGATCCCTATTTTTAATCCTAGCAAAAACCTCCAGGGTTTTGGAGATATCCCCTTCGATGGATTCTTGCGCAAGTTTTGCGCACATAGTACGAACGGACTATCGACTAAAAGGAACATACGCATCGGATTGGTGGACACTACCTACAATTGAGCAAACCCTGGATAATTGTACGTTGTTGGCTCTAAGATGACGCACTAACTCTTTCGTACTGCCATCAATCCGGCTGTGAGATGGCCACCTACGTTTCTCTCCACAAGAAACAGACATGGGGTGGTTGTGTGTTTCACAAAATCGTTTCACATACCAAGATTCATCGTCGTTTCTCAACAGAGATAGCAGGCAAGGGCAATTGCACCTTGCCGACCGACTTATGTCACCCTTGTCCAGTCCCTACGGAAAAAAATTATTACGGTTTGTCAAAATCTAGCTAGCAAAGAAAACGGAACATGGAGCGGTGACAAAAATTCATCTTTTCCTTTTTAACCAGATGGAAATCATTTTATGGAATGGCACGGAAAAGAAAACATAAGATAGGTGAACAAACCTGGCAGGAGCAGAATATGTCGTGACGCGATTTCTCTTTGTCTTTGTCAACGCGGCTACGCCCATATCGGATTCCGAATACGACCTCCTAGGAGTACATGTTGAAAAACTCGTAAGCCTCCTCGATGGTTTGGAAGACTTGCCCTTCCTTCGGCTGGAAGATGCACTTCTCGCCCCTAGCATAAGATTCACGCAGCGCCTTCTCCATTGCGCCATAGTTCCATGAGCTTGGCAGGCGAGGACCGGTCGGAAGCCTACAAGTTGAATCCCAACGACTAATTAGAAGCATAAACCAGAAAACAAACGAGAATTTGAAGAACGAATCACACATAAAAATGGGAAGAGTGTAATGAAATTGTATTCCAATAACATCAAGCAAACGGATAGTACCCCGGTGTTGTGTTTTGGCTTGCCATATCCTTGTACTCTATCTCCCTCTAATTTTTTTTAGTATCACTAGTTTGGTTTGAGTGTTCTTGTGATTTAAGAAACCCAAAAGGCAGAGATAGGAACTTTAGCAAACGGGTGGTATGCATCTACCATCTTCTAAAAAGAAAACAAAACCTGTTTTGTAGGGCATGCGACAAATAGAGCTTTTGAAAACTTTTCAAAAAGTACAATAGAACTTTACAGGCCAGTGTAGCTTTTGAAAACTTTCCAACACCACATGGAAACTTTCCAAAACATGGTGGTGCATGTATGGCCACCCATACACAAAAAACAAAAACCACTCTCTATTGGATGGACGGAGACCACTACAAGCTAACGGTGGCATTTCCAAGATGTGATCCCAATGAGCATGTGCTCCCCATCATCCAACGGCTGCGGTGGTATGCACAGCTAGCCGGGTGGCTAGCAAATCCGCGTCGATAAGTCATATATGTGTAGATCTTCGAACTTCAAGTTAACACATTGTAGATACTCTCCATATTTATGGAGTACATCTCTCAATTTTAGGAAGCATAGTCTGACACTAGACGCCTTATCCTATTACCTTGTGTTATACTTTGATACTGAATTATTTGAAAGAGCACTTTATAGGTAATCTTAAAGTCGTAATGACGATTAAGTATGCCTCGTAGCAATGGATAATCTGCACTTTATGCAGTAGATGCCATCACCTTGTCTTTCACAAATAATATTTGAGATAGTCACATATATTTTTATCTCATATTTTATTAATGAGAAATTTTGCAAGAAAATTAAATTTCAAGTGCAAAATTAAATTATTGTACCAAATAACATCTTATAAAATGCTAAAGGCAAATATGTTGATAACATGTTGTATTATGTATTTATAAATTCTATTAGACAAAAGGCCTAGAATCATATCTCATTGACGATTTTACCTCATATTTTGAGTGAGAATGTTTGTAAGAAAATCAGCTTTCAATTGCAAAATAAGGTTGTTGAACTAAAATACAAGTTGTAGAGAATGCTAGAGGCATTATATTGAACATCCAACAAATCATAGAAAATATGTTGTAGAATTTAAATAAAAATATACCATTGCAATGATGTTGATGCGTTATTGCAAGAATGGTGCATACGAAGACCTAGAGGTCGCGTAATTTGAATTTAGAGTATAACAGATGGTTATATAAACTAGATCTGGGGATCTAAACAGAAATCTGAGAAAAAATCGATAAAGTCTAGAGACTCCAGTACAAAATATAGACAAGCTGTTGGCTAAAGTGCATACTATGTTTAGCCTAAAGGTCAAACAGTGAAAGCGCTTTAAGACAGTTCAGCTGCGCACGCGCACCTACGGGCGACCATGGCTTCGAGCGGGGACGGCGCGCCGCCGCCGCCCTGATCTCCCCCAGTCGGCCGCCTCCGTTGATACGTCTCCAACGTATCTATAATTTTTGATGCTCCATGCTTGTTTTTACACCATTTGCCTATTGTTTCGTTACACTTAGTGGCACTTTTATGCATTTTCCGGAACTAACCTATTAACGAGTTGCCACAGTGCCAGTTCCCTGTTTTCTGCTGTTTTTGTGTTTCAGAGTGATACACAGGAAATATTCTCAGAATTGGACGAAACAAGTTCCTGAAGTCTTATTTTACCCGGAAGCTTACAGAGATCCGAAGGAGAGTAGGAGGGGGGCCACCAGGGCCCCACACGCAGGGGCGGCGCGGCCAGGCCCCTGGCCGCACGGGCCCCGCGTGAGGGCTCCTGGCTCCCCCTCTGACGACGCCCCTTCGCCTATAAAGACCCCCCGACGAAAAAAACCTAAGTACCCGATCAGATTTCCAGAACACATCGCGATCCGCCGCCACCGTCGACCCGAAGATCGGGAGGGTCCAGAAGCTCTTCCCGGCACCCTGTCGGAGAGGGGAATCGCCACCGGAGGTCTTCTTCATCGCCATGCTTGCCTCCGGAGCGATGAGTGAGTAGTCTACCTTGGACTATGGGTCCATAGCAGTAGCTAGATGGTTGTCTTCTCCACCATGTGCTTCATGTTTAGATCTCATGAGCTGCCCTACATGATTGAGATCACCGTTATGTAATTCTACATGTTTGGTTTGTTGGGATCCGATGAATATTGGTGTTTATGATTAAGTTGCTGTACTGAATTATATCTTTTGTTATCTCTATGTTGTTTATGATCTTGCATGCTCTCCGTTGTTAGTAGCTATCTTGGCCGAGTAGTTGCTAGTGACTCCAAGAGGGGGTATTTATGCTCGATAGTGGGTTCATGCCTCTATTTCACCTGGGGGAGTGATAGAAACGTCTAAGGTGGTAGATGTGCTGTTGCTACTAGGGAGAAAACAACATTCATATGCTCAAGGGTATATGCTTTGTTTACATTACACACTTTGCTTAATGCAATTATCTGTTGTTCGCAACTTAATACTTGTGGAGTTCTCGGATTGATTCGCCACAAGTGGATTATTAGTCATAGATGCAGTTGGATGGCGGTCTATGTATTTTGTTGTAATGCCCAGAGTAAATATCATAGTGATCTTCTTGACATATCACGTTTATCTTTATTCTATCAATTGCCCAACTGTAATTTGTTTACCCAGCATGTGTTATTTTATCTATGGAGAGACACCACTAGTGAATTGTGGACCCCGGTCCTATTTCCATCATATTGCTATCACCTGTTTACTTTACTCGCACTATTTATTTTACTCGCATACTATATTGTTTTCCACTCGATACGCTCATAACCTTTGTTTCAAGCAAACCGGTGAGATTGACAACCTCATCGCAAGTTGGGAACAAAGTATTTGTTTGTGTGTGTGGAGGTTCCGCATCACCTTCAGTCGTCATTGTCTCTCCTCTCCTGATCGATAAACCTTGGTTTTTTAAACTGAGGGAAAACTAGCTGCTATACTCATCATACCTTCCTCTTGGGGTTCCCAACGGGCTGGTTATCCACCATGCACAAGGACAGTCTGCTTCCACGTTAACCACACACCATCAACCAGTAGCATCCGTCTACACCGAGACCAGATCCAGGCTCATCTCGGCGTCCTTTCTCCGTCCCTTTCTAGGTCCAGGACCAGCGCCGCCGTCACCCGGGTCGCAGCGCCCGTGCTCCATCTCGACTCAGCACTGCCTCGAGCTCCACCACCGCCAGCTTCTCAGGCCTCGTCGTCAACGTCAACCACTACTCTCCTGTCGATGCGTCCTCGTCAGCTGCCGCCGCCCCCTGCCTGTGTGCCTATCAGCTTTGTCCCAACCAGGGTGCCACCTGAAGAAGTCGGCTGGCTTGGGGCGCCGATCTCGACAGCGACCGCCCCGACGCCGGCGCCTGCTGTCGTGCTTGCTGCAGCCATCCTCGCCCTCCGCAGGTCAGAGCCATCTGTTGGGGGTCGGATGCCTCGTGCACGTCGCTTCCGCAAGCCTCCATCGGCGGGTTCCGCCGCTCAACCGCCGTCGCATGCTCCAAGCGGGCAGATGCCTGCCCCTGGCCTGTTGGATGAGGGGATCGAGTCCCTGTCCCAGCCACTGCTTGGATGTCCCTGCCAGCCCGTGCAGCATCTTTCGGCGATGGCGTCGCCCCGAGCTTCCTCATCGGTGGAGGTTGTCCTCGAGGTGCCCAGGTCGGCTCCTGGCTCAGTGCTCAGCGCCCCTGCTGCGGCGGGCGCCATCTCCAGCGTGCAGCCACTGTTGACATCGATGCTTGCAGGGCGTCCCCCTCCCGCAGCTTCTCGTTCTTCTGATGGACTGCTGCGTGACTCTGCCCTGATAGTGGAGGGGCTTGGGTCCTTGTTGTTGCCGCCAGTTGCCTCGGGAGGCGACTCTGAGGTGCTTCTCCCTGCTGGTGCAATGCTGCCATCTCCAAGTCTGTTTTGGGATGGTTATTTGAGCTCCGACGACGGCGAGGATGAGGTGTTGGCTTCGCAGACGCCGTTGGCCTCTGTGAAAGATGTTGTTTCTGATTTGGTGCTTGGCGCCGCTGATCTGCACCATGTTGAGAAGGCTCCACAAGAGCCCTGTGGCGATCTCTTTGCTACTGCTGCTGCCGCTCTAGGAGACGAGGAAGGCTGGATCCAGGTGGGTCGTGGCGGCCACGTCGACCGCAAGCCACCTTCTTTGCTTCGAAAGGAAGGTCTCGAGCGTAGTCTTGCCTTCAAGCGTTGGGCTCGAGGGAGGTGCTTTCGGTGTCTCGAGCGTGGCCACCAAGTTAGCTCTTACCGTGGCCCATTCAGATGCATCCGTTGCCGTCGTCCTGGTCATCGAGAGCGATCCTGCCATGCCGCTCCTTCTCGTTCTTCGGACACTCGTGCTCGTTCTTCGGACACTTGTGCACCTTGCCAGCGGAGCCGCTCTCCATCTGCTCAGCCATGTTGTCCCCCCTTGTCTCGGAGTTGAGCTGAGGTCGTATGCCACTCATCGTTGCGTGCAATGGTGCCACCAGCGCCCCCTCCTAGGTGTCGGGAGGAGTTCAATGGCAAGGCTAGTTCGGACTCTGTCTTTCAGTCTCAGTTTGCGTTGTTGCGCATGGAGCTCCTCCAGTTGGTTGATGTTCGCGTTGAGGAGGCGTCTCGCGCCCTTCGTGAAGAGGTGGCATCACTCAAGCTATTATTGGCTCGTGTTGGTGATTCTTTGGAGTCAACGGAGGCATGTACTCTGGGTGCCCCAGGGCTCGTCTCCGCTCAGGATTCTGTTTCGCTTGACTCCTCTGAGCAGTTAGTTGGGCGCGTTGGTGATTCTCTGGAGTCGACAGAGGCATGCGCTTATAGTTGTTTCTCCCCTCGTGCTAGCCTATCGTTGCATGTTGCCTCTATGACCGAGGCCACCGAGGTCACGGCTCCAGATCCGCAGTTTATGCCCGAGTTGTTGGGGCTATATGGGGAAACATCTGTGGCGCTTCCGATGGAGCTAGAATCTTTAGAGGCATTGGCGGTGGCCACGACACCCTCACCACCGCCGTCTGAGCCTTGCCAGTCGCCTGACATTGTGGGCAGTGGAGGTCTGGATGCTTCGGCCACCCTCTCGTCTGTGGCCATTGGGCATGTGGTATCTTTGAATGACGAGACTGCCAAGGCAGGTGTGTTGGCGCCTAACTCTGAGGCGCTCTTTGCAAAAGAGTTGTCTGACTTACTCGTCAGTTTAGAGGCCGCTAGTCCTGGATATGGCATGGAGATTGCTTGTGTCTTAGCGGGGAAGGCTTATGAGGACATAATCAGAAAGGTGGAGAAGTCTCTCAGGACCAAAAGAAAGAAAATGGTTTTCTCCTGGAAGTTTCCGCGGCAGCTTGATTGATGTACCCATTTAAGTTGGTGGGTTAGTTCAGTTGGTCTTATTTGCGGTGTGGTGCTCTTTCTGTTGTCAGTTTGTAGTAGTTGTAGGTTAGGGGTTTTTGTTGGTCGAGGTTTTCGGTGTTGCTTGTGGTGTTGTTGTATCAGTTTTTGCCCAGTTTTTCATTAATTAATTGGGCAATTCTTTTCTTCTTAATTAAAAGATTGGGGCAAAGCTTTTGCCCCCGTTTTTTTTTTAAAAAAAAGTGAAAGCGAAGCACTATTACTGTAAAGTAAGAGTAAGAGGGTCAAACTTAAAAAAACGAACGGATAAGGTTTCCCCATCGTCTTCCTATGCTGTTGTAGAAAAGTCAGTCGATTCCTGTATAGATAGGAACTAGGAAATCCATTGTTGTAAGCGGCGCGTGCGCGGGTCTTGGGCCACCGCTGCCGCCGTCGACTACCGGAGAGGTTCTCCGCGTTGGAGTCGCCACCAATAGCCGCGCCAGACGCGGACCGAGGAGGGTCGCAGCGACGTGCTCGGAGGAGCAGCGTCCGGGGTGTGGCATGGAGGACCGTCGAAGGCAGCGGCAGCGCCGTTGGTAGCCGCAGGCTCGGGTGCTGGTGTGCCGAGGTGCCTCGGCACCAGCGCTCGGAGGAGCGCCGTCGCGCGTGTCGGGAGGAGCAGCGCCGGGGCGTCGCCTTGCAGCGGAGGGAGACAGCCCGAGGGCTCCTGCGCCGCCGCCTGCCGCCGCCTGCCACCGCGTCGGCCGATGCCGGTCATCTACAGCGTCGCCGCACCCCGTCGGGGCTCCGCCGCAACCTCCTCCGCCGATTCCCCTTCACCGCGACGCCGCCCTGCTCCCTCGCTCACCCCCACGCGGTCACGCCTAACCCTAGCCGCGGCTAACCGTAGCCACGGCTAACCCTAGCGGTGGTCCGGTGGCTAACCCAAGCCTCGCGGCTCAGGATCTCCATCGCCGTCCCGCACACCAGCGCCCCTGGGTTCTCCTTCACGACGCCCCCGGCTTCTCCTCCACGACGCCCCCTTCGCCGCCGCATCATCGAGCGTGCGGCTGTCGGAGCAGAATATGGTGCAGTTGGCACATGATCTTCAGGAGCGCGGCCTCATCGACCTCGAGCTCCTCCACACCGCCTCCGGCAAGCAGTACATCACATCAGTAAGCCGCCCTTCCCCTCCCTCTGTACACCGTGTAGGCGTGCATCTCTGGAAGCCGATTCACCTCTTTGCTGCAGAGGGTTAAGGGGTTGTAGTAGACTCTGTTGCCATGGAGCGTGGAGAACGTAGCGTGGATTTGGGCATCCGTGGTTCGAATTATGGACTCAATGTTGAAATCATTTGTGCTACTTCTGTCTATTTAGATACCTGCTTAATGGTTCCGTCTATTTTGATATGGTGCTAGTTGCTACTTGATTAAACTTGTTAAATGCCAAGTACCACTTTGCAAGTAAACTGGTTATGCCTATAGTTAACTATTTCCTGCGAACAACAATCTACAAGTCAACGTTGGCATCAAACTATCAAAGAATAACTAGCTCGGTGACCCGCGCAATTGCGTGGCTAGCAAAGAGATGCAATGTATTGATTATCTTCCTGATACATGTTTAAACAATTGAATATAAATAAGAATTGTAAATATAGTAAAATTGTTTCAATACTCAGTTTGTAGAATAGTGCTCAATCATTTTGAATTCCACTCCACCATTCATCCTCTATCCTTTTCTCATATCCACCATCAATCGTTTGTATCTCATCACCGATGAGTAAATTTTCCATGTCTATTAACACGAAGAAGAATATGTAATCTTCCAGCTTGACTCATTAGCGGCATTCTTTATTGATTATGCTATATTCTAGCTTGACACATTAGCGACATTCTCTACTGATTATCCTATGTACCGGCTGGATTCATTAGCGACATTTCCTACCGATCATGCTCCTTCTTTACCCGGAGCGTGATATGATAGAAAAGGATACTGACCAAGATATATGAGTTTACATTTTACACCTAGGGTAAACTATGTATGGCTTCCAGAAAACATTCTGCATATATAGGTAAATAAGTAGGAAAACTATTAATGAAGTTTTCTGCTTCTGTGTGTTGCCCCAGACCTCCTTCTATTAATATGTATTTTCTATTTTTCTATTGACGGAGTTTGTATTGCATATATCAATATACGTGCTATTTTGTCTGGATAAGGTATCTTATTATGCTTATATAATCATGTTCTAGCATAAAAATTGACCTTAAATCTTAGCCTATCTTTACACTATCTTTACACTATTAAGCACGTGCATTTACTCAGATATCATATAAGTTTGAAAGTGTGTCCAAAATATATTTTTTATAGTAAACTATGAAAATCTTTAGTGCTCCATTTTTGGAATACTTAATCGTTTAAATTTGTGTTCTCCGTAAAGTTCAAAACAAAAGATTTTGAATATTTTGAAATTGGTGTGTAATATAAAAATATTATTGTACACACTCCATTATGCATTATGCATTATGCATTTTGTACTTATGTAAAGATAAGCATTATAAAATGCTAATCTTATGTGAAATAGTGGACTTCTCGTGTTTATTTTTTAATCATGAAATGCCTCAATATCCCCTCCTTCCGACTCTTTCAAGTGTTTATTTTTTATTTTTTAATCATGAATGGAGAAATCTCACCAGCTTAATTACCTCGAATCCATCCTGACATCAGGCATGCAACAGTCCCGTGCAAGTATAATGCAGTGGCTGCAGGCTAATATGGATGGTGGTGTGGCTGCAGGCTAACAGCAAGGTGGATAGTGTAGCTGATCTTATTTGGTCGCCGATCGATCCTATCTCCATACAGCCAGCCTGCAAGCTATTCAGCTCATCGGTTTGGATGGTTACCTGATTGGGTTTATTGGCACTCTAATACAGTTTCAGTTCGTGATGATATTTTCTTTCTGTGCAACAGCTGCTTTAGGTAGTATGTCTTTCAATGCCATCATTTCCAGGGAGAGGTCTAGCTTTATTACTTTGTTTCTCCTTTTAGAGATTTTGTAGGACATAGCTTTGGGTGATGTTAATAGGAGTTGTTGTGAGGAATATTGGGTGGTCTATTTGACATATTTTAGTACGTGAATTTTCAGATCAATGTTTGTAATATAATATGTTTGTAGAGAGTAAAACCAGTATAGTATCTTGTTGTGTTCCCATCAGTTAAACTTTACCAGATACACAAATATGTGACCAACAGAAGAATTTATACCTCAACTGGCAACAGCTCTTCCAAATCTAGTTGTGGTGGATGTGAACTACTATGATTCCAACTAGCACTTCATAGGCTTTGGGAGAGGAATTGCTATCAGCATTACAAATATAATACGACTGATCATTCTTCATTTTAGTGTTTCTTAGAATTTTCACCGGCTCACTAGGTTATTGATAGGCTTGGACTAAAAGGGGAAGATGAAAAATATCTTGTGTTGAATCAGAGAACTGAGCGCGTAAATTATACAACAGTTCAATTATCTCATTTTATTCGGTTCTGGAAAAATGTAAGTTCCAGTACTTGGGCTCATATAGTACATATTACTCATTTTATTTATTTGATTCCTCTTGGAGGATTGTAATTAGTTTCCAAAGCTCAGTATCTCAGCAAACATGCATCTCACCCAATAGCGCATGTTCGTCCAATTGGTACCTATTTAGCTGTTGTCAAAACTTGGGATATGGCGAAATTAAGGTGAAACATATGTCATAATATATTTTCTGGATTTCTTTTCAATTCTGAATAATTGCTTCCTTTGCAATTGGATCTTTGGTTGCTTTTTACGTTAGTTTCCTGATGTCTCATGTTCTACGGGTTGGCCAATTGCTATCTTTTGAGTATTTTTTCTGTCTGAAATGTTGAGGTAATACAGTATCATCAAATAAACTATCACTATTGAAAAATGTTGCAGATTCCACATTAGGTATGGTAGATATATGTTTGCTTGCATATTTTATACTATCAATGTCCTCCAGATTCATTTTCTTGAATGGTTTATTTCTAGCGTGTTGAATAATCAACAATATGAGGACTTTGCAGGATCTGGTAATTCAATGTACGTGATGTAGGCGCAGGCGCACCTGCTTCTGCACCGTGTGCGTCTCCGGTGGCGGCACCGAAACTACCATTGGCACTTGCTTCTGCGCCATGTGCATCTCCGGCGGTGGCGGCACCGAAACTACCATTGGCACTTGCTTCTGCGCCGTGTGCATCTCCGGCGGCAGCACCGACACTATCATTGGCACCTGTTTCTGCACCATGTGCATCTCCAGTGGCTGCACCTGCACCATCATCAGAACCTACTTCTGCACCGTGTGCATCTCCGGTGGCTACACCGGCACCAACATCTGCACCTGCATCTAGTTCTCCAGGTATGCAACCTATTTTGACCTTGTTCTGTTGTCGACCAGTTGCGTTATACCTTGTTTATTTTCTTCCGTTTCAATCTATACCTCCATTTTGTTGCCTAATTTGTCATGTAATTTTGATAATCATTAGGGCATATGAGTAACATAGGTGTGCCATTCTCCTGAAACGATAGACGTGTCATGAATTCAGAAATTTGCAGCTATTTATAGTGCATCCTTCCATGGATGATCGCTAGCAATATTGTTAAAAATCAAAAGTATTTAACACTGGGGATTTAGCTTAGTTTCCTTTTCCAAATAGAGATTTGGCTTATCTTTTACCATTGACGAGCTAGACATTTTCAAAAAAAGAGTGATCTTTATTGCTGATTGGTTTTCTCGCCCAACTGTGACCTTTTTTTTGCAGGATCGTCCCTATCATGTTGCTTTTAATACTGTAGCATTATTCTACTACTGCTTAGTGGTGTCATGTTTTGGGTGACCATATTAGATGGAACTAAACTAAGCATGTTGCTTTAGTATTTGGTTAGTAGTTACACACACTAGCATGTATGATGATTAAGCCAGTTTTTTCTGCAGAATTTTAAGCTCTTCTAATCGTTTCTCTCATTGTCATGAAGATTCAAGAGACTAGGGTCATGAGGAAAGCTGAAGCTGCTGGTTGTCCTATGAAGATTAAGCTTGCCGCTCCTCTTTATTTTTGACTACACAAACTCTTGACGAGGTTGAATGATGAATTCCTCTTGATTTATTAGATGGACATGTAGGTTTAGTTTAGTTTACATTGTGATTCTTGTTCGGAAATTTGAAACCTGAATATTAAAAATTCTGTGTACTATGTGAATTGTGTTCTGAAATTTGTAAAAACTTACTGAATTTCGTGGCGATTCTTTGAAGCGCCTCTAATTGAATTTTGGGGCACTTTGATCAAAGTGCCCCTAATAGGATTTTGGGGCACTTCAATCAAAGTGCCTCTAATTGGTTTTTGGGGCATTTCAATCAAATTGCCCCTAAAAGTTTTTGAGGCACTTCAAACAAAGTGCCTCTAATTGGTTTTTGGGGCACTTCAATCAAATTGCCCCTAAAACCCCTAAAAGTTTTTGAAGCACTTCAATCAAAGTGCCCCTAAAAGTTTATGGGGCACTTTGATTCAAGTGCCTCTAATTCATTCTAATTAGGAGCACTTTGAATAAAGTGCCTCAAAAACTTTTAGGGGCATGAGTAAAGGAGGCACATTTTAAAGTGTCCCAATAGATTTTTAAGGGCACTTTATTTAAATTAGGGGCATTTTGAAGTGCCCCATATTAGTTACCGTGTTGTAGTGTTAATATAGAAGCCCATAGCTTGACAAGATTTGGTGTGCTCCACGAGCAAGGCCTTGAAGGCGCTTGTATCTCTATGTTTTTTTTATCAATAAAGGCGACCAAAATTCTCAAAAAATAAACAAGAACATGGGTTGAAGACCAAATCCACAAGATCTACAAGTCCGTTTTGTCTGGTGTGTATCAATCGATCACATTTCTTATAGTTAAAGCTTGCACCCAAACTTACATCATTCGACTTTTGGGATCTTCGTATTTATTCTCTGTCAGCTTGATCAAACAACAGATGTATCCATTGAGTAGAAAAGATTCGTGTGCACATATGTTTCCTGAATTTCTTGCGAAATATCAGGCTACCTAATTTCAAGCTTATGCTGTCCAACCAAATCTACATGTCTTGATTACTCCACCTGAGCATGGGCAGGCCGATCTGGCTGTATGCTCGCAGGCACCTCCAATTTCGCCACATTGATTGACACAAGACAAACCAACATGATTCGTCTTTTTGAGAGACCATATGTCGCAGGCAGCTAGCGGGCGTAGCATGATGGCGCACAAGCCATCTTTTGGCGCCTTTGGAGCACGAGCATCGATCCGCCGTGCGTAGTCGATGTGGCGACGGCGACGCCGGGCCGGATTGTAGGAGGGAGAGCCGGCTTTCGAGAGCAGAATATGCCCCCGTCGAGTCGAATCTCTAGACTAAAGCGCCGCACTTCATCGATGCAAGCAATCCGATCCGGGTCGATGTTGCCGATGTGATGTCAATCGAATGGGGGGGGGGGGGGGGGGGGGGGGGGCTAACGAAACTTCGACAAGCAGGTTCATCGTCCGAGTGATCGATCCATGGAAAGCGCCGCCATATCTTGCAGTCGTCAAAAGCAATTATGTGTGTCCTGCAACTACATTCAAATTTATTTGGAATTATTTGATATTTGGAATACCTCATTATGGAAATATACATGTATTTGTACATGGAATTAGTCTACATATTTACTATGGAATTATTGCTTGTTGGAATATACTTAAGTGTTAAGAGCTTAAGGAATCCGGTGGATTATCAATGGAATACAGTATACTTTATTTTATACTGGAAAGACTACCCGGATACATTGATAATTGGAAGGAACTATGTCACGGATTAGGTTACGGCCCTAATAGCGACCTGCATGATTAATGGAATTTAGACATTATCATGGCGCATTGCTCACAAGTGTGTGTTCCAGGGACGAACGGGTAAAGTCTGTTAATAGACAAATTGTATCGTGGTTGGAAATTTGATCTGGACTGTATCCCGAAAACTAGTTCGACTAGGAATCTTGTATCTGTATAAAAGGTGGACTCTTTGGAAAGACAGTATAAGAAGGTCCCTATCCCCTAGCCTCATATATGCGATTTGTGAGCGGTACCACGGATAAGCGCAGAGGAATAGGAGATAGACCACAAACCCTAAATTTCTTACATTGGTATCAAAGCCGATGGTTAATCGTGGACCTCCGGCGAACTATCCCCTAAACTGGCTCCGCTGTGAAGTCCGCCGCGGTCGCCGTCATCGACTCTGGCCGCTGAGTGTCGTCTGCCGCGGAGGAAGATAAGATCCGCTGCCCTCTCTGCTGAAAACAATTCTCATCGGAGCAGAAGTCAATTCATTGACGGTGTGTTTCCGTCGGAATCTGGAAGATCCGGAAGAGAACACCTGGTTGGAGAAATAGCGACGGAACTACGCAACTCGTTGCCACCGCCTCCCGCTTCCGCTATGCGCGTTGCCATCGGCCCGTACGCCTCCCCAACGCCGTCGCCTCCAGCTGTGCCGGGATGAGGAACTCCACTCGGCCGTGAAGCAACCCCAGGTCGAGGAAACTCGCTGATTTAGTCCACCGGGACGCATCCTCCTCACGCACGAACTTCAGGTTCGGAATCTGCAGGTCACAACCGCATGTATTGCTAGCATGCTCCTGCTGTATCGTAAGGACTAGTTCCAATTTGATTAGTTGGTTCAGTTATTACTCTCCAACTATAGTGTCTTTGCTAAATTGCTGCGATCATATAAACTGGATGGATCAAACTATACTATTTGGAAGAGGAAGATCATGTTTCTACTCACTGCTGAAAGACATCTGAGCCAAACGAACATCCGTAGATGTTTCGGAAGAGGAAAAGGGAACTCTACAAAGTTGCTGCTAGTTGATACTAATTTTAGTACGGCCATTGCTGCTGCTCTGAGAGAACGGTATAAATTTGTGCTCCTGGTGTGTAAGGAGCATTAATGATTTCAAGGCGACGATTTCAAGAATTGGATCGGACCAGCTTCCGCAACTCTGATTTTGATCAACAGCTTACATATACTGATCCATCAAAGTCGGCTGGAAACACCTGCAAATCTACCACGAGCCACGACAGGGAAAAGGCTTGGACTCCTTAGAAGAATTTTGGTCTATACGTAGCAAGAAATTCAGTGTTGGAAGGTCTTCACAAAGCGAACTTGTATACCATGGAAATTACCTTGGGAAAAAAATGCAGGAAATTAATCTCTCTATAATCTGGGATTTTTCTTATGAGGCATCTATTGCACCTATTTATTTTTGGAGGAAAACGAGGAACACTCAATGGAAAGGGAATTCAAATTCTTACTCAATGGTATGTCCAACGTTATTTTATTTTATTTTATTTTTGCTTGTACATCAAATTTGGATGGAATAGAAAAGCAAATTTAGTGACATGCAAACAATTCCAAAGGAATAAATTTATGTGCCTATGCTCATGTAAATGTTAAATCGGATAAACTTTGGAATTGGAAATTATTACTTTAAACTCCCTTGTGGAGGAAAAGTATTTTTTTTAGGACATTATATTCACCTACAATGAGAAGGAATTTGGTTTATAGTTATCTATTTTTTTTACGCTATTTGGAGAAGGAAGAGTGATTGTTCAATGGAAATTAGTGCATTATAGAATTTAATACAATGGTCATTTTTCTCTTGATGATCCATTGGAAGTTGGCAACACAAGTTTCTTATTTGGTGAAGATAACTCTATGTGGAGGAATATCTGTAATGGATTTTATTTCCAATGGGGCATCTGTGGCATTTTTCAGTTTTACACTCACATTGGCTATTCAACTATTTTATCTCATTCACGACTTAGTCACATATCAAGGAACGGAATTAAGTGCTTATTAATTCCGGAAATGTAAACTTTAGTGGGAGGATTATGGTTATTCTTGTCAGCATATTAATATGGTATTTGTAGAAACTCCCACTAGAGGTAAAATAGTCTATTTAATTTCATTCTTTCAACTATTGCACTTGATATGGTTAATTATGTCTTTCACAATACAAGTCGGAAGGTCTTTGTTATATTTTGAACATCCCATACAGAAGTGGAAAATCGGTTTATCAAAGGAATTAAAGATTTGAAAACTGATTGGTGGGGGAAGTACACTTCAGGAATATTAATTGAAACCTATATAAAGAGCATGGAATTATGCACCACTAAATTTTGTCGTAGACTCCATGGTTGAATGGTGGAATATAATTCTTGGTTTTTCTCTTATTTTGGAACAACTTAAATACTGCTATTTTGTTCAACAATACATTATCTCTCACGGTCACCGGTAATGTTTAGTGGACTGGAAGGTATTTTTCTCTTTATATTTTTGACAATATTGGTATCATATGCTACATTACTGCAAATCACACCTATTATTATTATTGGGGAATCTAGTGGATGCAATGGTATTGCTTTTGTTTGAGAAAAGAAACACGGTGGAAAGTAGGAATGCACTATCTTCTATAAAGGTTGGAATTACTAGAAATCATGCCGCACCGGAATCTCATGTGGAATACTATTATACCCAGAGGAAGACACAGGTCTAACTCCCAACACTAACATGCTAAGGAATAGTGGGAGGAATCATCTTGAACAACAATATCTAATGTTATTATTATCTTTTCTTGTGGAAGTCACTCAATATTTTGAGGAATACTAAGCTTAAAAAATGGCTTTAAATTGTTACTATGTCAACTATGGGTGGAAGCAATGCGGGGATAATTAACTCTTTGAGGAAGAAAAAGTATTATTCTTTAATTGTTTACACAAAGGGAAATATACTTTGTGGAAACTCTTTCTTCCGGAATTTGGGAAAAGAGGAAAATAAAAGGTATGGTTTGCTATTAGAATGGATTAATCCATTATCTTGTAACAAGCTTCACATCAATGGAATAACATGTCATATGGTTTTCAAGATGAAGGAGGTCGATAGTCTACAAAGGTATGTATAAACTATTTTCATTATATTATCTGTGTTATTGATTTTTTGTTGTTGTTTGAAATGATAAAGTCACATTGATGGAAGTGAAAGCTTGGTTATATTCTACCTTTCATATGAAAGGGAATTATACTCAGTGAGTAAAAATGAGGAAAAATTAATGGTATTGGAATTTTTATGTATAATTATACAACAATACCTTAGCTTTTGGAATTTATTGCTGCATTAAAAAAAGGGCGTTCTCATTGGAATCTCACGCATCATCAAGGTCTTGGAAAGTGCATCACAATGTGTTACTTGTCCTATAATTTTTAGTGAAGATAAACACATTGAGGAAATTATTATTGTATCCATGAGACGTAAAATAATGCCAGGTACACACATTTTTTTTAAGGTACTAACACGATGCAGGCACACTGATAAAATTTAGGAATTATTTAAAGCAAGGTTACATGTGTAACTTCAGTTATTGTTTTTATTGGATGGATATTTATGTGGCTTTCAATCTTTATTCAACATGGTTATCATATACTTAACTCAATGTGGAATTATTCATAATGTTGATGCTATGTATTAAATAATAATTGATGCAGAATTACACTCGAGGAAGTAATACTCGAGGTGCCAATAAAGGTGGAATTTCACTCGAGAAATTAAAACTCGAGGTGCCAAGGACGGCTGCGCTGGAATATTATTGCGGAAGTTAAGGTACAACAAGCAAACATTTTGAGGGAATAAATCACTTATAGTTCTTTTGATTATCTCTACCAAGTATTAATATGACTGCTGATCCCTTGACTAACCTTCTTAGTCAGGAGGTATTTGGTAAGCATGTTAACACTATGGGTGTACGAATATTTGAATTATTGTTTTGGACAAGTGGGAGATGTTGGAATTATGTGTGTCCTGCAACTACATTCAAATTTATTTGGAATTATTTGATATTTGGAATACCTCATTATGGAAATATACATGTATTTGTACATGGAATTAGTCTACATATTTACTATGGAATTATTGCTTGTTGGAATATACTTAAGTGTTAAGAGCTTAAGGAATCCGGTGGATTATCAATGGAATACAGTATACTTTATTTTATACTGGAAAGACTACCCGGGTACATTGATAATTGGAAGGAACTAGGTCATGGATTAGGTTACGGCCCTAATAGCGACCTGCATGATTAATGGAATTTAGACATTATCATGGCGCATTGCTCACAAGTGTGTGTTCCAGGGACGAACGGGTAAAGTCTGTTAATAGACAAATTGTACCGTGGTTGGAAATTTGATCTGGACTGTATCCCGGAAACTAGTTCGACTAGGAATCTTGTATCTGTATAAGAGGTGGACTCTTTGGAAAGACAGTATAAGAAGGTCCCTATCCCCTAGCCTCATATATGCGATTTGTGAGCGGCACCACGGATAAGCGCAGAGGAATAGGGGATAGACCACAAACCCTAAATTTCTTACAGGGGCGTCAGCGTCGCGTCGTCGAGCAGGCATGGGCGCAGTGTGGCAGTGGCGCCTCCCTGGACGGGCAAAGAGCCCGACCAGATGCGCACTGGTGGAGATGAGAATGATTCCGACATGCCGTTGCCATCGAAGCCACTTTGCGTTTGATATGCCCTTGCGGGCTAGGTGCACACTTTCCTTTCTGAAGGTGCTATATATCTCTACTCCCTCCAATCCAAAATTTGGTACTTGTCGTGAAATATGTAAACCTACAAACTAAAACTATATCCACTTTTAAACAAGTATTTTGGACCAGAGGGGGCCCGTTTATGTATACCTACAATATAGGAAAGGAAATCAAAGCAGATTGGGGGAGAAACAATTCTTTTCAAGTAGGAGTAGAAAAAATCTGCGGGACGTACCAAGACCGGCTGATGAATTTTGTTGATTTTTCATGTTAGCGAATCAAATGCAAGTATTCCTTTTAAAAACTATGTGCTCCAGCTTCATGCACATGGATCTAACGCTCACTTCCCGCACATGTAAGGCGACACGGGTGGCAGCCAATTCAAGCACCCTATCGCCCCTCCTCACCAAATCCTACCCTCGCCCGCCGTCAGGTATTGCTCCAAGCAGTCCATGTGATGACGGCGGTGGAGGAGCGCCCATTCTCTCTCGAGGTGGCGAATCTCCCACCTACGGCAGGTTGCGCAGGCGCGCTAGTGGCATTGGCTTAGCGGTGGCGTCGAGGCCTGCCGATTGAGGTGGGCCTCTAGAGAGGGGTTGAAAACGGCTTGACGGTGGGGTGCTAGTGGCTGTTTGCGGTGGTTTTTATGTGGCAGTGTGACTGCCCGTCTAGCGATGATGGGTCAAACTATGTGATCTGCTTGTGGCGATGTCAACGCGTTGTGCCAGCAAATGACCGTTGGGGGCACAAGAGTTTGGGAATAGGGGCGGTTTCCACGTGGGCGACCAGCGTGTCGGCGACAAGGCGACTTGATCTTGAGATGGTGATGGCATTCCCAAGGTCGGTGACGGTATTATGAGATGCCCCCTCCAACTCTAGATTGGGCATGAGCCGGCTCTGCAGGGTTACACATGCCATCTCTTGCGGAGGCGTCAAGTCATTCACGTTTCACATAAGGTGCTACGTATAGCATCTACTATACGTGGAGGCACCAAATCATGTTTGTTGCCGATAGGTGTTACACACAATTCTCCTACGGAGGCATCCAATGGCGAAGCCAGGGCCTGGCATGCCGAGCTAAGTAGTGGAATTTCCCTTAAATACTACCCAAAAGTGAAGCTTTAAGACAGAATTCCTACATGCAACAAAGCAAGTTTACTTACAATTTTCTTAGGCTGTCATGACCAGCTGCCTCCACCACTAGAGGCGTCAATTCATGTATGTTGATGTTGGATCAACAGTGGTGCGACGGTGGCCAGAAACGATGCCCCGGCTTCGAGTATCTCCACCTGCTTTACCCATCTAGCGAGGTGTCATTATCCGTTCAAGTGTTGATGGTACAAGCTCCTTTAACGATGAGTATGCACATTTCTGTGAAAACGCATGGTATATGACCAGACAATATCAACACGCTCATGCATCATGCCCCTGTTAAAGGTGGCCACTCATAGCCCAGGATTGAAATGTAATCCCGAGGTCAACCTAGGGTTGGAAGCATCGTCATCGGCGCATGTAGCGCACGTATGACGATCCCTTCATGAAGGATTAGCCTCTAGGGGTTTTATGCTTTTGGTTTGTTGGTCTTTACCATTTGCGTGATTAAGTTACTGTTGCGATATATACAACCTCATTTTTTCATCGACATGTTTAATTTTGATGCACATGTTTGCATGCCTTTTAAATATTGAATAATATATAGCTCTGAGCATCAATAGATGCACGGGCCAGGTTATTCTTTGTTTTGAAAAATGTAAGCTTCACCAAGTTTACTACTACTTTATGTACTGCATGTGTTCAACTGGAAACTGTCGATTGTATTGGGCGAAAACGACAGCCCATTAGGGCTTCGTGGTACGTGTTATATAGAGGTGGGAAAAGCCCCCATCGTGGCGTACATGTACGTATACTATCGGTGTACTACACCATATAGTATAGGTATAGGAGAGGTGTATAAATACAACTCTAACAGCCCCCCTTAATCTGAACTTCGAAGAAGATTCAGATTACGCCTAAACTCATTTAGATGCTTGACAGGAAGAGCTTTAGTAAACCCATCAGCAACCTGATCTTTGCTAGATATAAACTTAACATCTAATTTCTTTTCAGCTACACACTCTCTCACAAAATGAAAATCAATTTCAATATGTTTTATACGGGCATGGAACACAGGATTAACACTTAAATATGTTGCACCAAGATTGTCACACCATAGACAAGGACGCTGAGAAAGCTCGACACCAAGTTCTTTAAGAACAGCTTCAACCCAAATTAGTTCAGTAGTAGCATTTGCAACAGATTTATATTCAGCTTCTGTACTAGAACGAGAAACGGTGGGTTGCTTCTTTGCACTCCAGGAAACAAGATTGGGACCAACAAAGATAGCAAAACCTCTAGTGGAACGTATATCATCCAAATAGCCAGCCCAATCTGCATCTGAAAAGGCACTTAAAAGAGTAGAAGAAGACTTCTAAAAAGTTGTACCAACATTAAGTGTGTCCTTGATATAACGTAAAATTCTCTTAACAACAGTCCAATGAACAGTTGTAGGTGCATGAAGGTACTGACAAACCTTGTTAACAGCAAATGATAAATCAGGACATGTGAGAGTGAGATATTGAAGACCACCAATAATACTACGGTATGTTGTGCTGTCATTAGGACCAAGGAGATCTCCATCTAAGAGAGTGAGGGGCTCTGTAGAAGATAGCAGTGTAGGGGTAGATTTGCAGTCGGACATACCTTCCTTTGCAAGCAACTCTGCTGCATATTTTGCTTGTGTAAGTATTAACCCATCATGAAGAGGCTGTACTTCAATACCCAAGAAATAATGTAGAGTACCAAGATCTTCAATGGCAAAATCACTGGTAAGATCTTGAAGAAGTGCATTGATAGCTTTATCAGATGAACTAGTGACTATGATATCATCAACATAAATCAGCAAAAATATGGTGATATCGGCCTTGTGATATATGAATAAAGATGTATCAGCTTTAGAGGAAGCAAACCCAAGCATTTGCAATTTGGAGCTAAGACGAGAAAACCATGCACATGGAGATTGTTTTAAGCCATATAAAGCCTTGTCAAGTTTGCAAAGATGATGCGGAAAGCGAGGATCTTCAAAACCAGGAGATTGTCTCATATAAACCTCCTCGTCCAGAAAACCATGTAAGAACGCGTTCTTGACATCTAACTGTCGTAAACTCCATCCTCGAGAAACAGATACTGCTAGGACAATTCTAATAGTAGCTGCTTTAACCACAGGACTAAAAGTATCCTCATAGTCAATTCCATACCTTTATTTGTACCCTTTGGCAACTAAACGAGCTTTATATGTCAACAGTACCATCTGCTCGCTTCTTGATACGATATACCCATTTGCAGTCAATAACATTTTTATTGGAACTGGGAGAAACAAGGTGCCAAGTTTTGTTTTGAGGTAAAGCATCATATTCCTCCTCCAGTGCTTTACACCATTTCGTGTCAGCAAGAGCATCAGAAACAGAGGTAGGTTCACCTGTAGTGGCAAGCATACCATAGCAAACTGTACCATCCTGATAGATTTTAGGTTTGCGAATACCTGACTGAAGTCAAGTGTGGGGACCCCGGCTTACCACCCGGGATTCCCGTTATGCATACAATTCACGATCCCAGGAGACCGTCGTGAATCCACATAACAGAGTTGACATTTCAGATTACAACATCCATTACATAACGAGTATTAAAGTCTTACATAAGCCTCTTGGCTGAATATAAATGCCACGCAGGGCAAGTTCAACTGGCACACTTATTCATAGGTAGCAGCGGATACATGCAGCGTAGTGACCCAAGTCAGGCCTACTACCCTACAGGCGACTGACCGGGAAACGATTCCTAATTCGCACCGGCGTCGTCATACTCCTCATCATCCTCCTCATAGTCATCTCCAAATTCTGGCCAAGTTAATAGCCAGGGACAAAGCCGTGAGTACATTTTGGAATTGTACTCGCAAACCATCTAAGAGAGAAACATTCACATGCTATATGGCTGTAGCAAGGGTTGGCTTAGTTTCAAGTGGCTATGTGCTACTAACTTCTCGTGTCGATATAGCATGTCATACGACATCTCTATATCCTTATTAAAGAAGACTTATGTAAAACAATTTTGAAAAGCTCTAGGAAAGGGGGGGGGGGGAACTCCTTTGTAAGGTAACGTCGGCGGTCGATCAAACATGACCACCTCAAGTCGTCGGCAGTACCCTCCAAGTACTCCGATTCACACCCGTGCCACGGCACTACCCTCCAAGTACTCCGTCCGGCACAAACTCCATTTTTCTAGAAAACCATTTATAAAACCAAAACCTGACACAGGTTAAGTATGGCCATTCCAACCGTCCATGACCGAGGACGCGGCTATTCAAATAGATTACACTCTGCAGAGGTTGTACACTTTACCCACACCATTCGATAAATCCGCCGGGATACCACCACGGACCGTCATCCACGAGTATGCGGGGTTCGGATAATCGATCGAAGCCCTCTATCTATCTACCTTAGTACGGGTGCCTACCCTATGGAGTTTACCTCCCCGGCACGCCCCGGCAGTACCTCCTCCAGAGCGTAACTCCGGCGCCACGGCGGGAGAACCCAAGTGTCTTCCGGCGGCTCGGGATATGCCGTGATATGTGTTGACCTTCGTTTAGCGTCAACCTGGATTCCGGGGTCCTACAGACCCTTATATAGTTGTGAGGCTCCCCGCACTAAAGCAAATAGACTTCAAACTAAGCCCCGTCCCATACCGGGGTAATGTGGTTGCACGGGAATAATTGGTTTGGCGAACACTTATACACAATGCCATTTTTCAGAAATCTACCAACTCCTTCGCCTCCCTTGTCCAACTCCATGTGTATAAAACCATTTGTAAACCTCTCAATGGAGTAGCAACTACTCCAAGGTGTTCGAAAATATTTTCGAAAATCTTTCCAGAGAGTATTCCCAATCCTAGAGTTTTAGGCTCCACTACAAGTTTTCCAAAGACTTCGATGCTAATCATTGGGTCTCTACTTTCAGGGTATTGAGTAGGTGTCCAAGGTGTCATCCTTAATAGATGATAACAAATCGACTTGTGGAGCTAAGTCGCCAACTATTGCTATATAAGGGGAATAGCAATATAATAAAAACAATGCATAGTAATAGAAGCAAGAGTGGAACAATGCATAGTGACTTAATGGTATTCAGATATGCAACAAGTAGATGGCTTGCCTTGGTTGGCTTGTCCCTGATCTCCTTCCTCCTGATACTCAAATACCTCCCCTTCCTCCGCACAGTCGTCGTTCGATTCTATCACCGGAAAGGAAACACAACACACACAATGAGCATTCATGCATACATGGATCTCACTCAAGGCAATGTCACACAACTCAAGCATTTAGTATCAGAAGCAAACAAGTTTAGATACCTGAACCAATATCTATTTTATACAAGAAAGAATCACTATAATAATAACAAGCAATTTCTAGTTGCATAGAAATACCTATTCACAAACAAATAACTTGCAGGCATCAAGGTAAAACAAAGCATGGCATTCAGCATACTTACAGGTAGCTAACAATATTTTAGAAACAACTCAATTGGAATCAAGCTAAAATAACAAAAAGGTGATTTACTATGAATTTACTAATTCTATGAATCACTAGAATAGCAAGATAATTTCCCTAAAATAAATTGTAAGTCCTAAAATTCTACCAGAGACCATTCTGGAAAGCTAATGGAATGGCCAACACACCAGAAGTGGAATCATCCAAAAATAATCATTATATTATGCACAATAAATCAATCAATGTAGAAAATTAACATCAGCAAAATAATTACCACAGGCAATGCACAACTCCTAAAATAGTAAATCCAGTTTCTATAAATCAATAAAACAGTAAAGTAACAGTGAAAATTGGAATCACCAATTTTGATTACACATAACATCAGATGTGCATATATGTGTGAAAAACAATAGATCTACACTATTTAATCATCAGATAATATTTATGATCCTAAAAATCACACATGCAGTAAGAATGGTTAGAATGCAACATACGAACTTCATAGAAATTTGAATCACAATATTTGGATGCACAGAATAATTTCTATGGAATTTCAAACATTGCAGGGATTTACAAAATCACAAAAATGGATTTCTGGAAAAAAGAGAAACGGGCCGGGACTGCGGGGCTGAGCCAGGTCGGCCCAAGTCCGGCGGCCTGCCTAGGCTTGGCTTAACCAAATCGGTACGCCGCCGTCCGATCCAGATCGGACGGCGCGTGGCCTTTCTTCTTCGCGGGGATGTGCATGCAGGCGAGGGCGACGCGGCCGGCTAGGGTTTCGGCGAGGCGACTCTTACCAAGGGGGCGCTGGTGGTCGGCGGCAGTCAGATCGGCGGCGGTTCTGCTCAGGAGGTGAGGTGTGACCAGTGGGCGTGCATGCAGAGGCGGGGAAGCTCGCGGTGGTGTCGACATCGTCGCGACGAGCTTCAACAGGGGGTCGGCTACGTCGACGTCTACGGCATGCCTGGATCAAGCAAGAGGAAGGTGAGATCTAAGCGTTGAGGAGAAGTGCGCAAGCCAGAGAGATGGAGCAAGGGAACGACATGGTTGACTGCAACCTCCACCCCTGCCGGCGACGATCTACTCGAGTAGCTCGAGCTCTCCGGCGACGGTTTCTTCTCGGCTAGGCGACGGCGAGTTCCTGCAGGTGAGAGGGAATGGAGAGGAGGCAAATGAGAGGGGAGAGGGGTTTCCAGAGGGGTTCCCGAGTTTATAAACGGACGAGGTAAGCTCGGTCTACGGTGGGTTTCGTCAGAAACGATTGGATGCCGCTGGCGGTGCTCTGGAGCGGCGTAGTGCGCTAAGTGCAGGGGTATAGGTGGTGGTGTCGGTGGCTGGCTGGTTCGGCCATGACACGAGCAGGTTCAGAGGGTGTGCGGTCGAAAAGGTGCGCGGTGGGAGCGTGCCAGTGCAACGCGGGGCAGGGCGAGGGTGGCATTGCGTCGGCACGTCGATGCCGTGCGTGAACGTGTGCTGGGCGGAGCTGGACGGGGTGCAGGCGCATGGGAACGAGCGGCACGCTCTGCGCGCTCTGGCCTGCTCGCTGGCATGGTAGGGCTGCGTTGCACGGTCGGTTTCGAGCAGGGCTGGCTTGGGGAATTGATCCAGTGGGTCGAGGCGGGTCTGGCGGCGAGGTGACAGCTCGGGCGGTGGTCGGTGGCGCGCTATCCACGCTGGGATGCCCACGGTGGCCATGGTGACATCTAGGGCGGCGTGGGGTGCTTGTGTCGTGTCCCTGCGAGCTGGGGTCGGGTTTGGGGTGTCAGCAGGGCGGCGTCCTCGCATTGGGGGTCGATGGCGGCGGGGTGGTCGAAGAAGAGGAGAGGGAGAGGGTTTTTGGGCAGGGTTAGCCTCGGGCTCCCTTCCTCCCTTGATGCCAAATGAAATAGGACAAACAGAAGAAGATTTTCGATATCTTTGGCTCCAGAGAGAAAGATCTCCAGCAGATCCACTTCCTCCCCTTTGGTCGGCTTGCAAGGGAAGGAAACAGAGGGGAGAGAGAAGAGAATAGGCAAGGGTAAATGCACTTGGCCGAAATTCAAATTCAAATTTGAATTCAATTGAAAAAGATTTGAAAACCTACAAAAATAGTTTCCAGGGGGTTTAAAACACAAACACTAAGTCATAGCCAAAGTTTGGTAAATTTTTGAGTAGCTAGGCTAGGGTTTTGGAGATACCTCCAATTTTGGATTTAAGTTCAAAAATAAAAGAAAAGGAAAAGAAAAGAGAAGTGCACACAAAGGATCTATGCTAGGGCTTTTGGTATGCACAAACATGAGCTAAGGTCAAAATGTGATGCATAAAATCATAGCACACTTTCTAAGTAAATAGCACATGTGATAAAAAGAAACAAGACCTAATCCAAGCAAACACACTCACATGAAATCATAAACATACACACACATCAAATCATGAGTAATGGCACTCCAACTTAAGCTTGACAAAAGTTTTTAATTGCTTGCCAGATAAAGTACTTAATAAAAAGGGCTAAACTTGGCCTACAAAAAGTGAGGTGTTACATCAAGTACGGCGACGCGGTGGAGAAGAAGGAGGAGCAGGAGGCTCCACATCAGGTGCGGGAGCAGAAGATCCTGGAGTTGCTCCAGCCGAGGCAGGTATGTGTGTGTCGGGCATAGGGGACACAGGCCTGGATGCGGACAAATCCGGCATGGATGTGTGGCGGGATCGCCCGGTGTAGGGAGGCGGGGACTGATACGTTGCAAACGTATCTATAATTTTTGATGCTCCATGCTTGTTTTACACCAATTGCTTTATGTTTTATTTACACTTCATGGCATTTTTATGCATTTTCTGGAACTAACCTATTAACAAGATGCCACAATGCCAGTTCTTGTTTTCTGCTATTTTTGTATTTCAGAAAAGTTATACAGGAAATATTCTCGGAATTGGACGAAACGAAGCCCCCAAATTCCTATTTTGCTATCACGAAGACGGAGTCCAAAGGGGAGATGGAGAAGAGCCGGGAGGTAGCGGTCCCACCTCTGGCCATGCCACCACATGGTGTGGGCCCCTCGGGTGCCCTCTGACCTCGCCCTTCCGCCTATATATTGCCTCTGACGCGAAAACCCTAAATCAACTGGCCTCCATCCACAAAAAGTTCTGCAGCGCCGCCTGATGACCCACAAGTATAGGGGGTATATCGTAGTACTTTTGATAAATAAGAGTGTTGAACCCAATGAGGAGCAGAAGGTGTTGACAAGCAGTTTTGATCAAGGATTCACTGTAAATACTAGCAAACGGGTTTTCAGGGGTATTTGGTAATGCAAGTAAATAAAGTACGAGTAAATAAAAGAAAATAATAATTGCTGCAAGTGGCCCAATCCTTTCCAGAGCAAAGGACAAGCCGGTTGTGTTACTTATGATGACCAAACGTTCCTGAGGACACACGGGAGTTTCTATCGAGTGCTTTCGCTTCATGTAGCTAAGTAATCTTCATTGGTTTGATAAGTGTTATGGGGGTGAACCTATGCTAGTGCACTACCCCAACTTGGACTAATACACACTTGTGATTATACCCCTTGCAAGCATCCGCAACTACAAGAAAGTAATTAAGATAAATCTAACCACGGCCTTAAACTCTGAGATCCTACACTCCCTGGTGCAATGGTTTCCTAATGGGGGTTTAGGTTTCTGTCGCTCCGGCAACCCCACAATTAGTAACCAAATACACAATGCATTCCACTAGGCCCATAATCATGTAGTCGACATTCACATGACACCACTAGTAGAATAGCACCACAACATAAATATATCAAACCATTAAATATTACTCAACATAGTTTCACTACTAACATCTCGACTTCTCCCATGTCCTCAAGAACTAAACGAACTACTCACAAGACATCATATGGATCATGACTAGAGGTGAAATAATGGTAAATAACAATCTGAACATAAACTTTAATTCAATGGTTCCACTCAATAGCATCTACTACAAGAGTAATCAACACCGGGAAAGTTTCCCCTAAGAATTGGACAAGATTCAACCCAAGATGTTATAGCGGGATGGCGTGGTGATGACGGTGATGAAGGTGCTGGTGATGATGGTGATGATGATGATGATGATGATGATGATCCCGATGAAGTCCAGCTCGATGGCAATGACGATGGCAACGATCTCCCCTCTCCGGGAAGGAATTTCCCTGGCAGATTTCTGCCTGCCGGAGAGCTTTCTCTCTCTGTGAGTTTTCCGCCCCATAGAGGTGGTGGAGTCTATCTCTGATCCCCCCTTGGGTCTTAGGTTTTCGGGGATGACCATATACGCGAGGGGGTGATGGCAGAGGTGGGCCAGGGCGGCCACACCACTAGGTGGCGCGGCCTAGGCCTGGCCCGCGCCACCTGGTGGTGTGGGCCCCTGGCCGCTCACCTCGCCCTCTCCTTCTGGCTACTTTCGTCTTCCGATGAAATATGAATTTCTGGGTATTTTCCTGGAATTGCTGATCTTTAGAAATATGGTGTATTGACGGACCTTTTTCCAGCAGAATCCTGACTTCGGCAGCAAGCTCTCCAATAATCATCAAACATGCGAAAATAGAGGAACAACATAAGTATCATCTCTAAATATGAAATATATCAATGAATAATAGCAAATTATGATATAAAATAGTGATACAGAATGGACGTATCAACCCCCCCAAGCTTAGACCTCGCTTGTCCCCAAGCAAAAACTAAACTCGGTAAACATGACCACAGGTTTATGGAGTGAAGTGTCGATAAACAAAATACGAACAAGAAGCATCACACTTACCATGGCACAAGTCATAATAGATAGCAACTTCCCTTCATATAACTTGACTTGCAATAAGCAAAGGGAATCACAATAAAGATGCACAAGGTAAATCTTTATTGGTGATGGCAAACCTTTGTTCTTGGTCAGAGAACAATGAACAGATTGTACTTATATTTCGATCGGAGCCTTTTATATCAGAGCTTACAAAGCAAAAAATCACATGCTCAATCACAATAATCTCTTTCAGTCATAGATAGCTTTCAAAGGTATATTCTTTTAGATAAAGACATCATACTAAACAAAGGAAGACAGGAAACATAATTGAATAAATCAACATATGGATGGTTGAAACACAACAACTCAAATGCTTGCTTGAGATAGAGGGAAATAGGTTGACTCAACATAAAAGTAAAATATAGGCCCTTCGCAGAGGGAAGCAGGGATTAAACATGTGCTAGAGCTTTTCATTTGTAAAACAGAGATAAAATTTGTTTTGAGGGGTGGTTGCTTCTGTCAACGACTAGTAACGGAGTTCTTGCCATCTTCCATACTAAACAAGTGAGAGCGGTTCCGAGTTGTTGTAAGAGGCATTTATATGCTCTTTTATAGTTTGGCACTCCTCCCCACTTTTCCTTTCACAAACCATGGCTAACCGATTCCATCGGGTGCCCACCAACTTTCACATACCATGGAGGAGTGCCTTTTTCTTTTCATTTTTTTGTTATAATGGTCTGATCAGCTCCCTTGCAAAATTAGTGACGAGCAGATGAAGCATGCAAGTCGAGGGGTACTCAATTTAGTACGGAAGATAACAAACTCAACCACCATGTCCTCATGAGCTAAAAACAGTGTCACCAAATGAGAAGTATTTGAAGGTTTTTGAAAGGTAGCACATGAAAATTTACTTGGAATGGCTTGAAATACCATGCATAGGAATTTATAGTGGACTCTTTGGAAGTAACTTGGTTTTTGGGAATTGGATGCACGAGAAGTATTCCCTCTGAGTACAGGTTTTTGGCTAGCAAGGCTGGGTAGCAAGCATAAGAGTTGCATGAAACAAACAAACATACATGTGATAGAAAAATATCATGCAAACTTCCTTGTAAGTACAAACGATCTTAACTTGAGAATACTAATGCTTATGAGCCAATCATGAAGGAAAGCTGAAATGATGTATCTACATATATTTCCCTCTTTTCTACTCAAGCCTCAAAGTATTGCTGCTACTGACCATTGCTAAGTTTGCCAAAACCAACTAGATTTACTCATGCTCCAAAAGTGATACCAATACTAATCAACAAAACTAATCATATAAGAAAAATTGCAAACTAAAATAAAGTGTGCGGAAAGTAAATGATAAGACTTCTCATTAATATTTCATAACCGCAACTCACACCAAGGGATACATAGATAACCAACTAAAGGAGAGATACTTACACACTACAAACCATCCTATATGATAACTTCTCTATTCATGATATGACTCTACTTGAAAAGTAAATGGGTGAAAGGTCATGATGTGATACCACATCACTCCCCCAAGCTTGCAACAAGCCAAGGGGTTGCCAATACCAATGACGAATTACTCCTTTGGTGGTGGTGGTGAGTCTTTAATAAGCTCTCAATCAGTTCCTTCAACTCATCAATCTTGTAGGTGAGATTGCGAATCATCTTCGAATTGTGCTCAATAGGGCTCATGAACATGTCGGACTGCGAATCCCAGCTCTTGGAATTATTTCCCCACTCTTCTTTGCGCTTAAAGCTCTCTTTCTCTGCATGGTTAGAACGATCTATATCCCAACTAGAGGGTAATTCTGCTTTAGGCACCCTTTGGAATTGATGTTCATGTATTAGAG
This sequence comes from Dactylis glomerata, assembly GCA_007115705.1. Taxonomy (NCBI): domain Eukaryota; kingdom Viridiplantae; phylum Streptophyta; class Magnoliopsida; order Poales; family Poaceae; genus Dactylis; species Dactylis glomerata. Next base: position 5,768,455 of record QXEO01000220.1, on the reverse strand, counting down.
TATGGAAGGGGTTGTTGCCTGAAGAAGAGGTCCTTGGAGCTAAAGGATGGCGTGGAACACCCCCTCCAGTTCGTATCCGCGCACTCTTCTTGAACTTGTCATGATTTGTCACCACTCCAATGCTTGCAACAATGGTGCTAGGGTATGGACTCTAGTCTTCTTCCATCTCTTCTTCTTCGGCTTCACTCTCAACCTCTTCCTTCAGCTTGGGGTCTTGGCGATCATCTTCTGGAGGCGTCTTCTCCTTGTCGTTGCTTGCGGAGGCCATGGTGCCTCTAAAACTGAGAACAACTACTGACAGAAACAGATCAAAACAAAAACACGACGAGAACACGATATACAGACCTCGGGAAATCCGGGGGGTTATACAGGCCAAAGTTTAACAATGAAACAAAGGCACACGAGGAAACCGGGACGGAAACGAGCTCCAAGGCGAACACACCACAGGGTGGCGCGGCCAGCAGGGGGCCCATGCCACGAGGTGGTGTGGTGCCTCCGGGCTCCGTTTCCAACTTGTTTCCATCTCGTGATTTTTCATATTTAATAAAAACAACAAAAGTATGAGCAGAAAAGTTTAACGCGAAATTTTTCTGACTGGAACTGTTACCTATTCGAAAACGGACTCTGTAGTTTCCTGCATATGTTCTTTGATGAATTCTTCCGGAGTTACCACTTGAATAATATCGATATCTTCATTATAAGAATCTCCAGAAATATAGTGCTTGAGTCTTTGCCCATTCACCACTTGCGTAGTATTATTTTTAAGAGAAGCAATTTTTATTGCACCTGAACGATACACCTCTTCAATAATAAAGGGTCCTTCCCATTTCGAGAGTAATTTTCCTGCAAAAAATCTGAGACGAGACCTATACAATAGAACTTTCTCACCAACATGAAATTCTCTCTTAAGAATTCTCCTATCATGCCATTGCTTGACTTTCTCTTTAAAAAGTCAGGCATTCTCATAAGCTTCACTACTCCACTCATCTAAGGAACTCAAATCAAGCAACCTTTTTCTTACTGGCAAGTTTAAAATCCCTATTAAGCTCTTTCACGGCCCAAAAAGCTTTGTGTTCTAATTCTAAAGGCAAGTGACACGCTTTTCCATAAACCATTTTGTAAAGAGGCATGCCCATGGGGTTCTTATAAGCAGTTCTTTAAGCCCATAAAGCATCGTTCAACTTGCTAGCCTAGTTTTTCCTAGATCTATTAACAGTCTTCTGCAAGATAGACTTGATCTCTCTATTCGATAGCTCGACTTGCCCACTAGTTTGGGGATGATAAGCAGAAGCAATTCTATGATTAACGTCATATCTAGCAAGAGTCTTCCTAAAACCGCCATGAATAAAGTGAGAACCTCCATCAGTCATAAGATATCTAGGCACACCTAACCTAGGAAAAATAACATCCTTAAGCATCTTTAACAAGGTCTCACCATCGGCACTCTTCGTAGGTATAGCTTCTACCCACTTAGTAACATAATCAACAACAACAAGTATATGAGTATAACCTTCTGAAGGAGGAAAAGGACCCATAAAGTCAAATCCCCAACAATCAAATGGTTCAATAACAAGAGAATAATTCATAGGCATTTCATTGCGTCTAGAAATATTGCCAACTCTTTGGCATTCATCACAAGATAAAATAAAGTGTCTAGCATCTTTAAAAAGGGTAGGCCAATAAAAACCTAATTGTAGAACCTTTTGTGCAGTTCTATCTCTAGCATGATGTCCTCCATAAGCACTACCATGACATTTCCTCAATATCTCTTGTTGTTCATATTCTGGAACACATCTTCGCATAATACCATCCACTCCTTCTATATATAAGTGTGGGTCATCCCAAAAATAATGCCTCAAGTCATAAAAGAATTTCCTTTGTTGCTGAGCTATAAAGGTTGGAGACAAATACTTGGAAACAATAAAGTTAGCATAATCAGCATACCAAGGACTCTCTCGCAAGGTTCACATGACACCACTAGTAGAATAGCACCACAACATAAATATATCAAACCATTAAATATTACTCAACATAGTTTCACTACTAACATCTCGACTTCTCCCATGTCCTCAAGAACTAGACGAACTACTCAAATTGATCATATGGATCATGACCAGACGTGAAATAATAGTAAATAACAATCTGAACATAAACCTTAATTCAACGGTTCCACTCAATAGCATCAACTACAAGAGTAATCAACACCGGGAAAGTTTCCCCTAAGAATTGGACAAGGTTCAACCCAAGATGTTACAGCGGGATGGCGTGGTGATGATGGTGATGAAGGTGCTGGTGATGATGGTGATGATGATAATACCGATGAAGCCCAGCTCGATGGCGATGACGATGGCGACGATCTCCCCTCTCCGGGAAGGAATTTCCCCGGCAGATTTCTGCCTACCGGAGAGCTTTCTCTCTCTGTGTATTTTCCGCCCCACAGAGGCGGCAGAGTCTATCTCTGATCCCCCTTGGGTCTTAGGTTTTCGGGGATGACCATATACGTGAGGGGGTGCTGGTAGAGATGGGCCAGGGCGGCCACACCACTGGGTGGCGTGGCCTAGGCCTGGCCCGCGCCACCTGGTGGTGTGGGCCCCTGGCTGCTCACCTCGCCCTCTCCTTCTGGCTACTTTTGTCTTCCGATGAAATATGAATTTCTGGGTATTTTCCTAGAATTGCTGATCTTCAGAAATATGGTGTCTTGACGGTCCTTTTTCCAGCAGAATCCTGACTCCGGCAGCAAGCTCTCCAATAATCATCAGACATGCGAAAAACAGAGGAAACAACATAAGTATCATCTCTAAATATGAAATATATCAATGAATAACAGCAAATTATGATATAAAATAGTGATGCAGAATGGACGTATCACCGCCGCCATTGAAGACGAGTTTCGGGGGACAGAAGTATCTGTTTCGGCATCCTGCCGGGATGGGGAATTGCCCCCGGAGCCATCTCCATCAACTCCACTGCCATCTTCATCGCCGTTGCTGACTCCCATGATTAGGAGGGAGTAGTTCTCCCCCAAGGCTGAGGACTCTACCGGTAGCTATGTGGTTTATATCTCTCTCCCATGGTGTGATCTTTATGTGATCATGAGCTTTGTAATCTAGTTGAATAAGTAGATGGTACACTTCATCTATTATGCTACTCAAGTGATTTTATTAATGTGATCTCCGGAGACACCTTGTCCAATAATGTGAAGGTGACACTGTGCGCATTGTGTGTGGCTCTTAGGTTAAAGATTACAGAAATACTTATCATGAGTTATAATTAGAGTTGGATGTCTCTATGAAATTGTGGTGTTTGTCTGGAACCATCTAGGCCGCTCAAGGTGACAGTGTGGGGTTATCTGGATTGGGGAATGCAAACTTTAAGGAGTGCTTTCATAGCCCCACACAATGAATTGGTGTTTGTTATCCAACCGGAGAGTAGTTCAGGGTAGCATAGTGAAGAAAGATATTTATGTGTTCAATTATGATATCATTGTTGAGAGTGTCCACTAGTGAAAGTATGATCCCGAGGCCTTGTTTCTAAGCATTGAAACACCGTTTACAACCAGTTCTGCTACATGTTTGCTTGCAATCATTTTTATTTCAGATTGCAATTACCACTTATAATCATCCATATTACTTTTTTTTCACTATCTCTTCGCCGAACTAGTGCACCTATTGATGGGTTTCGCAGCATAGTAAATCAAAAAATTTCCTACGGATGCGAACAAGAAAGCAAAGATCTAATCTAGGAGATGTAATCAACGAGAGAGGTAGATGAGATCTTCATACCCTTGAAGAAATCGCACAGCGGAAACGTTCAACAGAACGTGGATGATGTAGTCGTACTAGACGTCTCCTCCCCGCGATCCGATCTGATCCTACGCCGCAAGTGGCGGCGCCTCCGAGAGATGCACACGTATGGTGCAGCGACGTCTCCTCCTTCCTTGGTCCAGCAAGTATGGTGGAGAGATAGATTGGATCTGCAGCACAACGGCGTGGTGCTTATGGTGGAGAGTTTCTGCGGCAGGGCTTCGCCTACGCACAGTCGCGAGAGAGAGAGGTGGAGGGGCAGCAGTTGGCCGGCGGCTAGGGTTGGAGTGGAGGAGGAGGCTGCGCCCCTACCCTCCTTATATAGGGGGCTGGCCGGCCCCCTTGACCCCTCCTCCAAGCCCTAGGGTGGCAGCCCAAGAGGGAAGAGTGGGGGGCAAGTCTTCCCCCCCTCTTCTGGAAGGTTCCCTTAGGGTTTCCCCTAAGGGCTGGCCGGCTGGGCCTTAGGGGACTTGTGCGCCTGGCCCAAAGTGGCCAGGACACTTCCCCTTAGGCCCACATAGGCCTCCGACAAGTGGGCCCACGTTGGTCCCACTCTGGAACCTTCTAGAACCTTCCAGTACAATACCAATAAACTCCGAAACGATTCCGGAATCCAAAAACTGCTTTCCTTTATATGAATCTTATTCTCTGGACCATTCCGGAACCTCTCGTGATGTCCTGTATCTCATCCGAGACTCCAACCAAAAACTCACAAACCAATTATCCATTCTATCCTAGCGTCGATGCACGTTAAGTGTGTGTGACCCTACGGGTTCGAGAATATGCAGACATGATCTTCTATCAATAATCAACAGCGGGATCTGGAAACCCATATTGACTCCCACATATTCATCGATGATCATATCGGATGAACCACGATGCCAGGATTCAATTAATCCCGTATATGTATTCCCTTCATCACGCGATATTTTACTTGCCCGAGATTCGATCGTCGGTATCGCCATACCTAGTTTAATCTCGTTCACAGCAAGTACTTTACTCGTTCCGTAATCCGATATCACTTTGTGATTAACTCCTTAACCACGTGCTTGCAAGCGGTGTTGATATCGATTACCGAGTGGGCCCGAAGTATATCTCTCCGACTCGGGAGGGACAAATTCCATCTCGATACATACAACCCAACAAGTACTTTCCGATCACCTGAGAGACACCTTTATGATCACCCTCACATAGGATGACGTTTGATGACCTCAAAGCTTTCTTCCGATACCAGGGAGTTGTATTATCTCATGGTCTAAGGAATACAATACTTGACATAGGAAAAAGCTTCGCAAAGATGAACACGATGACACGATCTAATTGCTCTGCTTTATTTGGGTCTGTCCATCACATCATTCTCCTAATGACATGATCTCATTATTAATTGACAACTCATGTCTATGGTTAGGAAACCTTAACCATCATTAATCAATGAGCTAGTCCATAGAGGCGTACTAGGGACACGGTGTTGTTCATAAACCACACAAGTATTAAAGTTTCCGCTTAATACAATTCTAGCATGGAATATAAACATTATCATGAACAAGAATTATAATAATAACATCTTTATTATTGCCTCTAGGGCATAATTCCAATAGTCTCCCACTTGCACTAGAGTCAATAATCTAGTTTACATCTGGTAACAATCTAACACCCATGGCATTAAGGTGCTGATCATGTTTTGCTAGTGGAAGAGGTTTAGTCAACGGATCTGCGACATTCAGATCCGTATGTACTTTGCTAATCTTCAGATCTCCATCTGATATATAATCTCGAATTATATGGAAACGGCGGTTGATGTGCTTGGTCTTTGGATGATATCTTGGTTCCTTAGCCAGTGCTATGGCGCCAGTGTTGTCGCACAATATCTCCAGTGGGTCCAAGGCATTTGGAACCACACCAAGCTCAGTGATGAAGTTCCTGATCCAAACTCCTTCACTTGATGCTTCCAAAGCAGCCATGTATTCCGCTTCTGTTGTAGATCCCGCGATCACGCTTTGCTTGCAGCTTCTCCAGCTCACAGCTCCACCATTCAAAATATAAACGTATCCTGTCTGAGATTTAGAATCATCTGGGTCGGTGTCAAAGCTAGCGTCGACGTAACCTTTTACGACGAGCTCCTCATCACCTCCATAGACTAAGAACATTTCTTTAGTCCTATTTAAATACTTTAGGATGTTCTTTACGGCTGTCCAGTGTTCCACTCCTGGATCACTTTGGTATCTGCTCGTCAAACTAAGAGCATTGGACACATCCGGTCTAGTACACAGCATGGCATACATGATAGAACCTATGGCCGAGGCATATGGCACTTTGCTCATAGTATCTCTATCTTTTACCGTAGCTGGACACTGAGCCTTGCTCAATATCTTACCTGACAACATGGGCAATGAACCTTTCTTTGCTTTATCCATTTTGAACCTTTTCAGAACTTTGTCCAGGTATGTACTTTGGCTTAAAGCTATTAGGCGTCTTTCTCTATCTCTATAGATTTTGATGCCTAATATATAAGCAGCTTCTCCTAGATCTTTCATTGAAAAACATTTATTCAAATAACTCTTCACATCGTTAAGCATGCCGATGTCATTTCCAATAATCAATATGTCATCCACATATAGTACTAAAAATGTCACCGAGCTCCCACTCACTTTCTTGTAGATACAAGCTTCGTAGCAATTTGGAACAAATCCAAAACTCTTGACCACTTGATCAAAACGAAGGTTCCAACTCTGAGATGCTTGCTTCAGTCCATAAATGGAACGCTGAAGTTTGCACACCTTATTAGCATCCTTAGGATCGACAAAACCTTCGGGCTGCATCATATACAACTCTTCATCAATGTTGCCATTGAGGAACGCAGTCTTGACATCCATCTGCCATATTTCATAATCATGAAACGCAGCAATTGTTAATAAAATCTGAATGGACTTAAACATCGCTACGGGAGAGAAAGTCTCATCGTAGTCAACACCTTGAACTTGCCGAAAACCTTTTGCGACAAGCCGAGCTTTATAGACAGTAACATTACCATCCGCGTCCGTTTTCTTCTTGAAAATCCATTTGCACTCAACGGCCTTACGGTCGCTAGGAGGGTCCACCAAAGTCCATACTTGGTTTTCCCTCATGGATCCCAATTCGGATTTCATGGCCTCTAGCCATTTCTCAGAGTCTGGGCTCATCATTGCTTCCTCATAGTTCGCAGGTTCACTATTGTCTAACAACAAGACGGTTAAGACAGCGTTGCCGTACCATTCAGGAGTGGCACGTGACCTTGTCGACCTGCGAAGTTCAGTAGTAGCATTGTTCGAAGTTTCATGATCCTCATCATTAGCTTCCTCTCTTGTTGGTGCAGACGGCACCGGAACAACTTCAGGTGCTGCGCTACTCTCCAACTCGAGAGAAGGTTCAATAACCTCGTCTAGCTCTACCTTCCTCCCACTCACTTCTTTTGAGAGAAACTCCTTCTCAAGAAAGGATCCGTTCTTAGCAACAAAGACTTTGCCTTCGGATCTGTGGTAGAAGGTATACCCAATCGTTTCTTTAGGGTATCCTATGAAGACGCATTTCTCCGCTTTGGGTTCGAGCTTGTCCGGCATCAACTTCTTGACATAAGCTTCGCATCCCCAAACTTTAAGAAACGACAACTTAGGTTTAGCACCAAACCATAGTTCATATGGTGTCGTCTCAACGGATTTAGATGGTGCCCTATTTAAAGTGAATGCAGCGGTTTCTAATGCATAACCCCAAAATGATAACGACAAATCTGTAAGAGACATCATCGATCGCACCATATCTAATAGAGTTCGATTCCGGCGTTCAGACACACCATTGCGTTGTGGTGTTCCGGGTGGCGTGAGTTGCGAAACGATTCCGCTTGCTTTAAGATGCGTGAGAAAATCATAACTCAAATACTCACCTCCACGATCAGATCGCAGAAATTTAATTTTCCTGTTACGATGGTTTTCCACTTCATTCTGAAATTCTTTGAACTTTTAAAACGTTTCAGATTTATGTTTCATTAACTAGATATACCCATATCTACTTAAGTCATCAGTAAAAGTGAGAAAATAGCGATATCCACCGCGCGTCGAAACACTCATTGGTCCGCACATATCGGTATGTATGATTTCCAATAAGTCCGTTGCTCGCTCCATTATACCGGAGAACGGGGTTTTGATCATCTTGCCCATGAGGCACGGCTCGCACGTGTCAAATGATTCAAAATCAAGAGACTCCAAAAGTCCATCAGAATGGAGTTTCTTCATGCGTTTTACACCAATATGACCTAGACGGCAGTGCCACAAATAAGTTGGATTATCACTATCTACTTTGCATCTTTTAGCCTCAATGTTATGGATGTGCATTTCATTGCTTTCGAGATTCAGAAGAAATAAACCATTCACAACAGGTGCATGACCATAAAAGATGTTATTCATATAAATAGAACAACCATTATTCTCAGATTTAAATGAATAACCGTCTTGCAATAAACACGATCCAGATATAATGTTCATGCTCAACGCAGGCACATAATAACATTTATTAAGGTTTAAAACTAATCCCGAAGGTAAAACTAAGGAGAGCGTGCTGACGGCCATCACATCAACTTTTGGTCCATTGCCAACGCGCATCGTCACCTCATCCCTTGCTAGCCGCCGTCTATTCCGTAGCTCCTGTTTCGAGTTACAAATATTAGCAACTGAACCAGTATCATATACCCAGGCACTACAACGAGCGCTAGTAAGGTAAACATCAATAACACGTATATCAAATATACCTTTAATGGTGCCAGCCTTCTTGTCCGCTAAGTACTTCGGACAGTTGCGCTTCCAGTGACCCTTGTCCTTGCAATAGAAGCACCCAGTGTCCGGCTTAGGTCCAGACTTGAGCTTCTTCTTAGCAGGGGCAACGCGCTTGCCGCTGCCTTTCTTGAAGGATCCCTTTGCACCCTTAGCTTTCTTAAAGCTAGTGGTCTTGTTGACCATCAACACATGATTGTCTTTCTTGATATCCACCTCCGCAGCTTTAAGCTTTGCGAAGAGCTCAGTGATCGTATCAGTGGAACCAATTTGATTGTGAGTAACTACAAAACCTTTGTAGCTAGGAGGGAGTGATTGCAGAACTCTGTCAATCTTGAGCTCTTCCGGAATCTTGCAGTCCAGTTGCTCAAGACGTTGAGTGTAGCCCGACATCTTAATGGCGTGCTCACTAGCGGAACTCCCTTCCTCCATCTTGCAGTTAAATAACTTCTCAGAGATCTCATATCTCTCAGAACGGGCTTGAGTCTGAAACATGGTTTTCAGTTCCTCAAGAATCTCATAAGGCCCACGGTACTTCTCAAAACGATTTTGAAGTTCCAATTCCATAGAAAACAGCATGGTACTCATAATCGCATCACAATCATCTCTGCGAGCATTGAAGTCAGCAAGTTCTTCAGTTTTCGCTGTTGCAGCAGGGGTGTCACCTAACGCTTCCTCAAGTACATAGGCTTTTTGTCCGCCAGCGAGAATGATTCTCAAATTGCGGAACCAGTTGGTGAAGTTAGACCCATTGTTCTTAAGCTTTTCTTTCTCAGCAAACACGTTGAAGTTGAAGTTGGACTTAGCCATTTGATCTACAACATTGCAAGTACAATTTAGACTATGTTCATGATAACTAGTTCAACTTAATCAAATTACTAGATGAACTCCCACTAAATTTAACATCCCTCAAGTTGTTTAGTGAACACGATCCAAATTCACCACACCTAATCCGATCTTCACGAGAAGAGATGTGGTTTCAATGGTGGACAACTAAGTGTCGATCATATCATTCATATGACTCATGTTTAACCTTTCGGTTCGTGTGTTCCGAGGCCATGTCTGTACATGCTAGGCTCGTCAAGTCAAACCCAAGTATTTCCGCGTGTGCAAAACTGGCTTGCACCCGTTGTATGTGAACGTAGAGTTTATAGCACCCGATCATCACGAGATGCTTGAAAACGACAAACTTTCGCAACAGCGTATACGAGGGGAGAACACAATTTTATCTCGATCTTTAAGTGAGGAATCATCTTATAATGCTACCGTCGCGATCTAAGCATAATAAGATACATAAAAGGATAAACATCACATGCATATAATTTTATGTGACATGGTATAGCCAATCTCTGCGCAATGATCTCCATCTTGTGCGCGCCGGCATGATCTCCATCACTCCACCATGATTGCCTCCACCACGAATAGCAACTACAACTATTGCTAACTACTTAGCGATAAAGTAAAGCTATTACATGGCGTATAAGAAGTTGACACGCAGGTCATACACAATTATAAAGGCAACCATATGGCTCCTGCCGGTTGTGAACTCATCGACATGCAAGTCGTGAAAGATTACAAAACATGATCATTGCATGCATCACATATATCACATCACATCTTGCGGCCATACCATATCACAAAACACTCCCTGCAAAAACAAGTTAGACGCCTCTACTTTGTTGTTGCATGTTTTACGTGGCTTATGGGAGTTACAAGTTAAGAACGATTCTTACCTACGGAAAGCCACAACGGTGATATTATGGTTGCTAACATCCGTTGTAAATCTCATGACTACTATAGTGAGAGAAACTGGCATCCACCAGCCGCATGTGTGGAACAAGCCACACGTCAAGTGCGGAGCCGGTCTCGCGAACGAGGTCGCGTAAAGTTGGCCTGGACCGCTTCGATCTCACTATGCCGCACCATAAGAAATACAAAACAAAGAGGTTTGCAACAGAAAACATCAACGCCCGCAACAAGCATGTTGCGTTCTACTCGTGAAACACATCTACGCATAGATCTAGCTCTGATACCACTGATGGGTTTCGCAGCATAGTAAATCAAAAAAATTCCTACGGATGCGAACAAGAAAGCCAAGATCTAATCTAGGAGATGTAATCAACAAGAGAGGTAGATGAGATCTTCATACCCTTGAAGAAATCGCACAGCGGAAATGTTCAACAGAACGTGGATGATGTAGTCGTACTAGACGTCTCCTCCCCGCGATCCGATCCGATCCTACGCCGCAAGTGGCGGCGCCTCCGAGAGATGCACACGTACGGTGCAGCGACGTCTCCTCCTTCCTTGGTCCAGCAAGTATGGTGGAGAGATAGATTGGATCTGCAGCACAACGGCGTGGTGCTTATGGTGGAGAGTTTCTGCGGCAGGGCTTCGCCTACGCACAGTCGCGAGAGAGAGAGGTGGAGGGGCAGCAGTTGGCCGGCGGCTAGGGTTGGAGTGGAGGAGGAGGCTGCGCCCCTACCCTCCTTATATAGGGGGCTGGCCGGCCCCCTTGACCCCTCCTCCAAGCCCTAGGGCGGCGGCCCAAGAGGGAAGAGTGGGGGGCAAGTCTTCCCCCCTCTTCTGGAAGGTTCCCTTAGGGTTTCCCCTAAGGGCTGGCCGGCTGGGCCTTAGGAGGCTTGTGTGCCTGGCCCAAAGTGGCCAGGACACTTCCCCTTAGGCCCACATAGGCCTCCGACAAGTGGGCCCACGTTGGTCCCACTCTGGAACCTTCTAGAACCTTCCGGTACAATACCGATAAACTCTGAAACGATTCCGGAATCCAAAAACTGCTTTCCTTTATATGAATCTTATTCTCCGGACCATTCTGGAACCTCTCGTGATGTCCTGGATCTCATCCGAGACTCCAACCAAAAACTCACAAACCAATTATCCATTCTATCCTAGCGTCGATGCACGTTAAGTGTGTGGCCCTACGGGTTCGAGAATATGCAGACATGATCTTCTATCAATAATCAACAGCAGGATCTGGAAACCCATATTGACTCCCACATATTCATCGATGATCATATCGGATGAACCACGATGCCAGGATTCAATTAATCCCGTATATGTATTCCCTTCGTCACGCGATATTTTACTTGCCCAAGATTCGATCGTCGGTATCGCCATACCTAGTTCAATCTCGTTCACAGCATGTACTTTACTCGTTCCGTAATCCGATATCACTTTGTGATTAACTCCTTAACCACGTGCTTGCAAGCGGTGTTGATATCGATTACCGAGTGGGCCCGAAGTATATCTCTCCGACTCGGGAGGGACAAATTCCATCTCGATACATACAACCCAACAAGTACTTTCCGATCACCTGAGAGACACCTTTATGATCACCCTCACATAGGATGACGTTTGATGACCTCAAAGCTTTCTTCCGATACCAGGGAGTTGTATTATCTCATGGTCTAAGGAATACAATACTTGACATAGGAAAAAGCTTCGCAAAGATGAACACGATGACACGATCTAATTGCTCTGCTTTATTTGGGTCTGTCCATCACATCATTCTCCTAATGACATGATCTCATTATTAATTGACAACTCATGTCTATGGTTAGGAAACCTTAACCATCATTAATCAATGAGCTAGTCCATAGAGGCGTACTAGGGACACGGTGTTGTTCATAAACCACACAAGTATTAAAGTTTCCGCTTAATACAATTCTAGCATGGAATATAAACATTATCATGAACAAGAATTATAATAATAACATCTTTATTATTGCCTCTAGGGCATAATTCCAACACCTATACACCTGACAAGTGTATTGGGTGTGTTGGGGACACAAGAGACTTCTTGTATCTTAATTGCAGGGTTGCTTGAGAGGGATATCTTTGACCTCTTCCTTCCTGAGTTTGATAAACCTTGGATGATTCACTTAAGGGAAACTTGCTGCTATTCTACAAACCTCTGCACTTGGAGGCCCAACACTGTCTACAAGAATAGAAGCGTGCGTAGACATCAAGCTCTTTTCTGGCGCCATTGCCGGGGAGGTAAGGTAAAAGGTACTCACATCCTGTTGCTACTAAGCTATCTTCTAGTACTGTTTCTAGTGTGTGAGTGCTCAAAGTTATTTCGTTTAGATTCTGCAATTATATCTTTTTGTTTCTTGTTTTTATTTTCACTAGTTAGGCTTAATGGAAAACAACAACAAAATTAGAGAGCTTTATAGTATTCATCCTGAGTTAGGACATGAGGTGTTTGAAGAGAAAACTAAAAAACCTATGGAACTTTATTTGCATGCTAATAGCGATGTCATTAGTATGAATTCTTTGAACACCATTATTGCTAATGCTATGGAAAAGTCTAAGCTTGGGGAAGCTAGTTTTTATGATCTTTTTAGTTCCCCAGCTTTAGAGGAGAAAATTTGCTCTAATGATACTTTATCTCCCATATGTGATAATTCTAATGATGCTTGTGATCCACATACTGAAAGTATCCCTTTTAAAATACCTATGAAAATTGTTGAACGTGTTTTGAATAAATGCTATTTTGGAGATGGAACTGTCCATCCTGGTGATCATTTACTCTTTATACATGAATTATGTGAGTTGTTCAAGTGTGCAGGTATTTCAATGGATCAAGTTAAGAGGAAGCTACTCTCTTTATCACTGAAGGGCAGAGCTGCGGAATGGTATAAGACGCTGAAGAATGGCTGATCTATTGGCTGGGAGGAAATTGTACCTCTCTTCTATTCTAAATTCTATCCTCGTAGTGAGATTCATAAAGATAGGAATTATATTTATAATTTTCATCCTCATGATGGAGAAAGTATTGCCCAAGCATGGGGGAGATTGAAGTCACTAATGCTCAAATGTCCCATGCATGAGCTCCCAGTAATATTGTTATTAATAATTTTTATGCAAGGCTTTCAGGACATTACAAGGACTATCTAGATGCCTGTTTAGAGGGGTCTTTCACAAGCAAGGAGGTTGAAGCCAAGTGGGAGCTGCTTGAAACAATTCAAAGCAATACCGAAGATTGGGATTGTGATAAAGGTAAAGAATCAGGTATAAACTATGAGTATGATTGCATTAAGTCTTTTGCTGAAACTGCTGATTTTCAAGAGCTTAGTGCTAAATATGGTCTTGATCCTCAAATTATTGTTGATTACTATAAAGCGTTTGCTTCTCATATTAATGTTCCTAAAGAAAATTGGGACATGTATCATGAACCTTTTAAAGACACCTGCATGAAAGATGAAATTGTTATTAATGATTGCAATAAACATTCTCAAATTTCTAAAAGTACTATTTCTTATAAGCATGTTAATTTTTGTGGAGCACTTAGACCTTGTGAAAAGAATCAAATCAAAGAAGATTATTGTATCCATCACAGGAATGAAAAAACTAGAACGTGGGGCAAGGCTCTAAATGATCTTGGTGAAAAAATTTGTGCCCTCTATCCTTTTATTTGTGAACTTTCCTATAAAGTGGGTTATTTCAATTTTCAATGCTCAGGCTATGATAATAGCCTTTCTAATCCAATGAGTACTGCAAGTTTTTATTAATGAAAAGGAGGAATCCTCCAAAGTTTCTTCTATTGTTTCTGACAATAAACCAGGGTATGTGGAGAAGCTTCCTTTCAAGCCTCTCCCTCTTAAAGAGGGGAAGAAGAAGAAGAAGAGGAGGAGTAAAAGGAGAGAGGAAACGGTATTTCCCCTAAGCATGTTGCTCCTATTATAGTTTTTGCTGATGAGTCTGAACTCGATGATGATCCTATGCCTGTTACCTATAGTAGTGATCATGATTGGGAAAAGCACACTACTTTTGATATTGAAAATCTCTTGGGTACCAATTCTGAAAATGATGATATTAATAATTGCTGTACTATTAGTACTATCCATGCTCCTTCCAATGATGATATATTTACAAATGAACACACTTTGGAAGATAGCTATTCTATTGCTTATGATGATACTATACCTCCAATATATGATGATTACAATGATGAATATGATATTTTTAGTCCACCTACTATTGAGGAGAAAATTAATTATGATTACAATATGCCTCCTATATTTGAAGATTATGGTGATGAGAATAATAATGATAGCTATTTTGTTGAATTTGCTCCCACTATAATTAATAAGAATGACTATGTTTATGTGGAGAGTATTAATTCTTTTATGCATGTGGCTCATGATAAGAATGTTTTAGGTGATAGTTAGATTGTTAATTTTATTCATGATGCTACTGAAAGTTATTATGAGAGAGGGAAACATGGTTTTATGCATCTCAACAATATTAAGTTTCCCCGCTTTATGTTGAAAATCTTGAAGTTGCACTTGTTTTGCTTTCCTATGCTTATTGCTTTGTGCTTTCATGACTTGTTTCTTTACAAGATTCTTTTTCGTAGGAAGTGGTTTAGACTTAAAATTGTTTCGTATTTGCTTTTTGATGCTCTCTTTTGCTTCAACTCTTACTTCTTACGTGAGCATCTTTTAAAATCACGATGCCTATCTTAATGGCTATAAAGAAAGAGCTTTTGGGAGACAACCCATTATATTTTTGCTTTCAGTTTATTTTTGTTTCTTTGAGTCTTGGAAGTTGTTACCTCTGTTGTAACCTCTCCTTATCCTTTTTATTTCATTTTTGTGCCAAGAATAGCCTCTAATGGGGAGAAAGTAAGATTTGGGGAAGTTGCTGTCCAGAAACAGATTTCTGTGCTTCACCATAAAAAATCTCAAAATAGTATTTTGATCTACAATTGTTTGTGCGCATGCCCCAGGTTATTATCTAACTTCCATTAGTTTTGCACTTTTCGATTTGAGCAACAGAAGATTTTCGAAAAAATCGATCTTTACCTGCTGTTCTGTTTTGACAGATTTCTGCCACTATTTGCATTTGCCTCTTGATCTCTTTCTTTTTTAGTTCTTTTGTTCAGAAGAGATTTTATAAGAAGTTGCTACAGTAGCTAATGTTTTAATAGATGTTGTACTTGAGTTGAAACTGAACCAAAAGTGGATCAACTATCTCGCATACACTAACGTTGCTAATGAGAATTGTGTGAAGTTTTGTATGAAGGAAGTTTTCAAGTGTAGGGAAAGGAGAATGATGTGATAAGATGAAGGATGGACAAAAGCTCAAGCTTGGGGATGCCCATGTCACCCCAAGAAATATCCAAGAAGTACAAGCGTCAAATCTTGGGGATGCCCAAGGCACCCCCTTCTCCATCAACAAAAATATCAGGTCATCTTTCAAGACACTATATTTTTAATGCTTCATATGCTATGTGTTGTTCTTGGAGCGTCTTTATTTTTGTTTTTTGTTTTCTTTTGTTTTGTTTGCTGTAATAAATGGTTGGATCCCAGCATATTTCTTTTGGAGAAGACACACTTCGTTTTCATTGCCTAGAACACTCTAGTTTTCACTCTTATTGTTCTGCGAGTGTTCTCTTTTGCTAGTACTGCATTTAGCTTTTGTTTTTCACCCTTATTTTTGTTCAAAACTTGTTAGTTCTTTTTAGTTTGGTGTGTTTAGCCCTCTGGTCTTTGTTGATTTTTATCTTTGAGAGTTGTTTCAAATAAGTTGATTGGTGTTGGAGAAGAGTAAAATATTTCATGCTTATAGTGGTGCAAAAGGAAACTTGTTTAGACCGTGGCTTAGACTTTAGAATGTCATGCTAGATATTATTTTGATTATATGCTTAGTAGTTATTGTTGTAGCACGACTTGTCTCAAATAACTGAGAGTGCTTAATGTGCCATTGAAAGAATCATGTGTTGTTTTTATCATACAAAAGCATAATATTGTGGTATTCTCCTTTGATGCTTTATTTAGGTTGACTTGGCGCATGCTTACACTATGTTATGACTATGAACCAGTCACCTCAAGCCTCTATGATCATTTAGTTTTTGACTTGTAATATCACTTTATGCTTTGATTAATAATGTTTTGTCGCTATGCATGATTATGGACGTTATTGCTCTCTTTGTTAGTCGCTCCCAGTCTCTTGCTAGCCTTCAACTATATTGAGTATGAGCTCTACTCGTGCATCCAACTCCCAAAAACCAAAGTTTGCCAATGTGTCCACCATATCTACCTATTAGCATTTTTGCTATTCCAAGTATATTCATCATGCTTTTATCTATCTTCCAAATTAAATTTTTTGTTATGAGAAAATTAGTTAGTAAAGCTCTCACGAACTTGATGGCACATTTTACTTTCTTGCACCTAATAAACTTGACCATTGTGATTCTCTTATGAAGCTTATATGCTTGCAAATTGTGAGTTGAGAATTAGCACAACCATGCTTTCATGGGGCACGTTTTCAACAGTGCACTTATTCCTATTTAGTTGATATCATGATCTTTTGTTTATGGATGCCTAGCAGTGTGAAATAAGTTGGAAACTTGTGAGCTCATGGAGTTTGTATATGTGTTAGAGAAATGCCTGGGCCGCTAATCTAAACCATGCATCATTCATGGTGGAAATTTACAGCATAACCATAGTGGACATTCGACGACGCATCTCATAATAAAAAGCTATACCCAATGGTAAATAAAAGAGATGTCGAGGTGTTCATTGTCTGTTTGTCTTGTCATTTTGATATGGGAAAGCTTCCATATCATCGGGCAGGAGGTACCCCGTTAGCGTTCTCGATGATACATCTATGCTTACAATGACAAGAACTTACTTGGGACCTAAGTCGAGTAGCATGCAGTTTAGGTACTCGTATTCAAGGGACATAAGATTTTCAACTTGCGGTTTGTCAAGCATATAACTCATATTTGTTCTCACATTAACTTTAACCATTCAAGATGCTTATGATAGGGGTAATGAGAGCTCAAAGCTAATGAGTACCATAATTTTTGGAAGCTTTATAAAACTTGTCAATCCATGCTTCCCTCTGCGAATGGCCTTTCTTTTACTTTTATGTTGAGTCTTCATCTTCTATACTTATGCACCAATTAAGAGAGCATAGTTGTCATTCTGAGTATAATGTGCATAGTCCCAAAATTTATTATTGATTGATTCATGATTATGGTATTGCTTGTTCTCAAATTATTTGTATCTAGTCACCCTTTGAACATTGAAGGTGTCCTATGCATTTATGTTTTGCTATTCCATGAAGGACAAACTGAATACCACTTTGCTATGTTTTCTCTATGCTCAAAACAAACAAATAACTTTCAATGCATTATTATTCATGATCTTTTGTTTGTGTTGCTTTTCATGTTGTAACATGGCTGCTAAGTTCTATTGTTAGAATTATATCTTTTATGCCCATGTTTAGAGTACTTTGATCTCAGCTTGCAATGCTTTACAATAACTTGATCAAGATTGTGTTAGCTGCATGTCACCTCAAAAATTATTTTTGTTATCACTTACCTACTCGAGGACGAGCAGGAGTTAAGCTTGGGGATGCTGATACGTTGCAAATGTATCTATAATTTTTGATGCTCCATGCTTGTTTTACACCAATTGCTTTATGTTTTGTTTACACTTCGTGGCATTTTTATGCATTTTCTAGAACTAACCTATTAATAAGATGCCACAGTGCCAGTTCCTGTTTTTTGCTGTTTTTGTATTTCAGAGAAGTTATACAGGAAATATTCTCGGAATTGGACGAAACGAAGCCTGAAGTTCCTATTTTGCTATCACGAAGACGGAGTCCAAAGGGGAGACGAAGAAGAGCCGGGAGGCGGCCACACCATAGGGTGGCGCGGTCCCACCTTTGGCCGCGCCACCACATGGTGTGGGCCCCTTGGGCGCCCTCTAACCTCGCCCTTCCGCCTATATATTGCCTCCATGCAAAAACCCTGAATCAATCGGCCTCCATCCATGAAAAGTTCTGCAGCACCGCCGCCATCGAAGACGAGTTTCGGAGGACAGAAGTCTCTGTTCTGGCACCCTGCCGGGATGGGGAATTGCCCCCGGAGCTATCTCCATTGACTCCACCGCCATCTTTATCGCCGTTGCTGACTCCCATGATGAGGAGGGAGTAGTTCTCCCCCGAGGCTGAGGGCTCTACCGGTAGTTATGTGGTTTAGCTCTCTCTCCCATGGTGTGATCTTTATGTGATCATGAGCTTTGTAATATAATTGAATAAGTAGATGTTACTCTTCATCTATTATGCTACTCAAGTGCTTTTATTAATGTGATCTCCGGAGACACCTTGTCCCACGATGTGAAGGTGACAGTGTGTGCATTGTGTGTGGCTCTTAGGCTAAAGATTACAAAAATACTTATCATGAGTTATAATTTGAGTTGGATGTCTCTATGAAATTGTGGTGTTTGTCTGGAACCATCTAGGCCGCTCAAGGTGATAGTGTCGGGTTATCTATATTGGGGCATGCGAACTTTAAGGAGTGATTTCATAGCCCTACGCAATGAATTGGTGTTCGTTATCCAACCGGAGAGTAGTTCAGGGTAGCATAGTGAAGAAAGATATTTATGTGTTCAATTATGATATCATTGTTGAGAGTGTCCACTAGTGAAAGTATGATCCCTAGGCCTTGTTTCTAAGCATTGAAACACCGTTTACAACCAGTTCTGCTACATGTTTGCTTGCAACCATTTTTATTTCAGATTGCAATTACCACTTTTAATCATCCATATTACTTGTATTTCACTATCTCTTCACCGAACTAGTGCACATATACACCTGACAAGTGTGTTGGGTGTGTTGGGGACGCAAGAGACTTCTTGTATCTTAATTGCAGGGTTGCTTGAGAGGGATATCTTTGACCTCTTTCTCCCTGAGTTCGATAAACCTTGGGTAATTCACTTAAGGGAAACTTGCTGCTGTTCTACAAACCTCTGCACTTGGAGGCCCAACACTGTCTACAAGAATAGAAGCGTGCGTAGACATCAGGGACGTGGAGCGGGAGGCGCCGGCATGCGTGGGGGACGTAGAGCGGGTGCGCCCAACCAGCAACGATCGTGCGCGTCTGCGCAACGAGGACTGCGCCTGGCCGCTAGCAGGCACGCGCGACGAGGAGGGCGCCAGGTGCTGATCAGGCGAATCAGCATGGGGATCATCGCACGGGCGATCCAAGGAAGAATCAGCATCGGATCGATCAGCGGCTTTGTCTTGTTCGGTTTGATCTTGAGCAGAATCATTTCTGGCCATTTCATCACCATTTTCGATGCCATTTTCGACAGTAGTTTCATCATCGGAAGGAGTATTATCTGCGAGAGAAATATCTGTAGTATTCTCAGCATGATTAGTAGCAACATGCAATATTGGTATAGTCATAGGATCATCAATTTGTGCATCCCCAACATGTGATGTTATAGGATCAGATGGCAAAAGAAGAAACTCTTTGCGCAGAATGGATCCAGCATTAGCATGAGGGGAAGCAAATGGAAAGACGTTTTCATCAAAGACAACGTCACGAGAAATATAAACACGTCCAGCTTTCACATCAAGACATTTTACTCCTTTGTGGCGAGGACTGTAGCCAAGAAAAACACATTATTTAGATCGAAAGGCATGTTTGCGTTTGTTGTATGGGCGAAGATCAGGCCAACAAGTACAGCCAAAAATACGAAGAGACTCATAGTTAGGCTTGACTTGTAGGAGTTTTTCCACAGGAGTAGCAAAATCAATAACCTTGATGGGGAGCATATTTATGAGACATGTGGTTGTAAGAAAGGCTTCGTCCTAGAATTTTAGTGGCATTGAAGCATGTGCAAGCAAGGAGATACCAACTGCTACAATATGGCGATGTTTGCGTTCAGTGATACGTCCATTTTGCATCACTATTTTATATCATAATTTGCTGTTATTCATTGATATATTTCATATTTAGAGGTGATACTTATGTTGTTTCCTCTGTTTTCACATGTTTGTTGATTATTGGAGAGCTTGCTGCCAGAGTCAGGATTCTGCTGGAAAAAGGACCGTCATGACACCATATTTCTAAAGATCATCAATTCCAGGAAAATCCCAAGAAATTCATATTTCATCGGAAGACGGAAGTAGCCAGAAGGAGAGGGCGAGGTGAGCAGCCAGGGGCCCACACCACCAGTTGGCGTGGGCCAGCCCTAGGCCGCGCCACCCGGTGGTGTGGCCGCCCTGGCCCATCTCTGCCAGCACCCCCTCACGTATATCATCTCCCCGAAAAACCTAAGACCAGGGGGATCAGAGATAGACTCCGCCGCCTCTGCGGAGCGGAAAACACACAGAGAGAGAAAGCTCACCGGCACGCAGAAATCTGTCAGGGAAATTCCTTCCCGGAGAGGGGAGATCATTGCCATCGTCATCGCCATCGAGCTGGGCATCACCGAGATCATCATCTTCATCACCATCATCACTAGCACCTTCATCACCATCATCACTAGCACCTTCATCACCACCATCACCACGCCATCCCGCTGTAACATCTTGGGGTGAATCTTGTCCAATTCTTAGGGGAAACTTTCCCGGTGTTGATTACTCTTGTAGTTGATGCTATTGAGTGGAACCGTTGAATTAAGGTTTATGTTTAGATTGTTATTTACCATTATTTCACCTCTGGTCATGATCCATATGATGTCTTGTGAGTAGTTGTTCTTGAGGACATGGGAGAAGTCAAGATGTTAGTAGTGGAACTATGTTGAGTAATATTTAATGGTTTGATATTTATATGTTGTGGTGCTATTTTACTAGTGGTATCATGTGAACGTTCACTATATGATACTTCACCTTTATGGGCCTAGTGCAATGAATTGTGTATTTGGCTACTAATCGTGGGTTTGCCGGAGCAACAGAAACCTAAATCCCCGTTAGGAAACCATTGCACCAGGGAGTGTAGGATCTCAGAGTTTAAGGCTGTGGTTAGATTTATCTTAATTACTTTCTTGTAGTTGAGGATGCTTGCAAGGGGTATAATCACAAGTGTGTATTAGTCCGAGTTGGGGTAGTGCACTAGCATAGGTTCACCCCCATAACACTTATCAAACCAATGAAGATTACTTAGCTACATGAAGCGAAAGCACTCGACAGAAACTCCCATGTGTCCTAAAAAATGTTTGGTCATCATAAGTAACACAACCGGCTTGTCCTTTGCTCTAGAAAGGATTGGGCCACTTGCAGCAATTATTATTATTGTCTTTTATTTACTCGTACTTTATTTACTTGCATTACCAAATACCCCTGAAAACCCGTTTGCTAGTATTTACAGTGAATCCTTGATCAAAACTGCTTGTCAACACCTTCTGCTCCTCGTTGGGTTCGACACTCTTATTTATCAAAAGTACTACGATACACCCCCTATACTTGTGGGTCATCAAGACTATTTTCTGGCACCGTTGCTGGGAAGTGAAGCGCTATTGAAGAGTGGAATTGGTAAAGGTAACTTTCGCTGTGAGTATTGTTTTTATTTCTGTCTTTTATTTTATTTTATTATGGAGAAGTCTCCATTTGGTTCCCTATTTGGGAATACTACTACCGTTGTTACGGTAGTGGATGAATCACCGCCTGCTCAATTGGATCCTTTTAAAATACCTATGAAAATTGTTGAACATGTTATGAATAACTGCTATTCAGGAGATGGAACTGTCCATCCGGGTGATCACTTACTCTTTATACATGAATTATGCGAGTTGTTCAAGTGTGCAGGTATTTCATCAAGCCAGGTTAAGAGAAAGCTATTCTCTTTATCACTGAAGGGCAGAGCTGCGGAATGGTATAGGCTGCTGAAGGATGGATGATCTATTGGCTGGGAGGAAATTGTACCCCTCTTTTATTCTAAATTTTATCCTCCAAGTGAGATTCATAAAGATTGGAATTAAATATATAATTTTTGGCCTCATGAGTGAGAGAGTATTGCCCAAGCGTAGGGGAGATTGAATTCACTTATGCTCAAATGTCCCATTCATGAGCTCCCCAGTAATATTGTTATTAATAACTTCGATGCAAGGCTTTCTCTTCACGACAAAGATTTATTGGATGCTTCTTGCTCTGGATCATTTACGCGTATGAAAGAAGAAGCTAAATGGGATCTTCTTGACCGTATTCAAGAAAATACTGAAGGATGGGAGAACGACAAAGGTAGAAAGTCAGGTATAAATTATGATTATGAATGCATTAAAGCTTTTATGGGAACCGATGACTTTCATAATATTAGTGTTGTTTATGGTCTTGATTCTCAAATACTTGCCAACTGTTTTAAGGCCTTTGCATCTTATCTTGATGTTCCAAAGAAGGATTGGAACAAGTACCATGCGCCTTATAAAGATGCTATTAGTTGTGTTCCTGTTAGAATTACTAAAGTTTGTACTGTTGATCGCATTTTGCCTGAGCCTTATTTTGAGAAAACGCCTTTCCCTGCTAAGGTAAAGGAGCATTCTATGATAACTAGTGTGCTTAATAAAAGTGCAAAGAAAGCTTTAGAACCTGATGAGCAAATAACTGTTAAACCTGTAGTAGCAATAGTGAAGGACCTTGTTACTAAGAATGTAGAAGATGGACATATTATCTTTTGTGAAGATGCTTCTAACATTGTTTCACATCCTAGTAGATCTAGGAAAACAAGTGTTCCTGTGCTTTCTATCAGGATTGGTGATCATTGCTATTATGGTTTATGCAACATTGGTGCAAGTTCAAGTGCTATTCCTTATGAGCTTTACAAAGAAATCATGCATTAAATTAGTTCTTGTGAACTGGAAGATATTGATATGGTTATTCAGCTTGCTAACAGAGAAACTATCTCTCCAATTGGTATTGTTAGAGATGTGGAAGTTTTATGCGGTAAGACTAAATATCCTACTAATTTTCTAGTACTTAGTTCAGCTGCTAGTAAAACTTGTCCTATTATTTTTGGTAGAACCTTTTTGAATACTTGTGGCGCTGTTATAGATTGTAAGAAGGAGAAAAATTTGACTAAGTTTGATGGAGAATTTTATGAGTTTAATTTTTCTTAGTTTACTAGAGCTCCTTATGAAACTGATTTGTCTAATGAAGATTTTAGAGTTGAACAGCTTACCTCTATTTCTCTTGCTCCTAACGATGCTTTGCAGCAATATATGGAGGACCACGAAAGTGAGATCTTCAGGGAAGAAAGAAATGAGATTGAGGAAATTCTTCTTTGTCAACCCGAGTTGCTTAAACATAATTTACCTGTGGAGGATTTGGGTACCACTTTGCCACCTATGGAAGATCCTATTTTTGATTTAAAACCTTTACCTGATGATCTTAAATATGCTTATATTGATGATAAGAAAATATATATCCTATTATTATTAGTTCTAAACTTTCAGGTAAGGAAGAAGAAAAGTTATTGGAAATATTGAGGAAACACCGAGGAGCTATGGGATATACTCTTGATGATTTAAAAGGAATTTCTCCTACTATATGTCAGCATGCTATTAATATGGAGCTAGATGCAAAGCCAGTTGTTGAACATCAACATCATTTAATTCCTAAGATGAAGTAAGTGGTAAGAAATGAGGTATTGAAACTCCTTGATGCTGGTATTATTTATCCTATTGCTGATAGTAGATGGGTTAGTCATGTTCATTGTGTTCCTAAGAAAGGAGGAATTACTGTTGTGCCTAATGAGAATAACGAGCTTATTCCTCAGAGGGTAGTAGTTGGCTATAGGATGTGCATTGATGGCTTGTAAGTAACAGCCCGTTGGGAACCCCAAGAGAAAGGTATGATGAGCACATCAGCAAGTCTTCCCTCAGTTGTGAAACCAAGGTTTATCGAACCAGTAGGAGAAAGCCAAACTTCAGAAGGTGATGCTTGCTAGCTTCTTGACACTCCGGACAATGGCGCCAGGAATATTGTTGGTGTGTCTTCACCTAGCAGCAACGTGAAACCTATACACAACACAACCAAAAACTTTGCTCCCAACTTACGATGAGGTTGTCAATCTCACCGGTTTGCTATAAACAAAGGATTGAGCGTATCGAGTGGTAAAAGGATAATAGTATGCAAGAAAGTAAACAATGCGAGTAAAAGTAAAATGGTATAGCAATGTAAAGGAAATTGGACCGGGGTCCACAGTTCACTAGTGGTGTCTCTCCATAAGATAAATAACAACATGCTGGGTAAACAAATTATAGTTGGGCAATTGATAGAATAAAGATAATGTACATATGTCATGAGGATCACTATGAGATTCACTCTGGGCATTACGACAAAATACATAGACCGTAATCCAACTACATCTATGACTAATAATCCACTCGCGGGGAGTCGTCCGAGTACCCCTTGAGTATTAAGTTGCGAACAATGAATAACTGCATTAAGCAAAGTGCGTAAAGTAAACAAAGCAAATGTCCCTGGACACAAGAATGTTGTTTTCTCCCTAGTGGTAACAGCACATCTACAACCTTAGAGGTTTCTGTCACTCCCCCAGATTACTAGAGGCATGAACCCAACTATCGAGCATAAATACTCCCTCTTGGAGTCACTAGCATATACTCGGCCAAGATATCTACTAGCAACGGAGAGCATGCAAGATCATAAACAACATAGAGATAACATAAAGATATATATTCAGCACATCAACTTGACATAGTACCAATACTCATCGGATCCCAACAAACACAACATGTATGATTACATAAAGATGATCTTGATCATGTAGGGCAGCTCACAAGATCTAAACATGAAGCACATAGTGGAGGAGACAATCATCTAGCTACTGCTATGGACCCGTAGTCCAAGGTAGACTACTCACACATCACTCTAGAGGCAACCATGGTGGTGTAGAAGGCCTCCGGTAGGGATTCCCCTCTCCGGTAGGGTGCCGGGAAGAGCTCCTAGATCCTCCCAATCTCGCTTCGATGACGGCGGCGGCTTGCAGTATGTTTCGAGGAAAAGCGATCCGTCCCCTAGGTTTTTCTCGTCGAGGGGATTTTATAGGCGAAAGGGCAGCGTCAGAAGGTGGACCAGGTGGTCTCACCATATGGTGGCGCGGCCAGGGGCTGGGTCACGCCACCCTATGGTGAGCCTGGCCCCTGGCCCCCCTGATGCGGCACGGTGTTGATTATGAAAAAGCACCGTCCAGTTGGGAACCCCAAGAGGAAGGTATGCTGAGTACAGCAGCAAGGTTTTCCCTCAGTAAGAAACCAAGGTTTATCGATCCGAAGGGGAAGAAGCCAAACGACTGAAGGTGATGCTTGCTAGCTTGCGACAGCTCCGGACAATTTATAAGGCGCCTCGTCCAGTGCTTTGCTTTGCCAGCTGCAACGCGGAACCTGCACACAACACAACCAAATACTTTGCTCCCAACTTACGATGAGGTTGTCAATCTCACCGGTTTGCTGTAAACAAAGGAATGAGCGTATCGAGTGGAAAATAGTAATAGTATGCGAGTAAAGTAAACTGTGCAAGTAAAGTAAACAGGTGATAACAATATAAAGGAATTAGGACCAGGGTCCACAGTTCACTAGTGGTGTCTCTCCATAAGATAAAATAACACATGCTGGGTAAACAAATTACAGTTGGGCAATTGATAGAATAAAGACAACGTGATATGTCAAGAGGATCACTATGAGATTTACTTTGGGCATTACAACAAGATACATAGACCGCCATCCAACTGCATCTATGACTAATAATCCACTTGTGGCGAATCAATCCGAGAACTCCATGTTAGATGTATATTGTATATTGTATTTTCCCCATCTGTTAGGGGGTTTCCAGCATATTTGCGCCATGTACATGTACTATATATGTGGCCTTTGGCCCCCTGATAATGTAAGTTGCATATTCATGACATGGTATCAGAGCCCAGGTTAGGGTTCCCGCACGCCGCAACTCGTGCCTTTTTTTCCGATCTTCTTCCCGAGCTCGCCGCCGATCTCTGTCCCGGCGCGTTTGACCCCATTCGGCCTGGCCTCCTCTGGCCTCTTGCGGATTGGTTTCCGCTCGTCGCCCGCGCGTCGTCACTTGCCGCTCATTCGGCCGGCCTGGTCCCCGTCTGGCTCCCGCATCCCCGCCCAGTCTCCTCGGTCGTCGCCGCCTGGCTGCGGGCCTTGTCCTTGTCTCTTGTTCCTGCCTCCTAGAATCCGAAGACCTCGTCCTCGCTACCGTCCTCAGATCGCTGCCCCATCCTAGATCGGCCGGATCGCCTGCCCCGTCCTGGATCGTGCCCGCTCCTGGATCGGCCGCCCTGCGGGCCTGCCTCGTCCTCGGACCGCTGCTGCCTCGATTGGATCCCGTTTGGATCGATCACCTCCGCCTCGGCCTGCCTCGGTTCCGTTCCCGTCTCCGCTCGCTAGTTCCTCTGTGCATTGACCAGAGGGTCCCGCGGGCCTGCCTCGTCCGCATCGGGAATCGGCTCTGCATCAGTTCTTGTGTGTGTTCGTGATCCAGATCAAGAGTAAAAAAAAATTGTGATGTCTTTGGGCGGTTTTGGTCGCCCTTCGCCGCCTTCGTCTACATCTACTCGCCGCTCTTCATCGACCTTTGCGGCTTCTTCACGCGGTTATGACCGCCTTTCGCCGACTCCATCTATGTCGGCCTGCAGCTCTTCCTTGACCTTTGCGGCTTCTTCACGCGGTTATGACCGCCTTTTGCCGACTCCATCTACGTCGGCCTACCGCTCTTCCTCGACCTTCGCACCGATATGTCTTCTTCTTCTGACGAGCTTCCTTCTCCTCTTCCGGCGACTCGTCTTTGTCGTCCACCTGATCATTACTCTCCTAGTCAGTACGGTCTCTCTGTTGCCCTCGAGCCGACTTCTTATCGGGATGATGAGCGTCATCCCGAATGGCAGCTTGCCATGGCTGAGGAGATTGCTGCGCTTGAGCGCACTGGCACCTGGGATCTTGTCTCTCCCCCTCCCGGTGTTCGTCCCATCATGTGCAAGTGGGTCTATAAAATTAAGACCCGCTCTGATGGATCTCTTGAGCGCTATAAAGCGCGTCTTGTGGCTCGTGGCTTTCAACAGGAGCACGGCCGTGACCATGATGAGACTTTTGCCCCTGTGGCTCATATGACCACTGTGCGCACTCTTCTTGCTGTCGCTTCTATTCAACACTGGTCTGTGTCTCAGCTTGATGTTCAGAACGCTTTCCTGAATGGAGAATTGAGTGAGGAGGTTTACATGCAGCCTCCTCCTGGGTATTCTGTTCCTGATGGGATGGTTTGTCGTCTTCGGCGTTCTCTTTATGGCCTGAAACAGGCCCCTCGTGCCTGGTTTGAGCGCTTTGCCTCTGTGGTGACTGTTGCTGGTTTCTCTCCCAGTGCTCATGATCCAGCGCTATTCGTTCACACTTCTCCTCGTGGACGCACTCTTCTCCTTCTCTATGTTGATGATATGATCATTACTGGTGATGATCCTGAGTATATTGCCTTTGTTAAGGCTCGTCTTCGTGATCAGTTTCTTATGACTGATCTTGGTCCTCTCTGCTACTTTCTTGGGATTGAGGTCTCCTCCACTTCTGATGGCTTTTCTATCTCTTAGGAAAAATATATTCAGGATCTTCTTGCTCGTGCTGCTCTTGGGGATGAGCGCACTGTTGAGACTCCTATGGAGCTTAATGTTAAGCTTCGTCCTACTGATGGTGATCCTCTTCCTGACCCGACGCGTTATCGCCATCTTGTTGGGAGTCTTGTTTATCTTGCTGTCACTCGTCCTGACATATCTTATCATGTTCATATTCTGAGTCAGTTTGTCTCAGCTCCTACCACTGTTCACTATAGTCATCTCCTCCGTGTTCTTCGCTATCTTCGTGGCACGATCACTCATTGCCTTTTCTTTCCTCGTTCCAGCTCCCTCCAGCTTCAGTGCTACTCGGATGCTACGTGGGCGAGTGATCCTACGGATCGTCGTTCATTTTCTGCTTACTGTGTGTTTCTTGGTGGTTCGCTCCTTGCTTGAAAGACAAAGAAACAGACAGCGGTTTCCCGTTCGAGTGTTGAGGCTGAGTTGCGAGCTATGGCCTTGTTGACTGCTGAGGTGACTTGGTTACGGTGGTTGCTTGCGGATTTTGGGGTCTCTGCTATGACACCCACTCCAGTTTTGTCTGACAGTACAGGTGCTATCAGTATTGCACGTGATCCGGTAAAGCATGAGCTTACCAAGCATATTGGTGTTGATGCTTTTTATATACGTGCTCAGGTGCAGGCTCAGGTTATTGCGCTTCAGTATGTGCCTTCAGAGTTATAGTTGGCGGATTTCTTTACAAAGGCACAGACTAGAGCACAGCATGATTTCTTACTCTCCAAACTCAGTGTTGTGGATCCACCTTGAGTTTGAGGGGGGGGGGTGTTAGATGTATATTGTATATTGTATTTTCTCCATCTGTTAGGGGGTTTCCTGCATATTTGCGCCCTGTACATGTACTATATATGTGGCCTTTGGCCCCCTGATAATGTAAGTTGCATATTCATGACACTCCACAAGTATTAAGTTGCGAACAACAGATAACTGCATTAAGCAAAGCGTGTAATGTAAACAAAGCATATGCCCTCGAGCATATTAATGTTGTTTTCCCCCTAGTAGCAACAGCACATCTACAACCTTAGAGGTTTCTGTCACTCCCCCAGATTAAATAGAGGCATGAACCCACTATCGAGCATAAATACCCCCTCTTGGAGTCACTAGCAACTACTCGGCCAAGATAGCTACTAACAACGGAGAGCATGCAAGATCATAAACAACATAGAGATAACATAAGATAAAATTCAGTACTTCAACTCAATCATAACACCAATATTCATCGGATCCCAACAAACACAACATGTAGAATTACATAACGGTGATCTCGATCATGTAAGGCAGCTCACGAGATCTAAACATGAAGCACATGGTGGAGAAGACAACCAACTAGCTACTGCTATGGACCCATAGTCCAAGGTAGACTACTCACTCATCGCGCCGGAGGCAAGCATGGTGATGAAGAAGACCTCTGGTGGCGATTCCCCTCTCTGGCAGGGTGCCGGGAAGAGCTTCTGGACCCTCCCAATCTCGGGTCGACGGTGGTGGCGGATCGCGATGTATTCTAGAAAAGTGATCGGGTATCTAGGTTTTTCCCGTCGGGGGGTCTTTATAGGCGAAGGGGCAGCGTCAGAGGTGGCCCTGGTGGGGCTCACCATAGGGGGGCGCGGGCCAGGCCCAGGCCGCGCCCCCTGGTGGTGTGGCCCACCAGTGGCTCCTCTCCGTCTCTCCTTCAGTGTTCTGGAAGCTCCTGTGAATATCTAGACTTCTGGCTTTGTTTCGTCCAATTCTGAGAATATTTCCTGTGTAACTTTTCTGAAACACAAAAACAGCAGAAAACAGGAAACTGGCACTGTGGCATCTCGTTAATAGGTTAGTTCCGGAAAATGCATAAAAATGCCACGAAGTGTAACGAAACACTAAGCAAATGGTGTAAAAATAAGCATGGAGCATCAAAAATTATGGATACGTTGGAGACGTATCAACATCCTCAAGCTTAACTCCTGCTCGTCCTCGAGTAGGTAAGTGATAACAAAAGAAATAATTTTTCAGGTGACATGCACCTACACAATCTGGATCATATATGTAAGCGTTGTGCGCTGGGATCAAAAGAACTTAAAACATGGGCATGAAAGACATAATCTTGATAGAAGAAACTTAGCAACCATGTTATAACATGAAAATGAACACAAACAAAAGATCATGAAAATGAAACAATGAAAGTCAAACGTGTGTTCAAATCATAAGGAAAAACATACAAATGGTTTTCAGCTTGTCCTTCATGGAGAGAGCAAAACATAAATGCATAGGACACCTTCAAGTTTAAGGGGGCGACTAGATACAAGTAATTTAAGAACAAGTGAAACCAATCATCATGAATCAATCAATGAAAACTTTGGGACAATGCACATTATACTCAGAATGACAACTATGCTCTCTTAGACGGTGCATGAAGGTAGAAGGTGGAGACTCAACATAAAAGTAAAATAAAGGCCCTTCGCGGAGGGAAGCAGTGATTGCAAGTTTTATAAACCTTCAAAAATTATGGTACTTACCGGCTTTGAGCTCTCATTGCCCCCATCACAGACATCTTGAATGGTTAAAGTTAATGCAAAAACACTTATGGTGCATATGGTTGACAAATCATAAGTTGAAAACCTCGTGTCCCGTGAAGTACGAATACCCAAACCTCATGCTACTCGACTTAGAGTCCCAAGCAAGCTCTTGTCATTGTAAATATATGTGTATCATTGAGAACCGCCAACGGGGTACCTCCTGCCCGATGACGTGGAACAAGCCCACATCAAAATGATAAGACAAACAGACAATGAACACCTCGACATCTCTTTTATTTACCATTGGTATAGCTTTTTATTTTGAGATGCGTCGTCGAATGTCCACTATGGGCATGCTGTAAATTTCCACCATGAATGATGCATGGCTTAGATTAGTGGCCCAGGCGTTTCCCTAACACATATAAAAACTCCATGATCCTGCAAGATTCCCAACTTATTTCACATCGCGAGTATCCATAAACAAAAGATCACGATATCAACTCAAATGAAAGATAGTGCAATGTTGAAAGCTTGCCCCATGACGGCATGGCTGGGCTAATTTCCAACTTACAACTTGCAAGCATAACAAATCAACATAAGAGAGCCACAATGTCAAAATTTTAAAACTTGCAAGCATAACAACTCAACATAAGTAAAGTGTGCCATCAGGTTTGTGAGAGCTTTACTGACCAATTTTCGCATAACACCAAAAAGAGTTTAATTTGAAGGATAGATAAAAGCAAGTCAAATGTACTTGGAATAGCAAATTGCTAATAGGCATGTATGGTGGACACTTTGGAACAACTTGGTTTATAGGAGTTGGATGCACGAGTAGAGCTCATACTCAGTATAAAATGAGGGCTAGCAAAAGACTGGGAGCGACCAACTAAGAGAGCAATAATGGCCATAATCATGCAAAGCGACAAAGCGACATTAAAAGAAGCATAAGATGGCATAAAAAGTCAAAAACTAAATGATCATAGAGGCAATGGCGACTTTGTATGAGTCTAACATGTGTGAGCATGCGCCAAGTCAACCCAAATAAAGCATCAAGGAGAAAACCAAAATAATGCTTCCAAATAATTAAAACAACGCATGATTTTTTCAAAGGCTCATTAAGCAATCTCAGTTATTTGAGACAAGTCATGCTACAGGAAAACCACTAAGCATGCTATCAAAAAGACATCAAGCACGACATGCAAAAGCCTAGGCCGCAGTCTGCACAAGCTCCTTCTTGTACCACTTTTTTGCATAAAGCTTTTTCTCTTTTCCAACACCATTCGAATTTTTTATAAACAACTCTTTTGATGAAAACCAACATGGACCAGAGGTCAAAAATACACCTTGATGCAAAGATATAACAAGATCTGAACACAAATCAACGCGAAAATTGAAAGCTAAACGCAGTTCTAGAAAAAGAGAACACTCGTTGAAATTATAAGAATGAAAAACTGAGTGTTCTTGGCAAATGAAAAGCAAGGCAACTTCTCCAAAAGAAATTTGTTGGGGTCCAACCATTTATTGCAGCAAACAAAACTAAACAAAACTAAACAAAACTGAAAACTAAAAACAACTAACGCTCCAAGAAAAACGCATAATGCATGAAGCAATAAAAATACAGTGCATTGAAAGGTGACCTGATTTTTGCCGATGAAGAAGGGGTGCCTCGGGGGCATCCCCAAGCTTTGACGCTTGTACTTCTTAGATATTTCTTGGGGTGACATGGGCATCCCCAAGCTTGAGCTTTTGTCCATTCTTCAACTCATCTCATCATTCTCCAATCCCTACACTTGAAAACTTCCTTCATACAAAACTAAACACAAATCTATTAGCAACATTAGTGTAAGCATAACATTGAATCAACCCCTTTTTGCTTCAGGTTTCAAATCAAAACCACCACATATAAATCATATACTACTGTAACAACTTCCCAAAAAGTTCCGTGATCAAAAGAACTCAAAAAGAAAGCGATAAAGCGGCAAACACAAATATTGGCAGAAATCTGTCAAAACAGAATAGCTGACAAAGGTCGAATTTTTAGAGGGTTTTTTGTTGCTCAAATCAAAAAGTATTCAACTAATGAAAGTTTGGATATAACCTGGGGCATATGCACAAGAAATCGTAGGTCCAAAAGATATACAGAGAATTTTCACGAATTTTTATGGTGCAGCACCAAAAACTGTTTCAGGACAGCAACGTCCCCAAATCTTACCTCACTCAAATTAGAGGCTTCTCTTGGCACAAAAATGAAATAAAAATGATAAGGAGAGGTTATTACAGTAGTAATAACTTCCAAGACTAAAATAAAAGAAAAATAACTAAATGTAAAAAATTGGGTTATCTTCCAAGAGTGCTTTTCTTTAACGCCTTTGAGCTAGGCGCAGAAAATGCGAATCAAGTAATATCAAGTGAAGCATTAAGATCAACTGCAAAAGTCTTTTCAATAAGGCATTGTATTTCATCCACATAAGTTTTTGAATACCCTTTGTGATCACGCTTTGGTTCACTCAAATCACTAAAAAGATTTTTGGGACAGATCCAATCAAAATTATTTTCAAAAGCTTCATACAATCCCAAGAGCTTGCTAGGTATAGGTATTTCGGTTCCCTCATTGTTTGTACTAACAACCTTTATATGTGAACCAAGCTTATTAAAATGCTTAAGAACTTTCCTAGATTCAATGGCCACATCTCTAAATTCTATCCGCAAAGTTTCCAGGATAAAAGCTTTCTTTTCAGGATCCTCAATATCATGAAGCTTAAGGAACTTGTATTGCATAAAAGGATTAAGGCTAGCAAACCTAGCTTCTAACATGTGAATCAAATAAGCAGAAGCAACTTCATAACTAGGAGCAAGCTCAGCCAAAGATTTTTCCTCAACATCTTTATGCATACTAATATGATTAAAGAACTCCTCAATGTTACTTTTTCCAATAATTGAACCACTCCCTACCAAGAGGTCCTCCAAAACATACTTAGGGAACAACATAATGAACTAAAGTAAAGAAATAACAACTATAAAGGATACTAATTTTTGTGTGTTTTTGATAAAATGATGCAAGTAAAAATAAAGTAAAGCAAAACTTAAAACAAAGTAAAGGATGTGCGTGCGAAACTCCCCTTGCAGAAGTCTTCTTTTTCCTCCCCGGCAACGGCGCCAGAAAAGAGCTTGATGCGGCACGGTGTTGATTATGAAAAGCACCGTCCAGTTGGGAACCCCAAGAGGAAGGTATGATGAGTACAGCAGCAAGGTTTTTCCTCAGTAAGAAACCAAGGTTTATCGATCCGAAGGGGAAGAAGCCAAACGACTGAAGGTGATGCTTGCTAGCTTGCGACAGCTCCGGACAATTTATAAGGCGCCTCGTCTAGTGCTTTGCTTTGCCAGCTGCAACGCGGAACCTGCACACAACACAACCAAATACTTTGCTCCCAACTTACGATGAGGTTGTCAATCTCACCGGTTTGCTGTAAACAAAGGAATGAGCGTATCGAGTGGAAAATAGTAATAGTATGCGAGTAAAGTAAACATGTGATAGCAATATAAAGGAAATAGGACCGGGGTCCACAGTTCACTAGTGGTGTCTCTCCATAAGATAAAATAACACATGCGGGGTAAACAAATTATAGTTGGGCAATTGATAGAATAAAGACAATGTGATATGTCAAGAGGATCACTATGAGATTTACTCTGGGCATTACAACAAGATACATAGACCGCCATTTAACTGCATCTATGACTAATAATCCACTTGTGGCGAATCAATCCGAGAACTCCACAAGTATTAAGTTGCGAACAATAGATAACTGCATTAAGCAAAGTGTGTAATGTAAACAAAGCATATGCCCTCGAGCATATGAATGTTGTTTTCCCCCTAGTAGCAACAGCACATCTACAACCTTAGAGGTTTCTGTTACTCCCCCAAATTAAATAGAGGCATGAACCCACTATCGAGCATAAATACCCCCTCTTGGAGTCACTAGCAACTACTCGGCCAAGATAGCTACTAACAACGGAGAGCATGCAAGATCATAAACAACATAGAGATAACATAAGATAAAATTCAGTACTTCAACTCAATCATAACACCAATATTCATCGGATCCCAACAAACACAACATGTAGAATTACATAACGGTGATCTCGATCATGTAAGGCAGCTCACGAGATCTAAATATGAAGCACATGGTGGAGAAGACAACCAACTAGCTACTGCTATGGACCCATAGTTCAAGGTAGACTACTCACTCATCGCGCCGGAGGCAAGCATGTCGATGAAGAAGACCTCCGGTGGCGATTCCCCTCTCCGGCAGGGTGCCGGGAAGAGCTTCTGGACCCTCCCAATCTCGGGTCGACGGCGGCGGTGGATCGCGATGTATTCTGGAAAAGTGATCGGGTATCTAGGTTTTTCCCGTCGGGGGGTCTTTATAGGCGAAGGGGCGGCGTCAGAGGTGTCCCTGGTGGGGCTCACCATAGGGGGGGCGCGGGCCAGCCCCAGGCCGCGCCCCCTGGTGGTGTGGCCCACCAGTGGCCCCTCTCCGTCTCTCCTTCGGTGTTCTGGAAGCTCCTGTGAATATCTGGACTTCTGGCTTTTGTTTTGTCCAATTTCGAGAATATTTCCTGTGTAACTTTTCTGTCGTGGTTTCGTCAACAGATCTGCCATATGGGTAGGTGTATGGCGGTTTGTGGAAGGGGGTGAACACGGAGGAGCAATCCAGGACGGTGGTAGCACGAGTTTACCCAGCTTCAGATCCCGCAACGGTGGCGAGATCCTACGTGCTGCTATAATTCACTATATGGCAACAAGTGCTCGATTACAATGATGAGGTTGGCTGTTTCGCTATGCGATTGGCCGTAAGATTGGTCTCTGCCTCAAGGGCTGCTCCACGCCGGGCTTATAAAGGCGCCTGGCGTGGGCTACACGTTGGTACCGGAGCGGATACAACCTGGAGTCCTAGACTAAGTCCTACGCGTGCGCTACAAGGTCACCCGCCATGGGCCGTCTTGCGGATCCGCCATAAGCTTGCCGCCAGTAGCCCGCCATAGGCCTGTCTCCGGATCCGCCATAAGCGCCTGCATCTGGTACCGCCATGCCAACTTCAGCAACTGGGCCGCCCGGTATGGCGAATCCGCCATACCACCCCTGATGGGCCACCCTGGCTTGCTGATTCAGGACTACGTCGCTGGTATACCTATTTGGTATATCCCCAACAGTAGCCCCCAGGGAACTTCAAGATCACCATCTTCATCCGCCATGCTTGTCCTTGATAGGTCGTTTCCGCCATAGCTCATCTTCACTGGGATGGCGGTTATCTTGAGGTTCCTTTTCCATCTATCAATCCGCCGTAAATAGCGGATCAAGCGACGTAGTTATCTTAGCGAGATTTTCGGGATCCGGTGGATCATACCGTTGAAATCCGCCGTAAATTTCGGCATACAGTTCCTTCTAGGGCAAGATTCACAGAGTTACTTTTTTACCCTTGGACACGTGTCGCCAGATTAGGGTTTCCGCGATCGGGACGAGCAGTGGTGATGGCGGGCACGAATCTCGAGGCCCAGGGTCTATATATACCCCAGCCTCTCACCCCCGGCCGGTCACTCCTTCATTCGCCCCCGTCGCCTCTCTCTCTTCAGCGCCGCCACGAGAGCTTCGCCATCTCCGGCGAGCCACCGCGAAAGACCTCACCGCCGGCAGCACTTTCCGCCACAAGCTGGCCTCGTCTTCCTCGTCCTCGCTTGAAGTTTTAGAAATCATTACCGCCACGCCACTGGCCGCCATGGAGCCCGAATCTCCACACCAAACTTCAAAGTTTGAAGCTGCTGAGGGCTCTGTGCGATCCTCTGACACAGAGTCCGCCATGCCCGAAACCTCAGGAGGGGATTGGGACCCCTGCAGTCTAAGCGAGGAAGTTCTATCTTCCTTGGAGCGGGATGGCCGCATAGTTGCCAAGGAGACCTCCAAATGGCGGGTTGTGCCTGGTGAAGCGCTGCCAACTCCTTCAGATGAGGAGGTCGTCATGTTGAAGTCTCACATTGATCGTGGCCTCAGCCTTCCGCCATCCTACTTCCTGAGGGAAGTTCTCCGCCATTACAGGTTACAGCTGCACCACATTGCTCTGAATAGCTTCACTGCCTTAGCAGGCTTCGTTGCGCTATGCGAAGGGTATCTAGGCATCAGCCCCCGTGGAGACTTATTCCGTTTATACTTTAATATCCGCCATAACCGGGACACGAACGGGAATCCTCGCAATTGCGGGTCAATCTCCTTTGTTCCTCGGCATGGGAAATCCTACCCCTACATTGTCCCCCATGACTCTGCTAAGGGATGGCGGGGTTCCTTCTTCTATCAGGCTAACCAGGCCCCTCCTGAAAGGAAGTTCGGCCTGCGGTCTTTTACTGATGGCCCCGCCGAGGAGCAGGATAGCTGGGGTGTCATGGATGACTTCACAATGGATGACGAATGCCAATTATGCTCACGGCGGATTTCGAAACTTGTCTTCTCTGGACTGACAGGTGCTGACACTATCTACTGCTGGATCTCATGGCGGATTCAGCCTCTTCAGTATCGCCCAAGCCTGATGTGCGAATATAGCGGAATAGACGATCCCCAGCGCTATTCCAAGGAGGAACTGTCTGCTGAAGAGATCGAGCTTCGGATCCGCAACATCATTAAGGTGGGGCGAGATGAACCTCTGAAGCTAAGAATCCCTATGTATGAGAATGGCAGTTGTCCAAAGGTAAGTGCTTCTCCATATTCCGCCATAACAGATAATTTTCCTTGAATAACTTCACATTTCTCCGCAGCTCTCTTCTCTGCCACCCTCTGAGCTGAGCGGTCTCGTCCGCTATCCTCGGACGAAGGATCTTACTGACGATGAAGACGAGACTTCCTCATCTCCCAAAGGACAAAAAGTGGCGGAAGCAGAGGTAGTGGCGGATGAGCCTGTAGTGGCGGTTCCTCGTGGCGTTCGCGGTGCTGGCGGGCGCATTCGTGGAATGGGCAAAAGAGTGATCTCTCGCCATTCGTCCCCTGCCCTTCGCGGCCATCTGGACACCGTGCCAGAACATTCCGCCACCATAAATTTACCGGAGCGGAAGTAAGTATAATCACCATTCGGCTTCATACCATGCATAACTTTTCTAATCTGTCTCTTTTGCACATAGAAGAAGAAAGGTTTCTAGCCCAAAACCTCCGCTAGCCAAACCATCTCCTGCTGCCATTCCACCTACACCAGATGCTCCTGCTCGCCCAACTGGGCCTTCCACCTCTTCTCATCATACCAGCAAGGTGGCGGATGCTCCAGGAAAAAGTGCTGGACCATCAGATCGCCCCGCTAAGGGTGCTAAGAAGGTGAGTTTTAGCGGAAAAACAATCCAGGCGGATACAGGAGCTGAAGAAGCTTCAAAGTGGAAGAAGAAAGCAACTGCTCTTTTTCGCCTTGACAATATGCAAGAGGAGGCCAGTAACCATGTGTCATCTGCAATGGCGGCGTTCGTTCAGAGAACCAGTATTGTTAAAGAGGTATGTACTCCCAGTAGCCCCCCGAGCGTCATGGCGGATTTGCAAAGTTAATCCGCTATGGGGCTCCAAAGTTGACTTCTGTAAGTTTTTGAATAGCTTAGCCCTCGAGCGCTGGTAGTTCACACAGTGCTCTATAGAAAATTTTCATACTGAGTAGCCCCCGAGCGTTATGGCGGATACTTATCCGTCATAAAGTTCTTAGAAGACAAAAAATCAGCATAAGTAGCCCCCGAGCATCATGGCGGATTCCATTCATCGTGATGCTCTAAGAGTAGCTAAAAAATTAACATGAGTAGCCCCCGAGCGTCATGGCGGATTCCATCCATCATGATGCTCTAAGAGTGACTAACACTTCAAATTTTGCCAGAACTACAAGAAGGTGGTGGAGGACCTGGTCCAGGTCGTGAGCTCGCAGGAGAAGG
The DNA here is from genome assembly GCA_007115705.1 of Dactylis glomerata. Taxonomy (NCBI): domain Eukaryota; kingdom Viridiplantae; phylum Streptophyta; class Magnoliopsida; order Poales; family Poaceae; genus Dactylis; species Dactylis glomerata. Next base: position 5,730,012 of record QXEO01000220.1, on the reverse strand, counting down.
AGCTGGCGGCCAAAGGCGCTCTTGTGGCGGACTTGCAGCAGTAGCTTGAGAATAGCGGTAATATACCTTAAGTTTCCTTTATGCTTATTCAATCAAATGCTGAGCTGACAAAATTCCGCCATGCAGATGCTGCCAAGCTTAAGTCCACAATCGAGGGGATGGAGCAGGGCCATGCCATTGCGATGGACGGGCTGAACCAACAGCTCCGAAAATCACTGGCCGAAAACGCCACCCTCGAGAGGCACCTGAAGGACCAGGAGAACCAGGGCAAGAAGAAGGACAAGGAGATAGCGGATCTCCGCAAAGCCGCCGCTGACTTTGAGAAGCGGCGTGAAGGCTTTAACGAGCTCCTCCATCACTTCCAAAACACCTTGCTAGGTACCGTTTCTTCTTATAGCGTAAAATTTTTCAATTTCTGCTATGCAATCCATGACGCATCCTCTTTTTTCCGCCATGCAGCTTCCCTGGGGCAAAGCGAGGTGGACACCGCTGAGGGCTTGCGCCTGGCCACCGACACAGCGAGGAAGGAGCTTGAAGGCCTCCTCAGCGCTGGTCGCCAAGCGTGCGGGAGCCTGCAGATAGCGGGTTCGTCCAACCTTTCCGCCATCGCTCTCACGCAGAAGCTGCTGCTGGTGCCAGGGCTAGTGGCGGATTGGAAGCTGTCCTCTGCTCGGGGTGGTGCCAGAACAGCGCTGACTTTGGCGAAGGCCCACTACCCCGAGATGGACTTGGACCAGCTCACCTCCGGCATCCCTGAGAGCGGCGAGGATGGCGCACCGGTGGATGAGGCCGCCATCCGGCAGAGCGTGCTTGGGTAGGATCAGCTGTGTGCCCTTGGCACTCAGTTGAACGTATACTATGAAGCATACGAGCTGCCAGGGTCGCCAAGCCAAGCTTCGGCATCCGCCTCCGCGGCTACAGCAGGTGGTGATGGCGGGGATGAGGTGTCCTCCAAGGTTCCGCCATCTTCTTGAGATGTGCCCTGCAACATGGCAGGAAAATACTTTGCATCAATTCGGCCCCTGAATGGGTCTGTAATTTAAACTTAAACTGCGTGTGATGTGTCTGCACTATGACTGATCTGCTAGTGGCGGATCAGTGGAATGCTTGTGAACTTTTGCAGTTTGTTTATTATGAAGTGGTTTTAATTGCGCGAAGAAACTGCCAGGCCAGTTTTACGCAACTTGCAGTTTTTGCCATGCCCAAAAAACAACACTTAAATTTTTTCACGCGTAGGATTATGCGATCCGCCATCCGGCTCTCTGTGCTTGACTTTTCGTGAGATGGCGAAATCTTCGCACGAACAATCCGCTAGGGCGACGATACTTAATAGCAACCGTCCAGAACCCTGAGCAGATGGCGGCTTGGATCGTCAAAAAGTCACTACTCTGGAATCCACACAGAGAACATCGAATGAAGATCAAAACATAAAAAAAGCTACGCGGACCGCTTATGGCGGATTTAAAAAGACGCAAGTGCAGAGCACAATTGCGCAAAGAGGTTCTATACGATCTAAATGAATAATAAAGGAGGTAAAAGACTCAGAAAAAATCAAGAGTGAACCAAATGCTTTATTTCATTGATCATATAGAGGTGCCTGTTACAAAGCTAGAAAATTGCTAAGTGTAGAAAGGACGTAGCTGTGCGATGTTCCATGGACGATCTGTCTCGTCGTAGATATCGTCAGGGTCTCTTCGTTTGCGCTTCTTACTTGGTCGCTTATCTAGCTCGCGAATATCAACGAGGTAGTAGGAACCATTCAGTAGAGCTTTGCTGATGACGAAGGGTCCTTCCCAAGGCGGGGATAGCTTATGGGACTTCTGCTG